>CM062808.1:582797839-584031955 GCA_031772625.1 Pinus tabuliformis | reverse complement strand
CGTTTTAACTTGTTTTAACTTGTATAAGTTTTGTTTCAAGTTATAGATTTCCTTTCCCAAGTGTCGCATTAGATTTCCGGTTTTTGCACCAATCATCACCGCTGCGACGACTCTCCTCACATACTTCGTTTTCCTTCCATTTGATCAATTGTTGCACTAGATTCACATGCATTCACCTACAATTATTCATATCTGCACTCAAATTCACACTATCTCTTAGATATTCTTGCTTTCACACTTACCTTGGGCAAATATGGGTTTCCCTTGGCCGGATCTCACTTTACACAACTGACACTGCACAACCTGGAGGCTCAAGCCACAAGCTTAGCCTCTAGAATTGTGTAGTGCACATTATAAGCTGGATCCAATTGTGCACTGCATAATTCCAAGATCCATCCTCTCAGCTTGGCCATTGAGACTGCACAATGAGCAGTCTCTCCCAGGCCTTTTCCCAGGCAAAATTGTGCACTGCGCAAATCCAGTTATCAAGCTTCCACTTTGGCTGCTAGGAATGTGTAGTGCATAGTTCCCACTGTCATCCAATCCCCCTGCTAAGAAATATTGCGAAATCCTTTCCATCTAATGCCCAATTTTTTGCTTTAACTTTCCTTGTAAGTTGTTTTTCTTTAAACTGACATTTGCTTGCCAAGAGTGTCCTCTTTGTCCCACAGGCACAACAGTGGTTGACCACCTCTCCAAAAGCCACTGTTACCATGGCATGTAAGAGAGATGCATCAAAGGAAACCATTGAGAGCAGTAATGGGGAAGAAATTTAGAAGACATAAGTTGATTTACCAGTGTTTGTCGATACTAAGATGTTTATAGAGAACGGAACAACATTGACACGATAACATATCCAAGAAACTTTTGCAAAGGAATTTGAGGTAGACCTAGAATACTAGCAGGTTTATCTTAACATTCGATAGTCAAGGTTATACAAGGTTACATGCCAGTATCCCACCTTCCCGTGTGCAGACATCATAAGATGGATTGTCTCACATAGGGATGAATAGACTATGACATTGAGCAGTGCTAGCGGGCATAAGCTTGCCACCTTTAGGGCAGAAGACTTTCAACATATGTATCAACTGCCCGAGCTAGTGAAGTGCATGGACTCACTCTTCTATGCCACCCACAACTATGTGAACACAGGAGACATTGTAAGGCAACAAACACCCACCCATGTGTAAAATACAAAGTCCCTATGGAAGTCTTACCAACTCTTGATTATCTTTTCTTGTAGAATCTATGGTCAAGAGATTACAAAAAACATTCCTGAAGGGTGGCCAGTCTTATTGGATCAGTTTGTGAATGATTAAAGTCCATTCAACTGGTCGGATCTATTGGCTCATCAAGTGAAGGTCCATGTAGCACAAGCTCAAAATATGCCCAAGGATGAGGAGCAAGGTTCAAAATGTCTGCATACTTACTGGATGAAATCTCTGTGCAACAACAGTTCCCTGTCATGAAATGGACATGGACACAAAGAAAAAATATCGTGAACATCTATTGAAAGTTGCTTACAAAATTCAATTATCGAGGAGTAATGGCACGACTAACTGACCACTTTATTATCCCACTATACACACTTATATTTGAACAAGATCCACCTTGCATGTCCCGAGAAGCAATGAAGGCGATAGTAGACATTACAGATTGGTATGCTTCACCAGGTGGCACCCTCATTAGAGTGTTTGACAAAGAGAAGCCTCCACATGTCTTACCAATGTATGGCACTAACAACTGATCTTGCAAGAAGTATCATACCATCTCGCTACAGGGTTGTCAACAGTGCTGCATAGGTAGAAGAAAGCACCATGGCCCACTCTTCCTTTGCAGATTGGATTATACGAGATAAAGAACTTGAAAGCTGCAAATGTCGAGGCTAAGGAGATAGTGAAATTTGAGTTCATCACTAAGGAATTTAATCTATACAATCCCTATAGTATTTGCAAGAACCACTGTACGAGAGTTTACTTTCCGTGGATTAATGGGGCATTTCATTGGCCAGAGGAGAATCCTTGGAGGTACTACTATAATGCCTCGAGAATCAATGAGCCAGTCAGTATAGAAAGGACTTTGAATGCTTCTCCATAGACAACAACATTTCCAGAAGCAACAACAGCAAAAGGCAACAATCCTTTGTAGGACAAGGGAAAGAGAAAGATTGCTGACACTCTAGAGGGAGAAAAAGGTTGATCCTCTTAGTGTAAAGGAAGTGGAAGCAAAGAGGAGGCAAAGGATGCAGAGAGTAGAGGAGAGGAAGAGAGAAAAGAAGAGGTTGCAGGAAGCATAATTGAAGCTGCAAGAGAAATATATGAAGTAAAAGGACGAACATGAGTTGAGGAGGAGAGAAAGAGAAGAGAAGAAAAAGTAGGAGGAAGAACAAAGGAAAGGTATGATGATAGAGGAAACAACCTCGACATAGGTATAAGAACTGGAACAACCAACAGTCGAGGAGGAAGCTAAAAAATGTAGGATCGGGAGCTTGCTTAGTAGATTGAGCAATTGATTGATGTGACAGACATGGATTTGGAACCACAACATGAAGATGTTGACCTGATGCCGAGAGAACCATAGGTAATCCCACATTCTCCACCACCTCCAGCCGTAGAGTCAATCCTGAAAGGAAAGGAGATGTTGTTCTCCTTAATGATGATCTCGTCATGGATGTGTATAATCTATCATTCAACGAGTTCCAAAAGAGGATTATACAAGCATAGAAAAAGCACTTTTAGGATGATCACGTGTCACCTGCATTCATTAGAGAAAGGGTGATAGTGTTGGATACCAAGAAGCATGCAATTGCCATTGCCGAAGCCAAATTGGCCTATGCAGGAGCAACAAGATCAAATGTTTAGTATTTGACGACCGAGAATGAGTAGTTGACATAGAACTTGCAGGCTACTAGGCAAGAAAAAGCACAACTCTGAGCAACAACGTAGAATGAAGTTTCCACAAAGGGGGAGATGAGAACATTGATACTTGCTAAAATATCAATACTTGGAGAAACCATGTAGAAGCTCTATGATGGGTTTGCCACCATGTATAAAGCAGTTGTTTGTTTGCATGGCCTACAACAGCAGAGAAAAGAGTTTGTTCAAACTCTAAAAAACATACATGCTGCACTTACCAATGTACATATGTGGACAATGCAATTCAAAGGGGCCTCTCTTGAATTATTAAAGAAAATGAAGCCACAGGCAAAGCTGGAGAAAGCGAAGGTTCAAATGTTGATTCAGAACAATAAGTAGGTCACCTCATTCGTTGGCAGCATACAAGCCTCATATGTACATTTGTACAGTGGTTTGGATGTGTTGGTGAGAACACACCAGATCCTGTCAATCAGTTCCCTCACCAAAGCTAAACCCAAGAACCAAGTCCGACAGGAGGTCGAAGAGTGATTGAAGTAGTTAAGACAGGAAGCCACTAGGGAAGAATTGGATATGGATGCACACAACATGCAAAAGTTCATTGGTAGTCCTGCCAAAGTCAAAATAATGTTGGTAATGCTTCAAAACGAGTTGGACACAGGTTCCAAGACAGTGTACCTGGATGCCATGGAGGCTAGAGTCCGCTTCCAGCAAAACATCTTTATGCAGTTTGGGGACACCATCACACAGTACCAAGATTAGCACCAATATGTGGCTGAGAAGCAACAAGTGGAGGTTGTTGAGTTGGACATCCCTCAAACTCCGTAGTCATAGCGTTGTGTCTTGTTAGGCTGTCCCTACCCTATTTTGCCTTATATGGGTATAAGTGGAAAATGTAATATTATTTGTAATAATGATGTAAGTGAAATTCCAAGTGTCAATATTGGAATATGAAGAGTCATCATGTAATGTAATGTGTCATTTTGTAAAGAAGTTGAAGAGTCATGAGGGTAGTCCAAAGGTCACAAAGGGGAGTTGAAGAGTCATCACCTCTTGTTATAAATAAAGCCTCATAACTCATGTAACATGATTTTAGGCAGCCAAGCTTTTGGATAGGCTTAGGCTTAGAAAGAGCTTTAGAGTGTTGTGGAGAACCTTGGCTTGTCCATAGTGTAGATCGAGCATAATTTTTCGGAGGAGTAGGTGTTATTGACTGTAATGTTCCACTATTGGGGCTAGTGGTCGTCAATGGTGTATGTATGGATGGAAATTTCACTTATAATAATAAAATTAGAGCCATCACACTTTCATGCATATGTTGTTAATATAGTAGGACTATTCTTGTTGTATTGGAAATGTATGTTTTTTAACTTACGCATATGATTATGAACTATTTTGTTTGCATTTGTATGAATATTTTTGAATGTCTGTTGTTGGATTAACTCATCACTTTAACTTGTGGACTATTCACATCTTAGTTTGTGATGTCAGATCGTTCGTGTGTTCCTTTCAAGCTGCGTACTATTACAGGCTTCCAAGGAGGGCACTTCCCTTTTCCCTTCATGTGTTGGAACCTTCATCCATCACACTTGACTCTTCGTAGGGTCACACACTTTCTCTTACCCAAAGTTATCATACTTCCCTTTGCATGTTTCTGCGGTAAAGACATAACATTACTTCCCACTGCTGAGACTCCTACTCCAAATGATGTGAGGTCTAGTTGGGACTTCATATCGAGGAGATCCCATGAATGTTGGTCGGTCCAGCATTGTCAACATTTCTGGTGCTAGAAGGAGGGCCAGATGACAAGCTGAGCCCTTGAAGTATGTTTTGAATTTCTGCACACATTTGATGAATTCTCACCAAATCATAACCACGACATGTTTTTCTAACTCTACGAATCTGAAAGTGCAGGTGATAATTTTAAATGAATTTTCCAAATTTAAGTTCAATGCCGAGGGTGGAATAACATTGTTGAGGCATGCAATTGCTTTTCTAGGTTTCTGTGGTAGGCTTGAAATTCAGTGTGAGGATGTGGCTAGTGGGTTGTTTTCTCTCACATTTGAAGGGTGCGCAAAGCAATGGTGTCACACATTTCCTGCAACCTCCATACACTCTTTCAAACAGTTTGTTGTTGAATCATGTCGCGCTTTTGTTCTCTATGATCATAAAGACCTTAATAAGAAGATTTTAAAATTGTGAAAAACACTTGACGAATCTCTTTAGGATTTTCATGATTGTTTTATTCATTGTTGTTTTGAATTTCCTGAAGATGAAGTTGATTGAGATTTTTTAACTGGAATATTTCATTATCTTGTTCACATTTATGAAATTCCACATGAGTTAGAATCTTTCGAAAGTCTCCTAACATACCTCAGTTTTAGAGCTTCTAAATCTTAGATGAACAAGGTTGCTATCCCAAGTGACCCTTCATTCCTTTATAATAAAATAGCTCTAGCTCTGTAGGTCGAGGTGGGAGAAGTTGCGAATTCACCTGTTCATCTACCACCATCTCCCCCTACCCCACCTACTCACAATTTCTATGCAGAGTTGGACTGTGACTCTGATGGTTGTGAGGAAGTGTTATCTCCTCGTCCTCCATACTTTGGTCTCTATGATATTTTGCATTTCAGTGTGTTGTGTTCACCTATCTCGGATCGCTTTTGTGATGTTCACGAGGATCAAGTTCTGCATGGAGTTGGTGTTGAACAACCAACTTGCGATATCATTTTTGACTATTATGTTTGGGAGTCTAAACAAGAATCTACAGTGAAGGATGACCTCCTTTCGTCTGCACCTCTTCCACATTATCCTGACATCTTCCATGATTCTATCATTTCTATTCAATCAGGTGAAAATTCATTTCCAGATGTTTCTACTTTTGATCATTCACAGAGCATGTGGAATGCCAGTTTTTCATTTGAATGCAGAGAGGAAAAATCTGTCTTCCTCGATCCTCCCAATATCTCATATTACCTTTCCAGAAACATAAAGGGTGAAATTTCTCATTTTTCATCACCCCCTTTGTATGATTTGTTAGATCATGAGGAAGCCCCGGTTCGTGATCTTGAATTTTTTTATTGTGGCTGTCGTGATCTTTTCATTCACTCATTTGGTCACAATTCTGATTCTTCCACAATCAATCTTTCTAAGCCACCGGTCTTTGATGATCCATATTCTAATGAATTGGAACCTCCCCAAGCTATCGAGGAACTTTAGCCTAAGATGATGGTTATCTGAAGTTCTCATAGTCTTGAGGTCAGTTCCACTTCTGATCAGAAAAATGGTGAATCTGTCGAGGCTCCTCAACACTTTGTTGCTCACATTAAAAATCAATCTATCTTACGATTTTCACATCCTCCATCTGTATCACATGATCCTATCGCTTAATCATTGGAGGAGTCATATGTAGCAAGCACTGTAGCAAAACATAATTTTTCTTCTTGCTTCATGTTTTCTCATTTTTCAATTTCTAAAGTGTGTATCTGCTTGTCTTCGACTCGTAATGTGTTAGGACAACATGGTATTTCCACATAATTCCTTTCATGCACTTTTTTTATTTAATTTTATGTGGGTTCACTCAAGCTTTAGACATTATTGTTTGTATTGTCTTATCTTTCTTGTTTGTTGGTTTTCTTTTATATCCTTCTTGACATCCATACTCTGGACTACATGGGCCATTCAATGCGCCAATGGCTGCATTGGAAGTATCACTTCACGTGAGTTGGCATATGTTCTGCTTAGGTTAGGAGTAGGAGTAGGTGTTTTCTTTTCTTATTTTTTTCCTTGATTTTCTTTACTTTTCTTCGCTTTTGCTCTGCTTCTTTCCTTTGTTTGTTTACTTTTGCAGCAGTAGCTTAGTTTTCACATGAAACTGTGTTTGGCGTCTTAGAAAGGCAAGGCAAAGTTCAAGAGGAACTTGTACTGCTATCAACACTTAGTTATCTATCTATTCCCTCTCTTTATGTGAATCTTTCATTTGTTTTAGTCGATGATACCTTGATGGAAAATATGTTCCTTTCAAAGAGAGTCATGGTGAAATCACGATGCTTGCACTTTTAACTAGTACTGACTACTCTAATTGGTTTTCTATTTTCGGTTAACCCCTATCAACTAAGTCAATTAGAGTAAGGAGAGGGGAAAAACCTCAATCAGTATGTCAAAGGTATCTATAAATATCCTTCTCTGAAGGGACAACCTCTTCTGCTCTCGATAAGTCGGGATCCCTCTTCTGCCTCATGAAATAAATAAGTGCCTATGCACAGTTCCTTGAAAAAATGAAAATAAAAAAATGGAAAAATGAAATAAAGGGTGAAAGAATAGAAAGGCTTCCTACGCAGAGAGGTGAAGAAAGTAACTCCGTCGAGATACTCTCCAGGCTCATTGGCGATGGAGCATTGCTTGTGTTCCTGAAGTGACTCTGCCGGGGTACTGTCCAGGCCTACTGACAACAGAGCAACACATGAGATGAAACTAAAACTCTGATAGTCTATTTTACTTGTGCATATATATACCCCTCATCAACAATCGAAACAATTCAGTTTTACGTGGCTTGTTATGTGCACTGCCGACAAAAAGAATGGTAGGGACTACATATTTAACTGAAGCTAAGTGAAGAAGATACGGTAACCAAAGAACTGAACAATACTTATGTAAGAGTTAGACTCGCTTTACATGAGACAAGGTCAATACAAATATCTGGATTTATACTAGTGTGTCGCCAATGTTGTAGCAACTACAACCACCTTCCAAAATTTTTCCTATGCTTTGATTTTGGAGCCTTCCTTCTTAACCACATCAGCTCATATTGCAATAATCTAGGTATTTGTGCTTCAAATGAGACTTGTCTTTTCATTTTTTCTTGCTTAGTTAATTTTCTAACTCACAAGATGATCTCCTAACTTGGTCCCAAAATAGTTATGGGCTTTCCCCAGAATTTGCGCAATCCTAGAGGGTAACTAGCCTTGAGGATGGGGATTATGCAATCCTAACTACCATTGAGCCTTAAGCTTAGAAAATGTGTTGTCATGAGGAGGCAACCCGATATTGAGCCAAAAAATTGTGCAACCCTCACTAAACTCAGAAACTGTGTAGTGCAATGAGCCAGAAAGTTGCCTAGTTCCCGGAACTACGTTGTCTTTCTTGATAGTGTGCATAACAAGGTTCGCTAGCAAAAGATAAAAGAAAGAAAATAAAAAGAATCCATAAAAGATAGTGATCTATTTTTAGTATCCTGAAGGAGGCACTTGCACTATTTTTAGAAAATTTCGCCTAATATCATTTTTTCCTTGATTTTAGGCATGCACGTCCTAAATCCTAATTTGTCCAAATCTATTTAATCGACGTTGCTAGAGCTCATTTGCATATTCAATCTTGGATCTCTAGCATTCCCAAGGAGATCAAGGAGCCTTCAATGCGATCATCGTCACTTTTCCTGGTGAGTTTTGGTTTTATCATCTTTTGCTGCTTTTTCTGTCGTTTTTTTCTATTTCGCTTGTGTAAGTCTTGTTTCACTTGTTTCTCTGCATGGTTGTTGACATTTTAAATTGTTTTATCTTTTATAAGTGTTGTTTCAAGTTATAGATTTCCTTTCCCAAGTGTCGCATTGGTTTTCATGTTTTTGCACAAATGGTCGCTGTTGCGGCGACTCTCCTCACATACTTCTTTTTCCTTCCGTTTGATTAATTGTTGCACTGGATTCACATGAATTCATCTACACTTAGTCATATGTGCATTGAAATTCACACTATCTCTCAGATTTGCTTGCTTTCACACTTCCCTTGGACAGATCTGGGTTTCCCTTAGCCAGATCTCACTTTGCACAACTGGCACTGCGCAATCTGGAGGCTCAAGCCACAAGCTTGGCTTATGGAATTACGTAGTGTACAATCTAAGCTAGCTCCAACTATGCACTGTTCAGTTCTAGGAGCCAACCTATTAGCTTGGCCATTGAGACTGTGCAATGCATAGTCTCTCCCAGGTCTTTGATGAGACTGTACTACGCATTGCATAGTTCGAGTCATCAAGCTTCCACCTTATCTGTTGGGACTGCACAGTGCACAATTCCCATATTCATCCAACCCCTCTTGTCAAGAAATATTATGAAATCCTTTCCATCTAGTGCCCGGTTTTTTGCTTAAACTTCCTTTGTTTTTATTTAAACTGACTTTTTCTTTCCATGAGTGTCCTCTCTGCCCCACCAGTACAATAGTTGTTGACCAAATATCCAACAGTCACTATTACAATGGCATCTAAGAGAGGTGAATCAAAGGAAAACACTGAGAGAAATACTAGGGAAGTAGTTGAACATACATTAGTTGATTTACCAGTGTTTTCCGATACTCAACTGTTTATAGAGAAGGGAACAACATTGACATGGCAACAAATCAAAGACACTTTTGCAAAGGACTTTGAGGCAGACTTAGAAGACTGACAAGTTTATTTTAGCATCCGAGAGTCAGGGTTATACAAGGTTGCAAGCAGGTATCCCGCCTTCCCGTGTGCGGACATCATCAACTGGATTATCTCACATACAGATGAACAAACTATGACATTGAGTAGTGCCAGTGGGCAGAAGCTTGCCACCTAGAGAGCAGAAGACTTTCAATAGATGTATCACTTGCCCGATCTAGTGAAGCACATGGAATCACTCTTCTATGCAACCCATAGCTATGTGAACACAAGAGACATTGTCAAGTGCTAGGTGAAAGAACCATTGAAGTTTTGACAGACACCCACCCATGTGTACAAGACAAAGTCCCTCAGGAAGGCTTACTAGCTCTTGATTATCTTTGCTTGCAGAATCTATAGTCAAGAGAACACATAAACCTTTTCTGAAGGGTGGGAAGTGTTATTGGATTTGTTGGTGAACGATGGGAGACCATTCAACTTGTCAGATCTATTGGCTCAACAAGTGAAGGCCCATGTAGCATAGGCTCAGAATCTGCCCAAGGACGAGGGAGAAAGGTTCTATATGTCGACATACTTACTGGATGAAGTCTGTGCACAAGAATAGTTCCCTAGCATGAACTGGACATGGACACCACGAGATACTACCATGAACATCTATTTAAAGTTTCTTTCAGAATGCATTTATCGAGGAGTAATGGCACGACCAACTAACCACTTTATTCTCCCACTATACAAGCTTATATTTGAACAAGATCCACCTTGAATGTCCCGAGAAGCAATGGAGGTGATAGTAGACATTGCAGATTGGTATGCCTCACCAGGTGGCACATTCATTAGAGTGTTTGGTGGAGAGAAGCATCCGAATGTCTCAAAAAGGTATGCCACTGACAAATTGATCATGCAAGATGTATCATACCATCTCGTTACAGGGTTGTCAACAACGCTACATAGGAAGGAGAAAGCACCAAGGCCCACTCTTCCTTTGCGGATCAGATTATACGAGATAAAGCACTTGAAAGTTACAGATACTGAGGCTAAGGGATATTGAAATTCGAGTTCGACACTAAGGACTTTAATCCATATGATATCCACAATATTTACAAGGACCACTTTACGAGAGTTTACTTTCCGTGGATCAGCAGGTCATTTCATTGGCCAGAGGAGGATCCTTGGAGGTACTGCTATAATTCCTCCAGAATTAATGAGCTGGTCAATATAGCAAGGGATTTGAAGGATTCTCTACAGAAAACAACAGTTCCAAAAGAAATATCAGCAAAAGGCAACAATTTTGTGCAGGACAAGGGAAAGAGGAAGATTGCTAACAGTCTAGAGGGAGAGAAAAGTTGCAAAATGAAAGCAGATCCTCTTATCATAAAGGTAGCAGAAGTAAAGAGGAAGTAGAGGATGTAGAGAGTAGAGCAGAGGAAGAGAGAAAAGCAGATGTTGTAGGAATAATAACTGAAGCTGTAGGAGACAAAGAATAAGTTGAAGGAAGAACAAGAGTTGAGGAGGAGAGAAAGAGAAGAGAAGAAAAAGCAGGAGGAAGAACAAAGGCAATATGTGATGATAGAGGAAACAACACTGATACAGGTTGAAGAATTGGAACAACCAACAACTGAGGAGGAAGGTGAATATATGCATGATCAGGAACTTGCTCAACATATTGATCAATTGATTGAAGTGATAGACATGGAGTCAGAACCACAACATGAAGATGTTGACCTGATGCTAAGAGCACCACATGTCATCCCAAAGTCTCCACCACCTCCAGCAGCAGAGCCAATCCTGAGCGAACAAAGAGATGTTGTTCTCCTTGATGATGGTTTGATCATGGATGTGTACAATCTATCATTCGATGAGTTCCAAAATAGGATTATACAAGCGCGGAGGAAGCACTTTCCGGATGATCACGCATCACCTACATTCATTAAAGAAACAGTGATAGTGTTGGATACCAGGAAGCATCTTACTACCATTGTTGAAGGCATCTTGGCCTACGCAGGAGCAACAAGATCAAATTTTCAGTATTTGATGGTCGAGAATGAGCAACCGACACAAAACCTGTAGGATTCCAGGCAAGAGGTAGAACAACTCCGAGTATCAGAGCAAAATGGAGTTTTCTAATTGGGGAAGATGAGAATAATGATACTTGCTGAAGTATCAACACTTGGAGGAGCCACACACAAGCTCTATGACAGGTTTGTTACCATGCATAAAGTAATTTTCTATTTTCATGGTCTACAATAGTAGAGAAAAGAGTTTGTTAAAACTCTAAAAAACATACATGCTGTCATCACCTATGTAGAGGAGTGGACAATGTGGTTCAAAGGGGCCACACTTGACTTAGTAAAGAAAATGAAGCCACAGGTAGAGCTAGAGAAAGCGAAGGTTTGAATGTTGATTCAGAACAACAAGCAAATTGCCTCATTCGTTGGTAGCATACATGCCTCATATGAGTGGTTGTACAATAGTTTGGATGTCTTGGTGAGAACACACAAGATCCCATCAATCGGTTCCCTCACCAAAGCTAAACCCAAGAACCAAGTCCGACAGGAGGTCGAAGAGTACTTGGAGAAGCTAAGACAGGAAGCCACTAGGGAAGACTTGGAGCTGAACGAACACAACATGCATAAGTTCATCAGTGGTCCTACCAAAGTCAAAACAATTTTGCTCATACTTCAGAATGAGTTGGACACAGGTTCCAAGACAGTGTATCTGGATGCCATGGAGGCTAGAGTCCACTTCCAGCAAGACATCGTTCACACAGTTCCAAGCTTGGCACCAATATATGAATGAGAAGCAGCAAGTGGAGGTTGTTGAGCTGAACTTCCCCCAAAATCCAGAATCATAGTGTTGTGTCTTGTTAGGATGTCCCTACTCTATTTTGTCTTATATGGTTACAAGTGGAAAATGTAATATTATTTGTAATTATGTTGTAAGTGAAATTCCAAGTGTCAGTATTGGAATACGAAGAGTCATCATGTAATGTAATGTGTCATTTTGTAAAGAAGTTGAAGAGTCATGAGGGTAGTCCAAAGGTCACAAAGGGAAGTTGAAGAGTCACCCCCTCTTGATATAAATAGAACCTCATAACTCATGTGACAGACTTTTGGGGAGCCAAGATTTTGGCTAGGCTTAGGCTTAGAAAGAGTTTGGGAGTATTGTGAAGAGCCTTGGCTTCTCCATAGCGTAAAATGAGTACACTTATTTGGAGGAGCAGGCATTCTCGACTGTAATGTTCCACTATTGGGGTTAATGGTCGTCAATGGTGTGTGTATGGATGGAACTTTCACTTATAATAATAAAATGAGAGCCGACACTCTTTCATGAATATGTTGTTAATATAGTAGTATTATTCTTGTTTTCTTGGCAATGTATGTTATTTAGGTTACGCATATGCTTATGAACTATTTTGTTTGCATTTGTATGAATCTTATTGAATGCATGTTGTTGGATTAACTCATCACTTTAACTTGTGGACTATTCAACATCTTAGCTTGTGTTGTTAGATTGCTCGTGTGTTCCTTTCAAGCCGCATACTATTACAGGCTTCCAAGGGGCACACTTCCATTTTCCTTTTATGTGTTGGAACCTTCATGCATCACACTTGACTCTCCATAGGGTCACACACTTTCTCTTACCCAAAGTTATCATACTTTCCTCCGCACATTTCTGCGGTCAAGGAATAACATTACCACCCACAGTTGGGACTCCTACTCTAAACAATGTGAGGTTTAGTTGGGACTTCATATCGGGGAGATACCGTGAATGTTCATGGGTTCAATACCATCCACATTTCTGGTGCTAGAAGGAGGGAAAGATGACAAGCTGAGCCCTTGAAGTTTGTTTTGAATTTATGCACATATTTGATGACTTCTCACCAAATCATAACCCTGACATGTTTTTCTAACTCTGCGAATCTGAAAGTGCCGGTGAGCATTTTAAATGACTTGTCCAAATTTAAGTTCAATGGCGAGGGTGGAGTAACCTTGCTTATGCACCCATTTTCTTTTCTATGTTTCTGTGACAAGCATGGAATTCAGTCTTAAGATGTGTCTTGTGGGTTGTTTGTTCTCATGTTCAAAGGGTGCGCAAAGAAATGGTGTCACACATTGCCTGCAACCACCATACACTCTTTCAAACAATTTGTTGTTGAATCATGTCACACTTTGATTCTCTATGATCGTAAACCCCTTAATAAGAAAATTTAAAATTTCGAAAAAACACAAGATGAATCTCTTTAGGATTTTCACGATCATTTTATTCATTATTGTTTTGAATTTCCTGAAGATGAAGTTGATTGAGAATTTTTAACTGGAAGATTTCAATATCTTGTTCACATTTACGAAAATCCACATTAGTTAGAATCTTTCGAACCTCTCCCAACATACCTCGGTGTTGGAGATTCTAAATCTGAGACGGACGAGGTTGCTGTCCCAAGTGACCCTCTGTCCCCTTCTCATCAAACAACTTTAGCTCTGCAGGTCGAGGTGGGAGAAGTTGAGAATTCACTTGTTGATATACCATCATATGCTCCTACCCCACTTACTCAAAATTCTTGTGCAGAGTGTTGGGAATAATACTGAGGGGGGGGGGGAATCAATATTTACAAATCAATAATTTTTCCATTTCATAATCAGATTTGTATATGCTACTTCAGTGAAGGGAACTCGTGTGTGCATGCAACTGTTCTTAAGGCAACCAACGTATATCCAGTGAACATATGATTCAGTTAATTCATCATATGTTGATCTTTAATCATCATCAGTACTTTACTAAACATTAAACAGTAACCATGTGTATTAATAACATAATAAACCATCATACATAAGCAACACACATGAACACCAAGATTTAAGGTGGAAACCTAATGCGAGAGAAAAACCACCTACTGCTGTCGTCTCTATCTTATTTTAATATAAGAAAAACCTGTTTACAATCTTGTACTGGCACAGACTCATACCAGTGCACAGGAACCCATCCGTAGAAGGCTACAACCTTTTTTCGTTCTCTAGCTTCTACTGGAAGGGAGCTACAACTCCCTAGCTCTTGTAGTAGCTGATATGTTTACTAGTACGTAGGGGCCGGCCTACGGAAGGCTCCAACCTTCACTCATTCTCCAGATGATACTGGAAGGGAGCTCCAACCCCTGGATCTTGTACTGTCCGATATGTTTACCAGTACGTAGGCGCCGACCTACAGAAGGATATGACCTTCTCTCTTCCTCTAGGGACCACGTTTCATAAATTTTCAGACTGGATACTCCTGGTACACAACAACATAATATGAAGGCCACGTTTCATCCAATTTTCATACTGGACCCATCAGTAACATTGAAGCTCAAAATAAATCACCACTGCAATAAAACCAATCATTGGAAACCCATCAACGCTGAAGCAAATCACACTCAATCAATCTAATAATTCAGAACACTGTCACCAGATCACAAAGCAGAACCCAGAACTCTGCATCAACAACCATAACCAACTGCAACTTCAAAGATCATATTTCATAATATATACGATACTTTGAAGTGTCGAACCAGCGTGTATACGCGCATTCACCAAGGTGAACCAACGTATATATCTGCAAATACGAACTTAAAACTTCACAGCTATTCCAGACTTCAGTCATACCCAGATCATAACATTTATAGAATAAAACATGTGTTAGCATTCAGATCTAGCCCATCCATTATCAGATCATACAATGATAAGTCATTTCAAGTTTCATGATCCTGATCCAACATTGTATCCAAAGGTGCACGTGATATTTTAGATCATATCATTACCATAGCCCTTACAACATCAAATATACTTCAGATATAAGTATTCCTGAAAACCCATTCACTTGCACACATGGCCCTTTGATATTCTCCTCCTTACATACTTAGATCCTTTGTCAGTACCTCAGACCAAAACCATAGTTATGCTGCTGGTATTCTTTGATGGTATCAATATTCTTTTCCACGCTCATTACCATGGGTCAATACCATGGTAGGAACCCCTGGTATTCCTATCCTTACTCTTCCATCCCATACGCGCTTTTTCTTCTGTGAAAGTGCGTGCATACGTATACGCTCCTTTTGTTCTGTGAGCCCGCGTGTATACACAACTTGGACAAAGTGAACTAGTGTATACTTCTTAAACCACTCTTTCTTCAATCTCTAGAGTTTGGTATGTAATCCTTTTCTATCATCATATATGTGAGTTGCCATCAAGGACAACACCTGTATCATAATTCCAACAATCTCCCCCTTTGGACTTAATGGCAACCATATTGGTGTTTATTATGTCAAGTTGTAGAACTTGTTAGATATATCAAACAACACCAAGATACTCTCCCCCTTTGACATCAAGGGAAAAGGGCAGACCAAGATATTCTCCCTGTAGGGATGCACTGCACATGCTGAATTCTCTGATCATGCTCCCCCTGAGCTTTTACTGAAATCTCTGATGGATGTGAAATGAAGTACATGACTCTATCACTCAACTAAGTGAGTATGACCTTCCTATCACCAATGACTCATACATACATCAATCACCCAACCAAGTGGGGATATACCAAATGTTCATACATGACTGAAAATTTGCAATTATTACATCATCCTTCCCATGCATAGTGGGGTTACAAATTACATCATAGGTCTTTACATGACCTTTACATCAAATGATATACATGACATTTATAACAAGGACCAATGATCTAAACAAGACCATGATAGTCATCAGCAACTATCATACACCATATATGATCTACACCATAAGCATCTGTCAGCAGCATCAAGATCAACAACCTGTATATGTCCATCATCAAAAGAGTCATCTGAATCCAAATAACTATGTGAATCAAGCAATATAAGTATCATCATGCACCAAGGTCTTCTATTATAATGCCAAAATGCATTATTAGAAGCATATGCTTGCCATGAACCTGTGCCAACTGTTCACTGTTAGATCTGATCATTGCATTTGTCAGTAAGAATCATCAATGTATCATCATCAACCAGTTATTCATCAAGTTATTAACCCACTTATGAGGGCCAAAAGCACTTCTACATATCATCATCATTCAGAACAGAAAATATAATTGATAATTGACTGAACCATATCAAACCCCTTTTCCTAAGTCTGTCCCACTACTTCTTCATCAAAACAACATATACGCGACTGTGCAACTTCTAACTCGCGTATATACATGACTTGCCTTCATAATAACTGCGTATGAGAATTGGAATACTGAAGTTTCACACTTTTAGCTCCCCCTGGATATTTTATGTTTGTATAGTGAGCTATGCAACATCTTTCTGACAACAATTCCTTCTTCTTCAGTACCTTCGATTGTGATGATGTTTGCTCCTTTTGGTATGGTGGCCGAAATTTGCTCCTGCATTCCTTTTCTATATGCCCAAACTTGTTACAAGCATAACATCTTATATGTTTCATATTCCTTTTATTGTAATCAATAGCTTTGTGACCAAACATATTGCAAGAAAAACAATATCCCTTAAAGTACATGGAAACTCATGATCTTTCTGTGTAACGATTATTAGCTTGAACCATTCTACTTTTGCATCTAGTTGCAACATGTCCAAAATTATGACATATAAAACATTCAACATTATTCATCAGAGGAAAGAACCGATTATCCCTTCCATAGTTAGGAGGAAATGATTTTCTTTGAAGTCTTTCTTTCCTTGGTTGTTGATGGGGTTGACCTCTTATCTCCTTGTTGAGCATTTCAGATTTTGCATTAGAGTTCCTTGCCTCATCTTGTGAGCTAGATTCACCTTCAACAATTTCATGAAAACCAAGACCAGTCTTTATAAGTGGAGAATGCTGAACTTTGATGATTTCATCTAACATTTCCAATCCTTTAGCAAATCTAAGATTCATAGTTTTTGTCTTCTCAAGTTCTTTTCTTAGACTTACTACTTCACACTCTAATTTTTCATTGTGCTTGTCCTTTTCAGTGAGTTGATGTGTCACTGTGTCTATGACTATATCCTTTTCTGCCAAACAGATTTTGAGTTGAGTGATTTATTTAAGCATATCTTCCTTTTCTAAGGTATCATTTTCATATGCCATGAGTAGTTTAACATCTTGATCATCTTCATCACTATTAGACATGCCATCACTATCTTCATGAGTATAATAACTTCTTCTTTTACCTTTTGCAGAAATCTTTCCTTTGTCATGAGGGAATTTAGCAGCATAGTGTCCAACTCTTCCACAAGCAAAACATTTGAAGGGAAGCTTACCTCTGAATCTTCCGGAACCCCACTGAAGTTTCTTCACAAAGTTGACGTCATATTCTTCTGATATATATCCTGAATCTTTGAGAGCTTCCTTTTCTTTTTCTTTTGCGGAAGCTTTGAAAGCGGATTCTATGATTTCTGATGGACCTCCTTTCCTCATTTCAAAGGCAGTTAAAATTCCATGAAGTTGAATGATAATAACAGATTGTAGATCTTGTTTTATTCAATGGCAGATACTATAAAGATCTCAAATTTTTGCTCAACTATAGTAGCCTCCTTTATTTCTTCACCCAAATTTCTCATATGGTTTATAATCTCATCTACTCGTAAGAAATAATTAGCAATACTTTCATCACTATGCATCTTGAGACTTTCATACAAGGTTTCAAGAGTTTGGAGTTTAGCATGTTTTACCTGGGAGTCTCCTTCGTAGCTCTGAATGATTTTGTCCCATATTTCCTTGGCTGTGTTGAATTGCATGACTTTGACGAATTCTGATTATGATAGACTTCCCAATAGAGCATTGACGACTTTGGCATTGATTTCATATGATTTCCTTTCTGCTAGATCCATGGGGACTACTGCTGGATATTGGTATCCTCTTTCCAAAATTGCCCAAACCTCAGCTCCAAGTGATTGAAGATAGGCTCTAGTTCTTGTCTTCCAATATACTAAGTTATCTCCATTGAAGATTGGTGGTCTGATAGATCCCATTCCTTCATGATTGCTCATCTTGAGAGATCTTCCTTCAAGCGATCAAGCTTCTTTTGAAGGACCTAATCTGATACCAATTGTTGGGAATAATACTAAGAGGGGGGGGGGGGGTGAATCAGTTTTTACAAATCAATAAATTTTTCCATTTCATAATCAGATTTGTATACGCTACTTTAGTGAAGGGAATTCGCGTGTGCACAACTGTTCTTAAGGCAACCAACGTATATCCAGTGAACTTATGATTCAGTTAATTCATCATATGTTGATCTTTAATCAGTGCATCAGTAATTTATTAAACATTAAATAGTAACCATGTGCAGTAATAATAGAATAAACCATCACACATAAGCAACACACATGAACACCAAGATTTAAGGTGGAAACCCAATGCAGGAGAAAAACCACCTGCTACTGTCATCTCTGTCTTCTTTTAATATAAGAAAAACCTATTTACAATCTTGTACTGACGTAGAATCATACTAGTACGCATGCACCCACCTGTAGAAGGATACAACCTTCTCTCATTCTTCATCTTCTACTGGAAGGGAGCTACAACCCCATAGCTCTTGTACTAGCCGATATGTTTCCTAGTACGTAGGTGTCGGCCTACAGAAGGCTCCAACCCCCTGGCTCTTGTACTGGTCGATATGTTTACCAGTATGTAGGTGCCGACCTACAGAAGGCTATGACCTTCTCTCTTCCTCTAGGGACCACGTTTCATAAACTTTCAAACTAGATACTCCTGGTACACAACAACACAATATGAAGGCCATGTTTCATCCAATTTTCATACTGAACCCATCAGCAACATTAAAGCTCAAAATCAATCACCGCTGCAATACAACCAATCACTGAAAACCCATCAACAAATCACACTCAATCAATCTGATCTTTCAGAACACTGTCACCAAAACACAAAGCAGAACCAAGAACTCTGCATCAACAACCAGAACCAACTGCAACTTCAAACATCATATTTCATAATGTATATGCTACTTTGAAGCACTGAACCAGCGTGTATACACGCCTTCACTAAGGCGAACCAACGTATAGATCTGCAAATACTAACTTAAAACTTCACAGCTATTCTAGACTTCAGTCATACCCAGATCATAACATTTACAGAATAAAACATGCGTTAGCATTCATATCTAGCCCATCCATTATCAGATCATACAATGATAAGTCATTTTAGGTTTCATGATCCTGATCCAACATTGTAACCAAAGGTGCACGTGATATTTCATATCATATCATTACCATAGCCCTTACAACATAAAATATACTTCAGATAGAAGTATTCATGAAAAACCCATTCACTTGCACACATGGCCCTTTGATCTTCTCCTCCTTATATACTTAGATCCTTTGTCAATACCTCAGACCAAAACCATAGTTATGTTGCTGGTATTCTTTGATGGTATCAATATTCTTTGCCATGCTCATTACCATGGGTCAATACCATGGTAGGAACCCTTGGTATTCCTATCCTTAATTTTCCATCCCATACATGCTTTTTCTTCTGTGAAAGTGTGTGCATATGTATACACTCCTTTTGTTCTGTGAGCCCAAGTGTATAGACAACTTGGACAAAGTGAACCAACATATACTTCTTAAACCACTCTTTCTTCAATCTTTGGAGTCTAATATTTAATCCTTTGCTGTCATCATATATGTGAGTTGCCATCAAGGACAACACCTGTATCATAATGCCAGCACAGAGTTGGACTGTGACTCTGATGGTTGTGATGAAGTGTTATCTCCTAATCCTCCATCCTTTGGTCTCTCTGATCCTATGGATTTTGGTGTGTTGTGTCCACCTGTCTTGGATCGCTCTTGTGATGTTCAAGAGGATCAAGTTTTGGATGGAGCAGGAGTTGAACAACCAACTTGGGATATCATTTTTGACGAGTATGTGTGGGAGTTTGAATTAGAATTTGCGGTGAAGGATGAATTCCTTCCATCTGCACCTCTTTTGCATTATCCTGACATCTTCCACTATTCTGTCATTCCTCTTCAATCATGTGAAAATCCATTTCCAGATGTTTCTACTTTCGATCATTCGCAGAACACGTGGAATTCCATTTTTTCATTTGAATGAGGAGAGGACAAATCTTTCTTCCCTGATCCTCCTCATCTCTCATCTTACCTTTTCGGAAACATAGATGATGAAATTTCTCATTTTCCATCATCCCCTCTATATGATTCCTCAGATCATGAGGAAGCCTGTGTTTGTGATCATGAAATTTCTGATCATGGCTGTCGTGATATTTTCATTCACTCATCTGATCACAATTTTGATTCTTCCACTATCAATATTTCTAAGCCACTAGTCTTTGATGATCCATATTCTGATGAATTGGAACCTCCCCAAGCCATCGAGGCACTTAAGCCTGAGCTGATGGTTATGTTAGGTTCTCGTAGTCTTGAGGTTAGTTCCACTTTTGATCAGAAAAATATTGAATTCCTCCAGGCTCCTCAACACTCTATTTCTCACATTGAAAATCAATCTATCTTACAATTTTCACATCCTCCATTTGTATCACAAATTCCTATCCCTCAATCATTGGAGGAGTCATAAGTAACAAGCACTGTTGCAAAACGAAATTTTTCATCTTTCTTCATGTTTGCTCGTTTTTCAAGTTTGAAAGTGTGTACCTGCTTGTCTTCGACTCACAATGTGTTAGGACACCATGGTACATTCGCAGAATGCCTTTCATGCGATTTTCATTTTTACTTTTCTATGGGTTCATTCAAGATTCATACGTTATGGTTTGTATTGTCTTATCTTTTTGGTGATTTTATTGTATATTCTTCTTGACATGCATACTGTCGCATACATGAGCCAGTCAATGCCCCATTGGATGCATTGGAAGTATCAATTCATGTGAGTTGGCCTATGTTTTGCTGAGGTTAGCAGTAGGAGTAATTGTGTGCTTTTCTTGTTTGTTTCCTTGATTTTCTTTACTTTGCTTCGCTTTTACTCTGCTTCTTTCCTTTGTTTGTTTGCTTCTGCAACAATAGGTTAGTTTCACATGAAACCATGTTTGGCTTCTTAGACAAGCAAGGTGTAGTTCAAGAGGAACTTGTATTGCTATCAATGCTTGGTTATCTGTCTATTCCCTTTATTTATGTGAATCTTGCATTTCTTTTGATTGATGATACCCCAATGGAAAATACGTTCCTTTTGGAGAGAGTCATGGTGAAATCACAATGCTTGCACTTTTAACTAGTACCACCTACTCTATGCGGTTTTCTATTTTTGGTTAACCCTTGTCAGCTGAGTCAAGTAGAGTAAGGGGAGGGGGTAAACTTTAACAAGTATGTCAGAGGTATATATAAATATCCTTCTATGAAGGGACAACCTCTTCTAATCTCAATAAGTCAGGATCCCTCTTCCGTCTCATGAAATAAATAAGTGCCTATGCACAGTTCTTTGAAAAAGTGAAAATGAAAAAAATGGAAAAATGAAATAAAGGGCAAGAAAAGAGAAAGGCTTCCTATGCAGACAGGTGAATCAAGTAAGTCTACTTGGGTACTGTCTAGGCTCGCTGGCGGTGGATAAATTCTTGTGTTCTTGAAGTGACTTTGTTGGGGTATTGTACATGGTCTCTGGCAGTGGAGCAACACCAGAGATGAAACTAAAACTCTAACAACCTATTTTACTTGTGCATCTATATACCCCTCATCCCCAATCGAAACAACTTAGTTGAATTGGCTTGGTATGTGTGCTGCTGACGAAGAGAATGGTAGGGACTAAATCTTTAACTCAATCTTAGTGAAGAAGCTATGATAATCAAAGAAATGAACACTACTTTCAGAAGAGTTAGACTCGCTTTACATGAGACAAGGTCCATACAGAGAGCTAGAGTTCTACCATTGTGTCGCCAATGTTGTAGTGGCTACAACCACCCTCCAAAATTTTTCCTATGCTTCGATTTTGGAGCCTTCCTTCTTAACCACAACAGCTCATCTCACACTAATCCAGGTATTCGTGCTTCAATTGAGACTTATCTTTTCATTTTGGCTTGTGTTTGCTTAGTTGATTTTCTAACTCACAAGCTTATCTCCTAACTTGGTCCCAAAATAGTTCTCGGCTTGCTCCCAGAAACTGCGTAATCCTGGAGGGAAACCAACCTTGATGATGGGAATTGTGCAATCCTGATTGCCAGTGAGCCTTGAGCTCAAAAAATGCATTTTCATGAGGAGGCATCTCAACACTGAACCCAGAAATTGTGTAACCCTCACTGATCTCGGAAACTACGCAGTGCACTGAGCTAAAAAGTTTCCCAGTTCCCAGAAATGCGTTGTCTTTTCCGATAGTGTGCATGGAAAGTTTCCCCTAGAAAAGAAAATTTTAAGAGTTAATTTTTTGGCTTACAAAGCCCTTGTAAAAAAATATGGACATCAAATACAAATATTAAGAATAAATAATGAAGGTGAATTTGTTAACAACAAACTCACAACTTATTGCATTACATAGGGCATTCAAATGCAACATATCATTCCACATACACCATAGGAAAATGGTGTTGCTAACAGAAATAATTGCAGTATAAAGAAACTAGCCAATTGTATGATCCAATATAAGGGATTAATTCTTCATTTTTTGGTGGAATTAATCAATTGTATGTTGGTTTTGTGTTATATTGTTTCGACGATTAGTCGCACACGCTTTACGTTGCGCTGGGCTCAACAGGGTGTCACACGTGGGGTGGCAACCCCCCTTGTCAAGGGGTTTGCAGGGGGCGATGGCCCCTTGCACGGGGTTCAAGATTTATTTATTTATTTATTATTATTAGTGTATATATATATATATATATATATATTTTTTTTTTTTTTTTTTAATTTAATTATTATTATTATTATTATTTGTTGGTTTGTTTGTTTGTTTGTTTTGTTTTGTTTTTTTATTTTTTATGCAGACCCAATAATAGTTGGGAAGACGCAAGAATGGGGAGTGAACCCAAAGGCAATGGGCGAACCTACCCATGGTTTTGTGCATGGTTTTGCAATGGTTTTTAGGCATGATGGTTTTTTGCCCATGGTATTTTTTAGATCAGTCAAGGGAACCACAATTATGTTCTAATCTAGGGTTAATGGATTAGGGTTTATAAATGCTTCTACATATATATATTGTAATATTGAAAGGAATAATGAAAAATCAATCTGGTAGTCATGGTTTTGGGATCTAGGGGAAAATCTTTGTGTATATTTATTTTCTGTTCTCACCATTGTTATTTTTTTTGTTTGAAGAATTTGTTTGTAGGTAATTTCTAACATTTGGTATTAGAGTCAGGTTTCGACTTCAAGGGGATGCCTTTACTGCTGAGGGGTTTTACTCGGGCTTTTTGTAACTCTATTTAGTGGGAGATCTGTGGGATCGATTCTTACAGTTAAAGAAAATGACGAACAATGGATATATGGAGATTGAGAAATTTAATGGTCAAAGTTTTTAGTTGTGGAAGCTGAAGATGGAAGATCTGTTGG
Organism: Pinus tabuliformis; assembly: GCA_031772625.1. Lineage (NCBI taxonomy): Eukaryota > Viridiplantae > Streptophyta > Pinopsida > Pinales > Pinaceae > Pinus > Pinus tabuliformis. Next base: position 584,008,210 of record CM062808.1, on the reverse strand, counting down.
TGGACAAAGATAAGTGGATCATAGTAGGTCTTGTTACTAAACCAACGATGATGTCAGCAGAAGACTGGGTGAAGTTGGGTCGAAAGACAAAGAGTAAAATACAATTTTGTATCTCAAATTCAGTATTGTTGAATGTATTAGGGGAAGCTACGATGAGGGCTTTGTGGTACAAATTAGGGACCTTGTACCAATCTAAGTCTCTATTGAACAAATTGTTCCTGTGGTAAAAGATATATAACTTGAGGATGAAGGATGGAGACTTGGTGATAGAGCATCTAAACGCTTTTAATACTATGGTAAGCCAATTGTTATCTGTTGAGATAAAAATTTCAGATGAGGATAAGTGCATTAGTTTTCTATGTTCTCTATCAAATTCATGGGATAGTCTGGTTGTTGCAATAGGTAGAAATACAACTACCTTGAAGTTTGATGAAAAAGTCTCATCCTTACTGTCAGAGGAGATGAGACGGAAAAATATGAAGAGCCAGAACGGAGATGCCTTGTATGTATGAGGAAGGTCCCAGAGCAGAATTAAAAATAAGTCCTCGAGTGGAAGATCTAAATCTCCAGGAAAACATTTAAAGGTGTACTAGAAATGGGGAAAGGAAGGGCACTACAAAAGGGACTGTAGATCTAAAGCTCCTGAGAAAGGAAATGGATCTGATGATGCTCCTTCTATGGAGGCAAAAAACACCTCAGATGAAGGTGGGGATGTGTACTTGGCTTCTTCTTCAAGTACACATGTAGATCATGAGGCATGGTTGATTGACTCAGGTGCATCCTTTCACTTCACTCCCCATAGAGAGTGGTTCTGCGAGTATGAAAAATATGATGGTGGTGATATCTATTTAGGGATGACAAGAAGGCTAAAATCATTGGACATGGAAAAGTCAAGCTAAAGTTGCAAGGTGGAAGGATTAGAACACTTCCTAGTGTTCTCCATATTCCTACATTGGCCAAAAATCTTATTTTTTGTAAGCAAGATGGATGTTGCAGGTGTAAAAACAATGTTCAAGAAAGAAATCTACTATCACGTGTTTTGAACATGAAATATAAGTCAACCATTTTCTTGCTTTTCTTTGAGCATATAGATCAAGTCCACATTCTCTTTCTTGATTCCTTTTCCATAACTTTATGCATTGTTCTTTATGCCTAGTAACATATTCTTGCTTGCTTTGATTAGGAAACCTTATTGTGTTTCTTGTATAATCACATACTTTGTGCCCATAGTTATTACACTTATAACATTCAATATGATCCAATAGGGGGGAAATGAGTCGTATATTCTAATACCACCTTCATTAAGACTTCTAGTTTTGTTTCTCACAAAACCATTCTTTGAGGTCTTATTAGATCCCCTTCTTCAAATTTTGACATAGTCATTTCTTACATAATATCTGCAATTTATTGCTTTATGACCAAAATTATTGTAAGAAAATCAATAGCTAAATAATATATTTTAATATTGAGATGTGAAATTTATTCTTGGTGGCGCACCCATTCTGAATTCATTCTGGTTGATCTTGTGAGAAAAATAAGGACCCTATTAGTCTCATCTCCTTTCTTGGTGTTGCTTTCATTATTGAAATATCTCCTGAGAACATTAAAATAACTCTTAGGATTTTTTTCTTTTAATTTTTTTTTTTTATTGTGATTAATTATCCCTTGCATTTCTTATGATTTTCCTTGTAGCTAAGATCTGTTTTGATGAAAGGTGACCTTTGCCAACTAAGAATGCCATATAATATTTCGGAACTCTTTCCAAACTTTGAGATTTTATTTAATTGAGAGTTTGCTTTCTAGATAGTCCCTTTCTTAAGGAAATAACTATTGCTTGTAGCTTTTCACAATTTTCTTCCTTTTCATTCAACTGGCTTCTCAGTACTTCATCTATCCTCTGTTCCTATTTTAGTTGTGCCTTCAGGATGTGTTATCACTCAGAATTTTCTCAAGGTTAAAGAAAGAAATTTCCGAGGTAACCAAAAACCTAATATATTAGACTCGGGTTCTAGCCAACCTAAGTCTAGAGAGGGCTCTCTCTTTATGATTTAACTTTGTTTTTTTATGGGATTTTAGGTTAGTTCTTAGTGCTCATGGGATTTTGATTTTGATTGGGTGGTGGAATAATGGGAACAGATGGGCAGAGCAAGCCTTCAGGCCATTGGGCTATGGAGTCAATCAAAGAGTGGCTTAACTAGATTAGATCAATTACTAAAGGAGGAGTTCATAGGGCAGGCTAGCATAGCAAAAAGAAAATCTGTAGGTTCAAATGGATGAGGTAGTCCTAACCAGGGTAAAAGGGCAATGAAGAATCCTTAAACTGGGATCAAGATGAAGAACAGAAGGAGATCAGTAGCAAAGCGCAACTAAGAATCCTTTACTATGGACGTAAGGGGGGGGGGGGGGGGGGAACTACGGAAGTAAGGGAGCAATTAAGAATTCCTAGACTAATATAGTTTAGCAGAAAATAGTGAGAAAGTAAACAGTTAAGACAGAGAGAATTAAAGCTAATTATGAAATATCATTCCTTGTTTACCATTCAGATTTCATGAAGAAACATGTGAAATTTATAAACATGAAGAGAAAACAGTAATAAACATGAGAGATAATACTTATTTGATTTCCGCTGTGCACAAGAATCCAGTGAAATGTCTTTAGCTTTATTTCATGACCCAACAAAACCAGTCCAGTCTTGAATACAATAGCTCCTTAGCTTGATATAAAATTTCTAGATAAATTTATTTTAATCCACCCAAAATACTTCAAATGAAGAAGTATTTATACTAATTCTAAACTGAAATATCTTGAAGAAATATCAAGATTGGTTTTACAAATATCTCAAACTGTTTTACATTAATAGAACTTAAATAAAGGACACTCAAAACTAATGAATCTATTTGGCACTATGTTTATGGATTTATGGTGACAAAGAAGAGAAATTTGAATTTGATAGCAACTCTTAAGTGATGATGAGGCTTCCAAGTCACTAACTGCCTCCTTCTTTTGTGCATTCTGCCCCATAAATTCTGCAAACTTAGGGTCCAATGATACGCTTGTATATCTCAATCCGAGATAGATATGTAAAAATTGAAAGAGGTTATTGTAGATAAGTATGTTTTTGAGATAAAAATCTCTTAGTTTCCCAAAATTCAGCTCCAACTGTTCACAATATCATTTGCAAAAAGATGTCTAAAAAAGGACTTTACACAATCCGAAAAATAGGCTGTGAAGACATGCACTTATCTCACTTTTGGTAATATTTGTTTAAAAAGTGAGATAGGTTTTTGTATATTGTCCTGTTAAGAACACAAACCTCCTTTAGTTTCTCCAAATGCATCTTGGATGGGCCACAATAGTTTCTGCAAAACTATGACTTAAACAGGAAATTTCTGAAGAATGTACCATTTCTTCTCTGATTTCATCTTTTAACCTTAAATTTCTTTTAACTGTTTTTCACTTTTACTTTGGATAAACTTCATTGTTGCTGGTGAAAGTGTTTTCATCTCTGTTTAACCCTTACTGCCTCCATGTTTACTTTTACCGCTCTGTTTTTTCATCTATCTTCACTTTGACATGAATCTATGTGCTTTGTAACTATCTTCCCTGCTATTTGTCTTCATGCTAGCTGCTTTACTTGACTTGGTCTTCAATCTGATACTCTTTAACCTTGATACACTGTGACTGTTCTTTACTGTGTCCTTTTACCTTCATTGTATATTTTAGGTTTTTTTTATTATCTATTTCAACAGTAAATCATTTAATTCCATGTTTCCTTTGCTTGTCTTTTAACTGTGTGTTTTATTTTACATCTCTGTTTGAATAGATTTGATAACAATCTCGGAGTAAACAGGTCTTATGACTAGTATTAAGACTATTTATCCAAGGCCATGGTCTTCTGATCACCTGTAAAATAAAACAAACTATTAGGAAAACATTGGGCTGATAAGGAGGGTCATTAATGGATTTATCAAGCTTTATAGGTCTATGGAGCGAGTCCAAAGTGATTTTGGGAGGTAAACCATGCTTGAATTGGTTAGCAGAGGCTTCAGGTGGAGCAGAAGGTTTTCATAAGTTTGCACAGTAGAATGGGTGAATGGCGAGAAAAACTGGGTTCTTGGGGTTTGAACTTTAATGGGAAAACTTTTAAAATATGGCGTGAACTGAACAGTAGATGGTTTATCGCGTAGCAGGCGGGCGGTAAGCGGTATGTTTCGCACAGCTTTTGGGAGGTCGCCCGATGCCATTCATCGGGCGCCACGTAGCATTGGGGCCCAACAGGAAACCACCCATATCGGGCAGGTAAAGGTTGGTCTTTGGAGGCCTTGCAAAATCAACGAGGATCGTTAGATTTGACGGGGGAAGATCGGGCGGTGGTCGGTTCATGAAGATGCATGAACGGTAGTGGGGGGGGGGCCTGATGAGGGTTTAAAAGCAGCAAGTTTTAATTAATCACGGATTATGGTGGATTAAGGGCATCGGGGGTGATTTCATTGGTAGATGGTTTGACTTGTAATTAACCACGGATTGATTAATTATGTCGGGTTTTATTCATAAAGTTTATATTTCAAACTTTCGGGGCAGGGTATTAATATAAGGGTTTTATTGATATATATACGGGAAGGGTTTATATTTCTTTTTGGGTTTGAATACATATATGTGTTTAGAAATTAATATCAAGATGGCGGAAAATGGGTTTTAGCACTAAGTGTAATGCATATAATTCATTTGCTTTTCATAAACACATTGTAACTTAGGCTAAAAAGGTAATTTTTGAGGGTTTTTTAGGAAAAAGGGTTTACATGGGAATAATTGATTTCTCTTAGGAAAATAGAGTTTAAACCTTAGGAAAAGGGGTTTTATGAGGGGAATGGGGGGGAATGAAGAGGGGTAAATGTTTATGAGGGGATTTTTTGTACTTAAGGTCTATAAGTCATTAGGCCGAGGGTCCGGTCCCTCCATAATTCAGAGAAATGCTTTGAGACCCTTTGGCTTAAGATTTTAGGTACTTAAGACTTTTCTTGGAAATTAGTTAAGTGAAAAGTGTAATGAGTGAGTGAGGTTAATCAATTTCACTTTGTGGATTTGATACAAGCCCAATTATTATCCATACTTGCAACTTTGATGATGAAGGTGATCAACATGCTTTTATCTAACAATCATCACAATTCTGCAAGCATTCTTCTACTTACCCACCTACTCATCCTACCATTTTTACTTCTCTTTATTAGGGTACACTTAAGCTGGCAAACCCTTATCAAAACCTTTTTCTTTTCTTTTACAATGGTATTCTAACTAAGTCTATCATTATTACATCCAAGGGCTTAGATTAAATAGTTGAGCTCCTTTTATTCACTCTACCTAATCTAATTATCTGCCAAGGTTAAATAGTTTGGTTAGATTTTCATTCTCTATCTATAAACATGAAATTCAAAACATGGAATAACCAAGATTAAACTGTTTGATTACCATGGATTGTGGCATGAATAACAAGTTGCACACAATCATTATTATGCAGAAAAGTAAATAGTAGTGGCATTTGGACTTGCACACTTTCATGGTCTTTTTGTTTTTGGGGTTCATATTCTTTCATTTTTTTTTTGACCTTCTCTTATTCTTTTTGTCCTTTGATTTTTCTTTTAGGACATACCCTCTTTACATTTTTTAATTTTTATAATATGGAAAACATTTGCAGAAAGCAAAGGTATGTACATATTACAGTTTTAATCTCAGTCATTCAAAAATTATGACTCCTATTTGTATAGGAACCTAACAGGATGAAAACTATTTTTTCATCAATATCAAAATCCTTTTTCTTCTCATATTTTTGCAATAGCTCCTTCTGTTTTTTAATCTTGCCTTTGAGTATATCTATTTATTCTAAGGTGCTAACAAGTTATGCTTCAAGGTTTACTTCCCCATAAATATCATCCTCCTCTAAATCTCTTTTATCTTCTTGACTTTCTTCATCTTCCTTATCGACAATATTTGTATCAATGGTATGAAAATAATTTCTTCTTTCTGAATATTAGATGCATATTTATCCCTCTCTTATGAGGATATATTATATTCTCTGGAATAAAACCTTTCTTCCTGGAATAATTTCCTCTTTTGTGTCTATAAGACTTGATTTTTTTTTCATACTCTTCTTCATCAACACTGCCCTCAGAATTTGCACATGGACATTTAGCAACATAATTCCTTATTATATCACAATTAAAACATTTGAATGATAACTACCTTTGTATTTTCTAGATCTTATTTTCATCTTTCTCACAAGTTGTACTTATTCTACATCTGATTCATGGATGGAATAATCTTCAGAGTTAAGTTCTTCTGTGTTCTTTAAAAATTTGAAAGTTTCCTCCTTTAGAGTTGAATTTCCTTTTCTTGTCCTAATTTCATATGCAGTGATAATACCATGTAGCTCATCCATCTTTAGATTTTATATATCCTTCATTTCTTCATAGCCGAGACCTTTGCATCAAATATTAATGGGATAGATCTCAACACCTTATGCATAATCATTGATTCCTTACATTCTTCACCAAGGCATCTAATAATATTATTAATCTCATCCACATGAAGTAAGTAAGATGCAATATCTTCTTCATCATTCGTCTTCAATCTTTCAAACTGTCTTCCATGGGTTTGATGATTTTCCCTGCTCACCTTGCCATCTCCTTCATAGTTGTTTTGATGTTTGTCCCAAATTTACTTTACTGATTCACAATGCATTAATTTGATTTTTTTTTATTCTGATAGGCCACACAAGATGGCCTTCATGGATTGCCTTCTTACCATTTTGAACAGATGGAGGAGTCGTTGGAGCTTTAAAACTATCCACTACAGATTGCCAAATTTCAAAACCAAGATACATTAGATATGTACCAATCCTTAGCCTCCAGACGTCATAATTTGTTCCATCGAATAATGGATTTCTACTTGTGAAAGAATCTTCATGAGTGGCCACGCTCCCTCTTTGAGCTTCCTTCTAGTGGTTTAAATGCTTCTAAAGGAACAAGTTTTGATACTAATTGTTGGATTCAATCTTATACTAGTTAGGTAGGGGTTAATAAGTATAATGCATTTTCTTACTTATTTAAACATTCATGGATAATAAATGAATAATCTCACATATGGAACACAAGATATAAATTAAAATTTCTTTATAATGGTTCTTTGTAGGCACCAAATTATTAATATAAAAAAATTATGCACCAACCTACTATTGCAAAATTTGTTGGCACTGATATATATACTTTAAGTTTTTTTGTCTTCTTTTAAAATTGGAAAGCTTCCTTTAGAGTTGACTTTCCATTTCTTGTCCTAATTTCATATGCAATGAGAATCCCATGTCACTCATCCATCTTCATATATTTTAGATCCTTGATTTCTTTAATAGTTGAGACCTTTGCATCAAATCTTAAGGGGATAGATATCAACACCTTCTATATAATCATTTATTTGTTAACTTCTTCACCAAGGCCTCTAATAGTATTGGTAATATCATACACATGAAGGAAGTAGGATGCAATATCTTATTCATCATTCATATTCAAGCTCTCAATTTGTCTTCCACAGGTTTGATGCTTTTCCCTCTTCACCTTGTTATCTCCTTCATAGTTGTTTTGAATTTTGTGCCAAATGTACTTTACAGATTCACAAAGCATTTGATTCTAATAGGCCAGACAAGATGGAATTCATGGATTTTGAATTGTTTACACAAGCATTCTTACTGTTTTGACTAGATGGAGGAGTTGTTGGAGCTTTGTAACTCCACACTACATATTTCCAAATGTTAAAACCAAGAGACATTAGATAAGTAGTGATCCTTACCCTCTACATGGAAAAAATTATTCCATTGAATAATGGAGCTCTACTTGTGAAAGAACCTTCATGACTGACCCTGCTCCCTTTGAGATAGTCCTTCCCATGGTTTGAATACTCTTAAGGAAACTGCTTTGATACCAATTATTGGATTCAATATTATAATAGTGATGGGGGGTGAATTAATATAAGACATTTTCTTACTTATTTAAACATTCATGAATCATAAACAAACAATCTCACATATGGAACACAAGATATAAATGAAAATTTCTTTATAACAATTCTTTTTAGGAAACACCTATTGATAAAAACTTTGTAGGCACCGACCTATTGTTTCAAACTTTGTAGGCATCAATCTACATGAGATACCAATTCCGCCTGCTGCAAGGTTTGTAGGAACCAACCTACATGAGACAAAAACCATCCCCTATTGCAATTTCTATAGGCACCAAACTATAAGAGACAATAATATTCTGTAGGTTTTAACCCCGTACAGAAATTACCTCCATACAAATTCTAAAAACATAAAATAAACAATGACGAGAGCATAAAACATAAAACATATATACACAAAGATTTTCCCCTGGATCCTAAAACCGAGACTACTAGATTGATTGTTCATTATATTCCTTTCAATGTTACAATACATATATATACATGCCGAAGCATCCATAAACCCCAATCCATTAACCCTGTATTAGAACATAACCATAGTTCCCTTGACTGGATCTACAAAATACCATGGACAAAAAAACATCATGCCCAAAATCATGTGTGAAATCCATGCACAAAACTAGGGGCGTTGCTCCGGATCCCGTGCTGGGGGCTACCGCCCCCCAGTGACCCCCCCCCCGCGCGTGTGTGGGATAGTCGTGGAAATAATATAACACACACCCAACATTCTCCCACTTGGTTTTTTGTTTCCACATTGGGCGATAGGAGAGCTTAATCATTGATCCAACCCTGCAATGCCCTGTTTTTCTACACTAAGAGAACTTCTTAGTGCTCACAGACTTTGTCAATGCATATGTAATGTTCTTCAAAGTGTCCACCTTTACCAGAAATACCTTTTTGTCCTCAACCATATCCCTCACAAAGTGATACTGAACATCAAAGTGCTTTGTCTTTGAATGATAGGCAGGGTTATTTGCCAAGAAAATTACACTTTGGCTGTCACAGTCTATTCTTATAGCTCGCTGTACTAACCCCATACTTGAACATAATCTTTACAGCCAAACTGCTTCCATGCTTGCATGAGTGGCTTCCATGTATTCTACCTCTGTAGTTGAAAGTGCCACTATAGACTGCCTCTTACTCATCTAACTGACTGCACCTCCAAATAGGTTAAACACACACCCACTTGTAGATCTTCTCTGATCCAGATCTCCAGCCTAGTATGCATCAACAAAGCCATGGATGTCCAAAACTCTGTCCAATCCTAGTCTTCCTTGGTAGCACAAACCATAATTTCTAGTGCCACGCAAATACCTGAAAACTTGCTTCAGTACTATCCAATGCTCCTACCCTGGTTTTGACATAAACATGCTCAATACTCCCACTACATGTGCAATGTCTGTTCTAGTACCTACCATTGCATACATTAGGCTACCGACTGCACTTGCATATGGAACACGAGACATATACTCTCCCTCTTCTTGTGTCTTGGGACACTATTCAACAAATAACCTTAAGCCTACATGAATGGGAACCTTCACCGATTTACTATCCTGCATATTAAACCTCTGCAATATTGTCTCGACATACTTCCTCTAGTTTAACCAGAGCTTCCTCTTTGCCCAATCTCATTTAATTTCCATGCCTAAAATATAGTTTGCGACACCAAGATATTTCATGTAGAATTTGGAGGACAATTGGGTCTTCAAACCTTGGATGATTTCTTTGTCATTTTTCCAAACAACAACATATCATCCACATACAAGACCAGATAAATAACACGGTCACCAATTAATTTAAAATATACATAGTGACTGCTTTGCTTCTGGTATATTTGCATTAATGTTCTCTGCTTTGCTTCTGATATAGTCTATAATATTTTCATTGATGTTCTGCCATATACTTTTCTTGGCCTCTACTAATATCTGGGTTGTCAAAGACTGATTTTCATACTTTGCAATCTATTGAGTCAACTTGAAGTTTTTCTGCACTTCTACTAAATATGCATTGTGAGCCTTGATTTTATTTTCCTCCATTTTTCTCAATGATGCTAACAATCTCTCATTTTCTTGGTTAGTTAACGATAAATATCCCAAAGCTTTTACTAACTTTTCAGAAGAATCTATAGTGGATGTTTCTACCCTTTCTGTTGAAGATGTTGCTGTTGTTTGTTGTACTGTTTTTTGTGCTTATGTACCTGTAGCTTCTAACATTTCCTTTTCTTTCAGTAGTGCCTCCTTCTCTATCTCCAACTGAGTGATTTCTTTGGTCTATGGATGACCTGTGGTTGGAAGCTTGAGTTGCTTTCTTATATCTTGAATATCAACATTTTTTCTTTTTGATCATCTCGTCAGCTGCTTTGATGTTACTAGGATCATATTCTAGTTTAATTACCAAATCTTCAAGAGATTTAGTTTTGGTGTCTTTGGCCAAGGATGGCATTCACTCTATCTTTAGTTGTGAATGCATGTTATTTAAAGAGGCCTGCAGCTTGGAGGCTGCCATGGCTGAACTTGTTAAAGTTGAGTAGATCATTTCACCGGCCTATTTGTGCAAATCAATCTGGTCGATTGCATGAATCTTCTTGGTATCAAAAGAAAAGACTGAGGCTTTGTAGTCTTTTGCACCTTTAGGGACTAGAACTGTAGGTTCCAAGAATGCTAATTGGAACTATCCCTTCTCTGTGTCAAGTGCAGACAACAACCTGTGTTGAGTAGTAGAAGTCTGCTTCCAAAATTATGTATATGTAGTAGCCTTCAATGCTTCATTCTTCTTCTTAATCTCCCTGTACCTAGAAAAAATGTTCTACTGTGTTGCAATTTGGGATGTAGAAGACACAGGTGACTCTGTTGTCTCCTCAACATATGGGAATGAAGTGGTGGGAAGACCTATTAAAACAACTGTAGCTTGCTCCTGTGAGCCCTTTTCTTCTGATGATTCCTCTTGAATATTTATTATCTAAGTATCACTTTTAGTATTAGTCTTATTATTTGTCCTTGGATCTATCTTCTTTCTCCTCTTGAAAACCCGAAAGTCTGCAACTTAAGAACCTGGATATGTAGGAGACATGCTTTCCCTTGATATCTTAGCTTATTTGTCCTTTGAAATAGGAGTTTGTAGGGATGTTTGACTGATAATTTTCTCTTCAACGTCTTGTAGTGTGTTTTATTTCCACTCCTCTTGATTGACATACTACTCTATTTCTGGTCTAGGCATATATGCATATGGCATGGTCTTTTGCTCAACTCTTAGTTTTGAAATTATCCCTAATGGATCATAAGACCATGTAAAACTCAACTTGAAATTCATCTTCTTTAGTAATTCATTTGCTTCCTTTGCTGCTGCTCTAGTGTTGACAATGTAAGGACCAATATGTGCCTTCAGTTTAAACTGTGCTTTCTGCTTTCTTGACACAAAATGCAGGTCATCCATATTTAACATTTTCCTAATATACTCCAAGGCAAAAATTCTAACTGGTACAAAAACTAGCAACCTATAGGGAGGGAGTTCACATCCATAAATTTGAATTTTTGTATAATTCTGGTAAAGATACTAGTCTCCAACCTTGGCTTGTTCTTTGAGATGAATTTTTTTTTTGATTTCTAGTGAGATCCTTGGTATAATATTGTTGCTAAGAAGACATAAGGATACATGAAAAATCTGATCTACAAAATTGCTAAATGAATATTATTCTGTATTTTTTCTGACTAAGGAAGTCCACTGAATAACTGATAGTGGTCTTCCCCATTCATCCACCTTTTGCAATTTAAATTTGAACCTGTCTGCTTGATATAAACATCAAATATACGAGGTCTGACTGGTTTTTGAACGCACCTTCAACAATAAACTTCAAAAACTGATCATGAATAACATTTGCTAGGTATTGACTATAGTTAAAAATGGTTGATGGCTTATGACCAATTGAAAACACTGACAAAAATACTAACACTACTTCATCTACCCATTGATCTGTGGAATAACCTAATAGGAAAGTAACCATATAAATAACCTACCTTGACATTTCAGGGAAAATAGAAGCAAAATATAGGGGCAATTCATAATTCTAGGGAGGAAAAGACTTAAAGATATGGGCTTGTTAAGAGAAAGTAAGCTTTTAGTATATTTCCATGAGTTAATCAGTGGAAAATGGATGTAAGGGAGCTTGGGGACTAATTTGAAGAGCTCGACAAATGACTTCTGGTGCAATTGAGAATAGAATTTCGTTATTTTGGGCGATTACAACTTGCTCGCTAGGGAGATACCTAAGATGACACCATGTAACAAATTCCTGGAAAACATGAGTATGAGGAAAAATAAATTGAGGTAAGAATGACTCCCAGATATTCAATTCATCGTTGTTATCTAAATATTTGTGATTTTCCCAGTTATGAAGTTCATACAAGTCGAACTCACACTAGGTTTCTGCTATTTTATATTGCGTGTCAACCAAAGGGAATTCATCTAAATTATGAACAAGAGGAAAAAAAGGACTCTCAACCACCATTTTCGCCTTTCCTTTATGAGAAGACATCTTCAACTATAATGGAGGCTCGGGAAAATAGTATTACCAAACTGCAATTGATCAGTTACAGGAGAGGAATGCTACTGTAGAGAGCGCTGGTGGACTTGAAAACCTTTGGGTCTTAACTTGCATGGATCAAACAAATGGAAAAAGGAAATAATGTAGGGTGATATAGGATTTTTAAAGCGAGAGGGAGGGGTGATTAACGAAAATATTACTGTTTTAGAGCGTCACATTAAAGGAATTATACGTTGGCAAGAGTAATTAATGGCCAACGTCCATATGACTGTTGGCGGGGGAATTTAATAACCAATGGTAGGGTGACATGGATGGTTGGGTGGATGACAGGTGGCTTGCCGTGGATAGAGAGGGAGAAGGCAGGCGTGGGAGGTAGCAAACAATGGTTTTTTTTTTTTTTTTGGGGGGGGGGGGGGTGGGGGGTATGAGCAGTAAATGGTAAAGGCGGGGAGGCCCCCAAAAACATTGTGGAGATGCCATGTAGATTTCGACAGTTTTTTCATAAACCATTTTTCGAACCCCCCCCCCTCGTTAAGTCTCAAAAGCTTGGGGGGGGGGGGGATCATCGTCCTCAGTCGTTGATCTGGGCGGGGATGATCTCAACCTTTCAATGGTGCCAACACTTTATCAAAAGTGACAAATGTCACATCCTCTTTTATTTATAACTTTAAACATAGTTTATTACCAATTAATCAACATTAACATAACTAAAACTTATGGATACATTTAAACTAGCACGCCCCTAAAGGATTTTTATGTTTTATTTATATATTTTCTTTTATTCCCCTTTATTTTTTCCATATTTTTCTATTTTCATAATTTCTTTTTCTTTTCTTTTCTTTTCAAAAGCGAAAACATCTTAAAATGAAAAAGTAATTTACAACATCCCATTGGGATAAATAGCTAGAGAATCATACCTTGATCACTATATTTATAGGACCCTAACACTAGTAATATTTGATCTCTTTCTTGCAAGTACACCATGTCATCTAAAACCAAAACATAACATAATTAACATATCTCAATATAGTTAAGGGGAGGATATCTCATTTGTAAGATCAACCATATTAGCACGATACATGTATAATCATAATCACATCAGCATATAACATCAGTTTAACCACTATCCAGTTATCAATGCATGATCATACTTTCCACATATCATGACCTCATGCATGAAAACTACAACCATATCAATGTATGCATAACAATATATAAGCAATGACATGCATAACCAATGCATAACTGACATACAGTCATGACGATCACATCCAAAAAAAGCGTCATCAACTTTCACATGGAGACCACCATGCATACAAAACAAGTACATAGAAAAAATGTATGTAACTGACATGAATGCATGACCAACACACCACCCATCTAGTCCAAGGGGTTAACCTGCCTATAATACCAGTCTGTTACACCCTCCTCCTACATTTACCCAAGTTAACCGTCCGCTGGGGTAAACATGTGACAAGAGTATACTATGATGTGATTCAACTCCCCATGTATGGTTAAGGAAGTGGAACCGACAAAACAAAAACCATTATGACCTTCCACACATACTACAAAACCTTCAGGAGCTAAAAATCCCTTCCAGGTGATAAAACCCTTAGACAACTTGACATTTGACTAATCTGGACTCCCAACTGCTCCCATGGAAAGGCAAGCATGCAACTGGGGCCTTCCAATTTCTCCCACAAGAAGTGCATGCCAAAAATTGTGGACTTTTTTAGCTTGTTATGAGCCAACAACCCCGGATTTTGTGCCACTTTTTCAGGGCTAGGACTCAAGCCACTGCCCAAAACTTCATGAAACTTCTAGAAATGATAAATGACATTGGAACAAAGGTACTATTGCAAACACTTGATCACTGAATTTACTGGACCCTTACTAGCCATGATAGACATTTTGTCAAACATGTCACAAATATGCAATCTATAGGTCATAACATTATATTTGAGCATAGGGGTCTCATACTTATCTGAGATTCGTAAAAAAGAATTGTTTCCATATCACAATAGTTGCATTATCATCTATTAGGTCATATATTCATTGTACTTTCATTTACTAATCAAAACATGATGAGATCCATACCTCAAGTCTGTCATAAAACATACTCATAACCAACATATTACCAACATAAATAACAAGGATATAATAGCCATATAATCCACATATAATCCAGTACATTTACACATTAAATACCAAGGAGAAGAAGTTATTATTAATGAATGCAAAATCCAACTAGGTTTGGGATTTCCATGAATCACTCGACCATAGATTAGATGAACCAAATATTTCTTTCAGCCAATCACCCCCGTGCCATGTTCCAAGCATGAATGTGGATGCCACTGAATTTCTCCACCTACACCTGACAAATTTTCTTGTCTCCTAGTCTCTAGGATTTTCCGTATATCCTGCCACACAACGGTCGATGATTCCTATGCCTAATCAAGAATCCACCCTCTAGGCTTTACTATATATCTTTCCATTCATTGGTTAAGGATTCCTAAGCCTGATCGAGGACACACATCTCTAGGATTTATCGTATATCCCTCCATTCACCGTTTGAGGATTCCTATGCCCACAGAGGCACACAAAATATGGCTTTACTGCAATCCCAGTCTAGTCTAGGGATTCCTAGGCCTTGTGTTATTTCTTTCAGAGACCACCTCACTTAGTTTCGAAACTATTCGGTAATCTATCTCAACCAAATACAAGAGAACCCATCACACCATGGCTATCCAGAAATGGAAAGGCAAGGCTGAAGAAGATTGTCACACTTGGAAAAACTCATGCCACTGACAACAAGAGAACCAAATACACACATGCATGTACCACGCATGCCGAATCTAGCAAGGAAATCACATGCAAATCGATACCTTCAAATGATCTCGTCGTAGCTTCTTGATGCTACTCTTCCTTGTTTGACCTTTGCTTTCCTTTGCCTTCTTGGTCCTTCCTTTGCTTTCCTTGATCCAACCAAAGAATGCTCTAAGTGTCCAAGAGTGAGTGAGAGAGAGAGAGAATAGAGAGAGAACTACAAAACTGAATTGACAAAAGGTACCAACTGGTCCTCAAAATCCTTTTTATTAATGAGGCCTATATTTTCTTCAATTTTCCATTATTTTCCTCCTCACATGCAACCTGTGACATTTCACCTTCCTTTTCTCCTAATTTCCATTATTTTCATAAATAAAATGCCAATTAATGCCTCATGCCTTTCCAAAGCCTTTGCCATTGCCTTTGCAAATTTCCTTAGCTATAGTAAACCAAATGAATACTCACGCTAGGATGTTTTTGCCAACATTCATCTTGGAATACATGTCCCATGACCTTGGTCATTATTTTTCCTTTATTAACTTTATTACATGGATTTTTCGACCAGGAATGTTATAATCATGTATGCTCTAACTCCTCGATGATATGTATTATCTTACATTGTCCATGCCATCATATAAAAAAATCATTCACACAACATTAGAATCAACCATCTTCAAAATTTGTACAATAGGCTCACAAATAGAGGTGACTATTTCTACACATGACCAAAACATTTCATTGAAGAATGTATTCTCTACTAGTTTACCACCTTTTTACCTTGACAAAGGAGAGTTCATCCCCTCTTCATTGCGTACAGATGATCTTAATGCAACTTATTCCTTTACCACCCTTTGTAGTGCAATGAAAAGGGTGGAAAACCTAGTGTCACTAGAATTGAGTAGATTTCTAGTTTTGTATTTTTTAAATACACTCAAACTCAATTGATGACTATGAATGAATTACACCATTTGTGTTTCTTGAGATACATTTACTTGCATCCAACTTATTTTACCAATGTCATGAAGGGAATGTGTTACATAAGGTGTCTAAAACTACTTAGAGAAATGCTCCATCAATAGCTCATAGTTGGATACATTAACAATAAAAACTTGGCTACATTTTCCTCTCTTATGGATAAGATGGTGTCCCTCAATATATCATATAAATATTCAACATTGTTTGTTTTGTTCATAAGATCAATGATGTACAAATGAATCACTCCTTGAAGACAACAATCAAGGGTGTTCACAAGAGGTATAGACTAGTGATTGGTCCAACCATCACTAAATAGAGTGCATCTCAAAATATCCCATGAATCCCTTATTGTTTTATCTCTTTACTTTATTTTATGTTTTATCCTCTCAACTCCTTTGGTCCTAAGACTTTCAAATCTTGGAAGACAAAATGGACAAAAATAGCTAACCTTTTTTAACATATATTGAAACAATTAGTTTTTGATAGTATTGAAAGAGATATTACATCAAACAAAAAAAATCATAAAATACATCATCTATTTCATTTCACTCTAATGGCTTCCAAGATTTCTTCAATGTTTGTTGTATTGGATGAACATTATTATATCCCTATTCACCACATTATGTTTGTGAGAGGATCCACTTGCCAACTTCCTTTAGTTTTTGGCTTGAATGTATCCCTTCTCTTCCTTGTCTAAGCTTAGTTAGCAACCCATCTCTCCCACAACTCTAGCATCTTATGTACCCATCAGTCATGCATGTGTGCATCTTGTCACCCGATATACAACTTTTCCTTTCCTGGGAGTGATGGATGTCAAAATTATAGAAGTGGTCCTTCCTAAGGAGATAAAATTGACCTATCTTGTTATGAGTTGGCTAAGAGTTAATAACTGCAGAAGTTTCCTAACCTCTCTTGGCCCGAGTTTTCTAGATACATCCTCCCAGCTCTAGGAGAGGCCTATTTAGTGAGATCCTCTCAAGGCTGAGAGGAGGAATCATAGAGGGAAATCCTAGTAATGCTAGTAAAATATCACTATAACACTTTTCTCTTGCATTTCAAATGAGCCTAGTTTTTCTGTAAGTCAAAGAAAGATGAGGACTAAGGGATTAGAGGAGAGTATACTCTATGATCAAGGTATAATCTCTTATGTGTCATTGTTATTATATGAAAGGAAAATTGATTTCCTTCTCCATTTCATGTTTGTATATGTGATATTATGGTTTACTTGATGTAATAGTTAATATTTCAATCTAACTTATCTTTCATAGAGGAAAACCTTGTTCTTGTTTGTTTGTGCATGAGTGTAGGGGCTCAGATCAAGGAGTTGGAGCGAGATCTCCATGTAGGAGTAAGAACTCTAGTTGCTGTGAGGGTTTTGCAATCTACACCAACTTGCAAAGGTTGGAAGGTACAACCATTTATTTGTTTTCTTGAGCTGATGTATTTCTTTTTGTTGCATTGTGACTAGGGAATTAGTTTGTATTTTTCACCTACCATCTAGTAGATCATGAGGTGAGATCTATGGGACAATAGTCCCTTTTATTCGGTGTGAATTTAGAGAAAACATAATTGGTGACTCGACTTGGGAGAAGCTCTTAGTGAATTTTTCCTCCTTCCTTCTTTGTGATCCCCGATTTTTTTATTGTTTCTAAGTGTTTGTCTCTTGATTTTTTTATTTTTTTTAAAGATTTTCTTCAAAATTTGATTTTAGAAGTTATTTTCTATATATCTATGAGTTATAGGGAAACTGTAAAACTTGGTTTCTCTCGGGAAGCTTCCTCATAGCAACTAGTATACAAGTTGATCATTTTCTGGGAGTAATAACATCTTAAGATTGAATTTTTCAGTGGGATCTGCATCAGATCTTTGATACATGCATCATAGACTTGTCTTTCTCTACCTGTCACTAATTAAGTCTAGCCCATATATGATATGTATCCCTTATTGTTCATTATATCTACTTCATTTACAACATTTCTTTGTTTTATACAAGGTTATTTTTTCATGTTGATTTCCTTCACCGGCGATTGATCTTTCTATTATTTGTTTCACATTTATAAATTGATATGCTTTGTTTGGTTAGTATTTGTGACCTATATGATTTGATGAATTACAAAGAAACCCAAGTTGTGTGGCATTTTAGGTATTGTTCCATTGTCTACTGTCTCGATTGTTTTCAATTGTTAATCATTGTAAGTGTAAGTTTTCTAACTTCTTGCATTGAGTTATAGATTGAAATTTTCATTTTGTGTGATATTGTTGCTTTTCTAGCTCAATAAGCCATAGTTCATACCTTTTTCTTTCCAAGCCACAATTTATAGCTTTTGAGTGTTTTTTTCATGCATTTGCATTTGCATCTTAAGTATGTTTAATTTGACTTGCAATTTGTTGAGTGGATTAGCTTCTTGAGTAAATTTGGCAAATATCAAAATATCATTGAGAGAGACTATGAGTAATTTAATTGTAGCTTAGAAAAAGAAAGAACTCCTTACCCTTCCTCTCGCTAGTTTTCATTGAATTGGAAAAGCAATTGCACTCTTCATTTAGTTTGCACATTGGATTGATATTGAGTCTCTTACACACCATTCCATTTTCACTCTGTACCCTTGAGTAAACAACAACCATAAAAATAAAGCATTAATTAAAATTAATCTAGAATTTTTGGTTATAAAATACTATCAATATCTTAAGGGTGTAAAGCCTTGAAATAGGTTTAGATAGGACACTCTTCAAGGCTGCAAAAGTGAAACTGGTTTCACTAGAGATCGGTTTCAAAAGCTCCTCTTACACACGAGTTAAGCACGCGATGGCATTGGTAACTTGTCGAGTGACATCCCCACTCCCTTGCTACTAGTGTTCGCTAGATTATGTGTACTAACATGGATCTTTTTGAGAGGTTTATGGCTCACTTTGAGCAATCTCTTGGGAGGTTTTGAGATTTTTACCTTGCCTACATATATGGTTTTCATCACACATGTCTTGCCATTCTTTTAGTCATGAGGTGGTAACCTTACTTGCCTATATTTTAAGGATCTTACCTAGTGATTGTGGGTGGAAATTCCCCACATTACTTGAGGCAAATTTCAATCACCATATCAGTGCTCTTGGGGGGTTATGCTAAGCTCCATTGAGGTCACTTATGCCATTCAAGGATTGGCTTTTAGGAGGTACCTTTTTTAGTTGGTTTGCTTGGTGTACCTCTTAGGACATATAGTGTGTGTTGTTTAGTCCAAGTCTAATTAGCCATAAGGGTTCCTTAACTAAATAATTAATTAAATTTATATATTCACTATGGATGACCAAATTATTCATTGTTCTTGATGATTGAGAAGCCTTTCTCCCGAAAAAAGGGTCCACTTCCATAGAGATGTAGGATAACTCCATTGTTGGAGGACTTAGATCAAACTAGATTTGTGAGGGGGCATGGTTGAGTATGTAAAAGGGGCTTCTTAGAGATGAAAATTTATGAAATGAATGTGCATAAATGATTTATGTATCAAAACTATTGATATTTAAGAATTTTAAAACATAAGTTAGTGAATGACATGCACATATGTAGAAGAAGTCCCTCGTTACATTTTCAAGTTCACAATATTATGATTCCAATCCTACTACATTCACAAAATCTAGTTATTGACCTCAATTAGGTATATGACACTTATTCATATGACATTTTATTAATTGTTACATTTTCAAGTTCACAATATTATGATTCCAATCCTACTACGTTCACAAAATCTAGTTATTGCCCTGAATTAGGCATATGACACTTATTCATATGATATTTTCTTAGTTATATCAATTCACTGGATACCATGCCCTGATGTATTAGCTCAGCACACTCGATCAATTGGATCTCCTACTTGCTTAAGAGATGTTGATACCTCTGTAACAGACCCACCAAAAGCGCTTTTAATAACCTGCTATGGGTATTAAACCTTGATGTAAGTTCATTACCCTCCCTCATTCTTTAGGCTTGATCAATACCCCACATCACCTGTATGGAACACCAATTAGGAACCCCACTCAAATGCTCTTCATTACCTCTAAAAAGCCGGAGATAATCCTTCCCATGGGTAAACATACCTTCCTTGGTAAAAAACTGCTCCTACCTAAGTTCTCATAAGCTGGTAGTAAGAAGGAAACCTTTAATTTAATTAAATAGATAAAAAGAACATAACTACTTATGAGATAAATCTCAACCTTTGATAAATGATTATTTTTTATAAAATCATCCACCTAATAAGTATTGATAATTAAATTAAAACTTTAAAACTCTTATTCCAAAATAAATATTTCAAATAAACATAATATACATTTTGTATTTTCACTTTTACCATTATACTTTACAATTCATATTTCTAAATATTGTAAGAAATTAATTAACAAAGTTACACCAATATTTCATATTATAAATTTATAACTCATACTTTTTAATATTAAATATGATAAAGATTTAGTGGGCAATAATTACACCAATATTGATATCCAATTTTATATTTAATATGCAGTTTTACGCTAGAAATCGACTTTTACAATCCCATTGAATCATCTCAGCACTTTCAAACTCCATGCATGATTGAAGTTTGTCTACAATTACTCACTGTAAATGCCCTGCTTATAATGATTATTATAAGATTTGTGAACGGTAAAATTTAGAATATATAAAAAATGGTAATTTTCAAATTTTTTAATAACTATAAGATTGGTGAATGTTCCATTTTGGAATATATAAAAATTTGTAATTTTTAAAATATTTTAAAAAATTAATAATTTTATTATTAAGTATTTTTAAGATAGAAATCACATTTATTGGTTTTAAATGTGTTGTTGGTTAATAATTTCTTTTATATAATTTTTATTAAATTTTTTTACTTAATTCATTATAGATCAAAAACCTAAATACAAAATTTTTATTATTATTCAAATATTTTATCTTTTAAATATTAAAAAAAACATGATGATTAAAATTTGTGAATTGTAAATTCTGAAATATATGAAAATTTAATGGAATAATTCTAATACTTTATTCTTTATTTTCTAAATATTATATTTCAAAATCTATAACTGAAATAAAATATAAAAGCATCATAATTAAGAACCTTTTGGGTTCGACTGTGTTACATGGTAAGCGTGTGAACTTTGACTTGCCATTCCTTTATTTTTAAAATTACCATTACTTATTTTGGGCTAATAACGTATTATTCGTTTAAAAGTAATTCATTAACATTAAAATTATCTTATAAAAGCATCCATTATTATTTCAAATTGCCATACTTCTTTTGGGCTGATAGCGCATTATTAATTTAAAAATAAGTCATTAACATCAAAATTATCGTAGAAAAGCATTCGTTAATAAAGATACAAAGGGAGCACCCCGAGTGCATGGTTTGCGTGGTGGGGGTTGTCGGCTTTCTCGCACCCCACCCACAATAGACTCCCGTCAATGTGATGCTGCGAGCTTAGCTATATACTAGAGTCATATGTGATCTGAGTGACTGTTGATGTATATATTGTACAAATTGGGCCTAATTAAAGCTTCTGCAGGGCACTGCAACCACCCCCCCCCAACCCTTTTTGAAAAAAAAAGATACAAAGGGAAATATACATAATAAATATTATGCAAATTTATATATTTTATGGAGTGGGATACATAGAGCCCCTAGAGGGGAAATATACATAATAAATATTATGCAAATTTATATATTTTATGAAGTGGGATACATAGAGCCCCTAGAGGGGAAATATACATAATAAATATTATGCAAATTTATATATTTTATGAGGGGGATACATAGAGCCCCTAGAGGTGTGGTTTGTTGGGCAGTTAACATACGGCTAAAGGGTTTGTACTTGTGCATCGATTTATTTGTGCATTGTTGGTTGGGGTGGTGCAGTTGCATTCAGAGGTTCTAGTTAGTTGAGTTTATCTTGATTGTACGATGGGTCTTCTTCGTTGACGTTTGTTTATATAAAAGGAACCCATCTCTCTGCAAAAGTCCAGAAAACTGAAAGAATTTGCAAACCGGAGCTCTTGTGGCCTTCTGTCTTTTCACTGTGCTTCACAGCTTGTATCCGTACTTTCACCAGGTCCTTTCCTAACGTAGTACCTCTCATTTGAATTTCATTTTCAAAATTTTGACACTCCCACTTTGCTTGGTTTTCAAATTCAAAAACTCTATGTAGATCATGATGTAGTTACCCTGGTAACCATTTAAAAAAATTTAAAATACTCTGCATTTAACGTTGGCCGCAAAAAGGAAAATCATAGCTATGCACTTAGACGAATGAGCTTGGCATATCATCATATTTCATTCTACTGGATTTGAAGTTAAGTGGATGTGTGAGTTCTATGTTTGCTGTTAGACATTGGTGAAGCTTCAGTTTTTCTAAAGTAACTACTATTTATTGGTTTTTGAATTTCTAATGTTTTTTAATATTGCATATTGGAATGATTGATGATGATGTACTTGAGCAGTTCGTAGGAAAATGCATGCCTTCCGAAGAAAATTTCATGCTCTGTGCAATTCATTTTGTAAAACTCCAAAACTCCATCTCCGTAAATTGCAAATTGCACAGAGCTAACAGATATCCTAATACAAAATTGTCCTTATATGCACAAAATGAAGAGCTTAACAGATATCCTAATACAAAATTGTCCTCATATGCACAAATGAAGAGCTTAATTCTTGCACAAAATGGAGAGCTTAATTTCTTGCAGGGGCTTCATTCAAGTGTTTTTGAATGGGAATTTTCGCTACCTTTGTTCAGATGTTAGTTTTTTTTTTTTTTTTTAATATATATATCATCATACGTCACGATTTTTGACAATCTTGGTGAACTCAGTTCAGTACATGATCATGATTTTTACAATCTCTATGAACTCAGTAATAGAAATGGGATTGAAACTAACTCTTGAAATGTTAGGGAGACATCTTGAATCTAAAAGTTTGTTGTATTGAGAAATGCAAGTGAGAGAAATGGGTAACATACTTACTGAGGATATCCTAACTGTAGATCACCTGATAATGCAATTTACTAAAGCAAAATACTTGACCTACTTCTACAAACAAACATTCGGAAGCTTATTCGATTTTGAGCAAGATCAAATAGAACACATATAATAGAGAATAAGAAATCAATCACACATGAACACAAAAGAATACTCTGGGGAAAGCCTCAGCTAAAAACCCCGATATCTATATTATCATACAAGTGGAAATATCTCCGGATTACACAAAGCTTAGCTCACAAGCTATCCAACTCTTAGTACAATCCCTCAATGCTACTCATAGACTGAATAGACACAACATATGCCTTCCCTCAGTCCTCCAAGCCTCCTATTTCCTTGCGTAGTTTCTCCTAGGTCCTCTGGTTGCCACCTGTGTGAATTGACCTCTCACACAACTCACCAAACTCAGAAGTAACTGCGCAATCTCCAAGGAATGAATTTCTTCTGCATGCAAAATATATCCTCAATGGAATATTCCTACAACTGGTAGTACATTGTCCCATCATTTGATCTCAACTAGGTCTTTGACTGAACTGACATGCATGAGTTATTTATGAGAGAATATTCAATTATCTGAAGTGCAGTAGTTACATGCATGCATGCATTAACTAACTAAACTCACAATCAGTTCCACAAACTGTTGGAACTAATCTAACTGGACTTAACTCAGTTAACTGAGCTAACTAATTACAACTCAAAGTACAACTCATCCCGATCACTTTAATTAAGGGGTAACTTCCTCAATCAAAGGGAAAACTGTTGCATGTCTTCACATAGGCTTCATGTTTGATTTTCTCCAACTAATTAACTCAAGATGAATTAATTAATTATTTTTCAAACAACTACTAAGATCAAATTCGAATTTTAATTGTCAATTTTAGTTCAGGGATTAACTAAAATTGGACTGTATCCCAAAATGCTATTTATAGCAATGCTATTTTTAACACTTCTATATTTTAGCATTTCTTATTGCTATTTTTAGCACTCCCTTTCAACAAGAAAGGAATTATCAGTCACCCCAATCTTGTCTCTGTGGAACTCGAACTTTCATTTTGACAATGCCTTAGTCAAAATATCTGCATCTTGCTCCTCGGTCGAAACATACAACAACAACATGATCCTCTTCACCACATAGTCTTGAAGATGATGATATCGGATATCGATGTGCTTGGACCTGTCATGAAATACTGGATTCTCAGAGAGTTTGATACAACTCTGATTATCGCAATAGATCATAGTTGGATCCATCCTCTGACCAAACAATCCAACTAGAATTTTCTGCATCCAAATGGCCTCACATGCTGCCTGACTGGCAGCCATGTATTCAGCCTTTGCTGAGCTAAGTGCAACTGACCTCTGTTTCCTGCTGTACCAAGAAACTGCAGCTGAACCAAGGTTGAAAATTCCTCCTGAAGTGCTCTTCTGGTCTAATGGACTCCCTGCCCAATCTGCATCTGTGAAGCCCTGAAGCTTCACTCCCTCTGTCCATCTATACCACAATCCATACTGAGATGTGCCTCTGAGGTATCTCAGCGCATGCTTCGCTGCCTTCCAAAACAACTTGGTAGGTTGAACCATATCTTGACTTAGCTGGTTCACCACAAAGCAGAAATCTGGTCGTGTGTTCACTAGATACATCAATGAACCCACAAGCTGCCGATAAACAGTAGCAGCTACTACCTCACCTGAAGTAGCATCCTCCTTCCTCCAGTTACCAGCTAGAGGAGTCTGCATGGGCTTGCACTTCTCCATGTGGAATCGCCTGAGTATCTCATTGGTATACTTGCCTTGAGAGACAAACACTTCCTCATCCTTCTGCCACACTTCCATGCCTAGAAAGTAGTGCATAAGACCCATGTCTTTCATCTCGAACTCTCTTGCAAGGTCCTCCTTGCAAGATTGGATCAACTGATCATCACCTGTCAATATCAGATCATCAACATAAAGAACAATGATCAATGGCTTACCTTCTACCATGATGTGGTAAAGGTTTGCATCTGCTTCACTCTTTGTGAAGCCCAACCCGGTGAAATAGCTGTCGATCCTGGTGTACCAAGCACGAGGTGCTTGCTTCAGCCCGTAAAAAGCTCTCTTGAGTCAGCACACATGCGACTCACGATCAAAGGTCTCAAAACCTTTTGGCTTCTCAATGTACACCTCTTCCTCAATCTTGCCATTGAGGAACGCAGTCTTCACATCCATCTAATGGATCTTCCAACCCATCTATGATGATAGTGCCAACATCGATCTGATAGATGAGTACCTTGCTACAGGAGAAAAAGTCTCATCGTAGTCGATCCCCTCGACCTGTGAGAAACCACATGCAACAAACCTTGCCTTATGTTTCTCAACACTCCCATCAGCTGCTTGCTTTACCTTGTAAAGCCATCGGGAACTCACCACCGACTTGTCCTCCGGTCTGGGGACAACATCCCAAACACTATTCTGAATGATGGAGTCGTACTCCTCCACCATAGCATCAACCTAGACTGGTTGCTGCATTGCTTCCTCAAAGGAAGAAGGTTCGGTCTCTACACACTCCCCAACTAGGGCCATGTAACCAGTGTACCGTTTGGGTGATCTCCTCTGTCTGTGCTGAGAGGATGGCTATCCCACATTCTCTCTCGCATCCATCACCAATCTGTCAACTTCCCTTTAGCATTTATGCCCATCTATGGAAGACTCTGCATGAGTGGATGTCTCCACTCCCTGATCCTTTGCATGCGACTGCTCCACATCAGTCTGAGGCTCCTCCTCCTTTGGAACCAAGAGTTCCTCCTTTTCATGCAACTTGAGCTCCCTCTTAAGGGACACTCGCATGATCTAGCTGTTGGATCTAACTTCTTCCGGGCATCTTTAGTCACATGGCAATAGACCGATGATCCAAAGATCCTGAAGTGACTCACATCTGGTCTCTTCCCGGAAAAGGCCTCCATTGGTGTCTTATCCCCAGTATATGATGCGGGCTTCTATTATGCAAGTATACTGCTGTATTGCATGCCTCAGCCCACAAATGAACTGGTAGGATTTGGTCATGTAGCATCGCCCGAGATGCTCCCACAATTGATCTATTCTTCCTTTCAGCCACCCCATTCTGTCGTGGGTTATGGGGTGCCGTCAACTCCCGTTTAATTCCTTCTGCTGGACAGAAGTCCTTAAACTGTTGGGAGACATACTCTCTACCACTGTCGCTTCACAAGGCCCTTATTTTCTTTCCAGATTCTTCTCTGCTAAGGCTTTGAACTCACAAAACCTTGAGAAGGTTTGATCCTTCTTCTGCATGAAGTAGATCCAATATCTACGAGAAAAATCATTAATAAAAATAACATAGTACCTTTGTTTAGCAGTGGAGGCTGTAGAGAATGGTCCACACACATCTGTATGAACTCGCTCCAGGATTGCTCCAGCTCTACTGTCTCGATCCTGAAAGGAAGATTTTGCATACTTACCCAAGGTACAACCTTTGCATGTATCCATTTGCTCCAGTTTTCCCTTGGGAAGTCCAGTAGAAATATTTTGCATGATCTTCAAGGCCCCATGGTGCAAGTGGCCCAATATTCTATGCCATAGCTCGCCAACATCTTGGCTCTGCACCAACTCTACTTTGGAACTCAATGCAACACAATCGTCTACCTCCAGCTTGTAGAGATTCTTTACTCGAATCCCAATCCTCTTGGTCTGTCCAATGCCGATATGCCTAAGGAATGCCTTTCCTTTACTAAAGACTACATCATAGCCTTTGTCTTCCAACATAGCGATGAACACAAGATTCTTCTTCAGACCAGGCACATACTTTACATTAGTCAAGGTGAGAGGATCTCCATGCTCCCTCTGAAACACAACCGTACCTTCACCTGAAACATGATACTTTCCATCATCACCCATCTTGATGAGCATTTGGAGGTCCCTCTCCTCCAAGGTAATGAAAAGTTTCTTGTTGCCGATCATGTGGAATGAAGCTCCATTGTCCAGGTACCAAACACACCCCAACATCAATGAAACCATACGTGTGATGAGGGTGAAATCCAATTCGAACTGTGAGGCCAGTGCCTCACCATCTGATCCCTTCGAGGATCCCTTCTTGGATTTCTTCTATGGACAATTCGTAGCATAATGGCCCACCTCATGACAATGAAAGCATCTCACTTTTGATTTGTCATTCTTCCCACCATGGGAAGAACTCGATTTGGAATGGGACGCCTTCCCTTTCCCTTTCCTTGCCTTACTCGCTAAGGCTAGATTTTCTTCATCATCTTGCTTTGATGAAGATCCATCTTTGGTGCTTCTTCTTATCTCCTCCTGCATCAGATCCGACCAAAGTCGTTCCCAATCTGGCAGTTTCTCTCTTCCATTTACCGAGTCTTGGTAGCTATGCCAGCTCTTAGGAAGACCGAGGAGAGCAAGACTCACCATGTCATCATCGGCTGTCGTGATCCCTACACTTCCAAGCTCATCCCTACAGGTGGTGACCTTGTTCAGATATGTAGAGATCGTGTCGCCCTTTTCACACTTGATTTTCCGAAGCTTGTCTTTCAGCGCCAGCTTCCTCTGATTGCTGCTGTTCTGATATAGATCCTTTAATGTTTTCCACATTGAAAATGGTGTCTCCTTCCCATGGAGACTCGAGACTATGTCATCTCGAATTCCCTCCAGAAGAATCCTCCTCACTCTTGCCACACATTTCTTCCATTCCGCTAGTTCTTGGGCATTAGCAGCTGCTGGCTTGGGGACTTCTTGATCAATGAAGTCCTTCAAATTGTTGTCCTCTAATACCGCTTCCATGCGATCCTTCTAGGCTATATAATTCGAGATGCCATCAAGGGCATACTCGAGTCTCAAACCGTTGAACGCCATTGGTGAAATTTGAGATGTGATAAGAATTCAAATTCTATAATCAGGAACTTCAAACTTAAAACTTCTCTCTTCTTTATATACTGTTCTTCGATTTGATCACCTTTTCTCCGATACCATGTAGAATTTCTCACTGTAGATCACCCGATAATACAATATACTAAAGCAAAATACTTGATCTACTTCTACAAACAAACTTGCAGAAGCTTAATCGATTTTTGGCAAGATCAAATAGAACACATATAATAGAGAATGAGAAATCAATCATACATGAACACAGAAGAATACTCTGGGGAAAGCCTCAGCTAAAAATCTCGATATCTATATTATCATACAATTGGAAATTGTTGAAAATAACAACAAGAAATACTAAAAATAACACTGCTATAAATAGAATTTCGGGATACATTCCAATTTTAGTTAGTCCCTGAACTAAAATTGAGAATTAAAAGTCGAATTTGATCTTAGCAGCTGTTTTTAAAATAATTAATTAATTAATCTTGAGTTAATTAGTTGGAGAAAATCAAACATGAAGTCTATGTGAAGACATGCAACAGTTTTCCCTTTGATTGAGGAAGTTATCCCTTGATTAAGGAGATCATGATGAGTTGTACTTTGAGTTGTAATTAGTTAGCTCAATTAACTGAGTTAAGTCCAGTTAGATTAGTTCTAACAGTTTGTGGAACTAATTGTGAGTTAATTTAGTTAATGCATGCATGCATGTCACTGCTGCACTTCAGATAACTGAATATTCTCTCATAAATAACTCATGCATGTCAGTTTAGTTAGAGACCCAGTTGAGATCAGATGATGGGACAATGTACTATCAGTTGTAGGAATATTCCATTGAGGATATCTCTTGCATGCAGAAGGAATTCATTCCTTGATGTTTGCGTAGTTATTTCTAAGTCTTGATGAGTGTGTGATGTGGGAATTCACACAGGTGGCAGCATCGGACCCCAAGAGAAACTGCGCAAGGAAATAGGAGGCTTGGAGGATTGAGGGAAGGCATATGTTGTGCCTATTCAGTCTGTGAGCTGTATTGAGGGATTGTACTGAGAGCTGGATAGCTTGTGAGCTAAAGCTTTTTGTAATTCAGACATATTTCCACTTGTATGATAATATAGAGATCGGGGTTTTTAGCTGAGGCTTTCCCCAAAGTATTCTTCTGTGTTCATGTGTGATTGATTTCTCATTCTTTGTTATATGTGTTCTATTTGATCTTGCTCAAAATCGATTAAGCTTCCGCAAGTTTGTTTGTAGAAGTAGATCAAGTATTTTGCTTTAGTATATTGCATTATCAGGTGATCTACAGTGGGAATTTCTACATGGTATCAGAGCAAAGGTGATCAAAGTGAAGAACAGTATACAAAGAAGGGAGAAGTTCAAAGTTTGAAGTTCCTGATTATAGAATTCGAATTCTTATCACATCTCAAATTTCACTAATGGCGTTCAACGGTTTGAGACTCGAGTATGCCCTTGATGGAAACTTGAATTATATAACCTTGAAGGATCGCATGGAAGCGGTATTAGAGGAAAACGGTCTAAAGGAATTCATTGATCAAGAAGTCCCCAAGCTAGCAGTAGCTAATGCCCAAGAATTGGCAGAATGGAAGAAATGTGTGGCTAGAGCGAGGAGAATCCTCCTGGAGGGAGTTCGAGACCACATTGTCTCAAGCCTCCATGGGAAGGAGACACCATTTTCAATGTGGAAAACATTGAAGGATCTATATCAGAACAGCAGCGATCAGAGGAAGCTGGCGTTGAAAGACAAGCTTCGAAAAATCAAGTGTGAAAAGGGCGACACGATCTCTACATATCTGAACAAGCTCACCACCTGCAGGGATGAGCTTGGAAGTGTAGGGATCATGACAACCGATGATGACATGGTGAGTCTTGCTCTCCTTGGTCTTCCTAAGAGCTGGCATAGCTACCAAGACTCGGTAAATGGAAGAGAGAAACTGCCAGATTGGGAATGACTTTGGTTGGATCTGATGTAGGAGGAGATAAGAAGAAGCACCAGAGATGGATCTTCATCAAAGAAAGATGATGAAGAAAATCTAGCCTTAGCGAGTAAGGCGAGGAAAGGGAAAGGGAAGGCGTCCCATCCCAAATCCAGTTCTTTCCATGGTGGGAAGAGGTTTGATAAATCGAAAGTGCGATGCTTTCATTGTCAAGAGGTGGGCCATTATGCTATGAATTGTCCATAGAAGAAATCCAAGAAGGGATCCTTGAAGGGATCAGATGGCGAGGCACTAGCCTCACAGTTCAAAATGGATTTCTCTCTCATCGCATGCATGGTTTCATCCATGGTGGGATGTGTTTGGTACCTGGGCAGTGGAGCTTCTTTCCACATGTCCGGCGACAAGAATCTATTCAGTAACTTAGAGGAGAAGGATCTCCAGATGCACATCGAGATGGGCGATGATGGAAAGTACCATGTTTTAGGTGAAGGTACGGTTGTGTTTCAGAGGGAGCATGGAGCTCCTCTCACCCTAACTGATGTAAAGTATGTGCCGGGTCTGAAGAAGAATCTTGTGTCCATCACTATGCTAGAAGATAAAGGCTATGATGTAGTCTTTAGTAAAGGAAAGGTATTACTAAGGCATATCGGCACTGGACAGACTAAGAGGATTGGGATTCGAGTAAAGAATCTCTACAAGCTAGAGGTAGTGGACTGTGCTGCATTGAGTTGCAAAGCAGAGTTGGTGTAGAGCCAAGATGTTGGTGAGCTATGGCATAGAAGATTGGGCCACTTGCACCATGGGGCCTTGAAGATCATGCAACAAATTTCTACTGGACTTTCCAAGGGAAAACTGGAGCAGACAAATACATGCAAAGGTTGTACCTTAGGTAAGTATGCAAAATGTTCCTTTCAGGATCGAGACAGTAGAGCTGGAGCAATCCTGGAGCGAGTTCACATAAATGTGTGTGGACCATTCTCTACAACCTCCACCGCTAAACAAAGGTACTATGTTATTTTTATTGATGATTTTTCTCGTAGATGTTGGATCTACTTTATGTAGAAGAAGGATCAGAACTTCTCGAGGTTTTGTGAGTTCAAAGCCTTGGCAGAGAAAGAATCTTGAAAGAAAATAAGAGCCTTGCGAAGCGACAATGGTGGAGAGTATGTCTCCCAATAGTTTAAGGACTTCTGCGCAACAGAAGGAATTAAACAGAAGTTGACGGCACCCCATAACCTATAGCAGAATGGGGTGGCCGAAAGGAAGAACATATTGATTGTGGGAGCAGCTCAAGTGATGTTGCATGACCAAAGCCTACCACTCCATTTGTGGGCTGAGGCATGCAATACAACAGTATACTTGTAGAACAGAAGCCCGCATCGCATACTGGGAATGAAGACACCTATGGAGGCCTTTTCCGAGAAGAGACCAGATGTGAGTCACTTCAGGATCTTTGGATCATCAGTTTATTTCCATGTGACCAAAGATGCCCGGAAGAAGCTAGATCCAACAGCTGAGTTGGGGATACTTGTGGGGTACACTAATACACCCCACAACTATCGGGTGTTCTTGCCTACCAGTCAGAGGACAGTGGTACGCAGAGATCTGAAGTTCGACGAGCAGAAAGTTATGTGAGTATCACTTGAGAGGGAGCTCAAGTTGCATGCAGAGGAGGAACTTTTAGTTCCTAAGGAGGAGGAGCCTAAGACTGATGCGGAGTAGCCACATGCAAAGGATCTGGGAGTGGAGACATCCACTCATGCTGAGTCTTCCAGAGATGGGCAGAAACACTCAAGGGAAGCTGACAGGTTGATGATGGATGCACGAGAGAATGTGGGACAACCATCTTCTCAGCGCAAACAGAGGTGGTCACCCGAGCGGTACACTGGTACCCGAGTCTGAACCTTCTTCATTCGAGGAAGCAGTGCAGCAACCAGTTTGGGTTGATGCTATGGTGGAGGAGTACAACTCCATCGTTCGAAACTGTGTTTGGGATGTTGTCCCAAGATCTCAGGACAAGTCAGTGGTGAGTTCCTGATGGCTTTACAAGGTAAAGCAAGCAGTTGATGGGAGTGTTGAGAAACATAAGACAAGGTTTGTTGCCCGTAGTTTCTCACAGGTCGAGGGGATCGACTACGATGAGACTTTTTCTCCTGTAGCAAGGTACTCATATATCAGATCAATGTTGGCACTATCAACTCAGATGGGTTGGAAGATCCATCAGATGGATGTGAAGACTGCATTCCTAAATGGGAAGATTGAGGAAGAGGTGTACATTGAGCAACCAGAAGGTTTTGAGACCTTCGATTGTGAGTCGCATGTGTGCCGACTCAAGAGGGCTTTGTACGGGCTGAAGTAAGCACCTCGTGCTTGGTACACCAGGATCGACAGCTATTTCACTGGGTTGAGCTTCACCAAGAGTGAAGCAGATGTGAACCTTTACCACATCATGGTAGAAGGTAAGACATTGATCATTGTTCTTTATGTGGATGATCTGATTTTGATAGGTGATGATCAGTTGATCAAGTCTTGCAAGGAGGACCTTGCAAGAGAGTTCGAGATGAAAGACATGGGTCTTATGCACTAATTTCTAGGCATGGAAGTGTGGCAGAAGGATGGGGAAGTGTTTGTGTCTCAAGGCAAGTATGCCAATGAGATACTCAGGCGATTCCACATGGATAAGTGCAAGCCCATGCAGACTCCTCTAGGTGGTAATTGGAGGAAGGAGGATGCTACTTTAGGTGAGGTAGTAGCTGCTACTGTTTATCAGCATCTTGTGGGTTCATTGATGTATCTAGTGAACACACGACGAGATTTATGCTTTGTGGTGAACCAGCTAAGTTAAGGTATGGTTCAACCTACCAAGATGTTTTGGAAGGCAACGAAGCATGTGCTGAGATACCTCAGAGGCACATCTCAGTATGGATTGTGGTACAGATGGATAAAGGGAGTGAAGCTTCAGGGCTTCACAGATGCAAATTGGCTAGGGAGTCCATCAGACCGGAAGAGCACTTCTGGAGGAATCTTCAACCTTGGTTCAGCTGCGGTTTCCTGGTACATTAGGAAACAAAGGTCAGTTGCACTTAGCTCAACAAAGGTTGAATACATGGTTGTCAGTCAAGCAACATGTGAGGCCATTTGGATGCGGAAGATTCTAGTTGGATTTTTTGGTCAGAGGATGGATCCAACTATGATCTACTACAATAATCAGAGTTGTATCAAACTCTCTGAGAATCCAGTATTTCATGATAGGTCCAAGCACATCGATATCCGATATCATAATCTTCAAGCACATCAATATCCGATATCATAATCTTCAATCACTAAAACTACTGCTAATTTTTATCTAACTAAAATTAAAATTAAAAATAAAATAAAATATTTTGTTTCATAAATTATAAATAATTATAATTATAGTAATTTAAAAATTTATTACATTTTAATTAATAATTATTTTAACTTAAGGACCTCGAGTACGAACTTCCCTGGTCCATTTTCAAAGCTTTTATCAAAATCTTTAAACCTGTTATATATTTATATATTTTTACTCATCTAGTTTCATGTAGTTTCATGCTTTTAAATTATTAGATAATAAGTCTTAATGAATAAAGCTTAAGTATTTTGATTAAATTATATTTAAAAACCAAACTAAATTATATAAGAAAAACTTTTCAATACATAATTATTTTAACTTAAGGACCTCGAGTACGAACTTCCCTGGTCCATTTTCAAAGCTTTTATCAAAATCTTTAAACCTGTTATATATTTATATATTTTTACTCATCTAGTTTCATGTAGTTTCATGCTTTTAAATTATTAGATAATAAGTCTTAATGAATAAAGCTTAAGTATTTTGATTAAATTATATTTAAAAACCAAACTAAATTATATAAGAAAAACTTTTCAATACATAATTCACTAATTCCAAAATACTCTCCCACATAAGCTTCTACCTTCTCACCATATTATTAAGAAATTTTCATTTTTTATAATTTATATCACTAAACCATTTATTTAACAAAATAAATTTGTAATTAAAAACTCTATTTTGTATTTATTACTTATTATCATAATTGGACCCAATAGTTATACATTTAATATAAATAATTATTTACTTTAATCATTTAATCATTTGCGTTTAAATTTAAAATACATATTACTAAAAAACCAATTTATTACCGTATGGTAAATTTTTTCAGGAAAATAATTCAAATACATAAATGAATTATTATTCCCGAACACAATCATGGGTGAAATGACATTCTGTCCTTTTACCTCCCCCCTTCGACGCCGGGAGTGCAATGTGATATGAAACATAACGCACCCCAATACAATACAACGTACATGATATATTTCCGGCTGAAAAACTTTATCGGCAGTAATGAATATAACACCGTCTATGTAAACGGAAAAGGAGAGGTGCACGTAAGCAGCCACGTAAGCAGATTTAGAGAATTTGCAATAGGTTATAGTGGCAGTTGTGGGGTGGTGCAGTTGCATTTGGAAATTCAACTGTCTCAAATGAGTAAGATAGTTATTAATTTGCTGTAGTCTAATAATTATGTTTTTTTATTTTGAAAATTATGGGAATTTTGGTTATATTTTGAAATAATTTGACAGGAATTTTTGTAAATCTAAATAAAAACTATTAAAATTCATAATTTTAGGTGTTTTAGATAATGGTGCTGAATCTATTTCCACCATAAAAAACATGATTCACTGTAATCTAATAATTATGGTTTTTTGTCTCCAAAGTTATGGGAATTCTGTTTATATTTTGGAAAAATTTGGCAAAATATTTCGTAAATCCAAGTAAAAACTATTAAAATTCATAATTTTAGGTGCTTTAGATAATGGTGCTGAATCTATTTCCACCATAAAAAACATGATTCAACCTTTGTTTTTACAAGATTTTTTGAAATTCTTTTACCTAGATTTTGACAACTTTTCCTCAGCCTCATAAATCATCACAAAAGCGATGCAGAAAAAAACATAATAATTTACATAACTGTAGTGCAGTAGTGGTCACCCTATAAACGTTGCTTAAACACAACGTCACATTTGACACGCAGGATTTTATGATGGCATGGAGGTTACGAAAAGGTGTAAGCCATCTATGGAGACATATTCAGGAATGATGACGATGAGCAGCACGGAGCATTTTATAATGGTATAAAGATTACGAAAAGGTTTAAGCTATCTCTAAATATTCAGACGTGATGAGGACGAAAAACAGGGGACCTCCGAGGAAATGAGCGTGGACACTCGGGCAGACCCTTGGGATATCTAGAGGTATCATGACAATAATCGTAAATCATATAGTTGTTCCTCACAAAGTGAAGGTCTTCTTTCTGAGCCTTGGAGAGTGTAGGCGGGAAGAAATGATCCAAACGCCCGGGCTTGCAATCGGGTTGTCCAGCCGTGCAACCGCTGATTATGAAGTTGGTGTAAGTTGAGAGAAAGGGTTCGTAACTGTAGTTTGCTCTGTGTTTCCCTCCATCGGTTGCCCAGTCGGACCCGTCCCACACGGTTGCATAGATGGACATTGGCTTCCCCAGGTACTGTTTTCTCACACTCTTCAGCTTCCGGAATTGTCGGATGAGAATGCCGTCTACGAAAAACCTGCACTCAAGTCAAAGTAGTAAGCCATGGCTGTTGTCTTAGGCACGAATTAAGTTTAGTAATTTTATAGATTAGTTGGTTTGTATGGGGTTTATGTTATAGAAAATTATTAAGGATAGAAGTTATTTTAGGAATTAATTATTTCAAAATGTTTAAATTCTAGAGATTTTGGAAAATAGTATTTCACTTGTGACATCTATATTTCAATTGCTGATTGGCCAAATATTCGAGAATCAAACTGACATAAACCTAATCAATTATTTGACTGCGCCCATATCCCTCTGATTGCTAAATATTCTACTAATTAACAATGGAAATAAGCTCAAGCTCTCACATATATATCACACAATCTTAATAAATAACATCTCACTTATACTAATCTTCATCCATCTAGTAAATAGATTATGATTATTCCTAAACTCAACGTAGTCACAACCAAAACCAAAACCAAAACCAAAAAATTAAGAACTAAACGTCTTAACGTACATGATTTGATGAGGAGTCCAGAGGATGGTGTAATTGTGGAATTCTTGCGTGGGATCGAACCAAAGATGAAACCGCTGTTCTCTTCCGATACGACTGGTAATATTACCATCACCGCTGCCGTTTCCGTAGATGTTTGTATGGAGTGTGTAAGGCTCCCCCGGAATCGTCCCAAGAAACTCGAAATCTAACTCATCGTGCTGATGAGGATACACATCACTATTAGATAACTGCACACCAATCAAATGTTGTGAGCTTTTATAATGAATCGGAATCGATCAATAAAAAAATTGCATTTTCTTTTGCTTACTGGATAGATTTAGTGGTTGAGGTGAGCGGTTAATTATTAGATTTTTAAATTAGTGATTGACGTGAATTGTTAACTATTAAATTTTTTGAATGGTTAATTATAAGATTTTCTAAATATTATGTCTAAAAATCTATCATCATCAAATTTTTCAAAATGTCAAATCTACTATACTAGAGTAATGTCTCAACTTTTACTTAATCATTAAGTCATTACTGTAAAAAAATTTTGCATCTTCGAACCCAAATTAATTCTCACATAGAACGTGGTGACGATCCCGGCAGTGTAACCAGCTTGCAGCTTCAGTGCCGCATTGAAAAATCCATACAGGTAAGTCTTTTTCGATTTAAAACCAGCCCCTGCAACAAAAAGCAAGGGAGTTCTAATTTCGAGATTTATTACGTGCAGATCCAAACGAATTAACATAAAAAAAGTATTCGGGGATCAGAATAATGAAATGCATGGAGGAGTAGAGCATGACCAGAATATCTATCAATCTTGAGTGTCACAGAATTTCGATCTCGGGAGACATTCTGATGGTCCGGGCTCCAAAAATTCGAAAATCCTTCATCAAACGCCATGGTCTTGAAATATCTTGTCACTGACTGAGAAGGCGATGGAGGTTGCAGACTTTGATCAGCTGAGACTAGCATTACCACAACATTAGCTCCATTTGTGAGTAACAGAGCAACAACGAGCACTATTTTGTAGAAGCCAAAGCTAGTTGCCATTGCACTGCAATGGCCTGGTAATTTCTTATTCCAGACTCTGTTCAACGCTCATTTATTGCTGGAAATCAGTTCTGAATCTGGTCCGCCAACACTACCGCTTGGAACTGTTTACAGAATTTAAATTCATGCCAAGCTTAGTATATTGAAAGAAACAACTGCACAAAGCTTGAATTGGCTGCTAATGAGAATGTAGGAGATCACAGAGGACGAAGCTGCAGATATAGAGGGAGTATGATTGGAGATCACAGGGGACATAGCCAAAGCGATGCGCACCCATTCGCTTGTATGTCACTTCACAATAATACCTGCAGCACTTGCTGATTATCTTAGCGAACACAACAAACCAACATTAATGATAAGACCTTGAGTTTGGTCATGGCTACAAATAAATATCCAATCAAATCTCATAGTCGGCCGTAAGTACAAAAAAAATTGCCAATCGAAATCATGGAGGACACATTATTATTGATGTTCAGGTAGTTTCGAGGAAAGTTTAATGTATAAATTTCGAATAGAGAGGAAGACATAACGATTGGAGTCGACGTCAGACTTTGAGATTGGATAACTCGATTAAGTCAGGTTGAGTAACTAATAATGCAAACTTTTGAATACGTGAACATAAAGGTGACTAATTAAAAGTAAAGGGGTACTTGAAAACAGCCTTTACTATCGATAATGAGATAATCTTTTAAATATATTTAATATAATTATCATGATATCAGGTTTTAAATATATGAATATAATTTTTCCGTCTATTAGAAGTCAAGTTTTTAAGAAAACGAAGAGAAGGATATTATGTCTTCCTTTTTTCAAGCTAATTATAAGTTGACACATGTAGGAATTTAAAAGAAAAGACAAACTAATTTTTATTAAGGGGCACAAAAATCATTAAGGGGTAAAAATTATTAATAAATGATTAAGATAGTTTCTTGGAATGGTAAGGGATTAGGTTTAGAAATCATTAAGGGGTAAAAATTATTAATAAATGATTAAGATAGTTTCTTGGAATGGTAAGGGATTAGGTTTAAAAATATAAATGTTAGAAGCTAAAAGTCTTTTCAAAAAAGAAAAAACAGTAACTCTTTTAATTCTCTTTCTTTAGGAGGAAAAATTGGGGAACAAGAAGTTCTCCTAAATGAAAAAAAATATGGTGAGGTTGTGGGGCAAAGGCCGTTAGGTATTGTTGGGCTTAAGGAGGACTATATACTCTATGGTCCACCTTTGCTTTTTAGCTTCTCTCAAATCAAAATTCTTTTTATTGGATAATGTTATGCTTGATTCACATTCTCGGCCAAAAGGTATGTAGTATGGTTAATGTTTATATGTTACTAATTGACTAAGAAAAAGTTTTTTTTCTAGTCATCTTTGTTTAATATTTGGGAATTAGAGTATAAATATTGTAGTATTTTGGGGGAGAGGGAAAGTGCATGGGAGGTATTTCAACACAACTATCCATCCTTGAGAATGGGGGCTCCCTTGTGAGGGACCCTTTTCAAGAGAATATGGAAGTTTTCATGGCTATTCAAGAATTCATAAACATAAAACCAATGAATAATAAATTCACTTGGAAAAATAATTGTGTGGGTCATGGGCGCATTGCTGTAAAGCTAGATAGATTCTTACTCAACAATGATTTCTTAGAATAATGCTTCTCCCTCTCTTCTCAGAATTTGGTTTATGGAGGTTTTGATCATTGTCTAATCACTCTATCTCTCCTTCGAAATGTAGATTATGGTTTGTTTCCTTTTCGGCTTAATCCTCAATGGCTTCAAAAGTAGGGGTTTAAGGAGGTGGCGTTTAAAGCATGAGGGAAATGGGGGTTAAGATCCCCAATTTATATATGGGAACAAAAATTAAAGCAACAAACTTTATGGGAAAAATAACATCATACGAATGGGAGAAAGCTATCATACATCATAAAATTTGATTAAAAATAATTCAATAAAGAATTGGATCGTGATTGTATTTCTATGGATGTTTTGCAAGAGGAACAAAGGGAGTTCACTCTTTATCATAAGCAATTGAGGCAAGAAGGGGAAATATGGCGTTTGAAGTCTCAAAGTTTTTGGCTTTGAGTGGGGGACAATAATACAAAATTCTTCCACACTTCGGCTAAAATGAGGTAGTGGCAAAATAGTATTAAACCCATTTTAGTCCATGGAGAAAGTATCATTGAATATTCCAAAATAGGAAGTTGTTGTTCAACTTTAGCCAACTCTATGAGGATTCGAGAAATCGTGAAGAGGAAGTTGTCAAATATATGTTGGAACACATCCCACATAAAGTAACAACTAAAGATAATGAATATTTTTAAGACCAATCACAAAAGAAGAGATGTGGAATACCTTGAAATATTTTGACTTGGATAAGGCTACTAAGACAAATGGCTTCTCAATGCATATCTACCAATATTGTTTGGATGTCATAAAGGTTGATCTTTGCAGAATGATTGATTATGTTCACAAAAATTTCTATGTGGGAGGTGGAATTAATCCCTCTTTATTGTCTTTGGTGTTAGAAAATCAGAAAGGTAAAAATATCTTCTTATGTTGAAAATTACTTGTGATATTCTTATATTCTTATTACCTTTCTTTATGTTCCTCGTTATCTTCTTCTCATCAAGAAATTGGAAAATCAAAAGCATGAAAATCAATGACACCATAAGTAGGCCTCAACCAGGGCTAAACTCCCTATGAAGGGGAAAAATCAGTCAAACTCTTCCACTAGTAGATTCAAATCAAATTGAGACTATCTAAGACATTAGACCAAATCAAAAGACTTCCCTCACTCCACCAAGTCAACCTTCCTAGATGATCAATCAAACTTCAACCTTGGCTAAAACACAAAATTTCGGCCCTCCAACCTCTATAATTGCGGTCCTACTACATATCTGAAATTTCATACTCCCTGCAACAACCCATAAAATTGCACGTGTGCCATAAAAGAGAGAAATTCAACTTCTTCTTTCTTGATAAAAGTCTCCTTCTTCTTCACCAGGGTTTTATTCTTTTCCTTATGTATTTCAATCTTCGTTTTCTTCTCTATCTATTGTAGATCAAACTTGCTTGTCTTCCTTGCCAAATGAGGTCAAGTATTTGCCAACATATAGTCCTTCTAAATGGTCAAATTCTCTTAATCAGGTAGACTTGTCTTCTTTGAGGCCGACTTGGTGGAGGAGGCTTATTTGACTCTAATTACATCAAAATAAATTAATTTCTTGATAAAAAAATCCCAAGAATGGTCTATTACTTGATGAAAAGGACTAGGGCTCATGACATAAGCCCTAGAAGCCTCCAATGGAGGCTTTAGACCTAGAAAATAAATAAAAGAGCATGAAACCCATGCTTCAAAATCATTTTCTTTTATAATTTTTTTTTTCTTTCTTTTGAAAAATACATTTCATCATGACTCAAATATAATTATGAAGACTGAAACTAGTTACATTCTTGAACACTCCCTCTTAACTAGGGAGGTATTCATAATTACATATATACATAGGTAAATGGAAAATCTCAAAATGATGTACTCTATGAAGAGTCACAACAAACACAATGCTATAGATTAGATACTTGACCAAGGTATCTAATCGGGTGGGACTAAGGTGTATTCCAAGCTTTAGCCACTCTAGGTACTATAAGGCTTTAACTCTAACACTAACTTAGGGATCTGGGTGCGTATATAAGGTCAGAGCTCCAAGACAAATGCTACCCTCCCTACTTCGAGATCTAGTCATCATCACAGGCCGACCATATTTCCTCCCAAGCATATTTTTTCCTCGAGATGCTTCATCTCTCTTTATCAACTAAACTATATATATCCACCAATCCAAGCATGCTTCAAACGTTCAACCTTCTTATGGAGAGATCTGCACAAACAAAACCCCAATTAGTAATAAAATTTCACTATATATAAATATTTAACAAAAACATTCAGGGTCCTTAATCATTCTCATGTTGCTTAGATCATCATCATATTAATCACATCTCGTAGGAAAATTTCTTCTTTAACTTCTTTAGCAACAGTAAAACTAGCCTTAGCATTTCTCAACACATCTAAGTCTCTGTTTATGACTTCATCGATCGACCATCTGTAGTGCTTTAGCTATTCTTCTATTTCATTCTTTCTTCAAGGTATTTTACTATAGTTGACAAAATATTCCCTCCCTCTTAACTGGGGTGATATACAAAAAATTCTTTCTTCTGACCACATAGGCTCTTTTATTTGTATCATCATATCATTGAAGAAACTTCAACCTTTCAAAGCTTCATTATTTTAGGAACATCATTCTTTCTTATGGAGACAAGGTCATCAATACATTATTATTGTAGCTTCCTTTATCTATCATCGTCATTATCATTATCAAATCATGAATATATTCAACATCTTGAAGATTATGTACCTGCAAATCTTCAACATCAAGTACAACCAAGCACAAGTATACAAAAACATGAAGTTAACTACATCAAAATTGTAACAGCCCCAGGTTAAAATTTCATGTAATGAAGTTAATAAACACAAAATAAAACCATGGTCACGGGATACATATTCCAATTTGAATGTTGGGAAAAAAATTCTAGTGGGTGTTCATTTCGGTTTATTATGGCTAAGGAAATTGGCAAAGGCATTGAAAATACAAAGAGGCATTTATTGGCATTATATTTATGAAAATAAAGGAAAATACGAGAAAAGGGAGATGAAAGGTCACAGTTTTGCATGAGAGGGAAATTGAAGGAAATTGAAGAAAATAAAGGCTTCAATATAAAAAGGATTATGAGGACTAGTTCATAGCTTTTTCTTGTTTAGCTTTTGTCACTTTAACCTTTTGTCGGTTCATTTTTGGAGCTCGCTCTATTCTCTGTATCCTCTCATACTCTTGCACACTTAGAGCATTCTTGGAGCACTTTAGCATTAGAGAAAGGAAGGCAAAGGAAGGACAAGGAAGCAAAGGAAAGTAAGGGACAAGCAAGGAAAATTTGGATCAAGCAACTTCAATAGGAATGCTTGCAGGTCATAGGTTGCATGTGTGATTTCCTAGATGGTTTGTGAATGCATGATACATGCATGCGTGTATTTTATCATCTTGTTGCCATTGACATGGGTTTTGCTAGGTGTGACAATGATTTAAACATTTCCTTTCCATTTCTGGATAGATATGGTGTGATGGGTTTCTTTCATTCGGTTGAGATTTGGATTGCTTGACAGTTTTGGAACCTGGTGATGTGGTCTCAGGAAAATTCCCAAGGGCCTAGGAATCCTTGACTGGTTTTTGTGGGATTGTGGTAAAGCCTTAGTGTGGAGACACAAATTCCTCAAGGTATTGGTGAAGAAATTTGAAGGCATCCAATATTGTTTTGGGCCTAGTGATCCCTTGAACGGTTCTGGCGAGATTAGAGTAAAGTCTAAGGGTGGAAGTGGTTTAATCTTCGGATAGCCCTGGTTGTTTATGTGCTTGTTTTAGGCCTATTAATCCCTTGACTGGTTTTGGTGGGAGTGTGTTAAAGCTTAAGGTGGAGGTGGTTAAATCTCCAGGAAGCTCTGGTTGTTTTCTCTTGAGTCCCAAATTCATGCTCGGGATATGGAACGGGGGTGATTGGCTAAAAGAAAGATTGGTTTTAGCCTAATCTATGGTCGGGTGGTACGTGGAGGCACCTGACTTGGTTGGATTTTGTATATGTTAATAAGAGATATTTCCTCTTGTATTTCATGAGTATTTGTACTTGTTATTACGCGGATTTGATGGCTATTCTATCATGGTTATTATTCTTGTTATATGTTGGTTATATGCATGGTTTCATAAAAGGTTCTAGTTATGGCTCTTGACATATTTTGATTAGTTGATGAATGCATGATATAAAAAATGTTATTATAGCTATTGTGAGAGGGCATTAGACCTTCTTAATGATTCTTAGATGAGTATCAGAACCCTGTGTTCAAATATGCATTTATGATATTTAGATTACATGTTCTCAATATGTTCCATGAAATTCATGGCATGTTTTAGACAGTCTAGGTCAAGTTCTACCTTCAAATTTGTATCTACAGAATTATTGAATCTAAGAAGTTACAAGAAGTTTTGGGCAGTGGTCTAGAGGCTAACCTAGAATTTAGGCTCAGAATCCAGGACCACATGCTCCTAACTAGAAAGTTTGGGTTGCAATCGCATGGATGTAAGCTTGTGCATGCGGTTGGAGGATTCCAACCACATCCAGGCCTTGTTGTGGGTGAGGTCGAGGGACCAAGGAAAATAAGGAGGGGTCCAACTCAAGGTTTGGCCACCTGGGATGGTTTCTTAGCCTCTTAGTGTCCTGTAGCTCCTGTAGGATGTTGTGAAATGTGAGTTTGTCATCAGTAGTTGGTCCTACTTCCTTAATGGGACCTAGGAGGTCAGGTCATGTCATAGTAGCCCTCAACTAATGTTTACATTGGCAGGCCGGTTAAGGAGGGTAAATGTGGGAGGGGTGGTTACAAAAATCTTGTCATTATAAAGGAAGCATAAAAATAATAAAACTTTAGATTTCAAATACCGAAACCTAGTGAGGTTCATTGTCAAAAAGGGTTACATTTTTTTACATACTAGATTTCAACAATTTGCTAGGGTTTTGTTACAAACCCTAGATTCCATAAAGGAGAATTTTAAAGTCTTAGATATCAATAAATAAATCAAGTCAACGATCATTATATCTAAGGATTCAATATTATTGCCTATAATTTATGTCAAACTCTACAAGGGTTTTGGCACAAACCCTAGATTTCATTAATAAAAACTAAATCATGGGTATCAATAATCAATATAACATACTAGAATTTCATATCTAGGGTTTTATTAATATTTTCTTATATCAATATCTTGCAAAGATTTTATGATAAACCCTAGATATAAACATAAAACTTCAAAATCAGATATACAACAAATTTTGACCAGGCTAGGGTTTCAATTATTCAGAAGCACATATATACCTAGAGTTCCATTTGTATGGTTTTGTAATGACTATTACGAGGGTTTTGTCATAAATCCTAATTCACCGAACCCTAAAAATCTAGGGTATCATCATATAACCTAGACATCAGCAACAAACTCTAAAAATATTAGGGTTTCATAACATCAACAAATCTTAAACATCAATTGAGTAGGATTTCATCATAGGTTAAAACCATAAGAGGACTAGGGTTTCATCATTATTATTAACATACCCTAAGCACCACAAGATTATTTTTTTATAGTGAACCCTAAGGTTAGGGT
Organism: Pinus tabuliformis; assembly: GCA_031772625.1. Lineage (NCBI taxonomy): Eukaryota > Viridiplantae > Streptophyta > Pinopsida > Pinales > Pinaceae > Pinus > Pinus tabuliformis. The sequence goes on along the minus strand of CM062808.1, from coordinate 583,963,655 downwards.
TTTATCAAAACAAAATGACAAGAGATAGTATGCTAATAGTAGATTCAATCTAGTTATTAATCACCCTAACAAGAATATTTAGGATTCAAAACCTTAGACATAAGGGAATTAGTAATATAAAGAAAATTTCAAATGAGGATGATCATACCTTTTTATATGAAGTAAAATTTGCAACAAATCTTGTAGTCTAAGACATACCTTTAGTTTCTCTTTAACAAACCTTGTAGGAAATCATTTTCTTTAAAGGGCTTCATTTTCCACATAGCTTCTTTCATGATTCAAGCCTTTCCTTTGAAGTTTCCTCCATAACCTTTCCTTATCAAGGAAAATACAAAGAAAAGATTATGAGCATGCAATACAAATCAATTTTGATATGAGGAAGAATTCAAACATAAAAGAGGAAACAAAGAAAAATACACTTATCTTTTGATAAAATGGTGAAGGCTTCCTCTTAATCCAATATTTCTGAGGTATACCTACAACTTATAAAAAAAAATTCAAGAATATCTAACAAGACATATTAGATTCATGAACTCTAGAAATCAAAACATAAAAGAAAACTTCACAAAAATTAAAACAATAATTTAGAAGGATATGCAAGGAAAGAATTAATAGTATAAGTCTTTGACTTCATATTCTTTAGTCTTGTTCTTCTTAAGTGAATCTTATTCAACAATTGTTACATGTTCCATTTCTCTTTTCTTGTTCTTATTCCTAGGATTTTCAGGACATTGATTCTTATAATTCCCCATCTTATGACAATGACAACATTCTACTTTTTATTGGTCAATATTTTTCTTTGGCCCTTTAAACTTCTCATTTCATCCCTTTCGGTCCTACTGCATATCTGAAATTTCATACTCCCTGCAACAACCTAGAAAATTTCACGTGTGCAATAAAATAGAGAAATTCAACTTCTTCTTTCTTGATAAAAGTCTCCTTCTTCTTCACCAAAGTTTTATTCTTTTCCTTATGTATTTGAATCTTCCTTTTCTTCTCTATCTATTGTAGATCAAACTTGCTTGTCTTCCTTGCCATATGAGGTCAAGTATCTGCCAACATATAGTCCTTCTAAGTGGTCGACTTCTCTTAATGAGGTAGACTTGTCTTCTTTGAGGCCGACTTGGTGGAGGAGGCTTATTTGACTCTAATTATATCAAAATAAATTAATTTCTTGATAAAAAAATCCCAAGAATGGTTTATTACTTGATGAAAAGGACTAGGGCACATGACATAAGCCCTAGAAGCCTCCATTGGAGGCTTTAGACCTAGAAAATAAATAAAAGAGCATGAAACCCATGCTTCAAAATCATTTTCTTTTATACTTTTTATTTTATTATTTATTTATTTTCTTTCTTTTGAAAAATACATTTCATCATGACTCAAATATAATTATGAAGACTGACACTAGCTACATTCTTCAACACTCCCTCTTAACTAGGGAGGTATTCATAATTACATATATACATAGATAAATGGAAAATCTCAAAATGATGTACTCTATGAAGAGTCACAACAAACACAATGCTATAGATTAGATACTTGACCAAGGTATCTAATGGGGTGGGACTAAGGTGTATTCCAAGATTTAGCCACTCTAGGTACTATAAGGCTTTAACTCTAACACTAAATCAGGGATCTAGGTGTGTATATAAGGTTAGAGCTCTAAGACGAATGCTGCCCTCCCTACTTTGGGATCTAGTCATCATCACAGGCCGACCATATTTCCTCCCAAGCATATTTTTTCGTTAAGATGCTTCATCTTTCCTTATCAACTAAACTAGATATATCCACCAATCCAAGCATGCTTCAAATGTTCAACCCTCTTATGGAGAGATCTGCACAAACAAAACCCCAATTAGTAATAAAATTTCACTATATATACATATTTAACAAAAACATTCAGGGTCCGTAATCATTCTGATGTTGCTTAGAATCTAGATCATCATCATATTAATCACATCTCGTAGGAAAATTTCTTCTTTAACTTCTTTAACAACAATAAAAATAGCCTTAGCATTTCTCAACACATCCAAGTCTCTGTTTATGACTTCATCGATCAACCATCTTTAGTGCTTTAGCTATTCTTCGATTTCATTCTTTCTTCAAGGTATTTTACTATAGTTGACAAAATATTCCCTCACTCTTAATTGGGTGATATACAAAAAATTATTTCTTCTGACCACATAGGCTTTTTTATTTGTATCATCATATCATTGAAGAAACTTCAACCTTTCAAAGCTTCATTATTTTAGGAACATCATTCTTTCTTATGGAGACAAGGTCATCAATACATTATTATTGTAGCTTACTTTATCTATCATCGTCATCATCATTATCAAATCATGAATATATTCAACATCTTGAAGATTATGTACTTGCAAATCTTCAACATCAAGTACAACCAAGCACAAGTATACAAAAACATGAAGTTAACTATATCAAAATTGTAATAGCCCCGGGTTAAAAATTCATGTAATAAAGTTAATAAACACAAAACAAGACCATGGTCATGGGACACATATTCCAAGTTGAATGTTGGGAAAAAAATTCTAGTGGGTGTTCATTTTGGTTTATTATGGCTAAGGAAATTGGAAAAGGCATTGAAAAGACAAAGAGGCATTTATTGACATTATATTTAGGAAAATAAAGGAAAATACGAGAAAAGGGAGATGAAAGGTCACAATTTTGCATGAGAGGGAAATTGAAGGAAATTGAAGAAAATAGAGGCTTCAATATAAAAAGGATTATGAGGACTAGTTCATAGCTTTTTCTCATTTAGCTTTTGTCACTTTAACCTTTTGTCGTTTCATTTTTGGAGCTCTCTTTATTCTCTGTATCCTCTCATACTCTTGCACACTTAGAGTATTCTTGGAGCACTCTAGCATAAGAGAAAGGAAGACAAAGGAAGGACAAGGAAGCAAAGGAAAGTAAGGGATAAGCAAGGAAAATTTGGATCAAGCAACTTCAACAGGAATACTTGCAGGTCATAGGTTGCATGTGTGATTTCCTAGATTCTTTGTGAATGCATGATACATGCATGCATGTATTTTATCATCTTGTTGTCATTGACATGGGTTTTGCTAGGTGTGATAGTGATTTAAACCTTTCCTTTCCATTTCTGGATAGATATGGTGTGATGGGTTTCTTTCATTCGGTTGAGATTTGGATTGCTTGATGATTTTGGAACCTAGTGATGTGGTCCTAGGAAAATTCCCAAGGGCCTAGGAAACCCTTGACTGGTTTTTGTGGGATTGCGGTAAAGCCTGAGTGTGGAAACACAAATTCCTCAAGGTATTGGTGAAGAAATTCGAAGGCATCCAATATTGTTTTGGGCCTAGTGATCCCTTGAACGGTTCTGGCGAGATTAGAGTAAAGTCTAAGGGTGGAAGAGGTTTAATCTCTGGATAGCCCTAGTTGTTTATATGCTTTTTTAGGCCTATTAATCCCTTGACTGGTTTTGGCGGGAGTGTGTTAAAGCTTAAGGTGGAGGTGGTTTAATCTCCAGGAAGCTCTGGTTGTTTTGTCTTGAGTCCCAAATTCATGCTCGGGATATGGAACGAGGGTGATTAGCTAAAAGAAAGATTGGGTTCAGCCCAATCTATGGTCGGGTGGTACGTGGAAGCCCCTGACTTGGTTGGATTTTGTATATGTTAATACGAGATCTTTCCTCTTGTATTTCATGAGTATTTGTACTTGTTATTACGTGGACTTGATGGCTATTCTATCATGGTTATTATTCTTGTTATATGTTGGTTATATGCATGGTTTCATAAAAGGTTCCAGTTATGGCTTTTGACATATTTTGATTAGTTGATGAATGCATGATATAAAAAATGTTATTATAGCTATTATGAGAGGGCACTAGACCTTCTTAATGATTCTTAGATGAGTATCAGAACCCCGTGTTCAAATATGCATTTATGATATTTAGATTACATGTTCTTAATATATTCCATGAAATTCATGCCATGTTTTAGGAAATCTAGGTCAAGTTCTACCTTCAAATTTGTATCTATAGAATTATTGAATCTAAGAAGTTACAAGAAGTTTTGGGCAATGTTTTGGAGGCTAACTTGGAATTTAGGCTTAGAATCCAGGACCACATGCTCCTAACTAGAAAGTCTGAGTTGCAACCACATTTATGTAAGCTTGTGCATGCGGTTGGAGGATTCCAACCACATGGAGGCCTTGTTGTGGGTGAGGTCGAGGGACCAAGGAAAAGAAGGAGGGGTCTAGCTCAAGGTTTGGCCACCTGGGATGGTTTCTTAGCCTTTGAGTGTCCTGTAGCTCCTGTAGGATGTTGTGAAATGTGAGTTTGTCATTAGTAGTCGGTCCTACTTCCTTAATGGGACCTAGGAGGTCAGGTCATGTCATAGTAGCCCTCAACTCATGTTTACAATGGCAGGCCAGTTAAGGAGGGTAAATTTGGGAGGGGTGGTTACAAAAATCTTTTCATTATAAAGGATGCATAAAAATAATAAACCTTTAGATTTCAAATACGGAAACCTAGTGAGGTTCATTGTCAAAAAGGGGTACATTTTTTTACATACTAGATTTCAACAATTTGCTAGGGTTTTGTTACAAACCCTAGATTCCATAAAGGAGAATTTTAAAGTCTTAGATATCAGTAAATAAATCAAGTCAACGATCATTATATCTAAGGATTCAATATTATTGCCTAGAATTTATGTCAAACTCTACAAGGGTTTTGGCACAAACCCTAGATTTCATTAATAAAAACTAAATCATGAGTATCAATAATCAATATAACATACTAGAATTTCATATCTAGGGTTTTATTAATATTTTCTTATATCAATATCTTGCAAAGATTTTATTATAAACCCTAGATATAAACATAAAACTTCAAAATTAGATATACAACAAATTTTGACCAGGCTAGGGTTTCAATTATTCAGTAGCACATATAGCTAGAGTTCCATTTGTACAGTTTTGTAATGACTATTACGAGGGTTTTGTCATAAATCCTAATTCACCAAACCCTAAAAATCTAGGGTATTATCATATAACCTAGACATCGGCAACAAACCCTAAAAATATTAGGGTTTCATAACATCAACAAACCTTAAACATCAAGAGAGTAGGATTTCATCATAGGTTAAAACCCTAAGAGGACTATGGTTTCATCATTATTATTAACATACCCTAAGCACCACAGGATTAATTTTAAATAGTGAACCCTAAGTTTAGGGTTTTATCAAAACAAAAAGACAAGAGATAGTATGCTAATGGTAGATTCAATCTAGTTATTAATCATCCTAACAAGAATATTTAGGATTCAAAACCTTAGACATAAGGGAATTAGTAATATAAAGAAAATTTCAAATGAGGATGATCATACCTTTTTATATGAAGTAAAATTTGCAACAAATCTTGTAGTCGAAGACATACCTTGAGTTTCTCCTTAACAAACCTTGTAAGACATCATTTTCTCTAAAGGGATTCATTTTACACATAGCTTCTTTCATGATTCAAGCCTTTCCTTCGAAGTTTCCTCCATAACCTTTCCTTGTCAAGGAAAATACAAAGAAAAGATTATGAGCATGCAATATAAATAGATTTTGATATGAGGAAGAATTCAAACGTAAAAGAGGAAACAAAGAAAAATATAACTATCTTTTGATAAAATGGTGAAGGCTTCCTCTTAATCCAATATTTCTAAGGTATACCTACAACTTATAAAAAAAATTCAAGAATATCTAACAAGACATATTAGATTCATGAACTCTAGAAATCAAAACATAAAAGAAAACTTTGTAAAAGTTAAAACAATAATTTAGAAGGATATGCAAGGAAAGAATTAATAGTATAAGTCTTTGACTTCATATTCTTCAGTCTTGTTCTTCTTAAGTGAATCTTCTTCAACAATTGTTACATGTTCCATTTCTCTTTTCTTGTTCTTATTCCTAGGATTTTTAGGACATTGATTCTTATAATTCCCCATCTTATGACAATGACAACATTCTACTTTTGATCGGTAAATCTTTTTCTTTGGCCCTTTAAACTTCTCATTTCCTCCCTTTTTCTTGTAGTGAGAAGAATATGCATTTCAAGTGTTATCCTCATCTTATTCATTTTTATTACTTGCTAATGATATGTGGGCTTCTTCTTGACTACATTCATTCCACATTTCTTCAAATGATGGTGTCTCTTTCCAAATACCAATATCTAATGCAAAAGAGCTCCATGATTTTGGTAGACCTAGTAGAGAAACAATCATAAGTTATTTATCTAGTATGATTTCATAAATAACTTGGAGCTCATCTCTTATTTGGGAGATTCTCACAAAATATGAACATATAATGTCGTTTATTTTTATTTTTATTGTTCTTAGTTCATTTGAGACTAGCAATTTATCTAATGTTCTTGATAGTGAATATTTTGGAGTGAATACATCCCATTTGCAGTTTCTATATTGGATATATAGGGGATTAGGTTTTATTTTACTCCATCTACAATTAGATTCATAGCTAAGATGTTTGTCTCCTTATATTTTTCCTTTCCTACATCATCTGTGGGTTCCTTCACCTTTCCTTGAACAAAATCCAATACTTTGTGTTTTGCAAGGATGGGATCCATCCTCTTCTTCCATGCTCTATAGTTGGTGGCTCCTTCTAGCTTAATTTGTATCTTCATTAAAGTTACCATATATTTTCTAGATGTAGATTGTAACAACCCCAGTTAAAAATCCATGTAATAAAGTTAATAAAGGAAAAAATAAGACCAAGGTCATGGGACACATATTCCAAGCTGAATGTTGGGAAAAAACATAGTGATGAGGAATCATTTGTGATTAATTAATGGCTATGGAAATTGGAAAAGCAAATGGAAAAGTCAAAGTGACCTTAATTGGATTTTTATTTATGAAAATAATGAAAATTAGGAGAAAAGGAAGGTGAAAGGCCACAGGTTGCATGTGAGGAGGAAATTGAAGGAAAATAGAGAAAATTGAAGAAATTAGAGACCTCAATGATAAAAAGGAAAATGAGGGTCAATTCGCAACCTTTTTTCATTTTTATCTTGAGCTCTCTTCTATTCTCTCTCTCATACTCTTACATACTTAGAGTTTTCTTGGAGCACTCTTGGAGGATTTTGGGCACACTTTGGATTTGGAGTAAGAAGGAAAAGTAAAAGAAAGAAAGAGCAAGGGAAGAACATGATCAACAACTACAACATGTTTTCTTTGCAGGTACTGAGTTGCATGTATGATTTCCTTGCTAGTTTCAGCATGTTGGTGTATGCATGTGGTTGTTTGGTTATGATATGTCATTGGCATGGAGGATTTCTTGGATTGACAATGTTTTTTCCTATCCTTTCCATTTCCTAGATAGCCATGACTTGTGGTTTTTCCATTTTATTTTCTGATTGGTGCTCATGTTCCTTATGGTGTGGGTTGAGTTATTAGTTCTTGGAGCCTTGGTTGGACAAACATTCTAGAAGCCCTGGAACAACTTGGTTTTAGTTATTTGTCCTAGAAGCCTTGGTTGGAAAAACACTCTAGAGCCCTTGGTGGGTTGAGTTACTAGTCTCGGAGCCTTGGTTGGACAAATACTCTAGAGCCCTGAGGCAGCTCTTGGTTAAGTTACTAGCCCTAGAGCTCAGTTGGAACAAATGCTCTGGAGCCTTGGACAACTTGGGTAGAGACTAATATGGTGATGTTTAGTGATGTATGATTTGTTGAAAATGCAACAAGATGATGGAGCTTAGTGAAAAGAAGTCACCTTCACTAAGTGGGCCCGTAGGCTATTTTTGGCACAAAGTCTATTTTTAGACTATGTCTATTTTTAGACATATGGATCATGGTCTATGAGTTGCAGGATGCTATTTGTGGATGATTGGTCATGTTGGTAAAAATAGATGGAATTCTATTTTTAGACATATGGGCGGAGTCTATTTTAGACTGCCAGTCTAAAAATAGAACAGTCGAATATTATTAGCTCTTAATAATATTTGGACTATAAACATTATCTTATCCTCTTGGAGCACTTCAGTTCGAGCAATGGATGTGGCACATGCAACTGCCAAAAGGAAATATGCTTTTCCTATGGGTTAGTTGAGCTATTGCATGATGGACTTCAGTTAGAACTCAAATGATTGAGTTTGGTGGAATTGATTGAGGAGTTGATGGAGTTGTGTTCAGTTTGACTTAGTTGAACTAGTTGTATTTAGTCTAACTGCCAAATACACTAGTGATGAGTGATGTGAATTAATTATTAATTAATCACTAATTATTAACTCATAAAGCAACTAAAGAATACATCAGTTAACTCAGTGCATGGACAGTTCAGTGGAGACAGGTGTTAGAGGTGGAGACTACTATCAGTTGTGACTATAGCTGTGCATGAGATTTGCACAATCATTGATTGAGATTTCCAATGAGGATTGTGTAGTACAAGCCAAGGGAAAACGAGCTTGGATCATTCCTATTCTCAACTTGGATTGCGCAGTAGAGGCAGGCAAACAGTGGAGGAGATTTGGACCTGTGACTTGATTCAGATCTGAGCTAGTTTGTGTGTAGCAGGTGGAGATAGTACTGAGTACTTGTGAGGAGTATTGTAATATGTATTTTTACATGTTCTCTATCATTATAATATACAGATAGTTGGGGGTTTTCAGGTGTATGATTTCCCCAGTACATACTGTGTTGATATGTGTGATTGATGTTTCAATGTGAGCATGCGATTGTTTCTTTAATTCCGCAAATTAATGATCAACGTAGAGGAGGTTATGTATTATGCATGCATTCCAAAAATAGTGTATAATCAGGATAATCTCTGTGAATAAGTGTTATATTATTCAAAATTTCTACATGATTGTGAGGTGGAATCACTAGTTGATGGTTGAGGTGGTATGGCCTCTAGAAGCCTTGGTTTTTGGTTTGGTTGGTTTATTCCATGAGATCCCACATTCATGCTTAGACTATGGTGTGGGGGTGATTGGATGAAAGAGAGATTTGTTTCATCCGAATATATGGTCGTGTGGTACGTGGAAGTACCTGACTTGGTCAGATTTTGCTTAGGTTAATAAGAACTTTTTTCCTCTTGTATTTTATGAGTAAATGTACTTTTTATTATGTGGCTTCAATGGTTGTTCTATCATTGTTATTATTCTAGTCATATGCTGGTTATAAGCATGCTTTTATGACCGAATTAAGTTATGTGTCTCATCATGTTTTGGCTAGTAAATGATTTTTTAAATGAATACATGACCTAATATATGATATTGCGGCTATTATGAGAAAGAATCAAACCTTCTTGATGATTCTCAGATAAGTATGAGACCTTTATGTTCATATGTGTATTCATGTCATGTACATTACCTGTTCATGATGTGTTTAACAAAATGACTATCATGGTTATGCCTGGTTAGATCAATTTCTTATCTAAGTTTTGTATTAATAGCTTTGTCCTAGTGTCATTCGTTGTTCTAGAAAGTTTCATTAAGTTCTAAGCAGTGGTCTAGCGTCTAGCCCTGAAAATGTGCCTCAGATCTCATAATCACATGCATAGAACTAGGTGAAAGAGACTACAATTTCTCCCTTGTAGGATTATGCATGTGACTGAAGGGTTAGAGTTGAATTCCTGCAGTGTTGTGCTAATGTATGAGAGTCTAGGACATTGAAAAAGAGGCTTAATTCAGGGTTTGGGCACCTGGAAGTGTGGTTTAGCCCTTGGGGGCCTTGTAGCACCCGAGGGAAGTTAGTAAGGTTTTGGTTGTGTCGATTCCAATTCCTTAAGGTGATCTAGAAGGTTGCATCATATCATCGTAACTCTTCATCACTTTACCCTAGTGGATCGATAAGCTTGGGTAAGTGTGGAGGAGGGTGTTACGTAGATTCTTTCCTTTAATAAGCCTTCTACTTATGATCTTGTATTGAAACCTTTCTTTGATCCTTCCTTCTTTCAATAGACCTTCAAGCGCCCTTTTTCTTTCCTCCTTCACCTTAGCTCTGATACCATGTTAGAAAATTAGAAAGGCATAATACTTTTCTTATGTTGACAATTACTTGTGATATTCTTATATTATTATTAACTTTCTTTATGTTCTTATTTATCTTCTTCTCATCAAGTAATCATCAAATCAAAAGCAAGAATATCAATGACACCATAAGTAGGCACTCATCTAGTTCTAAAAACCCTATGAAGGGGAAAACCCAATAAAACTCTTCCACCAGTAGATTCAAATCAAATTGAGACAATCCAAGACCTTATACCAAACCAAAAGAATTCCCTCACTCCACGAAGTTAGCCTTCCAATATGATTGACCAAACTTCAATAGTATCTTCTAGTCAAACAACTTCAATCCAACTAAAACACAAAATTTCAGCCCTCCAATTTCTAGAATTTTGGCCCTACTGTAAATCCAGAATTTCGCACCCTTGAAACAACCTAAAAACTCACACGTGTTGTAAAAAAGAGATAAATTCAACTATTTCTTTCTTGTTAAAAGTCTCCTTCTTCTTCACTATGGTTTTATTCTTTTCCTTAGGTATTTCACTATTCCTTTTCTGCTCCATCTATTGTAGATTGAACTTGCTTGTATTCCTTTCCAAATCAGGTCAAGTAGCTACCAATATATAATCATTTTGAGTGGTTGAATTTTCCTGGTGAGGCCAACTTGTCTTCTTTGAGGCTGACTTGGTGGAGGAGGCCTATTTGACTCTAATTACATCAAAATAAATTCCTTTCTTGATAAACAAAGCCCAAGAAGGGTATATTACATGATGATAAGGACTAAGACTCATGACATAAACCCTATAATCCTACAATGGAGGCTTTAGACCTAGAAAAAAAATACAAGAACATGAAACCCATGCTTTAAAATAATTTTCTTTTATATATTTTTTTCTTTTCTTTCTTTTGACAAATACACTTCATCATGACTCAAATACAATTATGAAGACTGAAACTAGTTACATTATTAAACATTTGGTTCCATAGGAAGTCAACCCTTCCTGATTTGCGAGATTTAGGCCTATTTCTCTTTGCAATGTGTCTTATAAGTTGATATAAAAAATCATCTGTCTCTAGAATAAAGCCCCTGTTTCCAAGTTGATATTTGAGAACTAAGGAGGATTTGTGAGAAGTCGATAAATTGTTTATAATATCACATCAGTGCAAGAAGTGAACCATTCTAGTAAAGCTAGGTGGAACAAGAATGGTTATCAAAGTAGACACAACAAATGCAAGTGATTAAATGAATAATCAATTCTTATTTTAGGCCTTGGGAAAGTTTGGATTTGAGGGGAGGGTAATAAAATAGATTTATTCTTGCATATATGGTCCATGGATCTCCACATTAGTAAATGGGAGGTCAGATGGGTTATTTAAAGCCTCTAAAGGATTGATGTAAGGTTTCCCTTTATCTCCCATACTTTATATTTTAATGATAGATTCACTAAGCATAATATTCGGTTATGAAAGGCGAAGAAAAACACTTCAAGAATGAGATATGTTAAAGGAAGAAAGAATATCAACCATTAAAAATTTGTAGATGGTACCTTTCCCTTGGTAGGAGCTTCGATCATAATTGCTGCAAGAATTAAATTAGTATTAGAGAAATTTGTTTTGACATCAAGAGGATTGTTCAACAAAGAAAAAATACATATATACACTTGGAATGTTAGAAAAATGATATAGGGATAACTATTGAAAATTATGGGATTCCCAATTTTAGAATCCCAAAAGGAATTCAAATAATTGGGCATGCCAATTAGCTTGAAGCCTCATCCCCATATGTCATGGAATCCTATTAATTTCAAATTTGAAAAATAAATTTGAATAATGGACAACCCACTGATTGAATCTAGTAGGAAAGTTGTTCTAATAAAAGCATGCTTGTTAGTCCTTATTTTGTATCAGTTCTCATCTTTTCTTGTTCCTTCAAGGATTCATTTGTAAATGTCCCAATAAATAAGAAAATTTCTGTTGTAAACTCCAATACAAAAAAAATTCATCTTGTCAAATAGGTAATTGTTTGTACTCCTAAAATTCATGGGGGGTTGGGAATTAGAGATAAATCTTTAATGAATTTATTTGTTGGTTCTAAAATTATGTGGAAGTTGATAACATAGCATGAGGAGTGGTGGAAAAGTGTGATTATGCATAAGTACTTTTTTGGAGTTAGGAAATCATGCTTGGATTCCCCAATTTGTGTAAGGGGAGGTTCATGAATTTGGAAGCTTATGACAACAATTGTGCCTTTAATAAAGGATCATCTTAGTTGGATACCAACTAATGGTAGAGATATCTATATATGGAGTTTTGGAATAATGAGGTGTCCCTTGTTGGAAGAAAGCATGCCTCGTCTTACCTTGCATGCATCACTAACTAGGAGAAAGAAAAATTTCTTGGAGGATATCTCTTCAGGGATGACAAATAGTTATTGAATGGATGGGCCCTCTGTGGTGTGCTAGACCACCTAAAAGGGACCACCTGCACTTTTGAAGGTTTAATATCAAGATGTGCTCCAAGCCATCTAGATGAGGAGGATTCAATGGGTTGGAAAATTTCAAAATGCTTAGTAAAAGAGGTAGACTTATCCTTGCTTTCCCTCTTGAATATCCCCCAAAATCAAGGGTCTAGTCTAATATTTGGAATACAGATGGATTACCCAATATTTATAATTTTTTCTAGTCCCTCGCGCATCACAAAATCCTCACAATGAAAAATTTGAGGAAAAGGGGAATCTATGGACCTACCCACTGTCCGCTTTGTGAAAACAATGGAGAATCTATTCATCATATTTTTATTGAATACAATTACAAAAAAGTGGTGTCAATCGTCTTTTTTATTAAAATTCCTGCTATGGTTTTTTACTTCTTTAGCCTTAAAATATACATGTTTTGTCATTTATGGTGATATTTTCCCAAATTTTTCCTATATTAATACTTTCTAAAGGTATTTTTCTTGAATTTTTAATTTTTAAAATTTCATGTAATTAATTGCATTGTAAAAGAAAATTATAGATTTTAGCAGATTTTGTGAATCATCCTTTATTGTTAAATTTGTAGGCATCCTAGGTAAAATATAGAACATGGGTTTCGATCATGATTATCCCAAGATAGTGAGTCTCCTACTCACTCATCCTGAAACAACCTCGAGCCCCCACGATCAACACAGTCAATGTAGACAGTCTAATAACTAAAACACAACAAGAGTTTCTAAATTCACCCAGATTTGAATTTAAGGAACAGGTCCATGTTTTGAGTGCCCAAAAACGTTGATTGAATCATATATCACACTTAGAATAAGTTGTCATCAATTTAGAACAAGATTTTTGGGTATGTTGTTGAATTTTTGCCTATAAAGGGAGGAAAACTTAGCTTGCAAAAATATGTTGTTATTTTGAAAACTCATATTTTGATTTGACAACTTGGATATTGCATACCTAGTCTTAGACATTTTTTATAAATTTATGGAGTGCTTTTGAAGTGTCAACCTTTGATTTTAAGTTAAGTGTACATGCTGAGCAGTGGAAGGCCACCACCAACCAGGAAAATACACTCTTGCATTGTTGTGCATTAACCTAGTAAATATTTGTTTTTTCATGTTATTTATTATGAGGATTTTTAATTTTTATCTTCTTTGAATTCATCTTTTATATTCATATTTAAAACTGGCTATGAAACTAGTTTCTTGATCATTGTGTAGATAAGCTTTAAAAGCTAGTTTTAAAACCCGTATTCTAAGTGCTCCTTATTGATTATTTCATGGTTGTAATTATTATTTCCTAAAAGATTTCAATACTATTTTAATGTAGCTATATTAACTAATTATTAGTATAAGTTGATTAGCCATTATAAGCCACATATCACTATATTTCATTACAACCATACTCACTCATTATTGCAATTATAGAATACGTATTTTGCTATATTTTTAAGTGTGTTTACAAGTCTTATTTATCACAAATTTATTTTTTTGAAGGAACAAATTGATTGGAAAAAGTAACCAAGGCAATGAGAGTGTCATTCACCAACTTGCTATGATAAGAAGGCCCCAACCTCTTGAGAAGTTTACCATTTAGCCTTGAATTTATCAAATAACATAGTTCCCTTTAATTTATTTATTACGTTTATAAGATATGTTGATGGTGCTGAACCCGCCAACATTTAGGGGGTCTATGTGGTGCAAGTAAATTCTCATTGTGGACACAAACAATTCCTCTTGTCCGAGAGAGAGGGTCTAGCCACAAACAAACAATCTATGGAAAATCTCCTTAAGCTAGAATCAATTAAGAGTGTCTACCTCTTAGAATGCTATTCTGCTTGGTGATGATCCTGCTTCCTCACTCCAGCTATCTTTCGTTTCCTTCCTTCGAATACCTGAAACAAGCGAACAACAACACAACAAACGTGATAACATACAATATTATTTTCAACCTACTTAATAGGTAAAGGAACATTAAGCCATAAATATGTAAAATGACACTTCATGTAGGAAATCAATCTATAGTTGCACATTTATATAAATCATAAAGATATTACAACCAGTGCCTTTACGTTGTTGGTCTCCTCCGACGTATCCGGGTTCCCACACTTCTGCTAACACTTCATGGATAACCCCAACAATGGAAGTTTTAAGGCCTCTTTCCCTCTAGTCTCAAACCAAACCAAAATCACACTATTCTCCCTCAAACATACACTAGAAAGCTACAAGCTATAGATGAATTGTTGATTATTCAAACTTGCTCCAAAACTCCAACTAGCTTTTTCTTGGGAAGAAAAGAGGTTTATATAGCTTGGATGGATGCGAGATGGTTCCTTTCATCATGGGAGAAGGTCTTATCTCTTAATATTGTTCCATCCTAATAGAGGAAAGGAGCCCAAACTGACTTCCGCGGCTCTATCCAGCCCAACCAACTACCAGACTTCCGTTACGAAGCTTCTAAACATGGAAGCTTTGGCTCCTTATTTAAAAAACATTCCAAAAGAGGATTGACACGACTAGAAAATGGCTCAGTCAGTCTGAACAATGTGAGGGCTAGTTTTAACCTCTGTAAATCAGCGCGAGGAGAAAACTGGTAAGTAGCGCAGGTCTTGTAAACTAGGATAGAAGGAATATTATGGGAAATGATGCAAAGGGGAGTTATTTTGCTCATGAAGAGGGACATACTGGGAGTTTCTTCATTATTGGAAAGCATGTCGGGTACACTGTAGAGGTCCTCCAGGATCATAGACAGGGAGTACAGGGATAGTGACAAAATTATGTGTAACAGATGCCCCCCAAAGCGTGAAGGCCAAACTAGAGTGAGGGGTGAAATGCTTTACAAGTGGAAGTAGGGAACCAGAGTCTGTCATTAGAAAACTTGCAAGCAAGCATATATACATATACATCACTGAAAACTCTGAATAATGATATGAATCATGGTATGGATGCAACCATCTAGAGAATGATCATGTGAATGGATCAAAGGCATGGGCACAACCATCTAGTGGAAAGGATCATAATGAAATCAAGGTATGGTCACAACCATCGAATAATGAGAAGGATCA
Source organism: Pinus tabuliformis (assembly GCA_031772625.1). Taxonomy (NCBI): domain Eukaryota; kingdom Viridiplantae; phylum Streptophyta; class Pinopsida; order Pinales; family Pinaceae; genus Pinus; species Pinus tabuliformis. The sequence continues at coordinate 583,948,134 of CM062808.1, read as the reverse complement.
CATATAACAACTCATGGTATGGTCGCATCCATCTATCTAAAAGAGACATGTATATCAACATGACCATGTCACATCGCCTCGCAACCTGGACTTGTGTAGTCCTAGCCCAGGGTCTTGTGCTCCAAACGACCTGATCAAAGTACAAATCCTAACATGTGAATGAATGTGTTGAAGTCGGACATGCTAGGAAGTCGCTTGATTACCGGTCAATGATGTGAACTGTTAGCATGCACAAGAGAAACCACCAATAATGACAATGACTCTCAAGGTACTGGCAGCATAGTTCACGAAATGTGAATAAAGGAACTACTGTTGAACACTCGTGAAATCACCCGATTGAAAGACAATGATGTGAACTTGTCATCGAGTGTGAAGAAATTGCCATTAGGGCATGCAAGTTCTAAGGTATTGGAAGGGAGTCTCTCGGTCAACTTCCCAGATAATGAGTTGAAGTCGACAGGAAGTGACCGTGTCGAAGGAGGGCCATGATGTATCCCACATCATCGACACGAGAAAAAGGGATGAAAATGATTTTAGATGATACAAAGAATTAGGAGTAAGTGTAATTGTAGAAGGATTGACTCTTGAACATATCAGTGACATGATTCCGGAGTTTGGCAGCTTTTGGATCCATAGGATTGGTGGTCATGATGACATGGCAGAGATCAAATGGAAGGAAAAAATGAGTGGCCTAACCCAGGAAGGTCAAATGAAAAGGAGGATATCCCAACCTGACACGAAGTAGAAAGTGTCATGTTCAAGAGTGAGCTGCCAACACGACTGATAGAATTTCCAAATTCCCCCCCACCATTTTCGGCAAGTACCCCAATTATTTTTGATCACAAGCTTGAAGGGGATCACATATGCTTGCACTGTAAGTTCATCCTTCAGACGAATCCAACCTAGTAAGTTTAATGAGCCATAGGAAGGAGAAGCTCACGTTCGTCATGGTGACAAATCCAATGTCATTTAATGTTTTAACGAGTCCGAAAAAGGGGTAATTCGATATATTTTTCATGTTTAGAGAGTTTGAAAAAGACATGAAAAAGAAAACTCCACATGGTCCCTTTTTGTACATTTGTGTCTCTCGAGCTCGGAATGGTAGAAAATGATACTTGGGAGAACTGTTTGACCATTTTAGTCAAGGAGTACCTTTTTCGTAAATATTGCATCCCAACCCAGAAAAGGGGTAAACATACACCAGGTGAACGAAATTTTAGAGCCTTTAACGAGTTCAAAAACGAGAAGTTCTCGATAATCTTTTCATGTTTTAAGAGTCAGAAAAGAGCTGAAAGCAGACCCCCCATTTTTATTCTCTTTAATGATTCAAAAAAGGGAAAAAATACTCAGAAATATTTTCATCTTTTATGAGTCAGAAAAGAGCTTAAAGGTGACTCATCCTGGAGGAACGAGTGGTATAAAGGGTAGCTACTAGTTCCGATAATGGTGGAACTTCTCAAAACATGTAATGGTCAAGAGGCTGGCTAATAAAACCACTCATTGCTGTAGTCCCTTAGGAAAGGAAAAACAACCAAGTGAAAGCATATGATTGACCAAAGAGATGGTGGCGATGGAATGAAACAACCAAGGCTCATCTAGTAGAAATTAGTTGATAAAAACGGAAATCATGAGATGTAAATCAGGCATGAGTTCATTTTTTTCACAAGCTTGAACCATGGAGAACTCTTCTTGGATTCAGTTTCATGTTTACGCAAGCTTGAAATGAAAAACTATGCTTTATATATGTTTGCATGCCCCCGACATAATGACTCAAACGAGGTACATACCCCCAAGCTTCATTTCATTCAGCTAGATGGATGGAATGAAGGTTCACTTTCGAGATCTTGGAAAGACTCGACTGGGATTTTACAAGATCTTAATCAAAGACTCGATTTGGAAAAGGGATTTGCGTCATATTTTAATGAGGTTGACATAGTAAAAGAACTATCCTCGAGACCCTTGTTTCATTTTTTAATGAGCTTGACACAAGACAAAGAACTATGCTCACACCCTTTGTTTCATTTTTTAACGAGGTTTACACAAGACCAAGAACCATCCTCATGACCTTTGTTTCATTTTTTAATGAGCCTGACACAAGGCAAGGAACTATGCTCACACATCTGTTCATGAACCATACGAGAACATGGCTGCCAAGAGGTCTTCACTAGATGGAAGAACCACACTCCAGGAGGAATACATGTCATTTGGTACCAAAGATAGATCAAGTTCCAAAGCCCCCAATACATAATGTATTATACCATCTGCGTGATCATCAGCAGACATGGAGACGGAACGGGTAGCCACATAATTGTCATGTGGCGGGGAAGGTACTACTTGCAAACAAGAGCCGATAAGGGATGATGGTTGCAAAGGAGGCACCTGTGACCAATGAATGACAGTTGATTAATAGTCACAATTATCCCTTCGTGCGGAAAACAAAACACATGGAAAAGTGAAGAAATAAGAGCTCCCATGACATAAACATAGCCGCATCCAAGGAGAAGATTAAAATCTAAGGGACCTTGGACTACCATCACATCTATATAGAAGGTCTTTCCTCCCAAAGTAATGGGGAACTTCGGAAGGATCCCTAAGGGTTGACTGGTTCCTCCATTGAAAGCCAACAGATTCTGGGTGACATGCACAAGCTGTGGGGAACCCGAAGCTTGCTAAGTAGTGCAAGACATGATGCTAACAGACACGCCTTCATCTAATATAGTTCCATGTACTACCATATTATAGACATGTACTGTGATATGGAAAGGCACATAAAATGGAAGGCGTAAAGCAGTCAATTGACTCCAATCAATGAAATGACAAAACTATTGGTGGGGGCATCATATGATTGCCCCCATGCCCTGCAGGAGAAGGAGAAGGACTCTCCTAAACAACTGGGACATGAGGGTCACTCTTCGATTCATGAGAATATGAGGAGGCGAAAAGAACATGCACTACAAGAAAAAAGGACATTGGTGCGGGGCGAAAAATGTCACCATAAGCTCATTGGTGATGGTCAAAAGAGCATTCGTCACCAAAAACTGAATGTCACCAAAGGTGGCGTTGCCAAAAGTATAGGTGTTGTAGTGACATACAAATTCCATCACCAATAATGATTTATAATGATAGATAATGACCATCACCATTTCATACGAGCAATGGTGATGGACCATAACCTCTGTCACCAAAGGTGGCGTCGCCAAAAGTATAGGTGTTGTAGTGACATTCAAAGTTCATCACCAATAATGATTTATAATGACGGATAGCGACCGTCACCATTGCATGTGAGAAATGATGACGAACCATAGCCTCGATCACCAAAAATTGAATGTCACCAAAGGTGGCGTTGCCAAAAGTATAGGTGTTATGGTGACATTTAAGGTCCATCATGAATATTGTTTATAATGACGGATAATGACCGTCACCATTTCATATGAACAATAATGATTTATTGTGATGGATCTTTAATGGCTGTCACTATTGGTGCATATATATGGTGATGTTCATTGACTGTCACCAAAAGACACATTGCTAGAAGTATAGGTGTTGTGGTGACATCCAATGTCCATCATGAGTAATGACTATAATGACGGACAATGACCATCACCATTTCATATGAACAACAACGATTTATGGTTACGGACCTTTGAGAGTCATCACTATTGATGCGTATATATGGTGGCATTCGTTGACCGTCACCATTTCATATTTTTGGTGAGGGTCGAAAAATGTCACCAAAGCTCATTGGTGATGGTGAAAAGAGCCTCCGTCACCAAAAATTGATCGTCGCCATTCCATGTGGATGTTAGGGCATGATGGAATCAAACCACCAACCTCCTACTTGTAAAGTAGGTGATCTTCCATTGAGCTAGCACCCTTTGAAGAATTATATTTTTTTAAAATTAGACCTTGAAACTTCATAAATTGTAAATTTTACTACTTTCAATAAATTAAAGTCTCAACAATATTTTACTAAACAAGCAAAGCAACATCAAAGATGTAGGTCCCTATGTTATGAAACCAGCTCACAAAAAGATAGTCTACATGCCGTCCTCTTTCTAAAACTTCTTACTAAATTTTAATATGATGCTCAAAACATAAGTTATGACGATTTTCCCCAGGTCACTTGTTTGGAATGTAATTCGGGAGTTTGCAAACACCCTAACTTCCTAAGATCATATCTCCGCAAATATAGCGAGACAAGCTCTGAAATTCGGATGTGAAGTTCAAAACGATGTTGGCTCAAATGGGTTTTTTTTTATCTTCTGAAACGTCACATAAAAAAAGTTATAGCAAAAATTCCACGATGACCTGTTTGGAGCAGCGAAACCCTAGAATCTAAAGCTCTGATACCAAATGTTATGAAACTAGCTCACAAAAAGATAGAAAAGATAGATTGACGCCTTATAAATAAGCCTCTTTGAGGGGGCAAACTCCTTTACATTACACAAATGAACGATTATTAGATGATACAAATGACTAAACCTCCCTTCTATATATAGGAGTCTAAATGGTCACAATATAATCAAGTCGACATAACAATAATGACATAAGGGCACAAAAATAACAATAGTGGGTTTCTATGGGGCGTACTAATAACAATATGGGGACAATAGGGGCACAATAATAACAATAAAGGATACAATGACAATAGTAATAGGGTAATCACTAGTATTATAGGGGCCCAACACCCTACCTAATGGTTATTGAAGTTATGAAAATTGAGTGGAGGGAAAAATCGTTATGTATAAGAGAATCAACATGTTCATTTGAATACTCAATTAGAAATGAAACTCTGAAGACATTTATAACCTATAAATGACCTATAACTATCAAATTCACCAAATATTACAAAGGAAATGTCATAAGTGGAGATCATATGGAAGAAGAGGAGGCATGGACTTGGAACCCTTGTACATCTTGGCATGCCTTAGCACTTGGCACATCTTATCTTGTTTGACATGTCTTCGTACTATCTGCCACATCTTAGCATTCCCTAGCATCCCCTAACACACCTTGGTAGTCACGACCTCACAACTAGCATTTCATTTTTCCATGACTTGGGAACCTTACATTCATTAAAACACCTTGGCATTCCCTAGTTGTCATGCCCTTTGTTATCCTCCATAATGTCCCAGGCTGATCAAGACCGACAGAGGTAACCACAGACCAAGCTTTTAGTTTGGTAGCTAGCCCTACCAAACCAGAGAGGGCTCTCTCTATGAAATCACAACCAAGAGATGACTGGAATGTAAAGGATTTTAGGATAGATAGCTAGGGTTAGGTGGGTTTTTGGAAAATTTAGGGACTTGGAACTCTATCCACCGGTGTCTTGTCTAGCAGGGACATTGTCAAGGAGGTAAGGACTTGGAACTCTGTCTAGGATAAAGCACCTAACATGCATGGTAGAAGCTCCCTAGAATAGAGTACCTCCTACCTAGAAGAGTGTCCCCTACTCAAAATATAGAACCCTTCTCTACTGTGCACTTTTCTTAAAGATAAATATGTGCATAAAATAGTACTAAGAAAAACACCTAAATTAAGAAAAGTGAGCATCTAAGTCAAACTATAAAAGTATAATAAATGTGGCTGTATATAAGTTTGGGAAACACTAGACAAGAATGCTTTCATACAACAACAATAAGATGCCTAATCGATGCGATTCTTTCATCGTTGCTATACCCTCACAACAAAACTAGAATCTATAACATGTACCCCAAGGTTGTATGCATTTGCTGGAGGTGTAGATTGAAAGGATCTGCTGAGATGAAGTACTATTGAAGGAGAAACACCTTCAAAACAATAGATAAATTATATTGTGAATTCAACCCATTTGCACAAAGACCAAGGCTGCTACTGGGTACACTTCTCCGCTCAATGGAAACTACAATGTATTATAGTGCTGCCGAAGGAAAAACACCTTTATTACAAAAATGATAAAACTCTAACAGATATTGTCACTGTGGCCTCAGTTGTCGATGATCTCATCAATATAGGTAACAACTTCGATAATTGAAAAATTAAAAGGTGAGATGCATAGATAATTTGAAATGATAGATTTGGGCATACTTTATTATTATTGAGGAGTGTTAGTATAGAAAATGCAAGGTAACTTGTCGTGTCTTTATGTCACAGGCCAAGGATGCGAAGAAATACATAAAATATTAAATAACATGGTATAAGTCAATTGCAAGTTATTTTGAAACAGGAATGGAATTATCCTTGTGCAGGTTGTAATATAGCGGGTATAACTTTAAATAAGAAACTGATAGTTATGGGGTTGAAATTGTCTCACAATTCATGAAAAGTCCCAAATTTGTTCACTAGAAATAAGTAGAGTGAGCCGTCAGGTTTATGGAAGGGAACACCCTATTCACAGGAAGATAACTTGAAATTAGTCAGGCATATTATTTCTCGTCTTCTTGTATGTGTGTGCTTTGAAAATATAACCACATCCAAAGACTCAATAACAAATCTGGTAAAGTTTATAGATGTGAAGCACTTATGAGAAAATCCATCGCTTAATGACAATTGAGTGAGGAATATGTTGAAGGATTTAATCTTGCACTTAGTCATAAAAAGGAAGTTGGGGTATCCAACATCTTGCCAACAAACCGATTCCAACCATAATGTGAAAGGCAGGTTAACTGGGAAACCTCTTTCCCACTTTGTAGGATTGTTCCCTCTTGAATTCCAATAGGTATATGGTTGCTTAGATCCACAAAACTCATGCCAGGTAAACTCTGCATGATACAATTGTGATGTGCAAGTTTGACACACCCTCTAGTTTCCCTCTAAAACAGGGTAAGTCAAAATATTATGACAATCTTAACTGTAATTTGATCATACAATATTGAGATATTTCATGGAGTAAACAATATACTATCAATGCACTAATGAAGAACTCAAAATAAACGAATTTCTTATTGCTACAATAGCGCCTCTTGGGATTCTCAGATAAATCACCTAACATGCATGGCAAAAGCTTCCTAGAATAGAGTACCTCCTACCTAGAAGTGTGTTCCCTACTCAAAATATAGAACCCTTCTCTACTGTGCACTTTTCTTAAAGATAAATATGTGCATAAAACAAAACTAAGAAAAACACCTAAGTTAAGAAAAGTGATCATCTAAGTCAAACTATAAAAGCATACTAAATATGGTTGTATACAATATTGAGGTATTGCATGGAATAAACAATATGCTATCAATGCACTAATGAAGAACTCAAAATAAATGAATTTCTTATTGCTACAATAGCACCTCTTGGGATTCTCGGATAAAGCACCTAACCTACATGGCAAAAGCTTCCTATAATAGAGTACCTCCTACCTAGAAGTGTGTCCCCTGCTCAAAATATAGAACCCTTCTCTACTGTGCACTTTTCTTAAAGATAAATATGTGCATAAAACAGAACTAAGAAAAACACCTAAATTAAGAAAAGTGAGCATCTAAGTCAAACTATAAAAGCATACTAAATATGCCTAAAATCAATGCACTTCTTTCATCACTGCTACAACCTCATAGGAAAACTATAATCTACAACATGTATCCCAAGGCTGCATGCATCTACTAAAGGTGCAGACCGAAAGTATCTACTAAGATGAAGTATTGTTGAAGGAGAAACACCTTCAAAACAACAGATAGAGTCTAATGTGCATTCAACCCATCTGCACACAGGCCAAGGTTGCTACTGGGTACACTTCTCCCCTAAATGGAAACTACAGTGTATTGCTGCTCTACTGAAGGAGAAACACCTTCAGAGAAACACAGATAAAACTATAACATATATTGTCACTGTGGTATCAGTTGTAGAAATTCTCATCAATATAGGTAACAACTTTGATAATTGAAAAACCAAAAGGTGAGCTACATAGATCATTTGAAATGATATATTTGGGCATACTTTATTACTTTTTAGGAGTGTTAGTATAGAAAATGCAAGGTAGCCTATTGCATCTTTATGTCACAGACCAAGGATGCAAATAAATACAGAAAATATCAAATAGCATGGTACAAGTCGATTGCAGGTTCTTTCGATTCAAGAATGGAGTTCTCCTTGTGCAGATTCTAATCTATTGGGTATAGATTTAAATAAGAAATTTATAGTTATGGGGTTGGAATTGTCTCACGATTCATGGCAAGTCCCAAAGTTGTTCACTAGAAAGAAGTAGAGCGAGTCATCAAGTTTATGAATGGGAACACCCTATTCACAGGTAGATAACTTCAAATTAGTTGGGAATATTATTTCTCCTCTTCTTTTACGTGTGTGCTTTGAAAAGCTAACCACCTCCGAAGACTCAAGAACAACTCTAGTAAAGTTTATAGGTGTGCAACACTTCTGATAAAACCCATCACTTAATGACAATTGAGCGAGGAACATGTTGAAGGATTCAATCTTGCACTCAGTCATAAAAAGAGAGTTGGGGTATCCAACATCTTGCCAACAAACCGACTCCAACCATAATGTGAAATCCAGGTTAACTGTGAAACCTCTTTTCCACTTTGTAGTATTGTTGCCTCTTGAATTCCAACAGGTATCTTGCTGCTTAGATCCACAAAACTTGTCCCAGGTAAACTTTGCATGATACAATTGTGATGTGCAAGCTTGACATGCACTCTAGTTTCCCTCTAAAAGAGGGTAAGTCAAAATATTATGACAGGCTTAACTATAATTTGATCATACACTATTGAGGTATTGTATGGAATAAACAATATACTATCAATGCACTAATGAAGAACTCAAAATAAACGAATTTCTTGTTGCTACAATAGCGCTACTATTGGGATTATCCAAGGAGCCACTAATTTATACACTTTTGGAATCTTTACTTGGTCTGCAGAAAGATTAAGCAATGGTAGTGATCACTCTTTTCCCTCCCATGGAAGGTCTATACAAAGTCAGTAATAAATTGATTTAAAAGTGAGGTATATGCTTGAAAAATAGGAGTCTGACTCTTCAACTCTAATTTAGTGGCAAGGAAATATTCAACTGTAAATGCTTGATCTTCTACAGTGTAAATTTATAGATAAATGGTTAGCGTAAATCTGTCCATTTTCCACATATCCCAAAAAACCATGTATGTCTCAACTTTGTTTGTGTGTAAGAGAGGGGAGATCACATAAATAATCCATTATCAAAAGAAAAAGTTAAAGCACAACATTCTATGGATAATTTTTTTTTAAATTTTATTACATACCTTGGAAAGTTTGAAAGGACATAACTGAAGCTTCCCTTTCCTTCCACACTTCATTAAATATGCCCCTTTTCCAATGCAGATGTGGCCTGCAGAATCACAATCAGCAAATAGAATATGAAAAGCAAGTTTAATGAATTAAAGTAGCTTTTTTATACCTCAAGCAAATGGACTATGATAAATTGGATTCATTCTCTACAAAAGATGATATAGCAAGATCAAATTACATTTTTAACTAAAAAAAAGGTAAATTGAATTCATGCTCTGCAATAGACGATATAATGAGATCTAATGACATTTTCAACTCAAACAAAGGTAATTTGAGTAAGCTCAAGCTCCAAAATGATGGCATCCAACTTCTGAGTGGTAGTTACTGTATATATCTAGCTAGAGGCTATAACATAAAGATATTTGTTAAATGTGAAGATAAAAAAATGAAAGGAATGTGAAATTTTGACCATCAACTATAAGTTCCTTTCAAGGACTAGATCAAACCATAACATTGTTATCAAGATAATCAACTCACCCATTCTAGTATGCTTCTAGTAGTTTCATGATAAAACTCAAACTCAATAAACTTCAAACAACATAAATTAACCAACAATATGTTTGAGGTTGGTTACCTAAGGATTATATCATACTAAATTACCTTTTGCATATAACATTGAAAACGACTGTGAAAGAAATGAAGACAAATCAGTGATTATGATGGATGCATGTGATGAAATAAAATAAAAAAAATACCTTTCTTCTTGCTACTGATGAGCCTTCTAAGGGATTCTTGGATGAAGTTGATCCTGATCTTCTTTCTGAAATCAAAGAGACACTTTCTAGCTACCCTGATTTGACAGACAACAACCAAAATGCTTATGAAAATGAATATGGAAAGCAATAAACATCGATGAACCTGGTCTTGAAGAAGGTGTCTCAAAGTCTAATATGGATAGTATTTTAAATTTCTACAGCTAGCAGAGGGTTTTCCCAGTTGGGTTCCCTAGAAAATTTTGTTTTTTTTTGCTATAGTGTGACTGTGTTTTATTTTTGTTCTATTCCACTACAAATTGGTAGAGATATTTTTTGTCTTCATGCAACAATTAGTTTCAGATTTATTCATTCAAGCAGTAGCAGAATTTCAAGGAAATTCTACACAAGGGACAATTAATCTATATTTTCACTTATATCTTTTGCAAGTAAAATTCACAACTAAATTTTCATCCAAAGTGTTTAGGTTACTAGCAAGTGGTATCACAACATATCTCAACATTGCAAGGCATAAATCATATTATTCAATAAGGTTGAGACTTGAGATACAAAAATCTTCCCAAGTTATGCAAGCAAGAAAACTGTTGATTTTTAGTTCTAAATCTATCCAACCAGAACAAAATTATGCCATTTTCAACACCCTCTAGTCAAAGCTATTCCTAGACTCATTCAACTCAATTAAGAATATGTCAATCTCGTTGAGATTTCTTCTTCATTTCATGCTTTTAAGTTGTATATTTATGCAACCTAATATATCATTTATGTTAAGTGATTATTCATTAAAAATTATTTAGTCCGTCGAGTGCATCTACCTAATTTTCTGATCAGTTTCTGGGAGGACTCTATTAGACATTTGCAGTAGAAAATAGAAGACTGTTCTAGTGCCTAATGTTATAAAACTCTAATCTGCAAAAAGTATTTTGGGTTGTTTCCCTAAAAATATTTACAATATTTTCAATCCCAAAGCCATTTTAGGGAGAATTTTAGTTAGGGATAAATTTAGTATTATTTTTGGAAAATTTGAATGCAACTAAAAGAAATTATTTCCATTTTCTCAAAATATTGCAGCACCAAATATGAGTGAATTCATAGAACTTAAGATTTGGAACAAATTAAATTTCACTCCGCTTTTCCAGGACCATATATGAGTGAATTCACAAAACCTTAGATTTGGATTTTGGAAACACTTAAATTTCACCTCATTTATTAGGATTGGAAGTTCCTTGAGATACAAACATGTTACATTAAGGATCTACTTTGCTTGTTTAAGGACAATGTTCAGTTTATAAATAGTGATACAAGAATCCTTGTATACATGCATGGCACAGTTCTTTGGTCACAACTAATGAAACTGAACTCCATCAATACATAACAGACAAGGTAGAATGTAAGAGAGCATCTAATTTTCAACATATACTCTGACAAAAATAAACATCTATACAGTCATATAAAGTTGTCACCACACCAAAGAAGGAATTAAAAACCAAAATAAAAATAGGAACAAGTTTGGATTGTTATGGTTACTCTAACAAAATGTTAAATAGGATCAATATGTTAATATGGAAAATAGTGTAGTTGATTATGATTTATTGAGCCCAAGGGGTTAGCCCAACCAAATGTCATTAATGTTACTGGGTATTTGGCTATTTCTGTGCTTGCAGGTGCCCTGTTTGAAATCCCTTGGGTGAGGTGCACTAGTCAATTCCAATGGGTTTACCAGGGATGCCATCCATGAATGTGGGGAAACATCCATTGGGGATGCCATCCATGAATGTGGGGAAACATCCATTGGGATTCCCCAAATAGTTTTTATTGGAAAGAATAAAAATAGGATTTCCTAAAGAGAAATTTTGAGATGCATACAATGTACACCCAGTAAAATCAACTCTATAGAAGCAAACCATAAAAGAAGGAAAAATACATATGCTTTTATGTATGTTCCCTCATTTTCCCTCCACCCTATGAAAAGTGAAAATATGCTACTCTTAAACTTAAAAGAAAGGATGAAAAAAATAGTGAATTTTGAACTAGTCCTCCTTCTGTGGAAGAAGACTAAAAGTGGGGTGGAAATGCAGCAAGGTTAGAAATGAAACATACCTGGGTTCCATTAATGGATTGAAGAGGTAAAACCTTAACTCATAACTCTCTTCAATCTCCTTTTACCTCCTGCCCTGTGAAAAGTGAAAATATGCTACTCGTAAACTTAAAAGCAAGACGAAAAAAATAGTGAGTTTTGAACCAGAGATCTGAGGTGTGTGTACTCCTCCTTGTGTGGAAGAAGACTAAAAGTGGGGTGTAAAAGGGTGTAAATGCAACGAGGTTATAAATGAAACATACCTGGGTGCCATTAATGGATTGAAGATCCAATGGTGGGGGATCTGAGGTATGTGTACTCCTTCCTGCGTGGAAGAAGACTAAAAGTGGGTTGGAAATGCAGCGAGGTTGGAAATGAAACATACCTGGGATCCATTAATGGATTGAAGATCCAATAGTGGGGTTTGATGCCAGTCTACTACTAGTAAAACTAATTAACAACACTCTTCAATCTCGTTTTCCCTCCCGCCCTATGAAAATTGAAAATATGCTACTCTTAAACTTAAAAGAATGGATGAAAAAATAATGAATTTTGAACCAGTCCTTGTGAGGAAGAAGACTAAAAGTGGGGTGTAAATGCAGCGAGTTTAGAAATGGAACATACCTGGGCGCAATTAATGGATTGAAGATCTAATGGTGGGGTTTGATATCAATCTGCTATTGGTAAAACCTTAATTCACAACTCTCTTCAATCTCATTTTCCCTCCCGCCCTGTGAAAAGTGAAAATATGCTACTAGTTTTCCCTCCCTCCACCTTATGAAAAGTGAAAATTTAATTCACAACTCTCTTCAATCTCATTTTCCCTCCCACCTTGTGAAAAGTGAAAATATCTACTAGTTTTCCCTCCACCCTATGAAAAGTGAAAATATACTACTTGTTTTAGAAAGTAAATGAAGATTGGAATTAGGAGGGCTTTGTTACATCAAAATTAAGGCTGAATTTTTTCAAAAATGTTAAAATTTCCCTCCCTAAAAAACAATAAATACAATATTTATAGAGTATAGAGTAGATGTGTAGGTGTAATGTAAGTATGTAAACAATTATAAATATGGGCTTAGTTAAAGAATACTAGTAATAATAATAATAAAAGTCAAAAGTATGGGGGTGAGTGCAAAAATCTAAATGTTGGCTCAATTAATAATAAAAATAATAAAATTCAATTTGTTATATTTTTATTTTGTTATTAACTTGTGAATAGGTTTTGTTACAATACCATGGCTTATCAATACCTCAAGCCCAAAAACCATAACCTATTTCACAACCAAAAATATTTTATAACAATATGACAAGATTCTTAAGCATGGGAATTCACCGCCCACTTTACAGTGGATATTATTAACTTGTAAAAAGTTGGTTTTGTTATAGTACCATGGGCCAATATGGCTTATCAATACCACATGCTCTAAAAACATAACTTATTTCACAATCAAAATATTTTATAACAATATGAAAATATTCTTAACCATGGATATTCATTCTCACTTTACCATGGATATTATTAACTTGGAAATAGACTTTGTTATAATACCATGGGCCAATACCATGGCTTATCAATATCACATGCCCAAAAACCATAACTTATTTCAAAATCAAAATATTTTATAAGAATATGACAGGATTCTTAATCATGGATATTCACCCCCACTTTGTCATTGATATTATGAACTTGTGAATAGGCTTTGTTACAATAGCATGGGCTAATACCATGGCTTATCAATACCACATGCCAAAAAATCATATCTTATTTCACAATCTAAATATTTTATAACAATATGACAAGATTCTTAACCATCCCCACTTTACCATGGATATTATTAACTTGTAAATAGACTTTGTGACAATACCATGGGCCAATATCATGCCTTATCAATACCACATGCCCAAAAACCATAACTTATTTCACAATAAAAATATTTTAATTTAATTTAATTTTATAACATTTTTTATTTGAAGCTAATAGGAAAAGGGTTGTAATTAGTTTTGAGATATATATAAACCCTCTATCCTCACGACTACTAAAATTATTCCCATATAAATTAAATTAAGGTTTTAATAAAATTAAAAATGAGAATACTTTTGTATTTAAAGATGTGAAATTTATATAATACAAATATTAGTAAGAACCAACATAGATCTATCTTAACTAAGGATCCAAGTGATGATAGCAAGCAAAGTGAAGGGAAGAGAGGGGGAGGGAGATAGTGACAAAGATGGATGGTGGAGAGAGAGAGAGAGAGAGAGAGAGAGAGAGAGAGAGAGTGATGGGGGGAAGACAGAGAGAAGGAGGTAGGAAGAGAGAAATGGGAAAGAGAGAAGAAGAGAGTGAGGGAGAGAGATATGGAGTTGGAGGGGGAGAGAGAGATATGAAGTTGGAGGGGAGAGAGAGGGAGGAAAGAACTAAGGCATAGGGAGATGGAGGTGGAGAGAGAGGGAGGAAAGAACCAAGGCATAGGGAGATAGAGGTGGAGAGAGAGGAAGTGACAAGGGATAGATGGATAGAGGGAGAGGGAGAGAAGAGAGGAGGGGAGAGAGAGAATAGGTGGGGATAAAGATAGGGAGAGAAGGGAAAGAGAGAGAGAGGGAGGCACAAGGATGGGGGGGGGGGGGGAGAGAGAGTGATGGGGGGGACAAAGGGAGGTGAGAGAGAAAGAGAGAGAGAGGACTAAGAGAGAGGGGAGAGAGATGAAGTTAGAGGGGGAGAGAGAGGGAAGGAAGAAGAAAGAAATAGAGGGAGAAAGGTAAAGAGAGAGAGGGAGTGACAAGGGAGTGATGGAGAGAGTAGAGATAGAGGGAAGAGAGAGAGGCAAAGAGGAAGAGGGAGGGAGAGAGAGATAGATATGGAGAGAGAGTGTGTATGTTTGGGGGGTGAGATAGAGAGAGAGAATAAGAAAGAGACACATAGATACAAATATAGATATTATATAGTATTATATAACCAGCCTAGATCCATCTTAACCTGGATCTACCAAGTGCCAAAAAAGAGGTTTGCAAATTGAGAGATTGGATCCCTCTCGGCGCTTGATAGATCCGGGTTAAGATGGACCTAGGATGGCTTAATAAGTTGTACTTGTATTTGATAAACTAACACTTTTTTTTATGGTTGTGTTTGAAAACATTTTTTTTTCCATATTTGGTGTATTTATCATAATAATAACAATCTAATTTTAATTAATTTTAAGCCTACCTTTTTTATGCAATGATTTTGTTGTTAGTTTATAGAGATAGACATGTTATACTTTTGGAATTTGAAAAGGAAACACATGCTGTTAACTTAGTTGTATTGAAAACATTTAAGTGTAAGAAAGAAACATGCCCTCTTAACTTGGTTGTATTAAAAACATAAGTGTTCTTGTATACTAGGTGGGTGCAAACAAGAGAGAGTATATGGTAAGTGGATTAAATATTTAAAAAAAAATGTTAGTTAAGGAGAAAGTTACAAAAATCTAAAAAATAGGCTAGGGTTAGGATATTACTGTTTTGGGACATCTAAAGTCGAAAGGTACATTTTATGGAGATGTAGTCTAAGCCCTTGGGTGTAGGGCACATATTATGGGTATCTTGGACTTTTGGTGTGTGTTAGTGATGTCAAATAGTGGTTGAGTTTCCAATCAATGAATAGGAAAGGTTTTTCATTTACAAGGTTGGCATCAATTAAGTATTCTCCCTCTCTACCCAACTTTAAGATGAGGAGTGTGCATAACGGACTTATTATTGTAACAAACTACAAATATTTGATTATATTTAAGTTCAAGGGCTTGAAGTGGCTGCCTCAACCTACAAATCTTTAAAGGAACTATGTGTTTTTCAATTAAACCCTTGTGGTCAAGGAGCTACAAAAGAGGAAGGCCTTATGGCTATTTTTAAGGGGTTGTAATGACCCTTGTCTTGTGGTAAATATGTAGATATGATGCTAATGGTCCTGATCTTAGTACATTCACGTATATAATGTAAATATTTTCCTATCACCTTGCATTGTGTAAATATGATAAATATTTTGTGGTTACCCTAATGTACATGTTGAAGTCCCACTTACATCAATATGGGAAACACTTCTCAGTTATCCTTGTGTACATGGGGAACATCATAATTACTCTATGCGATAAAAACACCTAGTAATATTTTCACATTGAACACTATACAATAAACTTAACCCTAATATCTTAGTGAATAACAAGTAACTAGCTAGACTCTGGAAGGGTTTTTGGATTGACTGTTAGTGAAACTCATTGCAGTTAGGTGTGCCAATGTGTGGTGAGTGTTAGTGAGTGCTAGGGAAACATAAGGGAGCACTAGGTCAAAATGCATGGAAATGAATGAATAAGAGTGTGTGATAGGGAGTGTCAATGAGTTCCAGGTGTGGTAAGAGGGGAGTGACATGGTATGCTAAGCAACACTAAATCATTCTAGCGTGCTAGAGCGACATGTAGCCAATATGTGCTAGGTGCCAAGGTGTGCCAAATAATGCTAGGAAGTGTTAGGGAGCATTAGCGAAACACAAGGGAGCACTAGGTGAAAATAATGCATGCAAATGAATGATTAAGAGTTTGTGACAGGAAGTGTCAGTGATTTTAGGGTGTGATAAGGAGGGAGTGACAAGGTATGCTAGGAGGCACTGCTAAGGCATTCTAGAGGCCAGGGAAACATGACAAGATGTGCTGGGTGCTAAGGTGTGCTAATGAATGCCAGGGTGAGTTATGGAGTGTCAAGGAAAAACAAGGGAGCACTAGTTTCAAATTCATGGAAACGAATGAATAATAGTGCGTGACAGGGATTGTCAGTGAATTCTAGGTGTGCTAAGGAGGGAGTGACAAGGTATGCTAGGTAGTTCCAAGGAATGCTAGAGTGCCAGGGCGACATGCCAAGATGTGCCAAGTCCTAGGGTGTGCTAATGTGTGTTAGGGAGTGCCATGAGAACACAAGGGAGAACTAGTTCAAATTGCATGGAAATGAATACATAAGAGTGTGTGATAAGGAGTGTCAGCGAGTTCCAATTGGTTAAGGAGGGAGTGACAAGGGTATATGCTAGGCAGTGCTAAGGCATGCTAGAGTGTCAAGGCATGTTAGGGAGTGGTAGGGTCTCGTAGGGAGTGGAAAATCATGCCAAGGAATGCAGGGGATGATAATGTGTGCCATGTAGTGCCAATGGATTGTTATACGTGCCAAATGTTATGGCATGTGAAGATGTAAACTATGTTGCTTAGTTGTTTTATGGGCACTGTTGGATGTGAGCCTTGACTTGGTAACTTGTTAAGTGGGATAAGTTAATATTGGAAATAAGAATCCTAAGATGATTTATAGTCCATTAGGGGAACAAGGCATAGTCTAGTTGTAGTAAATGTTACTTGGTAAAGTTGTTGTAGTCGAGGCATGACTTGGTTGGGTTCCTAAGTCTAAAAGAAAATAAGGGTAGTTATGAGGGAATGATAGTTAAGGAGTGCCATGGCATGCCAAGGAATGAAAAGGCGTGCTGACATATACCATATAGTGTCAATTCATGTCAAGGAGTGTTTGGGAGTGTTAGGGAATCATAAGGGAGAACTAGGTCAAAGTGCATGGAAATGAATGAATAAGAGATTATGCTAGGAAGTGTCAGTGAATTCTGGGTGTCCCATGGTCGAAGTGTGTTAGGATAATTTCATATTAATACTTGTAGGAGGAAAGCCTATGATTGTGATAAGAGGATGGAAAAAGAAGTTGGAGACAAAGGAAGACTTTGGTCTAGGCACAACACTATTTTTTCAATGACTTGGTTGGGTTCCCAAGTCACAAAAAAAGTAAGGTTAAATATGAGGGCATGAAAACTAGGGAGTGCCAAGGTGTGTAGGGAATTTTAGGAAGTGTTAACACATGTTATAAAGTTCCAAGGAATGTTAGGCCTGTCAAGACATGCCAAGTGCTAAGGCATGCCAATGTGTACTAGGTTCTAGGATGTGGCGCCAACACATGCTAGGGATTGCTAAGCAAACACAAGGGAGGACTCATTTCAATTACATGTAAATGAATGAATCTGCGTGTGTGATAGGGAGTGTTAACAAGTTATAGGTGTGCTAAGGAGGGAGTGACAACATATGATAAGTAGTGTCGATAGATGATAGAGTTCTAGGAAATCCTACTAAGATGTGACAAGTGCCATGGTGTGCCAATGTGTGCCAAGGAGTGTTACAGAAACACAAGGGAGCATTAGGTCATAATGCATGGAAATGAAGTCATAAGAGTGTGTGGCATGGAGTGTTAGTGAGTTCTAAGTGTGTTAAGGAGGAGTTACAAGGCATGCTTGGCAATGCTCAGGAATGCTAGAGTTCTAGGGCGACATGCGGCCAAGATGTGCCAACACGTGTAAGGAAGTGTTCGCTGGGAGTGCCAGGGAAACACAAGGGAGAACTATGTCAAAATGAATGGAATTGAACAAATAAGAGTTTGTGATTAGAAGTTTCAGTGAGTTCTAGGTGTGCTAAAGAAAAATTGACAAGGTATGCTAGGCAGTGTTAAGGCATGCTAGAGGCTAGGGCGACATGCCAAGATGTCATAGGTGCTAGGGTGTAACAACACGTGTCAAGGAGTGATAAGGAGTGCTAGGGAAACATAAGGGAGAAATAGGTAAAAATGCATGGAAATGATTGAATAAGAGTTTGTGACCAAGAGTGTCAGAAATGTTTAAGTGTGTTAAGGAGAGAGTGACAAGGTATACTATGTAGTGCCAAGAAATGCTAGAGTGTTAAGGCGGTAGGCCAATATGTGTCAGGTGCGAGGGTGAGTTAGGGAGTGTTAGGGGATGTCAAGGAAACATAAGGAAGCACTAGTTCAAAATGCATGGAAATTAATGAATAAGAGTGTGTGAGAGGGAGTTTCAATGAGTTCTAGGTGTGTTAAGGAGGGAGTGTCAAGGTTATATGCTAGGTAATGCCAAGGTATGCTAAATTACCAAGGCATGTCAGGAAGTGCCACAGTGTGCTAGGGAGTGTCAAAGCATGCCAAGGAATGTAGGGGATGTTAATGCATGCCACATAGTGCCAAGGTATTCTAAGACATGTTAGGTGCTATGGCATGTCAAGATGTAGATTGTGTTGCTTAATTATTTTAGACCAAGGTTGGATGTGATGAGCCTTGTCTTGGTAACCACTTAAGTGGGATGAGTGAGATTGTACATAAGTACCCTAAGATGAGTTACAAGTAGTTCTTATGTGAACAAGGCATATGTTGAATTTCCATGACACATGAGAATCCAGGTTTGGCCTTAGAATTTTTTATGTGAACACACTCAAGTGCCAGAACACATCTACTATGCAGAATGAAATCTGCCATGAAAAAAAAAGTAATGGATTGAAAGCGCATAGTTTAGGGTCTACACATCTTCATATGTTAATGCTTATTATTCAGATATACAATAGCCATTTATATGTCTGGTGTAAGACACCTCTGGAGATTTCTACCCAACAACAACATCTCTGTGGTAAAAGGTGTACTGTCAGAGGTTTCTCCATCAAAAATAACAACCAAAAGGGACCTTACTATGCACACAGATGAAGAATTAAGAATATTGTTATCTATGAGTGCTGATGTGGAGGTATGGGACAAAATTACATAGGCAATGAACCTTTTTGTTCAACCAATCAAGATCTAAAAAGGAAAATGTGTGATTATATATACATGTATGATAGTATTTGGAGAAATTCCAACCTAACCCACAAATTTGTTGACATTTTGTTGGAGCTGACCTATAATTGTTCCTAAGTTTAATAAACATGTAAAACAAGACTGACTTTTCAATACAAAATATAAATTGATAGGAACATGGCCAAATTGTGAAAGTGTAGAAATTGGCATGGTTTAAAGGGACCGATCCCTTTGAAAAGTCTTAAATGTGGTAATGAAGGTTGAGCCTTGTTCTATAACCCCATTGGGCATCCATCTTAGGAATTGGTGTAGGATGCAACACTTCAGAATAATTTTTGTAGTAGTGATTGTTGAAAAATGTGCAACAAGAAATGTTAAATTTAGAATGTGCTAAAAATAGACCTGCTAAAAATAGCATGTCTAAAAATAATAGTTTGGCCAGTAAGGTCATTGGCCACCTTAGGTGAGAGGTAAAATTTCTAAAAATAGAAAGTTCTAAAAATAACATTTCTGGGTCCCTTCCTATTTATAGTAGTCCCTAGTCTATCTATAGGAAGTAAAATTAATCTTGGTCTTAACAACAGTTGGAAATATTAATTAATTAATTTAGTTGAGTTAATTAGTTAAGGAAATTCGAATTTGAAGTCTTTGTGAGCATGCACATGAGTTGTCCCACTGATTGAGGAATTTATCCTTAATTTCCTCCACTGATTAAGGGAATAAGTATGAGTTCTATAATGAGAGAATCAATTGACTTAGTTCTAACTAGTCAAGTCCAGTTAGATTATTTTAACAAGTTGTTAAAATAATAAAATATAGTTTGTTAATGCTTGCATGCATGTGACAACTATTATTTTAGATAACTGAGGATTCACTCATGGATAACTGTTGCATGTCAGTTCTGTCAGAGACCCAGTTGAGATCAGATGTGGGACAGTGTACTATCAGTTGGATGAATATTTTTCCTATAAAGGAAGCTCATCCATGATGAGGATTTATCTCCTTCATGTTTGTGCAGTTATTTCAGAGGTTAGTGTTGTGTGTGAGGTGAGAATCACATAGGTTTCAGCTGGAGGACCTAGGAAAAACTGTGCATAGAAATAGGAGGCTTGGAGGGCAGAGGAGAAGGTTTGTGAGAAGCCATTGACTATCTATGAGCAGCAGAGGGATTGTACTAAGAGCTGGATAGCTTCTGACCTAAGGTTTTGTGTAATATGGACATATTTCCACTTGTATGATAATACAGAGATGGGGTTTTAGGTTGGTGCTTTCCCCTAGTTATATCTTCTGTGTTATGTGTGTTTGATTTCTCCATATCAGTTATATGTGTTCTTATTGATGTTGCTCATGGTTGATTAAGCATCTGCTAAATTTTTTGTAGAAGTAGATCGAGTGTTTTACTTTAGTACATTGCATATATCAGTTTGATCTACAGGTGGTGAAATTTCTACATGGTATCAGAGCACAGGTGATCAAGGAGAGAACAATATAATGAGAGGAGATTTTAAAGTTTTGAGTTTTGGTCTGAGAGTTTGCAGAGTAGATCTGAAAATTTTAGTACAAAATTTTAAGAAATAAAAAGCGGATTTGGATTCCTTACGGAAAAATACCCAAAATAAAAAAAAAATATCAGCTGAATCGGAGTTTGGATGAGGGAGATATCGCTGATTTAAAATCAGCTCTTTTTCTAGAAAATTTCGTGACGACGGGAAAGTGGAAATAGATTGGTGTGCTAGCCAAGAACCTGTATGCACTTGAGGTACAAGATGCATGCAAAGCCTTGAGGAGCAAGGCAAAGGTTAGAGACTTGGTGGTTGAGAGGGAGAGTATATTACCTCTCAACATGCAGCGCCAGAAGAAGTCTCAGACAATTGTGGAGGAGCCACGATTGGTGCAGCAGCTTCAGGAGGTTGTGGTGCAACCACAACAGAGGAAATTGAGAGGAGATCGAGTAGAGACATCTACTCATGTAGAGACCTCCAGTAGGAGGAAACTTCAATCTAGGTGGGCAGAGGGATCGCATGTAGCCATACTTCCAGGTAGGAGGTGGGGTGATGTGGATTGATCGTCCCAAGGAGGAGGGGTAGGATCCTTGAGGTATCCAACCTCTTGGATGAGACCTTGCTACAGGAGCCCCGATTTGGAGTAGCAAGAACTGACTGATTGGGTAGAGACGGATGCAGATGGAGCGACAGAGAGAGCGACAGTGCAGGGAATCCCAGGACAACACATAGCTAGCAGGTTGCAGCAATGCAAGAGGCACAAGTGTTTTTCATAGTGCTAGGTGGCACAGAGAGGTGTGCATTGGTGCGAGATGCATGGAGATGTTGCAGTAGCGCAGATGTCAGAGAGGGAGAACTTGTCTGTAGTAGGTAGAGCTTCAACGTCAGAGTATGTTCCTAGCCCAACAGAGTGGTCAATAGGGAGTGTTTTTGTTCCAAGGGTTGTTGGAGCAAGTGGACCGGGTATATGTGTTGCATGCAGAACATTCCAGAGTTACAGGATCGGGTTCGAGAGGAAGCCTTTCTTGTTGAAAGCGAGTGTTGAAAAATGTGCAACAAGAAATGTTAAATTTAGAATGTGCTAAAAATAGACTTGCTAAAAATAGCATGTCTAAAAATAGTAGTTTGGCCAGTGAGGTCATTGGCCACCTTGGGTGAGAGGTGAAACTGCTAAAAATAGAAAGTTCTAAAAATAGCATTTCTGGGTCCCTTCCTATTTATAGCAGTCCCTAGTCTATTTATAGGAAGTAAAATTAATCATGGTTTTAACAGCAGTTGGAAATATTAATTAATTAATTCAGTTGAGTTAATTAGTTAAAGAAATTCGAATTTGAAGTCTTTGTGAGCATGCACATGAGTTGTCCCACTGAATGAGGAATTTATCCTTAATTTCCTCCATTGATTGAGGGAATAAGTATGAGTTCTATAATGAGAGAATCAGTTGACTTAGTTCTAACTAGTCAAGTCCAGTTAGATTATTTTAACAAGTTGTTAAAATAATAAAATATAGTTTGTTAATGCTTGCATGCATGTGACAACTATTATTTTAGATAACTGAGGATTCACTCATGGATAACTGTTGCATGTCAGTTTTGTCAGAGACCCAGTTGAGATCAGATGTGGGACAGTGTACTATCAGTTGGATGAATATTTTTCCTATAAAGGAAGCTCATCCATGATGAGGATTTATCTCCTTCAGGTTTGTGCAGTTATTTCAGAGGTCAGTGTTGTGTGTGAGGTGAGAATCACACAAGTTGTAGCTGGAGGACCTAGGAAAAAATGTGCATAGAAATAGGAGGCTTGGAGGGCAGAGGAGAAGGTTTGCGAGAAGTCTTTGACTGTCTATGAGTAGCAGAGGGATTGTACTAAGAGCTGGATAGCTTCCGAGCTAAGGCTTTGTGTAATCCGGACATATTTTCACTTGTATGATAATACAGAGATGGGGTTTTAGGCTTGTGCTTTCCTCTAGTTATATCTTCTGTGTTATGTGTGTTTGATTTCTCCATATCAGTTATATGTGTTCTTATTGATGTTGCTCATGGTTGATTAAGCTTCTGCTAAATTTTTTGTAGAAGTAGATCAAGTGTTTTGCTTTAGTACATTGCATATATCAGTTTGATCTACAGGTGGTGAAATTTCTACAGTGATTTCAACGCTTGTATAGTGACATGGGGTTGGAGTTGGCCTGTCAAAGCTCATTGGTCTACTTTGGAACTTCTCTAGGGTGATGCCTTAGATGATTTGGAGTACAAGGGAATGATTTGATATTTAGTTTGCATTGAAGAAGCTTTAGAGGCTAGATACTGCAGAAAAACCCCTTGTTCTAAATAGGGAAGCACATGCCATTGAAGAAAGTAACAACAAGTACACAGATTTGAAACTCAAATCACATCACTATTTTTTACTCTTTGAAACAAGAAATAACTTAAAATTTCAAACACTACTATTCGCTTTTCCTCTAGTCTAGAAGGTATAATGAATCTAGAAACATGTACAACAATGTCTCAACTTTCTTAACTCCTAATCCTAATGCACCTTCCTTGCATGGATAGATAAGACAATTAAAGTCTGTCGCTAGTGAATATGATATGAGATATGAAAACATGCTTCCTTAGCTAAGGTTGAGAATTAATAACTAGGGAAGTGCTCCTTTTAACTGTGCATGCAAAAACTAAATAAAGCAAAGAGTTTCGCTACTCCAGGTGCCAGAAACGAATCCACTGCCTAAGGTAAGTGCTTTGCCCAGAACAAGATATTAAGGACTCAGAAACTTTGTTGCTTCCTTCAAGAGAGGTGTATGCCAAATAGAACTAAGCTATCATGCACTATCCTCCAAATTCATTCACCTTTAACAGAAATCTTGTGCCCAGAAAAAGACAAGAGACCAATATCCAACAGAATTTGCTGACCAGCCAGAGACCCTTGTGCTCAAACAACGAGATAATAAGGGAATGTCAACTAGGGTGGAATATTTCACCACTGAAATTGACAAGAGATATAAGGGGTCAAAAACTATCAGATCTAATGCTCAAGAACAAATGAATTAATCCACACTTGGTGATCCAAAATGAATTCAATCCTTCGTTATTTATAGATTTTGTAGAGGGGTTTCATATTCTTAAGTGATTGAGTAAACCTTACTCCAAACCCCAAATTTGGGGTTTTTAAGCCTAGTTTCGCCAAAAATTGCCCAACAATGGGTATTTTGGGGTCTTTTCCCCTTTATGGAGGACTATAGTCTACGGGGATGGATAAGATATTACATCCCATTCGTCCTCAATTTGTACACCCGATAAAAGAAACTGTGCTTTAGTTTAGGAGGTAATAACTAAATGCTTATTTCTTTCCACATAGGACATACAACTTGCAAAAATGATCATGGGGTACAAATACTACAAAAGGCCTAAATCTTACTAGCATTGTCATAGTCCAAGAATAAAAACCCTTTCAAGTGAAACAAGGTCAGTACCACATTCTACAAGCACAAATGACAAATTCAAAAAGAATATACTTATTCAATGAAAGAATGACGAATCATATTAGTGCAATTCAATTTCATAGCTCTTGAGTTGTAGTGTCAATCAAAATTTCTCAAGTTGGATCATAATTAAGTACTCAATGTTGTTTTGGGTCCAATTTGGGGAAAAGGAGGAGCTCTTGGTGACAATGTGATGATTAGGCTTTTCAGAAGGGAGCTCTGCTATACTTTTCAACATACAAGCCATTCATTATAGTGGAGGAGATATAGAGAAGCCTTTAATAAGGACCTTTCCAAGATCAATTTGGAGGAAAATCCATTTTCAAAGCTTAAACATAGTTCTAGATTCAAACAAGAGTAGTCATTTTTCAAAAAAATTATTAATTCCCAAGAAATTGGAGCCAAGATGACATGTTGACCATTTATTCTTCTACTGGACAAGGAAGCATTTATGAAAAGTCCTTGGCGCTTTGATCCAGTATTTGATGTAAATCTCTTGATTAGAAATGTAATAAGAAATGTAGTTTATATTAAGGAAAAGGGAAAAATAGAGGGTCAGTTAATAATTATCTCTAAAAAACTCTTAATAGAATCCTAACATATTTGAAATGGAAAATGATAACTCCATTGTTATTTTTTTCTTTAGAAACTTTGCTAATTTCCATGATTGAAGCATGTATTCATGCCTTGAAAGAAGCTCACAAATGCTTTTGATATTGGTTGAAGCAAAGAAAATGTGCAAAGTTACACTCACATAGAGGTATGGAAAAAAAGTATGTGGAGCTTTTTGTCCCAGACTCCAAACAAAGAATGGACAAAAGGTGAAAAAACCAAGTCAAAAGGTATGTGTAGCTTTTGTCATGCAGAGGTAGGTGTTAACTCCACACTCTATAGTGAAGGCTTTGCAACACAAGTGACACAAAGGTTTGCATGCAGAACTTTGTATTAAAAGGAGTGGAGCTTGATGCTACATGTCCACAATTACCCCACTTTTTGTACGAGTTACAAGAGATAAAAAAAATGAGATACGGGAGATACAAAGTAGATACTATTTCTATTCAAATTTAATAAAAAAATATTACTATGTCTTCCTCGACATAAAAGAAACATCTTCCATAAAATATTTTCTCCATGAACCTAATTTAAAATGAATCTCTTCCATTGACGTGCCCAGTTGCAAATAGAAAAGATGCCGATGGGTCAATTTCAGTTTAGAAATTCACAATTAGTTTCAGTTGTAAGATCTCCTATTTTTGGTTCAGATTTCAGTTACAAGCAGTGCAACAGGACTCGCCAATCAATTGTGATTAATCACGAGTTAGAATCTGCTTGCTCTCTAAACGATCCGATCTAAATATTTGTGAGTCTAACTCACACTGACCAAGTTTAACTCATGGTCAATGCAAATTTGACTTGAGACTTTCCAATTAAAGCAGATTCCTGTGATTGATTCCAATTTATTAGATGTTCAGCCTTGACTCGACGAGCACGAATTTTTCAAGTTTAGGTATGCCGCATTGCTAAAAACTAAATGTTAGTCATTCCAAAATTTATTTCTCATTTCTCAGGCCCAAAACTCATACGTTGAGACCTTCAGTAATCAATCACTACTCACTATTACACAGTCCAGACTCAATATCAGGGAACTGCCAAGGTGAGCCTAAGTCTAGACTCCATATCGGGCAATTGCCAATGTGTGCTCTATCCATACTCCATATCGACCCTTGGGCAGTTGCGTGTCACCTTCAACGTGTGTTACCTTTAGGCTTATCCGCTTCACTATTCAACAATCGAGGTACATTGGCACTTGGCTTAAATAATAGGTATATTACTATATTGAAGTTTCAATGTCGTTTTCAATGGAAAGTTTCAAGTTTCACTGTTCAACAATCGAATGTTCATCATATTCCTTTGGTTATGACTTTTCAACCCTATAAATGGGGCTTAAATAGATTTAAAAAAAGCACTAAGAAATGGTTTCATACAAACCATCAAACAAGTCATCAAGCATTCCTTCCTTGGTCGATGTCTTGTCGACTTCAAAGGATTTAACCATGCATTCACAACTTTGGGTATTTTTGTTCTTCCAGAATCTGTTATTGATGTATTTGTTCAGTTGTCTTATGCTAAATGAACTTGCAAATTCAAGATTACAATGCAATATATGTTGATAATATTTCCTTTAGGTAGAATTTCCTCATATATACCTAATTGTGTTTCAAGGTCATAATGATATATTAGGTCGAAATGTGCTTGTGTTGCTGGACAGACTCCTCTTTGATCCTTAACAAAACCTCATATCCTTTAAAACCAACCCTCTTTTTTGCAAAGTTATATATGGAATTTTTAATTTTAATTTTTTTATTGTATTTTACAGGAGCCAAATTAAATAGAAGGCACAACTCCAAATCTAAACAGAAGCCACAATTTAAACACAAGTCCAAAACAACAACAATGCCAAGGGAGAAGGACTTTGCTTGGGCTTATTGTGACAAGATTCTTGGAGACCCTAAGCTCCTTTGTAAATTTTGCAAAGCGAAATGTAGTGGAGGCATTTATAGATTCAAGTACCACCTTGCACAAATACCCGGCCATGATATAGGTCTCTGCAAAAACGTTGACGAAAATGTCAAACACCAAGCAACCTTGGCCATTGATATGTTGAGTCAGCATAATGCAAAGAAAGAAAAGAAAAAAAAAGAAATAGGAACTCCTAGAGTTGAAATTTTTTCTTCCACTATCCCTTTTTCATATCCCTCTGTTGAATCCTCAATGCAGTTCCCAAGTTTCCCACACATGCCTCCAAGTCTAAGTCAAACTCAAGGCCAAATGAATCCTCCTGCATTCAACATTGGAGGTGGAAACATAAACACCTTTTTTTCTCCCCACACAAAACCCGGTTCCCAACCTACCTTGGATACCACTGGTTGGAAAAAAAAATATCCATAGTCAGGCAAGGAAGGCCATTGCTAACTTTCGGTACTATTCTGATATACCTTTCCATTGTGCCATAAGTCCTTATTGGTAAGCTATGATTGTGCAATTGTTGTTGCAGGTCTAGGGTTCAAAGCTCCTTCATTAGAGAGCATTAGGACAAATTTTCTATTAGAAAGTGTTGAATATTCCATGCTTGTGCTATCTGAGTTTCGTTTATCATGGGTAGAAACAAGGTGCACAATCATGAGTGATGGATGGACAGATCAGAGGAATATAACTTTAATAAATCTCCTTGTATCTTGTCTAGTAGGTACAATGTTTCTCAAATCAGTGGATGCCTCAGATAAGGTTAAGACTGCACAACTTATTTGTGAAATGATGGAGGAAGTCATTCAAGAAGTGGGAGAAGAACATGTTGTACAAATTGTCACTGACAATGCAACTAATTATATGGCTACTGGTAGACTTTTTGAGATTAGGCACCCCACTATTTTTTGGACCTATTATGTTGCCCATTGTATAGATTTAATGCTTGAGGACATTGGTAAGCTTCATTGGATACAAGAGGTTGTGGATAAGGAAAAATGCATAACCAAATAGCTATACAACCACATTATTGCCCTAAGCACCATGAGAAAATACACTGAAGGTAAAGAAATTGTTTGACCTGCAATGACTATATTTGCAACAAATTTCATATCTTTGAAATTTGAGGTTTAGTAAAAGATAAATCTGAAGAGCATGTCCTTGGGACCTGAGTGGATGGCATCTAAACATTCCAAGACCCTTGAAGGCATTGAAGTTGTTGCACTTGTGTCTAATGACGGTTTATGGAAAGATGCCGAAGAGATTATTGCTGTGATGGAGTCCCTTGTTAGAGTTCTCAGGTACTTCAAGTCTTTTAACATTTTCATGTTTTAAATTTCATTTCAAGCTTCTTTTTATTTTCAATGTTTCATATTAATTTAAATTTGAAAGCTTGAGCTTTCAGGATGGTTGATGGTGACAAACCCACTATGGGTTTCATTTATGAGGCAATGGATCTCACAAAGGAGGTCATCAAAAGAATATATGGGGATGAAGAGGCAAAGTACATGCCTCTTTGGGACATTATTGATGCACATTGGGATAGGAAATTGCATTCCCCCTTACATGTTGCTAGGTACTTCTTAAACCCATAGTATTTTTATGATAAGAGAAAATTTAGTGAGGATAGGGAGGTTCACAGAGGACTTATGACATGCATGGAAAGGTGCTTCCCTGATCTAGAATTTCAAAGTCTTGTCTTTTCCCAACTATAGAATTATAGAGCACCACCTAAATTATTTTCCTATACCAGTGTTATACGAGAAAGGTTTAAGGTGTTGCCAGGTACCCTTTGAGGCTTAAAGGTTTTATCAGTTCATTAAATTTATTTAAACTTTATTTTGTATGTTAAATGTTTTATTAAATTTTGTTGTCTTTTTAAGTTTTTACTATTTAGTATTTAGTACGTCTACTCACGAACCCTTGCCACTTGCTAGGTCTTTGGTGGCAAAACTTTTGTAGTGATATGCTAGATTTGAAGAGATTTTCCATTTGAATATTAAACCAAGCATGCAGTGCTTTAGGTTGTGAGTGCAACTGGAGCATGTTTGAGAAAATACATTCTAAGAAGTGCAACCGATTGACACAAAAGTGCTTAAATGACCTTGTATTTTTCCATTACAATCTACAACTTCGCAACAAGAAAATACTAGGCGAGAGCTTGAATTTGAAGGTTTCATAATTTGATTTGGAATTTAAAGTTTAAACTTTAAAGTTTAAAGTCAAACTTAAATTCACATTTCAATATCTCAAGATAATGATAGGTTTGGATCATTCACCAATAGACCTTGAAGAGATAGATTTGCAAACTACAAATGCAGTAGATTGGGTCCAATTAGAGGAGGATCCTCTTTTAAGCCTACATGAATTGAACAACTTTGAGAGTCAAGCAAGTAGAGGAGTGTTGAGGGAATAAGTCCCCTAGGGCTTTGGGTCAGCACCCTAGCAGAGCAGGAGTAATCTACAGCAAGAAACAAGCATAACACTCAGGCAACATGCTTAAACAAACTAACTATGCAAGGATGAATATACCTAGATGTCCTTCATTTGGGTAGTACCAGCCAGGGTTCAAACCCTTTGCAACTCTTAATGATCTTCGAACCTACAAATCAGCCAATTCGAGTACACATAGCAACATATAGATAAAACATTATAGTGAAATCAACTTTATATCATATAAGTAGATGGTTAGTTATACATTGAAATAGTCATTCATATATAAATCATAACAATAACAACAAATGCATAAAAAAAGTTGATATCAGGAACACTATCAACGTTTCTTTTATTGTAGAAAGCTATAATCAAAACATGGAAAGGGTTCACCCGGGTCTTCCTCTTCCGGCTCCAAGTGGAACCGTCCTCCAGGTCTGTCCAGTCCCAGTCTTCAACAGCCTCCTTCCATAACCAATACCATGATATCTCCAAGCATATGAGAGAACATCAAAACTCAAGGAAACAAGGGTTTCCTGAACTTGGGGAAGTGCTTGAAGCACAGGGATTCTTCAGACTTGATCAGGGGATAATCTTAGTATAGTAATTCTATCATTTCTCTCCTCCTTAAGGCCTTCCCATTGAAGTCTTTTTATACTTCTCCCAAATTAGTTTTTTAGTTGGGAAACAGTTGGGAACAGTTGGGCCACGGGCACTAATAGGTAATCAACAGGTAAAACTCGTGATCTCCACCCATAGTTAAGGAATTTTTTTTTAAGTGTTTTAACACATATACGCAGGTTGGGTATAGACTGACCTGCGTGTACATGCTTTTAACACAAGGCAAAGTAGCGTACAGGGAGTAAAACACTGTTTTTAAAATATTTGGACCAAGTCTGGAAGGAGGGGTTGCCCTAGGCCATAAACCAAGCATCACAAATACCAAGGGTGATATTTGGAGCTATAACAGATGCCCCCTAATATATGAGGTCAGAAGGGGTACATGATGGCTGAAATGTATTAAGTATATGGAAAGGAAACTGGTCAAAAACTAAGAAGGACTTCACCATATTTCATCCTGCCAAGCCAGCAAAAGAAGATAAGAAAGAAACAACTATCTGAGGCGGGCATACCCATGCTTAGAGAAAGTAAAGCATGTTCGCATATCAAGTACAAGCGGATCCACTATGTATACAAGTATAAGGAACTGAAAGTACATAACAGATCATCTGATCATGATCGAACAAGTACATGTCTAAATATCACATATAAGAAGATGACCAATTATGCTGAAAGATGAAGCTGATCATTGATGTCAAAAATTGATCCCAAATAGTACCAAATGAACATGATGGAATAAGATGATACTACATTGCAACTCGGATGCCAGCATATAGGATGTCGCTGTGAAGGACTGCGACATATAATGTGGAATGGTGTCAACTAGCAAAAATAGGAGCAACTGACAAGTGAACCAAAAAATGTTGATGCAACCCAAGGTCTTCACCGACCGCTGTGGTACATTTCTACACAATGGGAATAAATGATTTGAAGTTGACCATGTGAGAAATCGTTTGATTACCGATCATTGATGTATACTGTTAACAAACGCGATACTACTCACCGGTAATGATAATGAGAGTCAAGGTACCCATTACAATCTAACAAGTGCGAATAGATGAGCTGAAGTCGAACACTTGGAAGAATCTATTAATCAGGAGACAATGATGGTTTCCCACTATCGATAGCAAAGGATCTGCCACTGATGACTGCAAACCCCAAGGTACTGCCAAATGGACTCTAGACCTTTGCCTTAGAGAAATGAGTCATAGTCGATAGGGAAAGATCTACTAGAAGGAAGGAATTAAGGCATCCTTCATAAATCTGGCGTGAGTGTAACCCGTAGGCCAATAATGTCGAAGGAATCAGACAAAAAAAAATGTAGTAACCTGATTGAAGCACGTTTCCGGCATACACAAGATGTAGCTAGCACACAATAGAAACCCTTTGAACCAACCAATAATGAAAGCTGACACAGAGGCGAGGAATCCACCAATAGGGTCAAATGGAAACCAAGGCACTGCACGAATCCCAATGTGTGATAATGAAAGCTGATGTCGAACACAAGGGAAAGCATTCAGTCAAAGACACATGACATTGATCGATGATGAGCACAAGGTGACCTATCAATAATGAAAATAGGGCCAGGGTGCAGCTCTAGGCCTGTCCTAAGAGCAATATGTCATCGTCCATAAGGACAAGACCTGCCAACAAGAAGGCAATGGAGACCTTCTCAAACCGGCGCGAGTAAAGGACCAATATAACTGATGTGATGATAGATAAGACACTGACAACCAGGGATGGAAAACTAAAAAATAGGTCAATAGACACCGCAAAGAGGTTGACTCGGGCTTACTTCCCTTGAACAAAAGCACGACTCAATGATGACCATGTGGCAGCATATGATGACTCTGTATAAGTTCATTATGCAGGAGGCACGAACGAACTCTCCATATGATTAGAAGAGATAACCAATCGGAGGAGAACTGACTCAATAACAAGGTTACGTCATACCTAAGTCAAACTAAATCTCGCCTAAATGGACGAGAGACTTTCTTTTGAGTGCTGTGTTCAAGGGAAACACGACTGACTCTAGCTTCCAACAATATATGGAAATGTTGTCCCGTTCCCGCTCTTTTTGGAATATGTAATTTTTTTTTTCTTTTTATTTAAGCTGGAAAAATAATAAAAGAATGCTATAGTACAGTGGAAAGAACGAGTGTCAGTGAAACAAATGATCTAGTTCCTGGAATGAGAACATTCCTATGCTCAATGCAGAGAGGCGAAGCTGCTCAAGGAAACTCAAAGGGATGTTCCTTCCATGAGTCTAAGGGTGTGTCAAGTTGTAGAAGCTAAGGGATTGCAAGTTTGATTTTTGCAGAAGACATGGTCAAAAAGTGGCTTAAACACGAGTCCAAGTGAATCCGGCTCAAGGCCAAAATGTGCAAATGGTCAAAATGAAATGTAGTAGTACAACTCAACACAAACGAGCCCCTAGGGTATAAGGCTAGAACGAAGCGAAGAAGCAAAGAGGAATGAGTCTTCAACGCAAAAGTCATGGTGGGACTAGAGAGGACTCCCGAGCCTACTCAATGAAACAACATGGGCAACCAATGTCAGTGAGGTGCTAACTACGATGCCCATGTAAAGGATGGCTCTACCATCGTGTCATGATTTAAAAAATGGTGAGTGAACATGGCTTACTAACCATAACATGATGGGATCGACCCTATGGAAAGTGTATCGAAAAATGGAGGCTAGTATGCAAAATGCAACGGAAAAATGGTTTCCCTAACCTATATGCCAGTGAGTAAATGATACCTGCCATGACGGGTCAACAGTCATGGAACCGACGTGAAATTTCCGAAAAATGTCCAAAATGTCCTGAAAAACAACCTATTCCCAACAATCCAAGCTCACAAGTTAAAAGATTCATGAGATGAAAAATATCAAGTTTTGAAAAAATTTGACATTTTCAAAGCTTATAAAATGAATTTTTGACTCACCATTTGTACCATTTGTGTTGAGAGCAAAAGTTGTGGAGAAAAAAGAGCAAACTTGCCCCCCAAAGATTTGGACCGTTCAAATTGCCTCAAAATCATCAGGTAACCCCCAATTCTAGCTTGCATTAATTTATGATTGTTTTTAGAAATTTTTATTGAGATTTTACCGTAGGATTTTATGTTAAAAATTTCATCGTGGCATATACGCGGGTTGGATATTATTAACCTGCGTATACGCAGACCCTACACGTGACTGTGTATGAAAGGGACCCGCGTATACGCAATTTGAAATTTAAACACAAAAAACTAACGGTTGGAAATAATTTTTATTTCAGGATGACAATCATCTGGAGAGAGAGGGAGCATACTACCATTGATAATGAAGTTATGAATGATCAACAGGCCTTAGCTACTTTGGGGGGATGCGGCTTATTGAAATTTTTCAAAATGCCAAATATGAAGGCCAACACCTGCTTGCTTGAAATGTTAATCCACTATTAGAGTATCGAAGATGATGCTTTTATGATTGATCAAATGCCTTTGAGGATAGAGGTAGAAGATATTTACTTTATCACTGGTCTCTCCCGGAGAGGAGAAGTTGTACATTTGACTGGCCAAACACGAGGTAGTCTTTCAGTGGAAGACTACGTGCATATATATTGTCCGGGGCATCCAGAGAAGATTGGAAGCCAGATTCCAATCAAACATGTAGAGAGCTTGTCCCTGAGGATCTTACTGTTCACCATAGCCAGGATAAACGGATTAGCCTCATTGCACCAAGCGTCACAACTATCCATGAGCTTGGCCATGGAGTGTCTCACTACAGTTTTTGATTGGTGTACACCTCTTCTCACTAACATGAAGAGCCAGTTGTCCTCCATTCAGAAAGGACAGACCAAGAATTTTGGATACGAGACCATTTTGTGCTCCTTCTTCTTCAAGAAGTTTCCAGGGCTACGTCCCAGAGTATCAGTTTCTATCAGTAGCCCTCGAGATCCTCGGATGGGCAGGTGGGCCGACTTGATGAAACGCCTTGGAGGCGGAGACATGCCGAGGACTAATTTCGATGATGAGTTCTTCTCCTGGTGGGAACAACAAATCATTATTGTGGACGACTATCCCTATGCTGGCATGGATTTTAGAGGAGATTTGGACTTGGTGCTGCCACCAAACGCCGCATGGGGAGAGATAGGTAACCATTTTTTTATTTTTTTATCAATTTTAAGATTTATTTACGTTTTTTAAATATGAAAATGAACTTAAAGATATTTTTGATGGGATTAAAATACTGATATAGTGATCATGTTCCAGATGTGGGTCCAGTACGAACAGATGGATTTCCATGGCACAGGTGTCACAAAAGATGCCGAAGAGGCGGCTGCAGAGATAGAGAGGGTCCTGTATGCAGTCCAACAGAACTTGGTGAGGTTGACTCACCGAGTACCAATGGAGGCCATAGAAGATCTTCCTGAGGATATGTAGCGCCGCGTGGTAGGAATGCCACACGACAGGGTTCCCCTTTTTCGGCGTGTGGCCAAAGTAGTAGTCTCCTACTCAGCCGCTCATCCTGAGCCGGGTCATTAGATATACTGGACATGATTATGGGAATTTAGTCCCGATTTTGTATATTATTTTTGAAACACTTTATGTACACATGGGCGATTTTATGATATATATATAGATATATATATATATATCTATATATATATATATATATATATATATATATATATATATATATATATATATATATATATATATATATATATATATATAGTTCCAGATTTTTGATGTTTACTTTTTATCTTGATGAATGAATGATATGCCAATCTAATGCTTGATTAGTGATAGAATCTGCTAATGAATTGTCAGATCGTGGAATGTGAAAATAAGTAATAAAAACAAATGATCTTTGCAACACCCTCACTCTAAAAAATTGGCGATATAAATAAGGATCCCGAACCCGATAAATGTTATTCAATTGTGACACTACTAGCTGTGAGTCAAGATACACTACCAACGAATCAATTCCATAAGAAATAGCTTCAGATAGTAAATTAATGACGACAGTATATTCGGAAATATTATTTGACACAGAACCAATACATACTCCCCTTGACACCATCAACTAACCAGATGGATAATAAATCACCCAAGCTGCGGAAGCGAGATTCTGAGTGTGCCGACTAGCACCATCGGCGAATCTAAAATAGACCAAGTCATCCATCAACACCTGCCAAAGCAGATAAAAAAGGTGTCGATATCACAAAAACTCCCGATAGAATATGTACAAAAATAAAAAATATACAAAGAAGCCATTTGCTCGGCCGTAACCTAAGCAAAGTAATTCTTGAGGTAGAGCTCATTTTGGGGCTCCGCAACTTGTTCCCTTCAAAATCGACTAATTAATAAGCCCCTTTTTCTAAAACTCATTTCAATATAAAGGGACCATACCACATAGACTTGAAGTTTCCTGCCGCCAAGGCGTCTTTATCTTGGTCATAGATAAAGACAAGGTCGCCTTCAGAAAAGACTCGAGGATGGACAACTTTATCATATTGAGTTTTAACCATTTTCTCATCGAGATGTTCCAAATGAAGGAGGCGCTCTTCGAGACTAGAGGTCTCTGGAAGGAGCTCAACAGCCAGCTTAAGGGATGGAATTTCGCACTCAACAGGAAAAATAGATTCCAGCCTGTAAACTAACTGAAAAGGTGTAAAACTGGTGGCAGTCTTTACCGAAGTTTGGTAAGCCCAGAGAGCCAGCTACAACAAGAGATGCCAATTGGAGTGACTTTAGTCAATTGTCCTTTGCAGGATCGTCTTGAGGGACTTATTCACTGCTTCGACTTGCCCATTGGCTTGAGGATAATATGAAGACTAATTCTCCTGCCGGAAGCCCAATTTAAGAGCCAATTCGAACATTAGTTGGTTCTGGAAATGACTGCCATGATCAGTGACAATCTCTCTTGAGATACCGAAACAAGAAATAATCTGGTTGAAGAGGAACAATGCCGCTGTTTCACTGTCGTTTTTATAAGTGGGCATGGCCTTAGCCCACTTTGTAAAGTAGTCTATGACCACTATAATGTACTTGTGATTTGCTGTTGAAGGTAGATTACAAGTAGTAAAGTCAATACTATTTTGTAAAAGGACCGACAGTGATAACAGAAAAAAGAGGAGCTAGATGTGCGCACATCTTCCGAGTATAAACTTGAAAAGGGTGGCAATGTTTGACCACTTCAATACAATCTTTGAAAAGTGAAGGCCAAAAGTAGCCGGCATGCAAGATTTTCTGGGTTGTAGCAAGCCCTGAAAGATGACCACCACAAGCTCCACTGTGGCAATCATTAAGCATAGACTCTGCTTCCTCTAAGGTTAAACAACGCCTAAGGATTGAATCAACCCCTCGGTGATATAATGTATCACTAATGATGACATAGTTCTTAGCCAGGTGTCGTAATTTTCAACGTTCATCCTTGGAGGAAGCAGGAGGAAACTTCGAAGTCTGGAGATAGATTATGATATCTCGATACTAGGGATCTTGTGAAGAGATGAGGAATAGATGTTCGTCGGGGAAACTTTCCTCATAAATAGTATCCTCTCCACAAGGCAGCTTGGAAATTAATTCTGCAAAAACCAATGATTTCTTAGACTTGGTCGACAAGAACTTGAGATCGAATTCTTGTAAAATAACAATCCATCGATTGTATTTGCCCCCAATCACTCGCCTACTGAGGAAAAATTGGAAAGGATTTATCGTCGCTAAGACAAATGTTTTACGTAACAGAATATAATGGCGAAGCTGTTGGACAACATGGACAGCTGCCAAGGCTAATTTCTCAACTGGAGAATAGCATAGTTCAGGGCCTACCAAGCCTCGACTCAAGTAGTAACTCACATGCTCCATGAGAGCATCATATTCCTGAACCAGAACCATACCTATGGTTGATTCTGAGGCTGCAAGATATAAAAGGAAATCTCTACCATAATCTGGTGGAGTCAAAAGTGGGGTAGAGATTAACTCCTGCTTCAGGGCATCAAAATATTGTTGTGCAAAGTAATCCCATAAAAATGGAACTCCTTTCCTAAGAAAACACATAAATCCTTTAGTTATCTCAGCATAATTCGCTATAAACTGTCTCAAGAAATTTTCCTTCCTCGAAAGATTTTGAAGTTGTTGAATGGAAGATGGGGGAGGCAACTGAACTATTGCCTCCACCTTGAAGGGACCAACTCGAATCCCTTAAGTTGAAACAATGAACCATAACAATTGACCAGATGTAACCGCAAAAATGCACTTATTTGGATTCAATCAGATCTTGTAAAATCAACATCTCTCAAAAACCAACTGAAGGTGACTAGAATGATCGATTCTCTTTCGAGAACGAGTAGTTAAATCATCCAAGTATGCTTCGATGACATGCTTGATGTCATGGAAACGTACGACATGGCCCACTGAAATGTGGCTCCAACATTTTTAAGACCAAAAGGCATATTTTTGTATGCAAAGGTACCCTAGGGACATATGAAAGCTGTCTTATGATGGTCTTCTGGACGGATAGATATCTGATTATAACTAGAGAATCCATCCATGAAGGAAAAAAATCTCATTACCCACACATTCATCAACTATCTGATCAATAAACAATGTGGGGTAATTATATTTCAGACAAGCTTTGTTCAAATCCCTAAAGTCAATGCATACTCAGCTCATTCCTTGTTTTTTATCAACTGGGACTGGATTAGAAACCCAATTCGTTTGAGGA
This sequence comes from Pinus tabuliformis, assembly GCA_031772625.1. Lineage (NCBI taxonomy): Eukaryota > Viridiplantae > Streptophyta > Pinopsida > Pinales > Pinaceae > Pinus > Pinus tabuliformis. The sequence continues at coordinate 583,910,203 of CM062808.1, read as the reverse complement.
ACAGGGTATATGAAACCTGCCTTGAGCAGCTTTTCTACTTCACCTTTGATAGCTGCTAATTTCCTAGGATTGATCGACCGAAGCTTCTGATGAATCGGCTTAGCGTTTTCATACATCTTGATCTCATGCTGAACGATGGATGGATCAATACCAGGCATTTCTTCATAAGACCAAGAAAATACATCCCGAAACTCTTTAAAGAGGTCGGTATAAATTTGAATCTCTTCAGGGGAACACTCGGCTCCGATGAAGACATTTTCTATTACATTAGGGTTCCTAGAGATGTTTATCGGTATGGTTTTTGAAATGACTGACATATTACCTTCGGCACGGATGTGTGCTGGAGCCAAAGGGTTTGAAACCGTACAAACATTGCTAGTAAGAAGATTGGAGAACCTGGATTCAACTTCTTGCAATGGGGGAAGAAAATATGAACGATGGTGTAAATCTTCCCAAGGTCGATCTACACCCATCATTGCTTCTAAGATTGCTTCCTCAGATGGTAAAATCGTATCTAAGCAATCCATAGCAGAAGTAGAGTCAAGGGTCCAAGTTGGGGCCACATCACCATCTAACTCTTCCTTTGAAAAAGGAGTAGGATGGTAGTCTGCAGAATTAATGATAGGCTGATATCTGAGCTTTGCTGCAGACATAGGGAATGCCATTCCGCCGACTTGTCCTTCATCTAATGTGGTCGTAGGCAAAGGCAAGGTCCAAGTGTCTGAAAAATAATGATTCCACAAGAACTCTTACCGTGAAGACTCTTTGGAGGAAGAAATGGCATTGATTCTAGCTATAGGAGTGGGAAGATCAAATGTACCCATCAATGAAAAATATGTACCAACTCCTAGATTCTCTATAGGTTGACGGGGATTATCCACCATCAGAACAGTAGAATCCGAAGTTGCTCGAGGGTCAACTGGAGAATAATCCAATTGATCAACCTTAACAATTTTCCCCTCGTGAGGAAAACAAAGGACTCGAAACAGAGTCGAAACTATGACATCCATTTCATAAATCCAATTCCATCCTAAGAGGAGATTGTAATCTAGGTTGGCATCAATGATTTCTACTTCGATATTAACGACCTCTCCTCCAACACATATAGGAAAGGCCAGGATAATCCCATGTGACCTATGAGAATGTCTGTCAAATGCTGTCAAGAGTGTGGGTGAAGGAACAACTGAAGGCGATCTAATGGCCTTCCAACATGAAATGGACATTACACATGTGGAAGTTCCCTCATCTATAACTGTTTGAAAAATATTAGTTTTCCGGTAAGTATACTTTATTTGAAAAGCCATATAATGAGGAAGTCTCTTTTTGACATTGAGCATGTCAAAAGTGAGCACTAAAGAATTGTTTGGATCAATTGCCTCGATCGTTGAAAGCAAAGCACTTCGTTGAGCTAGACACAACTGGAGTATGTCTAAAGTAGACATAGCACATGGAATTTGAGCCAGATCTTCCACAATGGAGTAGTTCTTGGCTGCCCTAGCATTAGGGTTGATAGTTGCGCTTTTGGCGGAACCTTTCGGTATCCGAGGTATAGACTCGACAGAGGGTCGCTCAATATGAAGTGGATTTGTAGTTCCAGGAACAGATTTATCCTTGGATGTTTCTGCTTCACCATAATCCCGTGACTGTGTAGCCACATTGACATTAGAACTCATCATGAAAACAATTGAGGAATTATCCCCTTCCTAGTTGCCCCCTGCAGCGGTACCAGGGTTTGAGTTCGCACCAACAAGCAACTGCTGCCCTTGGGGGAAAGGGTTAGTTAAGACAGCTTGGGAGATAGAAGACCCTTGCTACACTAACAAGTGCTGAGCATATTGAATTTTTGGGTAGAGATGAGTCAAATGGTCTCCACTGCAGAACTTGCATGGAAACTTAACTTTTCTTTTAGAATCTTTTCCACCTTCACTAGCACCATTGCCGAGTTTGTTCGCATTACCCTTCCCATCTTGATTCTTCTTTTTACCTCATCCCTACTTCTTCCCATTAGAATTTTGATTTCTTTTGGGGTTAGAAGCCTAAACGACGTTTACGGAAGAAGGTTGAGTAGGTGTAGGAGTAGACGGTGCACCCTGATTGGAAGAAGCAGTTTGTATAGAAAACTGCTGTAATTGGCTCAAAAGGTTCACTGCATTTTCATCAATCGATCCAAAAATACTGTCAGCACGCAGACTTGGCTTCGGTTTGGCTATATCAACCATGGATCTAGGGGCATCATGCAAGGTTTTTTGAAGAGTCCCAGACTGAGAATATATCAGCTCTAACTGCTGGGCGTGAAAGATAGCTTTCTCTTCTGAATATACCCCAGACATAGAAACATCCTTGGAGATCTCGGGTTGTAATGATTTTAAAAACCATTCGAGACAGAATTCAGGTGGAATTTTGGCTTTGATGAGCCTCTTTCTCCATCTCCATTCCTGAATATGATCAGAAATGTGAGTAGTAGTGTCCTTATCAAAATTGGCTAGAAGTTCAGTTCCGGCTTCGTAGCGGACATGCAACTGGAAATGGTTTAAAAAAATGTTATCCAAATCGGTGAAAGACGTAAAGGTGCCCCCTGGAAACTCTATATACCACTTAGCCGCATTCCCAGTTAAGGTGCACCGAAATAGTCTCAATCTGATCGAATCATCAATCAAGGAGTTAGATGAACACCATAAATGGAACGTGCTTACGTGGTTGCCTGGGTCTTCATCACTCTTCCCCTCAAATTTTGGGATATCCAATGAAAGTTTGGTTGGGACCGGAGGCCAAGCCGAATTGTATCTGATCAGATTGTTCGTTAACTTAGTAAATTCTGGCAGATTGAGCATGGCCAGAAATAGAAGTCGCGGAGGACCTTGGGGATTCCACCCAGATTGGGCGGGGTTCCCAAAAGTCGGAAAAGAATGACCTGGATTTTGAAAGACACCAGGTTACCTGAAGTAACTGGTGGAACCTGTTGAACCAAAAGTTGACCCTTGTGGTCCAGCAAAACTTGGAGTTTGACTAACTCCAATAGAAAAACCTCCGTAACTGGCAAAGTTTCCCCCTAATGAATTATTATAAGGAGCTGACAACCCTTGGTAAGGGTTCCAAGCATTAGCTAAGGGTGGAAAAATTCGAAATGAATTCACTGAGGAATACGACACATTCCCGTGTTGGCCAAAAAACTGATTCCCAGTTCCTATCCCATTAACTATAGGGTTTGTCCAACTCTAGAAAGGATTAGCACCTTGACCTGTGAAAGGAAAAGGCATAGACCCTACCATCGCATTGGAATGTGGTATATGACCACTTCCAAAGGGGAAACCCTAAAAAGAAGTCGATCCACTCATCATGGACGTGGAGATAGTTAATTGTACACTTAATGGAACTAAAGGAATACCTTGAGAAGGCATTCCAAAAGGGAAGAATCCAAAACTGGATGCATGATCTTGGGAACTTCCACTTGTTGAAGGAATGGAAGTAGACCCAAACAAGGATGTGCTGGTAGTAGATCCAAATAATGATGTAGAGGGGATGGAAATAGTTCCTCCCCCTTGCACTGATATAGGAGTATGCATACTTGTAGCACTTGCGGTGGATGCCATGCTTCCAGCAGTGGTCATTGAAGGGATGTTTGTGTGTGGACCTGGGCTTGAAGGCCTGTGTGTCAGAGTTCTGACGTATAACAATACGTCCGGATGATCAGAAGGGAGAGGAGAATTCGGAGCTGCAATTGACTCTGAGAGCTCTTCTACCTCAATATTATCTTCTGACTAGAAGAGTACTCGAGAAAGAACTGGTGTGTTCCTCTCTAACTCTGTGGTAGTACCAGGTCTACCTTGTACACTGATGCCCCCAAGCGGAGGATCAATCTCCGATGCGCCAGCTGCCACTGGTTGAAAACCACTGGCAGAATCGCTCCTACACCTTCTAGGAGAAGGCTCTGGACTTGCAGGTGAAAGCCCACGAAGTCTACGGGACCGTCTAAGTGATCAGTCAGCCACTTTGAATTATTTTAATAAGATCTACTTAAAGACTCAAGAAAATTGAAAGCTAGGCCGACTAGGAGCACATAATACACAGTAAATATGTCCCTAAAGAATTCAGCAGTCAAACAACTTTCAAATATATCCGCTTCGGGAGATTAGGACTGGACACCAAAATACAAGAAAGTGAATAATAAGGGCCTTTTGAAAATAGATTGGGGTAATTACGCCCCAAGTCTACTAGTGAAGGTATAAGAGGTAGTTACGCTGACCTCCAGACAACAACCTTTGCCGGTGCAAGCCCCCAAGCTTCGCAAGGGTGCCCTTTGGAAGTATCGTTGAACGTGATGCAACGTCAACCTCAGGTGCCATGGGATTCCCCTCCATAGCCACCTGTGTAGATCCCTAGGATTGGCAACTAAAGACACCAATTCGTATCAGAAGCCGAGCATAATAGTCATGAGGTAAGATTCGACAAGTAAGAGAGGGGGTATCTCTCGTCCTTATCTTCACAAACCCTCATGCTTAACTCCTAGTCATGGAGCTTTCCCACTCTCCCTAATGCTATTGGATTTCACTCTTTATTCAGACTTCTATGTTTCACAATTTAGAGTGGCCTTGGAGAGTTTACTCTCCTCTCGCTTAATCCAAGGCTCTAAATAACTTAAAACTTGTTGATGTATACTGATTGACAATATAAAAAGTTCTAGTTTATTTTATTAAGAGCTTGATTTTAAGTGGCTGTTCTTTTAAGTCAAAGGGACAATATGAAAGTGAAACTGATGGTGTTCTTATGACGCAAAAGAAATTAATGAAAAACTAACTTATATGCAATGCACTTGTTTGTTCTTCGATGAAAAAAAACTTCTACTTGGGTTGTAAGAAACTTCTATAAAGCAAAAAAATTTTCTTTTTCTTTTCTTATAACAGATTTCATACTCACAAAAACTAAAAAAAACTATTGATGCTTTAATAATGCAAAACTACCCTAATGCAAAGTGTACATGATAATGCAAAATTCTAGATTACCCTAAAAGGAAATGAAATGAATTTGTTTATAAGCCAACTTAAGTGTTTGAAAGGAATAATAATTTTGAACAAAAAATCTTTCCCAAAATAAGAACTAATCAAAAAGATCCTAAATCACTCTCAACAACCAAAAGAAACCAAACTCAAATTCGACAAAGAAAGCAAAAACAATGTTTTTGAAGGACTTTTCTTTTTCAAGAAACAATAAAACAACTTTTCAAAAGCACTCAAAATGCTACCAAAGACTCAAAAACCGAAAGAAAATCACAAGGAAACTTTGTAAGTTATCAATTCAATATGAATGAAAACTTGAACAAAATAGGTGTTTCAACTTGCACTAAACGATCCAAAAGTAGCAAAAAGAGTTTTGAGAAAACTGATCAAGAAATCAGGAAAGACACGCTTTCAAATTCATCAACAAGAAACTTTCGAAAAGCAAGAAAAAGTGAATGGCCACAAAATTGATGGGAAGCAAAGCAAACAAACCATAAAAATGAAGTTTGACACTAATATTGCAGACAATATTCTATTCCGGAAGACTAGAACAATCAAGAACCTCTATAAGAAGCCTTGTGTGTTCAAACACAAATCATAAAACTCATTGTAAAGCAAACCGAGGCCAAAACTTTTCAAAGCAGGAGAGAATTTGTAATAGTAAGCTCACTGAAAAATTAAATTCTGAAAATAGAAACTGACCACTCAGAAACCACACAGACCAAGAAACAAATCTTTCTAGAAAGAAAGATTTGAAAAAATCATGCAAAAAATTGTATATGCGACTGTGTCTCTACATAGCTGCGTGTACATGCGCTTCTGCCAAAAGAAACTTGCGTATACGTGGTTTCAGTTCACAGAAACAAGCGTGTGTACGCTTCTGTAAACAGACAAAGGTGTGTATATGAAGTTTTACAAGAAAAATAGAAAATGATGCCTGATGAAAAAGATCAAATTTGAAGTCTGAGTTCATACAGGAGCAGGCAATACAGTGATATCAAGCAAACTAAGAACTAAGCCCTGATTGGCACTAAATAACCCAAACTAAGAATAACAAGATTGTTATCCCCAATGGAGTTGCCAATTCTGTTGAGGGAATAAGTCCCCTAGGGCTTTGGGTCAGCACCCTAGCAGAGCAAGAGTAATCTACAGCAAGAAACAAGCATAACACTCAGGCAACATGCTTAAACAAACTAACTATGTGAGGATGAACATACCCGGATGTCCTTCGTTTGGGTAGTTCCAGCCAGGGTTCAAACCCTCTACAACTTCTAATGATCTTTGAACCTGCAAATCAACGAATTCAAGTACACATAGCAGTGTATAGATAAAACACTATAGTGAAATAAAATTTATATCATATAAGTAGATGGTTAGTTATACATTGAAATAGTCATTCATATATAAACCATAACAATAACATCAGATGCATAAAAAATTTGATATCAGGAACAAGACAACGCTTTTTTTATTGTAGAAAGCTATAATCAAAACATGGAAAGAGTTCACCTGAGTCTTCCTCTTCTAGCTTCAAGCGGAGCTGTCCTCCAGGTCCATCCAGTCCCAGTCTTCAACAACCTCCTTCCATAACCAATACCATGATATCTCCAAGCATATGAGATAACATCAAAACTCAAGGAAACAAGGGTTTCCTGAACTTGGGGAAGTGCTTGAAGCATAGGGATTCTTCAGACTTGATCAGGGGATAATCTCAGTATAGTAATTCTATCATTTCTCTCCTCCTTAAGGCCTTCCCATTGAAGTCTTTTTATACTTCTCCCAAATTAGTTTTTTAGTTGGGAACAATTGGGCCATGGACACTAATAGGTAATCAATAGGTAAAACCCATGATCTCTGCCCATAGTTAAGGTAATTTTTTTTTTAAGTGTTTTAACACATATACGCGGGTTGGGCATAGATTGACCTGCGTGTACACACTTTTAACATAGGGCAAAGTGGCATATAGGGAGTAAAACACTGTTTTTAAAATATTTGGACCAAGTATGGAAGGAGGGGTTGCCCTAGGCCATAAACCAAGCATCAAAAATACCAAGGGTGATATTTGGAGCTATAACAAGGAGTGGGAGGAATCTCTTCTAGTTCTCACTCTTAAGAGTCTTAGACTCTTCGTTACTGATTTTTTTCTAATTAGTATGCAGTTGTTTGTAAACTTTTAGAAGCAGTTGCTTCTAGTTCTATGTAGTCACTAGTTAGGAGTCATGACTCAATACTTTGGATCATGTTTGGACTCATAACATATATGAGATGCTTATTCATTCATGATATTTTGGACATCTATTGATATTATGAATTTTTTGGACATGGCTTTACTGAATATCAATGAATTATTATTATTATTATTATTAATTTTTTTTTTAATTCAATATATGTGTATATTTTTATTTATTGAATTCACTAATTTTTTCCTGATTTTTTTCTGATTTTTCCCCAATCTGATTAAAACTCTTAGCTCTTTTGCCTCACCAATTTATTGTCTATTCCGAGTCTAGTAACATTGGTTACAAGTTTCATTCTTCACTTATGAGTGCTAAGGTGTGCTAGAGAGTGCCAATGCATGCTGAGGAGTGTTAGGGAGTACTAGGACAACACAAGGGAGCACTAGGTCAAAATGCATGGAAGTGAATGAATATGAGGGTGTGGTTGGGAGTGTCAATTAGTGCTAGTTGTCATGCCAAGGAGGGAGTGGCAAGGTATGCTAAGAATGGGTAAGGCATGATAGGGAATATTAGGGAATGTCAAGAAGTTCTAGAGTGTGCTAGGTAGTTCTGAGGTGTGCTAACATGTGCCAAATAGCACCAAGGCATTCCAGTTGCTAAGACATGCTAGGATGTGCAGGGTGCCAGAGTATGCCAATATGTGTCAAGGAGTTTCAAGGCAACAAAAGGAATAACCAAGCTAAAATTAAAGGAAATGAACACATAAGAGGGTTGATAAGTCAGGACTTTGTCTTTTTCAAAAGGGGCATGCTAGGCACACTAATAATATTTTCCAATACATGCCAAGTGCCAATGTGTGCCAAGTGCTAATTTTTGTCAATGCAATATTATGCCAAGGATTTTCAGGGCATGCTAGGGACTACAAGAATGCCAACACATGATAGAGGAGTGCTATGCTATGCTATGGCATGCCAACATGTGCTTTGGCATCCTACTCATGGCAAGATGTTCTAGGTACAAAGATGTTCCAAGACATGCAAGGTGCCAAGGAATGTTAGTGGATTGTTCCAAAGAATGTTAAGGTGTGCCATAAGTGTTGAGGAGTGTTAGGTCTCTCTCATTAATAGAATTGAAAGAGCTTAATTATGTATTAAATAATATAGTTCCTACACACACTACTGGAACTCTATTTAAAGGAAATTTGCTAGATAATAAACCTAATAGAGATGGATCATGTGTTGACTCGTAGGAAGACTATATTATTATGACTTGAGGGAAATGATACACACTAATTACTTCTTAACAAATTGACTAGCTATTATAACCACTATGACTTTGGACACATAATGAAAAAGACTCCACAACAACAGTCTTAAATCATTATATTTTGACAAAAAATATAGTAACAGGTACATAGCGTCATCAAAAACTCATTGGAATGATCAATGATGATGAACATTTTTTGACCATCACCAAAAGTAACCAAAAAGAGTATTGGTGAGGGTCAATAAAAGATCGTCACTCGAAGTGTCACCAAAGAGAGAATTAGTGATGGGCCTTTAACGACCCTCACCAAAAGTGTCAACAAAGAGAGAATTAGTGATGGGAAATTAACGACCCTCACCAAAAGTGTCATTGAAAATGGATTTGGTAACAAACCTTAAAGGACCATCACTATATACACTTACAACAATGATTTTTTAAAGGCTGTCACCATATGTGACATTGGTGATGAACCTTAAAGGTCCATCACAGGCATGAAGCGTCATAAAAAACTCATTGGAATGATAAATGATGATGAACATTTATTGACTGTCACCAAAAATAACCAAAAATATCATTGGTGACGATCAGTAAAAGGTCGTCACTACAAGTGTCACCAAAGAGAGAATTAGTGATGGGCCTTTAACAACCCTCACCAAAAGTGTCACCAAAGAGAGAATTAGTGATGGGCCTTTAACGACCCTCACCAAAAGTGTCATTGAAAATGGCTTTGGTGACAAACCGTAAAGGACCATCACTATATACACTCACAACAACTCTTTTTTAAAGACCGTCTCCATATGCGACATTGGTGACGGACCTTAAAGGTTTGTCACAAGCATGACCCTCACCAATGACATTTTTTCTTGTAGTGATGAGAAGTATTATCACTACACTCTTTAGGAACAGAGTGAACAACTGAAGGCGGAGCCAAGTCGACACTCTTTTCGATCAATGGTTGGTCGGGAACATACAAAAGAGAGTCATGCTCAGAAAGAGCTGGATGGGCAAGAGATGAATCCAAGTCAATCCCTTTACCAACTAAGAGATGGTTAGAAGAAAGCCTCTGATAACCAACAGGAAGTTGGGCCTCAGGAGCTATAAGGTTTTCCAAAGCTTTGGACACTTTATACAGAAGAGGACAAAGGTGAAGAATATGCTCTTCTTCACATAACCTATAGGGGAATCTAATTTTCCCTTTCTTCTTACCATCGCTAGCTAAGGGTGTAGCATCAACATGATCTCCAAAGGTCGATGGGGATGGTCGATCTAGATTTTGAGACCATACCTCTAAGACTCTGGGAATGCCAGGACAGTCTTGAAGGAGATGGTCACCCTTACACAACTTGCAAGGGAATATGACCTTCCATGGAGGATCAGAAGGTTTGTCGACATGAAGTGCATTTAGAGTAATAACTGCACGGTTGGCCTCTCGCTTATCTAACTTCTTCTTCTTCATCATATTCTTATTATTCTTAGCCTCCTGGTTACTAGATTTGAAACTTTCACCAGGTGAAGTAGAAGAGGAGGGTGAAGAAATAGGGGAATAAGGTGAGGGGTCAACCTTAGAATCATTACGACGTGATTCAAATGAAGGCGACATTTGGACAAGATTCAGGGTACTTGGGACCATCGAGGTCGAAAACAACCAGACAGGTAAACCAATGGTTAACCTAGGAAGGGACAACATCGCCATATAAGGGGCACCAACGTTTCCAAAAGAAGGAAAAGGACCAGGATTCTCATCCGAGGGGAATCCTTGACTAGATTCTAGAAACGTTGCCATTGGAATTGACCCTAAAGAATTACTAAGGAACATAACTTTAACTAGGAATATTTCATGGGAGGTTAATTTATAACACTGAAGCAAAACTTTGTCTTTTCATGTTTTAAGAGTCAATAAAAGGGAAAAATTTGACTCTAGTCTCTTTCTGTTTGAACGAGCTCGAAAGGACAAGTTCTTGATGATATTTTAAATTTAAAGAGTCAAAAATACCAAAATGACTGCTCTGGATGATCTAGGCAAAGGGATTACCAGGTAACCGTGAACTACAGAATACCTACCGACGAACCGAGAAGCATGAGCAGACAATCTACCCGAATGCTATGTTTGGTGTATCATGTTTACAAGGTGGTAGACTCGACTTCCTATGGATAAAGGATTGCAACCTAGTGGGGTCTCCCTTTATATATATAACGATATGGGGAGTGCAAGTTCGTACTAGCGCTGTCTAGTGCCGAAGCGAATGACAACTACTAGGTTTAAAGACGCCAGAACACGTCTCTAACCTAGACCTCTAAATATAAGCATTAAGTTTCAATTCTTCCTTAGCTTAATTCAATAAATTTTAATGGTTGATCTTGAATTAGGTTTCAATTACAAGGCCCTACCACTGTCAACTGAAAAAAAACTCCTACATGCAACTATATGAGAAAGGAAATCTTTGTCTTCAATGAAAGTTAACACTAATTGAGAGATAGAGAACACACAATCAAAGCAACAATCAAAGAATAAAATCTTTCACTAATAAATCTCCAAAATGCACTGAATCTTCCTATCAAATGCACTTCAACTAGTCCTTTTAACACTAAAGATAATTCATTTCTTTTCGAATGCAAGTGATGATGTAACTCTAGCCTTCAATGATGCTAACTAACGTAACATATTGATTCAACAAACTAGAATTATGTATTTTTCAATGAAATGATGGAATGAATCTTTCACAAACACCTCAATGAAATTTTCCCAATACAATCAATCACAAGCAAACAAAAAGCACAAAAAAGAATTCCTTTAAAAATTAATGAAGCAGAGACTGAACCAAAAACAAGATGGGCAATGTGATCATGCCCGAAAAGAGACGCTTGAGCACTAAACGAAACTTTTCAAACTTGTGAAATGGAAATCAAAGCAACAAAAGGAATAATAAGAAGAAATGCAAGGAGAAAATTTGACTATCAACCTAACTTTCTGAGCATGCAAACAAGTGAATGGGTGGCGACCTAGATACCCTAGGGTTATACACTATCCAAGAACTCAAGAAACCAAATGAAGAAAACGCAAATCAACCAATCATACAAACCAAGCTAAAAGAGCTTTCTAGCAAGGTAGAACACATTCAAAACAAGCTGAGAGACATAAATCAGAAGGGAAAGACACATTGGCTATGACCTAGGGTAAACCTTGATTTTCACCTACAGGAATCGACATGACTGCCTAATCGACAACACACACCAAAAGGAGGTTGGTGCGACTATTTTTGAGAAACTCGTGCTGATCGGCACGACTGTCGGAAAAATAAATGCGCTGACTGAGGGTTCAAGGAAAAAATAAAATTTTTCAAAGGCTAAGACCATACTTGCCACTGTAAATTTCAGGGTTAGGGTAGTAAACCAGGCAAAGCAGAGAACACTAAAGGGAAATGGTGATACTAGAAAAGTTCACGCAAAACCATAAAATGACAATCAATCAAACAGAAGGATTTGCTCCCCAGTGGAGTCGCCAATTTGTGGTGCAAGTAAATTCTTAGTGCGGACACAAACAATTCCTGTAGCCCGAAAGAGCGGGTCTAACCACAAACAAACAATCTATGGAGAATCTCCTTAAACTAGAATCAATTAAGAGGGCCTACCTCTTAGAACGCTATTCCGCTTGGTAATGATCCTGCTTCCTCACTCCCTCTATCTTCTGTTTCCTACCTGAAACAAGCAAACAACAACAACAAACATGATAGCATTCAATATTGTATTCAACCTACTTAATAGGTCAAGGAACATTAAGCCATAAAGATGTAAAATGAAACTTCATGTAGGAAATCAATCAATAGTTGCATTTATATAAATTAGAAAGAGATTACAACTGGTGCCTTGACGTTGCTGGTCTCCTCCGACGTATCTGGGTTCCCACACTTCTGCTAGCACTTCATGGATAGCCCCAAAAATGGAAGTTTTAAGGCCTCTTTCCCTATAGTCTCAAACCAAACCAAAATCACACTATTCTCCCTCAAACATACACTAGAAAGCTACAAGCTATAGATGACTTGCTGATTATTCAAACTTGCTCCAAAACTCCAACTAGATTTTTCTTGGGAAAAAGAAAGGCTCATATAACTTGGATGGATGGGAGATGGTTCCTTTCATCATGGGAGAAGGTCTTATCTCTTGAGGTTGTTCCATCCTAATAAAGGAAAGGATCCCAAACTAACTTCCTTGGCTTTATCCGACCTAACCATCTACTAGACTTCCATTACGAAGCTTCTAGACATGGAAGCTTCGACTCCTTATTTAAAAAACCTTCCAAAAGAGGATTGGTGCGACTAAAGGGATAAGTTGCTCTAAATGACGTGAGGGATAGTTTTAACCTCTATAAACTGACGTGAGGAGAAAATTGGTCAGTAGTGCCGGCCTTATAAACTGGGATAAAAGGAAGATTCTTGGGAAATGATGAAAAGGGGAATTATTTTTCTCATGAAGAGGGACATACTGGGAGTTTCTTCATGATGGGAAAGCATGTCGGGTACACTATAGAGGTCCTTCAGGACCGTAGATGGGGAGTGTAGGGACAGTGACAAATGCTATGTAACAGTCTCCCCAATATGAAGTCCTAATTAGACCCCACACTATTTGGTGTAAGAGCTCCATCTGGAATACAACCCAGTTTCCGAAGTAGTGGATTTTAATGATGTGCGTTGGCTACAATAACACATACAATGGTGTATTCGTGACTTTGGTGGACAAGTGTATTACTCTGCGGAGGGTCAAGTGTGATGTATGAAAGGTTCTAACACACGAGGGGAAAATGAGTGAGCCCCTTAGAAGCCTATAATAGCACGCAACTTAAAAGGAACGCACAAGTATAAAGACATCACAAGTTAGTCTGCAAAATAATTCACACGTTAACCATGATGAAAATAAATAACAACACAGATTCAAAAAGATTCATACTAATGAAAACAAAATAGATCATAAGCATTAGCGTAAGTGAAATAACATATATTCCAAACATAACAAGTATAGTCCTACTATATTCACAACATATGCATGAAAACGTGTTGCCTCTAAGTTTTTGTTAAAGTGAAAGTTCCAAGCATAGATATACCACTGACAAACCACTAGCCCCAATAGTGGAACATGTAGTCAACACCTGCTCCTCCAAAGAAAGATACTCCCTCTATGCTATGGAGAAGCCAAGGCTCTCAAAAAACTCCCAAGCTCCTGATTCTAAGCTAAAATCCTAGCCAAAAGCTTGGCTCCCAAAAGCCCTTTACATGAGTTATGAGGGTATATTTATAACAAAAGGGGTAATTATTCACTTCCCCTTGTGACTCTTCAACTTCCCTCATGACCCTTCAACTTCTCTACAAAATGATTCTTAAACTTCATTACATCATGACGCTTCACATTCCACAATTGACACTTGGAATTTCACTTACAAATTAATTACAAAAGAATATTACAATATACTTGTACCCATATGAGACAAAATTGGGTAGATCCAACTAGACAACCTAATAAGACAAAAGTCAAGCTTGAGTTTGGGGAAACTCCAACTCAAAAAATTCGACTTGTAGGTTCTCGGTCACATGATGGTGCCAAGCTTTGTACTGCGTAATGACTTCCCCAAACTGTGTGATGGGATCAGGCTGAAAGTGGACTCTAGCCTCCATGGCATCTAGGTACACTGATTTGGAACCAGTATGGATTTCCTTCTTTAGCAGGAGCATCATAGTATTGATTTGGATAGGGCCACCAATGTACTTCTGCATATTCTTCCTGTTTACTTCAAGATATTCCTTGGTAGTGATATTTCTAAACTAGTCCAAGTATTCTTCAACCTCCTGCCTGACCTGATTCTTGCATTTGGCTTCACTGGGTGAGAAAAATAATTGGATCTTGTGTGATTTCACCATGAATTCCACATTGTTGTACAATAGTGCATATGAGGCATGAATATTGGCGATGAATGAGGTGAGTTGTTTATTGCTCTGAATGATCATATGCACTTGTGATTTCTCCAACTTTGTCTATTGCCTTGTTTTCTTCACCAATTCGGCCGGTGCCCCTTTCTATTACATCGAACATTCATGCATGGAAGTTATGGATGTGTGGACAACCTTAAGAGCTTTAGCATTATCCTTACACTTCTGCTGCATGCCTTGCAAGTGGACACCTGCTTTATGCACAATGACAAGTTCTTCATACAAGCTCCACGTATTTTCTCCCAATGTCGATACTTCACCACATATGGCTGCCTTTCATTAGGGGAATTTTGAGGTCTAAATTGGGCCTCCTAAGGAAATTATAAAATAATAGTGGAAAAAATAAAATAAGGTTAGATTACATCATCAAATTTTAGAGGGAAAAAAGGAAAAACTATTTTTTCAACTCGTATTTTCAACTTATCTCCCTATGGGTTTACTCAAATTTTGAGTGGCAACACTCATTGGATTTAGAATTTGATTTCCCATCCAAGGAGTGCCCATGTTGCATACTTTTGATGGACCCTGCTACATGAAAAATGATAAATACATGTAAAACATGATTGCAATAACGTTTTTTCATGTATTTCTCATTTTTCATGTAGCAGGGTCCCTCAAAAGTATGCAACATGGGTACTCCTTGGATGAGGAATTAAATTTTGCATCCAACTACTCCTTGAAATTTGAGTAAAACCTTAGGGAGATAAGTTGAAAATATGTGTTGAAAAAGTAGTTTTATTATTTTATTATTTTTTAATATTTTCACTTTTTAGTCCAAAAATGGTGAATCATCCCCCATGGTTGACATAATCATCTTGAATCCTATTGGTTCTTATAAAGTTTATTTTGGTTGTACATTATTCTTAGCTGGCCCATTTTAGAACTCAAAATTCCCCTAATGAGTTCTTCTAGATAAACCTATGCGGGAGCTGTGTTATGAACCTTTGCTCGGAGTTACTCAATTTCTTGCCTCACAGCCTGTAAATTCTTTGCAAACTATTTGTTCTCAGCCATTAGATACTCCATGTTTGACTTTGTATTACCTGTGAAGGCTAAGTTGGTTATGACAATGTCACTTGGATTTCTTCTGGTGTCTGTCACATTAATGCTTTCTTTGATGAATGTTGGAGATGCGAGATCATCCAAAAAATGTTTCTTCCCTACTTGTACAATCTTTTTCTGAAGTTCATCATAAGTCAGATTATATGTGTCCATGAACGAACCATCATCAAGAGGAAAAATTTCCTCTTCCTCACTTGGAGCTTTCTCTACTGCTAGCGGATGGGGAGATTGATTGGTGACCTGTTGTGTGCTTGGCATTAGATCAACATCTTGGTTTTGCAGCTCTGGTTCCACATCCATATCTTGCATCTCAATCAAATCTTCAATCTCTTGAGCAAGCTCCTTGTCTTGCATATGTTTTCTCTCCTCCTATAGTTGTCGTTTATGCTCTTGTTCTTTGTCTGGTCTTCGTGTGACTTCTTCTTCTTCTACTCTTCACATCTCTTCTTTTTCTTGCTTCTACCTTTCTTCCTCCAATATCTTATGCTCTTTTTCTTCCCTCTACTTTTGTTCTTCTTCTTGCGTCCTCTGTTTCCTCTTCTTCTTTGTTGCTATGGCCAATTTAAGTATGACTAGATCTTCTTTCATCTTGTGCCTTCGCTCTTATCCTGGGCTGTGTGCAACCTTCCCCTTACCCTTTTCGCACGTTGGGTTGCACCTCTCTTTTGGTACTTCCTCTGGAGTGAATTATTTCTGCGGAGTAACTTGTGATGTTCCAGCAAAGTTGGCTGGTTTTCCTCAAATATCAACTTATACAACAGAATCAGGAAGTGATTAGTCGTATTTTCCATTAATCCTCTATGTCTGAACTCCAAAAGTAGCTTGCAATAAATTTGCATGACCTGGTCTTGTGGTTTCCAAGTCCAATTCACGTCAGGGAATGCATTGTGGTCACTGATTGCATCTAGTAGATAGGAAAACCTATAAAATCTAGCTTGCTTACCCTTGGGTGGATTCAGGGCATTAGCTACATGGATCCTCAGTTGTTGAGCCAACAAGTCTAACTAGTTGAATGGTCTTCCTTCATTCACAACCTGGTTCAGTAAGAATGCCCACCCTTCAGGGAAGGTCTAAATATTATGTTGACCATAGATTTTGCATCTTAGAACTATTAAGAGCTAATAGGCCCTCCGGAGAGATTTTGTCTTGTAGGTGTTGGTGGGTGTCTACCGAAACTTTGCTAGCTCTTTCACCCAGCTTTTGACAATTTCCTTTGTGTTAGATCTTAAGCTTTTGTAATCCATAATGTAGTAAGCTCGTCTTTCAGATTAATCACATCAGTATTATTTGGTCGACGTTTCAAATCACCTTTTGTCCTGAGGATGAACCACATTAGCTGGTTCGAAACACCGACCAAATAATACTAATGTGATTAATCTAGAAGACAAGCTTACTACAAAATGTCCTTTGTGCTCAAGTAGCTGGTGGTAGCATAGAAGTAAGAATCTATGAGTGATTCTGACTTTGGAAAATGGTACATGAGATGATAATCCAGTGCCAGAAAGGAAGCAAGCATTTTTCCACTGGAATTATTGAGAGTCATAGTATTTGAATCCGTATGAGAAAATATCCAGCTGATGATGTCTACACATGGGAAAGTAGGATACCTACATGCAACCTTATGTAACCCTGACCTTTGGACATTGATATATACATGCCAGTCTTCAAGGCCTGCTTTGAAGCTTATTGTTGAGAATGCTTCATTCACTTTCTACCATGTGATGTATGATTCTTTCTCTATGAACAACTGAGTATCTAAGTAAATTGGTAAGTTCATTGAAATACTCTCAACTTCCTCCCTAGTGATGTTTTCAATAGTATCCTTTGAAGCAGATCTCTTTGGTGTCATGATGTTAGTGACTGATGAAGAGAAGTGCTCAACAACTGCAATACATGTAGGAGGAAAATGCACTCATGGAAAAGATGAATTAGCTTCAGAAAAATGACTCAAAAATCAAGATCACAACAACAACCACAAGACTGAATGGAAGGATTTCACAATTCTTGAGGTGAAGGGAGAGGGACTGACTGCCTAAACTGTGCATTGCACAGTATCAACAGCTAGGAGAGAAAATTGAGGAGAGACTGTGCAATGCACAATCTTAGCCTGGGAAAAATGAGGTGGAGACTGTGCATTGCACAGTCTCGGAGGCCAAGCATCAAGCTTAAGCCTTGGACTTGCGCAATGCCTAGCTAGACAAGGCAATTACTGACCAACGTAAGGGAAGATCTACCAGCAAAGAGTGTGGGAAACTGGCAGATCTGAGTGCTGGTGAAATTTAGACTATAGATCTAACTAAACATAGATGGATCAATGCAAATCAAGTGCATAAAATCAACATGTAAAAGGAAAAAAACAACATGCATGGAGAGTCACCGAAATGACGACCACTAATGGGAAAAACAAGAAAGATGATGTGACACTTGTAAAAGGAGAGCGACAGATTGAACCAACACTTGTTCAAGATAATATAAGTTAAAACAATAGTAACCATGAAAAGAAACAAGAAAAAAACTCACAGAAGCAAAATGAAAAAAAGCTACAGAAAAAGCGATAAAAGGTGACAAAAACAAAACTCACCCAAAAAAGCATCGCAAAATCCATCGAAGGCTCCTTGATATCCTTGGGAAGGCTAGAGATCCCATATTGAATGTGAAAAAGAGCTATAGGGGCGTCCATTATATATTTAGAATGATTATGGTTTATGACATGCATGCCTAAAATCAAGGAAAAAACGACACTTGGAAAAATTCTAAAAATAAAAAATTGTGTCATCCTTCAGGAAAGTAATTATCCACTCCTTATTTTCTAGGGATGTTTTTTATTTTTTATTTTTTCTCTTTTGGGAAACCAACCATTCACATTGCCAAGGAAGATTGCATAGTTCCCAAGGACTAGGCAACTTCTTGACTTGATGCATTGCACATTTTCTGAGCTCAAGAGATGCTTTGCACAATTTCTGGGCTTAAGGATGGGCTACCATATAGAGTTGCACAGTTCATATCATCAAGGTGTACATGCCTTCCAGGATTGCACAGGTTTTGGAGGCAAGCCCAACAATGCTACAAGGTCAAGTCAAGGGATAGCTTGTGTTTAGAATATATCAAACTGATATCAATGCATCGCAAGCAAAGCATGAAAATATGAGTCTTTATCATACCGTGAATACTTGACGACAATGAAAGATAAGATCCTATGGACAAAAGCGAGGCTACAAAACAAAGCATGGGCCAAATTTTAGAGCATGGTTATAGTAGCTACAATAAGATAGAATAATGGTTTGAAGAATATACTAGCTAAAGGGATGAGTAGAAGACTGTTAGTGATTTCCAATATTCACTGTCATAGATGGGGAAGGTTGTAGTGCATTCTCAACCTCTTAACTAGTATTGGGTCAAAATTGATTGGATTGACTAAAAGACTACCTGAGTGTCCACTTGCCTCAATTGGGAAGAAAGGCCTTAGTGTATTAATCAACCTTTTGGATTGAAAAATCCTTTGACCATTTTCATTTCCCAACATTTAAATGAAATGTTGATATTTCAAACATGATTGTGTAGAGAACTTTGATTTGTGTGAGAAATCTCAATATATGCCTAGTCCAAAGTGTTCTTAAGTCAAGTCAATGTGATTTCCATTTCAAGCTTGTGTGATTAGATTAAAAGTTTTGTTTCATGCTTCCTTAACTTAGTTTCTAGTTTTGACTTAGAAGTGACAATCAATCTAACTTAACTCATTACATACTATAGTGTTCTTCAAAGTTTACGAACACTAGATTGATATGAAAATCATGTCTCTAAATTAAACTAACATTTTTGGCACCATTTTCATGGAAGCACATTTTGAGTTAATTAGATCTATAATTTTCTTAAAAGATTTCATTTTGTTATAAATATAAACATTTAAGATATGGAGTGGAGACGATAAAACAAGAGGTAAGAACATGCACATTCACTTTAATTGAGTATCGGAAGCCCAAATCATGTTTATATTTGCTTAATTGATTTAGAATTAAATATGTTGATTTATGCATAGACCTAGATATGAAATGGGTGGGTGTGTTATGAAAAACTCTCCACTATTGACCAATCCTCAATGGTAGCTAGAACATAAAAAACTCAAAAATAAGTAGAACAAGTTACACCAGTTGTTGGAAAAAATAATAATGAACAAATTGAACAAAAGGTGTCTAAAGGAAAAGATTAACACTTGTAGAAATACAAGTACTGCTAGCACACCAAACAAAACAAAAATAAATACAACAAGTAACACCTTCAATAGAAATATTAAGCAAATAAATTCCACAAATAAAGAAATAAGAATTCAAAGAGAGGAAAAAACTAAAAGTAGTGAATAAAACCCTCAACTAGTCTTTGAAGAACCAAACGACCTAAATTAATTAGAGTAATAGTAGGAGGAGAATTTGATTAGAATAAATATTTATCAAGTTTGTTTGAGGGAAAAGTGGCAGATAGAGAACGAGAGAAAAAAAGAAAATAAAGCAAAAGAAAGGCGAGAACATGAACAACAAGTACTCAACGCAGAAAAAAAGCAAGGGAAGAATGGGCAAGAATTGAAGTAGAAATAAAATCCAAAGTATAACATGATGGAGGAGTATCAAATATAGGTGGGAGAATACCCAGAGTTAAAAAAGAAGATTAAGAGGAAGAAATTACTTTCAGGTTTCCTATTTTAGATGCACCAACATTTTTGGGAATTGAGATAAAAATGAAAAATATTCCTCCTTCCATTCTTCCAATTTTTTATGGTATGCCTACTGAAGACCTTGATGATTTCTTGTTTGAATTTGATTCTTTATGTTGTACATATGTGTAATAGATGATGTTAATTTATTTATTTATTTTTTCTATTTCATACTATTTTAAAAGGATATGCATTAAAGTGGTTTATGGTATTGTAAGAGTCAACAATAATGTATTGGGATGATATGAGAAAAACATTTTTGAAGAAATACCAACCCTATTGTTAATCCCAGAGTGCTAAAGAAGATATTTTCAAAATGAGTCAACGGGAAGATGAAAACTTGGAAGATTACCGATACAAATTTACATATAATTTGCAGAAGGCCATGAAAAGTGATCTAAGTCCTAAATTTATATGAACACTCTTCTTAAAAGGAATCTAGGATGAATATATAGATGTCCTCAATCTTATGGGGATAGGGGATATTTCTCAATTACCTTATGATAAAATCATTGAATTGTGCAGGAAATACTCCAGAGGAAGAGAAAAGTCCGGTAAGTGATAAAAAGGTGCACTTTCAAAAGTAACTAAGTCAACATCTAGAGGAGTCTTATTGGAGTTGAAATTTATTAGAAAAATTTAAGACTAATCTTCTAACTACTCTTGGTTCTCAAATTGATACATCAAATGATAGAAAGAGATAAAAATAACAAAATGAAGTGTTGTTTATATTTTGTACAAAATGTAAAAAGTAACATCCCTTGCATGAATTCCCTTTAGATAGTATTGATGTTTGTAAAATTTCTGTAGAAAGACACTTAACAGAGAATTGTCCAAGAATAGTGGAACTGAAGGAAACAAACAAAAAAGATGATGAAGTACTAGAATCACTTTACTGCATTGCTTCTCTAAGAAGACCTTGGAAACCTTGACCAACAGGTATGTCTTCAGATCCGAATCCAAAATTTCCATACTATCAAAATCCTTTTCAAAATACATATACTACTCCTATGCCATGTCAGGCCTGGTCACCTCAGTAACATCCAAAACAACCTTACCAACAAGGTTTGCAAGGACAAGCTAATGGAAACCAACCCCCATACCAAAATCCATATCAATAGCCATACCAAAAACATTTTCAAAAATTGCTTATCCACCATATTTACAACCACCATTTCAACAATTTCAACCATCTCAAAGTGTTCAACATAAAATTCTAGTAATACACATAACGTAACCTCAATAGCTTTAGTTTCCCTCTAATCAATCTTAACCTAAACATACTCAATTACCATCCCAACTAGTGGCAAATCCTAATGTTAAAGGGGAGCAACATGTATATAATTCAGAAAAGACAGTTCCCATATATGCAATTGTTTCTATTGATAATATTCACTTAAGTTTATGGAAAGTAATGCAAAAGGAATCTCCTGTAATTATTGAAGAACAATAATAAATTGAGGGAATTCCAATGAAAACTTGCACAAAAGCAATCATTGAAACATCTAAACACATAGAAATTCAACAAAATCCATGTTTAATTACTAGACTACCTCCTTTTCTAGAGAGACTAATTGTAGAAAAATAATGGTTCCTATTGAGCATGATTTCTTAGATCAATTGAACAATTCATTTCTTAAAATTTCTTTATTGCAAGCTATTAAAGAAAATCCAATCTATGCTAAAAAAATAAGGAATCTTGTTTGAAATCCAAGAAAGTAAAGACATATCCAGTTACAATACATGTCATTGCTCATTTAGCTAACCTAATATCAAATTCAATTGAAACTAACAAATATATAGATCCAGGAATTCTAGTGGTTACAATTATAATATACATTTTGCTAATTCCAAATACTTTAATTGATTTAGGCATGGAAATAAATGTAATGACAATGGACACAATGAAAATTTAAATATACATATTATTTGACCAACACCTACAATAATTGAATTAGCTGATAGATCAAGAATTAAGCTGGAAGGTGTAATAAAGGATTTAATAGTCTCCTTGGATTCTTGGGAATATCTAGTAGACTTCTTAGTTCTATAACCCAAATCAAATTTGGGTGGACATTCCCTTATCCTTGGAAGGCAATGGTTGGCTACAATCAATGCCTTCATCCACTATAGATCATGACAAATGACAATTTATAAAGGAAATGAAAGTAAGCAAATAACACTATATCCCCTAGCTAAAAATTTGAATGAATTAGAACAATTGTCATGGCTTGAAGAAACAGATTTAGAAGAAGAAATGATCTAATCAATATTCACTATTAATCAAGCTATTGCTTTTGGGGATGCATCAAATGAAAATTTATTATATTAATTCATTTCTAATCCTAATATTGCAGAACAGTAAAAAAAAAGCAACATGTTGCAAAAACTAGTATTTTATAACAAACTTTTCAAGAGAATTTCACACTGAATTCTTTACAATATTATTTTCAACAAATTTTCCTTACGAATTTAATAGAAAACTCAAATTCTTAAATTATTGAACTTGAACTGGGAGAATTGTAAAACATCACTTCTTCATTGGAAGCATCTCAAGAAGATCAATTAATTCAGGTGCTAAAGAAGTACTCCAAAGCAATTCTTGGGCTTACACATATATGCAAGGTATTCACCCTAGTACACGTATTCATCATATCTGTTTAGAAGAAAATTCTAGTGATCTGGATTTAAACAGGAACACAAAAAATTATAGAGATAACCATAAACACAAAGATGCAGCGGAAATAATACTTCATTTCATTAATGTAAAATACTGAAATATGCCTACAAACAAAAATTGAAATAAACCATCTAGGGTGATGGTAGCTTATCTATGAGAAGAGATGTAGTGGCTACATGCCTCTGAACTGTGTTACAATGAGGCTCTAAGGCCTATTTATTGTTGAGAAACAATGGAAAACCCTAAACATCCAAAAACCTAACCCTAGAAGATGAAATGCCAAATTGTGGGCCCCGTTTGGGTAATCTGGTACATCGACTTCCCGAGATTGTAACTTTGGCATACAATCTTCGTTTGACGCGCACGATATCTTGTTAGAAAGATCTATCCGAGAACTATAACTTTGGGAAGAGCAACATCAGTCCATGGACCCATTTTGCTCCCAGTTTTCCCAAAAAACTTCGTTTAGGGCTTGAAAACAACTTCGGAAGTTCAAGACCTGAAAAACTGCTAAAAATAGTAAACTATGCTACAATTAAGGAAACTAAAAAGCTGAAAGAAACAATGGTGGGGGTCCAAGTGGACTTGACGAGTGGCCACCAATATCCACCTGGATCATTCCTCCACCCTTAGGAAGCAATGGTCTGTTGGCATTATGACTCAGGTTTGGCACTATGATAGAGGTGTTGTCCTTGATGGCAACTCACTTAGATGATAGATCACAGTTCAAGCTCTCAAAATGAAAAAAAAAAGAGATATATGCATTTTCCTTTTAACCAAGCCGCGTATACATGCAGGATCACCGATCAAAAAGCGCGTATGCGTATGCACGCACTTTCATGCAAGGAAAAGCGTGTACATGTGGGAAAACTTGTTTTTTAGTCCATGGTATTTAGTCCTTGGTATTGGACCTATGGTTTTGGACCATGGTATTGCGTCCGAAGTGTTGAACCCAAGTATTGGTTCTAAGTGGTTTTGGACCATGGTATTGAGTAAGGCCTAAGGCTATAAAAGGGGAAGGAGATCATTAGGCAAAGGCATTCACTCAAGTATTGAATATCTTATGAAGAGCAAGATCTACAATACTGGTCATCAGGTTATGGTGCATAGCTGGATCCGAACCAAGGAGGAACCTGAGCGCTAGAAGAAGGATGAGTTCTATTGATGGGTCAAGATCTTAAGGTTTGAATAGTAGTATCTTTGTGTGATTTTGATCTGTTATATTTGGCGCATGACTTGATCTATAAATCTGATAATCTGGGTATAATTGATGTTTGAATATCTGGAAAGGGAAAATTGTCTTTTATAGATCTGTACGTAGGTTCGGCACAGCAAAGGCGTGTATACACACTAGTTCAGTAATTCAAAATAGCGTATACGCTAGTTTGCATTAATACAGAAGCGTATGCACGTAGGTTCTTCATCTTGAAGTAGTGTACATCTCATACAATATGTTTGAGCTACTTCTTTTTGTGGTTGCAGTATTCTGGGTTCAGGATTGGTATCTGGTTACTGTTACTATATTCTGGTTACAACATTCAGAGAAGTGATTGATTGATTCAGTTTTGGTTGGTGCAAAGGGGATTGGTTGATGCAGATATATTTAATGTTTGATTGATGTTAGTTATGGATCCAGTTTGAAAATTTATGAAACGTGGTCCCTGGAAGAAAAGAGAAGGTTGTAGCCTTCTATAGGTCAGCACCTACATCAGCTAGTACAAGAGCTAAGGGGGTTGTAGCTCCCTTCCAGGAGAAGCTAGAGAACAAGAGAAGGTTGCAGCCTTCTACAAGTAGAAGCCTGCGCACTGGTATAATACTGCACCAGTACAGAAATATTGTAAAAAGAATTTACTTATTAACAAGAAGATAGAGAAGCATTGCAGTAGGTGGTTTTCAACCACATTGGTTTTCCACCTTATATCTTGTGTTCATATGTGTGATGATCTGTTCTGTTTACTGCACTTGTTTACTATCCTTATGGTTAATAAAGTTCAGATGTACTGATTAAAGATTGTTGGGTTGTGTTGTATTCTTTCCACGTAGTTAATAGGGGGTTTGAAGGGCACCCGTAACCCCACTTTATGGGGTCCGGGGCAGCGCCCCGGAAAATTTTGGTTTTGGACCATATGTTAGGTTGGGCGGACCCACCTATGGTTTTGTGCATGATTTTCGCACATGTTTTTTGGACGCGATGGTTTTCGGTCCATGGTATTGGATGCTTCGGCATGTATAAATATGTATTGTAACATTGAAAGGAACATAATGAAAAATCAAGCTGGTAGTCCCGGTTTTGGGATCCAGGGAAAAATCTCTGTGCATATGTGTTTTATGGGTTATGCTTTTGCATTGTTTATTTTCTTTGTTTAAGAATTCGTATGCAGGTAATTTTTGTACAGGGTTAAAACCTACATTTCGTATCAGAGCTGTTTTGGCTTCAAGGGGACGCCTTTGTTGCTGAGGGGTTTCGCTCGGGCCTGTGGTAGACCCTGTTCAGTGGGAGATTTGCGAGATCGATTCTGGTGGTGAAAGAAGATGGCGAGCCTGAGTGGAAAGATAGAGATTGAGAAGTTCAATGGTCAGAATTTTGAGTTGTGGAAACTCAAGATGGAGGATCTGTTGGTGGATAAAGATCAGTGGATCGCGGTAGATCCGGGTACTAAACCATCGGGAGTGACCGATGAAGAATGGAAGAAGTTGGATCGGAAGGCAAAGAGCACAATACGATTGTGTGTCTCAGATTCAGTATTGTTGAATGTATCAGGGGAAGCTACGGCAAAGGCTTTGTGGGTCAAGTTAGGGACTTTGTACCAATCTAAGTCTCTGGTGAATAAACTGTTCCTGCGGAAAAAGCTGTATAACCTGAGGATGAAAGATGGAGACTTGGTGACAGAGCATCTGAATGTGTTTAATATTGTGGTAAGTCAGTTATTATCTATTGATATTAAAATTTCAGATGAAGATAAGTGCATCAGTCTGTTGTGTTCTCTACCAGATTCGTGGGATAGTCTGGTTATTGCAATAGGTAGCAATGCAACTGCTTTGCAGTTTGATGAAATAGTCTCAGCCTTGCTGATGGAGGAGATGAGACGGAAAAATATGGACAACCAGAATGGTGATGCCTTGTTTGTACGAGGACGGTCCCAGAACAGAAACAAAAATAAGTCATCGAGTGGGAGATCTAAATCTAGAGGGAGATCTAAATCTCCAGGAAAACCTACAAAGGTAGTGTGCTGGAAATGCGGAAAGGAAGGGCACTTCAAAATGGATTGTAAATCTAAAGCTCCTGATAAAGGAAAGGGATCTGATGATGCTCCTTCTGCAAAGGCGAAAACAACCTCAGATGAAGGTGGGGATGTGTACTTGGCTTCTTCAAGTACACATGTAGATCATGAGGCATGGTTGATTGACTGAGGTGCATCCTTTCACTTCACTCCCCATAGAGAGTGGTTCTGCGAGTATGAGAAATACGATGGTGGTGATGTCTTCTTAGGAGATGATAGGAAGGATAGAATCATTGGTCGGGGAAAAGTAAAGTTGAAGTTGCAAGGTGGAAGGGTTAGAACACTTCCGGGTGTTCTACATATTCCTGCATTGGCCAGAAATCTGATTTCTGTAAGCAAGTTGGATGATGCAGGTGTAAAGACGGTGTTCGAGAAAGATACCTGCAAGATGGTTCAAGGAGCACTGATATTAATGCGGGGAGTTTGGATTGGAACTCTGTACAAGCTGCAAGGTAGCACTGTTGTTGATGGGTGCAATAGTTCTATGGTTCCTGAAAATGGAGTAGAGAATCTAGTGGTCTCTGGAGAGAAGACCATGTTGTGGCATCAAAGGCTTGGACATATTGGAGAGAAGGGCCTTCGAATACTTCATGGTAAAGGTATGGTAGAAGGTATGAATAATAGCTCTCTGGATTTTGATTTCTGTGAAAATTGTGTATATGGGAAGCAGAATCGGGTGAGTTTCCCCTATGGTGGTAAGAGGACGAAACAGATATTAGAGCTTGTGCACAGTGATGTGTTTGGACCTGTGAAGGTTCCATCACTGGGTAAGTCTGTGTACTCTGTATCATTCATAGATGACTTCTCAAGGAATACATGGATATATTTTCTTAAGAAGAAATTTGAAGTCTTTGACAGGTTTAAAGAATTTAAGGCTCTGGTGGAAAATCAGACGGAGAAGAAGATAAAGGTCCTGAGGACAGATAATGGTGGAGAATTTTGCAGCAAGGAATTTGAAGAATTTTGTAAGAAGTGTGGTATAGCACGACAGAAGACTACTCCATATACACCTCAGCAAAATGGAGTCGCAGAAAGAATGAACAAGACGTTGATGGAAAGGGCAAGAAGCATGCTCAGTGGTGCCGGGTTAGGACAGGAATTCTGGGCAGAGGCGGTGGATACTGCATGTTACCTGATCAACAGATCCCTTCATCAGCGTTGGACGATAAGACTCCACAAGAAGTATGGACTGGTAAGAAACCCTCTCTTTCACATCTAAGGGTATTTGGATGTGATGCATATGTACATGTTCCAAAGGAGAAACGAACCAAGTTGGATAGTAAATCTGAAAAGTGCATCTTTATTGGGTATAAGGATGGTTTAAAGGGTTATAAGCTTTGGAACCCAGTCACACGGAAGGTTGTGTACAGCCGAGATGTGTTGTTCAGAGAGGTAAAAGATGTTATTTAACATGAAGTCCAACCAAAGGAACCTGAGAAGATAGAGTTTGAGCCAAAGGAGGAAGAATCAGACTCTGCAGCAGAGGAGGAATTAGAAGATGAAGAGCCACAAACTCCGGCTGTGAGAAGATCAGTTCGAGAAAGAAGGCAGCCAGAAAGGTATAGTCCATCTGCTTTCAGTTCAAATTTTGCTTTGTATGTTACTGATAATGATCCCAGAACTGTGAAGGAAGCAGTGGATTCAGAGGATGGAAAACTCTGGAAAGAGGCCATGGTCGATGAAATGGCATCTTTGCACAAAAATGAGGCTTGGGATCTAGTGGAGTTGCTAGCTGGAAGGAAACCCATTGGTAGCAAATGGGTGTTCAAGAAGAAGACAAATGCAGAAGGAAAGGTGGAGAAATACAAAACTCGGTTGGTAGCAAAAGGTTATTCCCAGGTGCCGGGAATTGATTTTGGTGATATTTTTTCTCCTGTTGCCAAGGTAACTTCTATTAGATTACTTTTATCTGTTGCTGCTGCTTTTGATTTTGAGGTAGAACAGATGGATGTGAAGACAACATTTCTTCATGGGGATTTGGAAGAGGAAATCTACATGAAGCAACCTGAAGGCTTTGCGGTGAAGGGTAAGAAAGAACTGGTATGCAAGTTAAAGAAGTCTCTGTATGGGTTAAAACAGTCACCAAGGATGTGGTATCAGAAATTTGATACATTTATACGGGGACTTGGCTTCACGAGAAGCAAAGAAGATCATTGTCTGTATTTTAAATTAATTGGTGACCGTGTTATTTATCTGGTCTTGTATGTGGATGATATGTTGCTGGTTGGAAATGACAAAGAAATTATCCAGGATTTGAAGACCCAATTGTCCCCCAAATTCGACATGAAAGATCTTGGTGCTGCAAACTATATTTTGGGCATGGAAATTAAAAGAGATTGGTCAAAGAGGAAGCTCTGGTTAAACCAGAGGAAGTATGTCGAGACAATACTCCAGAGGTTTAATATGCAGGATAGTAAACTGGTGAAGGTTCCTATTCCTGTAGGTGTGAGGTTATCTACTGAACAGTGTCCCAAGACACAAGAAGAGGAAGAGGACATGTCCCGTGTTCCATATGCAAGTGCAGTGGGTAGCTTGATGTATGCAATGGTCTGTACTAGACCAGACATTGCACATGCAGTGGGAGTATTGAGCAGGTTTATGTCAAAACCTGGGAAGGAGCACTGGACAGCAGTGAAGCGAGTTTTCAGGTATTTGCGTGGCACTAGTGATTATGGTTTGTGCTACCAAGGAAGACCAGGATTGGACAGAGTGTTGGATATTCATGGCTTTGTTGATGCAGACTGGGCTGGAGATCTGGATCAGAGAAGATTTACAAGTGGGTATGTGTTTAACCTATTTGGAGGTGCAGTCAGTTGGATGAGTAAGAAACAATTTGTAGTGGCACTATCAACTACAGAGGCTGAATACATGGCAGCCACTCATGCAAGCAAGGAAGCAGTTTGGTTGCAGAGATTGTGTTCAAGTATGGGGTTAGTACAGGGAGTTATAAGAATAGACTATGACAACCAAAGTGCAATTTTCTTGGCAAAGAACCCTGCTTATCATTCAAAGACAAAGCACATTGATGTTCAATATCACTTTGTGAGGGATATGATAGAAGACAGAAAGGTGTTGCTAGTAAAGGTGGACACTTTGAAGAATACTGCAGATGCATTGACAAAATTTGTGAGCTCTGAGAAGTTCTCTTGGTGTAGAGAAGCAATGGGAATCTCAGGGCTGAAAAAATGACTAAGCTCTCCTGTGGAAAGAAAACAACAAGTGGGAGATTGTTGGGTTGTGTTATATTCTTTCCACGTAGTTAATAGGGGGTTTGAAGGGCACCTGTAACCCCACTTTATGGGGTCCGGGGCAGCGCCCCGGAAAATTTTGGTTTTGGACCATATGTTAGGTTGGGCGGACACACCTATGGTTTTGTGCATGATTTTCACACATGTTTTTTGGACGCGATGGTTTTCGGTCCATGGTATTGGATGCTTTGGCATGCATAAATATGTATTGTAACATTGAAAGGAACATAATGAAAAATCAAGCTAGTAGTCCCGGTTTTGGGATCCAGGGAAAAATCTCTGTGCATATGTGTTTTATGGGTTATGCTCTCGCATTGTTTATTTTCTTTGTTTAAGAATTCATATGCAGGTAATTTCTGTACAGGGTTAAAACCTACAAAGATCAAATAGATTAATTAAATCTTAAGTTTACAGAATATACGCTAGTTGCTGTAGACACAGTTGCGTGTATACGCTGGTTTCCATATCTGAAGTAGCGTATATCTAAGTTTGAAAATGAAGAATTATTTGACTTGATAATACTGATTCACCCCCCCTCTCAGTATTATTTCCAACAATTGGTATCAGAGCTAGGTTCTTCAGAAGAAGCTTGATTGCTGGAAGGAAGATCTATCATCATGAGCAACTACGAAAGCGAGGCATCCATTAGGCCACCAATCTTTGATGGGAGCAACTTCGTCTATTGGAAGGTAAGAACCACAACCTATATTCAATCTCTTGGTGCAAAAGTTTGGGATATCGTGGAAGGAGGATACACATTTCCATTAGCAACTCCTATAGATACAGCTGGTAAAAAGAAGTATGAAACAAATGCAAAGGCTGTCAATACTCTATTGGGGAGTCTATCTCAATCAGAATTCGTCAAGGTTATGTAGCTCAAAACCGCCAAAGAAATATGGGACAAGATCATTCTAAGCTATGAAGGAGATGATCAGGTAAAACGTGCAAAACTACAATCTCTCAGAATTCAATATGAAACTCTCAGAATGCACAATGATGAAAGTGTGGCTAATTATTTCTTACGTATAGATGAGATTGTTAATCACATGAAAAACTTGGGTGAAGAAATAAAAGAAGTTACTTTAGTTGAAAAAGTTCTAAGATCTTTGTCTTCTAAGTTTGAATCAAAAGTTTCTGCCATAGAAGAAAAGTAGAATCTTCAGAGTATTACTATGTCACAGCTACACAAAATTCTAACTGCTTTCGAAATGAAAAAAGGGGACCATCAGACATGAGAGAAGCCGCATTCACAGCTTCAAGAAAAGGCTAATACAATAAGTCAGGGCATACATTAGAAGAAGAGGAAGAATCAAACTTTGTCAAGAACCTTCAACGGGGTTTTGGAAGATTCAAAGGTAAGCTACCTTTCAAATGTTTTGCTTGTGGGAGAATCGGTCACTATGCAACCAAATGTTCTCATAAAGATAAGCTTGATAAAGATAAGGAACCAGTTAAAAGGAACAGAAAATAGAATGTAAGTAGGAAGAGCTTTCAAATAGTGATGAAGATGAACATGGTAATGATTGTAGACTTTTGATGGCTTTTGAAGATGATGATTTCTTGGATGCTATAGATGAAGATGATCTTTATGAACAAATTTCTAAAACTTAAAATTTGTTTAGAAGAAAAGAATATGATCATAGATACTCTGACATTCCAACTTGCTGAAAGGGAAAAACACAACGAAAAGTTAGAATGTGAAATTGTGGGAGTTAGAAAAGATATTGAGAAAACAAAAGCTCTTAATCTTAGATTTGCTAAAGGATCTGAAACTTTAGATGAGATTATCAAAGTGCAACGTTCTCCTCTAGTCAAGACATGTCTTGGATATACTTAAGAAGCATCTCAAGCACAGAAGCCAGCCACCTCCAAAAGTTATCTTGATGCAACAAGGAGAAAGGTTGACAACCGTCAGCAAAGGCATAAAGTAAATCACCAGGTAAATTAGGGTCAATTACTTCAAGGATGAACAAAAGCTACAACCAACCGCAGGTAAATCATTCTCAATTTGCCTCAAGAATGAATGTCAATGGAAACTATAATCACTTGGACGATAGATTTGATATTCGTAGGAATTTTTTTAATGGCCAATGCTTTTCACGTCATAACTTTGGACACAAAGTTGCACAATGTGTTGCCTACAATACCATCATGACTCGAGAAGCACAAAATCAAAGGAGCGTGACTGGGATCATGAAGAGGACCTACAATAACTTTTCTGCTCTTGAAAATGAAATAGAACCCTCATTTTATTAACAACTTCGGTCATGAAGATTCTAAATGCAGGAGTAAGTTTTGGCAAACATCTCAGAAGGAGCAACCTTCATTGGGTCCCAAAACTTGGAGAAAGAAAAAACCACAACTAGAAAGATGTGGGATAGCCTTATATGCGGAAGGAAAAGAAAATCAGTGGTACATCGACAATGGATGTTCGAAACATATGACAAGTGATAAAGAAAAACTTCAGTCATATAGTGCCTTAGAAAAGGAAAGGAAGGTCTCATTCGGAAATGACACACCTGCATTCATAAAAGGTAAGGGTTTTGTTCTTTTGAAAGAAAAAATCAAAGCTGGAAATGTTATGTATGTTGATGGCTTAAAGCATAATCTATTGAGTGTTAGCCAAATGTGTGATCAAGGAAATGAGGTAATATTTCGATCAAATGGATGTATTGTTTGTGAGATTGATACAGGAGAAACAGTGATCAAAGGCATAAGAACTCCAAATAATTTATACATACTCAAGGCAGGACAAAAACAGTGCTATCTAAGTAAGAATGATGAACACTGGC
The DNA here is from genome assembly GCA_031772625.1 of Pinus tabuliformis. Classification (NCBI taxonomy): domain Eukaryota; kingdom Viridiplantae; phylum Streptophyta; class Pinopsida; order Pinales; family Pinaceae; genus Pinus; species Pinus tabuliformis. The sequence goes on along the minus strand of CM062808.1, from coordinate 583,878,023 downwards.
TATGGCATAAAATATTGGGGCATCTAAGCTTCTCTTAGATAAGGAAAGCATGCAAATATCAGGCGGTTCGTGATCTCCCTGACATCAGAATTCTAGACAAGACAATATGCAAATCATGTCAATTTGGTAAGAAAACCAGAACTAATTTCCCTGAGAAGGAAGGATCAGCTAGTAAGCCACTTGAACTTGTCCATACTGATTTATGTGGTCCATCGAAGAAAAAGTCACCTCAAGGAGAAGAATACTTTATATTGTTCATTGACGACTTTTCCAGGATGTGTTGGATAGGACTTATGAAGCATAAATATGAAGCTTTCGAAAAATTGAAAGCTTTCAAAGCCTTGGTTGAAAATGAATCACATCGCAGAATCAAATGCCTCAGGTCTGATCGAGGAGGGGAATTTACCTCGGATGAATTTTTCGAATTTCGTGAAGAACATGGAATAAGAAGGGAATTCTCTACTGCAAGGACCCCTCAGCAAAATGGAATAGTGGAAAGGATGAACAGAATGGTTCAACAAATGGCTTGTGCTATGCTTGATGAGTCGGGAACTCCTGCAACCATTTTGGGTGAAGCTGCATTTGCTGTCGTTACTATTCTCAACAAAACAAACATTTGGGTAAACAACATTCAAACTCCTCATGAACTTTGGTATGGTAAGACTCCTATGGTAAAATACTTCAAGGTTTTTGGAAGCAAATGTTACATCAAAAGGACTGATGAAAATCTTGGCAAGTTTGAACCTATAGCAGATGAAGGCATTCTCCTTGGTTACTCTTCCCGAAGTAAAGGATACAAATGTTACAATAAAAGACTTGGAAAAATTGTTGAAAGTATTGATGTGGTGGTTGATGAAGAAGGCAACAATTCAAAACAGATAAGAACCGAAGATTTTGAAGACGAAAAGGACTATCCTTCAACATCAGACCAGACTAATGTTGAAGAAGAAATGTATGAGGCACCAGAAGAACAAATAATAATAGAAGAAAAGACTCCATCCAGGTATGTTCAGAAGAACCATCCAGAGACTCAAATTTTGGGGCAGAATGAGGCAGGTGTTCAAACAAGAAGAACTATATTAGAAGCTTCAAGCTATCTAGCATTACTCTCCTTCGCTGAACCGCGAAATGTCAGTGAAGCATGCAAAGATGAATGCTGGGTCAAGGCCATGAATGAAGAACTTGAGAAGATTGAAAAAAATAACACTTGGGAATTGGTTCCTAGACCTAATGATAAGAATGTCATAGGGACCAAATGGATATTCAGAAACAAGCTGAAAGAAAATGGAGATGTTATTAGAAACAAGGTCAGACTTGTTTGTAAAGGGTATGCTCAACAAGAAGGTATAGACTTTGAAGAAACTTTTGCACCGGTTGCTAGACTTGAAGCCATAAGAATGTTCCTTGCTCTTTCTAGCTTTCAGAAGTTCAAAGTATATCAAATGGATGTGAAATCTGCCTTTTTGAATGAAGACTTAGAAGAAGAAGTGTATATCAAGAAACTAGATGGATTCATCCTTGGAAATGATCCAAAACTTGTATGCAGACTTAAGAAGGCACTCTATGGTCTTAAACAGGCTCCAAGGGCTTGGTATTATCGTCTGGAAAAATACCTCCATCAATAAGGTTTTTCAAAAGGATCAATAGATAGCAATCTATATATGAAAATTGATAATGATAAATTGCTAATACTTGTTGTGTATGTTGATGATATCATCTTTGGTGGCAATGAAGAAGCCATGAGTCAAAACTTTGCTTTGGTGATGCAGAAAGAATTTGAAATGTCCCTGCTTGGTGAGCTAACATATTTTCTTGGTTTACAAGTTCAACAAAATAAAGATGGTATCTTTCTATCACAAACCATGTACCTCAAGCAAATCTTGAAGAAATATGGCATGGAAGATTCGAAACCAGTATGTACCCCTATGATAAAAGGATGTAGCCTCAACGCAAATGATGATTCAGCAGCAGTACATCAACCAACCTATAGATCCATGATTGGTAGTCTGCTCTATTTGACAGGTACCCGACCAGAAATCATGCATGCAGTGCGAATAGTTGGAAGATTCCAGGAAAATCCAAAAGAAGCACACCTTTAGGCAGTTAAAAGGATTTTCAAATATCTTCAAGGAACATAAAACTATGGCTTATGGTATCCTAGAGATACAGATCTCACACTTCATGCATACATAGATGCAGATTGGGCAGGAAGCGTGGATGATAGAAAAAGCACTAGTGGTGGTGCATTCTTTATGGGGTCCAGATTAGTATCTTGGTTCAGCAAGAAACAAAGTTCGATTGCATTATTGACAACTGAAGCAGAATATGTGGTTGTTGCATCTTGCTGCACACAACTCCTTTGGATGATGCAAATTTTGCAAGACTTTCAAATCTTATGTACTCCACCTATCTCCATTTTATGTGATAATACAAGTGCAATCAGTATTTCAATGAATCTAGACATGCATTCAAAGACCAAGCACATACCTATCAAATATCATTTTCTTTGGGAACAATTGCTTGACCAAAAGGTCAAATTGGATTATGTTCCCTCCAAGGAATAGGTTGTTGATATATTCACCAAACCATTGCCCAGGGAGACATTTGAATACCTCAGACAGAAGTTGGGAGTAGTGGATGCATCATTTTGCTGTTGAAACTTATCTGTTTCAGAGAAAAATGGTTGTATGCGAGTTTCATGAGGAGCATCCACGTACATACGCCGGTTTCTATGGATACAATCGCGCATATGTTGATTTGAAGAAAAATAGTGGGCCAGACTTAGGATGAAAACAGTCTGACATGTGTTTGACAGAGACCATATGGCACAGGTTCAGGGGGAGCATATACTTCTAATAAAGCATTGTTGGCATTATCTTAGAATATGTTGGTTCAATTTCACAATTGCTTTGGTTTCAGGTGGAACTGGTGTTGAGGGAGATCATGGTTGCTGATATGGATGATGATTGATAGATGTTGTTGATGACTATCATAGTCTTGTCTTAGATATTTAGTCTCTATGTCATGCATTTCCTTTATTATCAAGGTCATGTAACGACCTATTTTGGTTTCCCCACTATGCCTGGGATGGATGATGTAATGTTCTTGTTTTATCATGGTAAAATTTTGGTGTATCCCCACTTGGTTGGGTGGATTAGACAATATTGGTATATCCCCACTTGGTTGGGAGATGGATGTATGTATGAGTCTTTGGTGATAGGAAGGTCATTTATGGAGTTATGTTCTTTCTTGTAGAACATCATTTTGTAGACCTTGCCTATAGTCAGGGGGAGCATGGACAACACAGATGAGGAGAGATTTCATCATGTGCTCAGGGGGAGCACAACCATTTGCCCTTGATGACAAAGGGGGAGAATGATTTTGAGTGACTTGGGGTTGCCATCAAGTCCAAGTGGGGAGATTGTTGGCATTATGACTCAGGTTTGGCACTATGACACAGGTGTTTTCCTTGATGGCAACTCACTCAGATGACAGATCACAGTTCAGACTCTCAGAATGAAGAAAAAAAGAGATATACACAGTTTCCTCTTAACCAAGCCGCGTATACACGCAGGATCACCGATCAAAAGGTGTGTATGCGTATGCACGCACTTTCATTAAAGGAAAAGCGTGTACATGTGGGAAAACTTATTTTTTAGTCCATGGTATTTAGTCCTTGGTATTTGGACCTATGGTTTTGGACCATGGTATCGCGTCCGAAGTGTTGAACCCAGGTATTGGGTCCCAAGTATTGGTTCTAAGTGGTTTTGGACCATGGTATTGAGTAAGGCCTAAGACTATAAAAGGGGAAGGAGATCATTAGGAAAAGGCATTCACTCAAGTATTGAATATCTTATGAAGAGTAAGATCTAGAATACTGGTCATCGGGTTATGGTGCATAGCTAGATCTGAACCAAGGAGGAACCTGAGCACTAGAAGAAGGATAAGTTCTATTGATGGGTCAAGATCTTAAGGATTGAATAGTAGTATCTTTATGTGATTTTGATCTGTTGTATTTGGCGCATAACTTGATCTATAAATCTGATAATCTGGGTAAAACTGATGTCTAAATATTTGTAAAGGGAAAATTGTCTTTTATAGATCTATACATAGGTTCGGCACAACAAAGGCATGTATACACGCTGGTTCAATAATTCAACACAACGTATACGCTGGTTTGTGTTAATACAGAAGCATATGCACCAGGTTCTTCATCTTGAAGTAGCGTACGTCTCATAAAATATGTTTTAGCTACTTCTATTTATTGCTACAGTATTCTGGGTTCAGGATTGGTGTCTGGTTACTGTTACTGTATTCTGGTTACAACATTCAGAGAAGTGATTGATTGATTCAGTTTTGGTTGGTGCAAAGGGGATTGGTTGATGCAGATATATTTGATGTTTGATTGATGTTACTTATGGATCCAGTTTGAAAATTTATGAAACGTGGTCCCTGGAAGAAAAGAGAAGGTTGTAGCCTTATGTAGGTCAGCACCTACATCAGCTAGTACAAGAGCTAAGAGGGTTGTAGCTCCCTTCCAGGAGAAGCTGGAGAACAAGAGAAGGTTGTAGCCTTTTGCAAGTAGAAGCCTGCATACTGGTATAAGACTGCACCAGTACAGAAATATTGTAAAAAGAAGTTTCTTATTAACAAGAAGATAGAGAAGCATTACAACAAGTGGTTTTCACCCACATCGGGTTTCCACCTTATATCTTGTGTTCATATGTGTGATGATCTGTTTTGTTTACTGCACCTGTTTACTATCCTTATGGTTAATAAAGTTTAGATGCATCGATTAAAGATCAAATAGATTAATTAAATCTTAAGTTTACTGAATATACGCTAGTTGTTGTAGACACAATTGCGTGTATACACTGGTTTCCATATCTGAAGTAGCGTATATCTATGTTTGAAAATGAAAAATTATTTGACTTGATAATACTGATTCACCCCACCCTCTTAGTATTATTTCCAACATGGTCCCCATTGCGTTGAGTTCCTCTATGAGATGAGGAAACTTTTGCTGAACTTGGTCCCTGGTGAGCCACTTGCCTTGGTGAAGGTGTTGGCCTGCTTTGACAACTTGATACAATTGGATATTCTATTGCCGAGTGTGCTTGATCTTTGTGTCCATGATCTGATCAGTTGCAGCTTGTTCCATGCAATTTGGATTTAACTCTGTGGGTGTGAGTTTTTCTGTAATGTCGGATGTGTCTAGTAATGGTGGAAAGTATGGTTGAAGGTGGTCCACATTGAACACTGGGTGCAGGCCAAGGAATGGGGGAATGTTGAGCTCAAATGCATTGTCTCCCACAGCCTTGGTAATGGTGTAAGGACCATATCTGAGTGGTCTAAGTTTCTGATAGGCTTCGGTAAGGCGTTCCTTTTGCAAATGCAACCAGACTTTGTCGCCCATTTGAAACTTGTGTGGCACCCAATGTTGATCATGTCGTTGCTTGTACTTGGCATTTGATTTCTCCAAAATATCATGGACCTACTGGCGAATATGTTGGATGTGCTCAATGAAGTTGTTTACCTTATCTTTTTTGGACTGGACATGAGCCGAATCTGTGTGAGTAGCTACGAAAGGCATGGCCACATCAATGGGACATAGTGGCTGGAATCCCAAGCCCACTTGAAAAGGGTTGTGGCTAGTTAAGTTGTGGAGAGCCCAGTTGTAGCTATGTTGAACATAGGGGAGGTTCTCATCCCATGTGCATGGATGCTTTGAGTTGTACATGTGAAGAATGTGTACAATCATCCTCTTGACAACCTATGTCTGGCCATCAGTTTGAGGATGGAAGGTTGTGGACTTATTGAGTCTGGTGTCTAGAATCGACTAGAGACTGGACCAGAATGTTTTGAGGAACCTGCTATCCCAATCTGAGATGATACACTATGGGATCCCAAAGTGTACCCACACTCATTCAAAGAAGAGTTTAGCAGTGGCTTCTGCTGTGATATTCTTCTTGCAGGCTGCCATAATGGCCATCTTCGAGCACCTGTCAACTGACCACAAAAACACAGTGGTTTCCATGCATAGTGGAAGGAAGGCCTAAGATGTAATCCATGGAGATGGATTCCCAAGGTCAACTAGGGTAGGCAGTGGGGCATAGAGGCCTTGCTTTTGATGGTCGGTTTGGCAATGGAGCAGGCAGTGCATGATCTGATGTACTTTCCGACATCTCGTCGAAGATTCGACCAATAGAAATACTTCTGCAGTACTGCCACCGTTTTCTCGACCCCAAAATGCCCAACAGCTCGATTGTAGTGTGCTTCCCAAATCATCTTGGCACGCTCGCTTGAAGGAACAAAAAGGTAACCCAAGTGGCATAACAAGGCATCCTAAAGGTGAAAATCTGGAACATGCTGACCCTCTAGGAGTGTTTGGTATGTGTGGCTGAATTCTGGGTCACTTTTGTAGAGAAGTGGCCAATCAGAAGTGTCGTGCCCACAAGAGTTGAGCACGGTGGTTAACACCATGATCGGTGGTCCACTAAGGCAATCTGCAACATTATTGGTGCTTCCCTTCTTATACTTGATATTCAAATGGAATTGTTGCATGTATGTGGACCACTTCTGATGGCGATCATTCTGCAATTTCCCTTGGGTTTGTATGAATTGTAGGGGTCGGTGGTCTGTGTGGATGAACGTTTCCTTCCCCAAGATGTAATGCTTCCATTGTCGACAGGTATGCACAATGGAATACATGTCTTTGTCATAAGTGGGATACTTCCGGATTGTGTATGAAAGTGTCTCACTGTGATATGCCACGGGATGCCCATGTTGAGTAAGGACTGCTCCAATAGCATAGTCAGAGGCATCTGTCTTGACCTCAAATGGTTGTTGCAAGTCTGGTAATGCGAGCACTGGTACTGAGTAGAGGCAATATTTCAACTCTATGAATGCCTTCTATTGAGAATCAGACCAAAATAATTTTTCTTTCACTTCTCCCTTAGTGACTTGACTCAAGGGCCAAGTGATATGAGAAAATCCCAACATGAACCTATGGTAGAAGTTGGCAAGACCTAGAAAGCTGCAGAGCTCTGCTAGAGTGGTTAGGGATGGCCAATCCCGAATGAGTTGGATCTTGGCTGGATACACATGCACCCCCTTTTCATCAATAATGTATCCCGGATATTAAACCTGGGTCATGCCAAAAGTGCATTTCTCCAAATTGGCACATAACTTGTGTTGCCGTAGTGTTTGGAGAACCTGTCGCATGTGTTGTGTTGTGTGTGGAGCATGATTGTTCAAAGGTCTTTATTTCAGCCGGATGTATACCCCAGGAAGTTTGTACACCCCTCCACGCGGGAGGGTGCGGGGGGACTTGTCCCCCCCCGCGGGGGTCCGGGGGGACCGATCCCCCCCGGCTGGGGGGTCCGGGGGCCAGTGGTCCCCTGGCAGGGGCTCGGGGGCAGTGCCCCGAATCTAAAAACAAATGTAAAATTGCCTTGTAAAAGTATAGTAATTTCTAGTCAATCTGGGCCATTCATTAGGCGAATGATCTGACGGTAGAACTTATGTTTAGTTTAGAGTTTTTTGCCCTAGAAGGCAACCCCTCTCTTTGTATGAGGGTATTGTAATTGAGGCTGTGAAATAGATGTGTATTCTGTGAGCGAGAAACAGAGAGGTGAAACTGTGAGAGAAAACAGAGGATATTACAACGGATTTGCTGTAGGTTGTGTCTCTTCATTTTGATGGATAATAGAAAGGAAGGACTGGCTTTTCGGGGTGGACGTAGCCCAAACTGGGTGAACCACGTATATCTGTGTCTCTCTTGTTTTGTGCGTTTTCTGTGTTTATATTTCTGCAATATTTTATGTGTTCCATTGCTCCATAATTTATAATTTTCTAACAACTGGTATCAGAGCCGAAGGTCTATTTGGCTGATAAACTCGCAGGAAAGAAGGGTTCCTGGTTCGAGTGGGAGCAATGGCGGAAGATGGTAAGTTTAGGGTCGAGAAATTTAACAGCCAAAACTTCTCGCTGTGGAAGATGCAGATGGAAGATTATCTGTATCAGAAATATCTATACCTACCATTGGGCGGAAAAACAAAGATGCCGATGGGTATGAAAGATGAAGAATGGAACCTTCTCGATAGAAAGGCACTCGGAACAATACGGTTGTGCCTTGCTGCGTTAGTCGCCTTCAACATTTCGAAGGAAACCACAACAGAGGGTTTGATGCAGACATTGTCGAAACTATATGAAAAACCCTCAGCCTCAAACAAGGTATTTCTTATGAAACGGTTATTTAATATGAATATGTCGGAAGGTGGATCTGTTGCAAACCATTTAAATGATTTTAATACAGTTACAAGTTAGTTAAGTTCTGTAGGGGTAAAAGTTGATGATGAAGTTAGAGCTCTGTTATTCTTGTGCTCATTACCAGAAAGTTGGAATGGTTTGGTAATGGCCATTAGTAACTCCGTTTCTGGATCTAGTACTTTAAAGTTTGATGATGTTGTCGGTGCTATCCTTAGCGAGGAAATGCGACGGAAAAGCTCCGGTGAGACATCAGGAAATGCTTTGAGTGTAGAGTCTAGAGGAAGAAAAATGGAAAGAGGAAAGAGCTTAGGATATCGTAGTAAATCAAGGAAAGGCAGATCCAAGTCTAGATCGGGGATAGTTCGCTGGAAATGTGGAAAGAAAGGACACCTAAAGAAAGACTGTAGATCTCGGAAGGGAAAAGAAGGAGATGCACAGCAAGAAAACAATCATGAAGCAAATGTGACATGTGAGGTGTTACAAGATGCTTTGATTCTTTCTTTCAAAAATATTACTGATTCCTGGGTGGTAGATTCAGGGGCTTCATTCCATGCCACACCTGATAAGAAATACTTTCATGACTATGTTCAAGGAGATTTTGGACAAGTTTGTCTGGGTGATGATAAACCCTGTAAAATCGTTGGAATGGGTAAGGTTATTGTAAAACAGTGGAATGGAAACCAATGGCTATTAAAGGAGGTAAGGCATGCTCCAGATCTAAAGAAAAATCTGATTTCAACAGGGTAGTTGGGCGGTGAAGGTTGTGTGACAACTTTCACAGATAAAGCTTGGAAGGTCACCAAAGGAGCCCTGGTAATAGCAAAAGGCGAAAAGGTTGGTACATTGTATTTATGCAATGGTATTTCTAACTCTGTTAATGCTTTAACTTCCAAAGGAGCAGATGCAGTATTATGGCATCATAGGCTCGGACACATGAGTGAAAAGGGGATGAAGATTCTTCACTCAAGGAATTTGTTGCCGGGTTTGAAGAATGTTGATTTGGACTTCTGTGAGAATTGCATTTATGGAAAACAGAAGAGAGTCAGATTTCTCAGAGTTGGGAAAGAAAAGAAGAATGAAAAATTAGAGCTTGTGCATACTGTTAGGGTCCCACCCTAACCCCCTTATTTATGTCATGGGATCACGTCATAGTCAAGAGTCAATAAAGCCCATATTAATAATTGTAAGTGGTTAACCCGCAGTTAATGACGGGACCACAGTTAGTTGCAAATGGGCGGTAGTATTAGATAGATGGTATTAATAAAATCCACGATATTGGCTCGTGGTATTGCATGTATGAGTCATATATAAAGGATAGAGACTCCCTGCGAGGAGTATTGTGTCTTGCGTTGTAATCGAGCTCTGCTCTATTGGAGGTTGCCCCCTCGAAGAGGCCTGTGAACATTTCTCTCTGGATAATAAAATCATTGCCATTCTGTGCTCTGGGTATATTTTCTTCGCATATTTTGTGTTCTCGGTATTTTTCTTCGCAATTTCTATGTTTGGGTATCGCTTTGCAGGTTAAGAAGCATAACAAGTGGTATCAGAGCACTTTCCAGGGCTCGGTGGGATCTCCAAATTTTAGCAAAATTTTTTTAGGCTAGAGACGTGTTCCGGCGTCTTTAAACCACGGGATCTGTCGTTAAGCGCATAAACTTGCAGATTTGGGGAGGCATGCACACAGGAAATACAAGAGGTGGTCACGTCTGTTGGACTCCCTTGTAACCCCTGTGGGTACCCCTTCGAGTAGTAGCGCATTAGACAGAACCGCGCACGGACTGTCTTCCACGTACCCTCTGGGTATATAGGAAGCCCCCTAGCTCCAGTGAAACCTCGCCATAGATAAAACTTCGGCCGTCTTGTTGCTACAGTACACCGAGAACAGCACTCGGAGAGATTACTCGCCCGTACGATAGGGTAGTCGGGTTGTACGGCTAAGGGTATGGTCGATCCTCCTTAGTTAGAGCCCTGAAACATTGGGCCGAGTACTACTGTCAGACCCTTATGTATATTGCGATCTGTAGCACCTAACACTCCCCAAGACCATAGTTCCCTTTTCTATTGGGGGATCACACATCATCTATTCCAGTTCAGGGGCGGCAGTTGTTCCACCATTCAGATCTCTCAGATCCACCAGATCGGATATTTTCAGATCAGCAGCAGCAGTGTTCCACCATTCAGATACCTCAGATCCATCAGATCGGAGTAGTTGCGAAGGGTTCCTATACCTGCATATGATTTTCGCAGGACTTTTGGTGGCATTGACATTTTGAGGATTTGGCGACTGCAGTATTGATCAGAAAGGAGTAAAACTACGTTAGGAGTTTTCTAAAAAAAAAAAAAAAAAAAGTCTGAGATCTTCCGGGGCGCTTATTGGTGACCTAGCCCATCAGAATCAGGACGACGAGCTGAGCAAGGTGGTACCATTCAATTCTTAGTAAAAATTTTTCGGCGGTCCCAAATTTTCGTCAGACAGGTGTATGGTAGAAACTCGCGCTCAAGCAATGGCCACTGAAAGGATAGAAAAAATAGAAGAAGAGGTGCACTCCCTCAGCTCTACGGTGGCACGGATCGAAACTCATCTTAAAGGATTAGATGGCCTACTAACGGACAAGGGCAAGATGCCAGCCCACGAGTAGGAGTATAAGGGTCATGAATACCATGAAGGGGAGTCAAGCCACTCTCCTCACGTCTGGCACACCCATCCACCACCCAATCAGAGACCTCCCAAGTTGGATATGAATAAATTTGACGGTTCTCACACGTCCGCATGGCTAGCACAAATGGAGCAGTATTTTCAATTGAATCATATCATAGATGAGGGGATTAAGCTTATGGTGGGCACCATGTACTTGGACAGTGAACGATGGGAATGGAAGGAATGGTATCAGCGATGCAATGGACAATTTCGGAATTGGGGCCAATTTACCAAAGCTCTTCGAAATCGCTTTGAACAGGAAGACTCTTTTTTGGGGCGTCTCACTAAGCTCCGACAGACGGGTACAGTGGATGAATATATTACCGCTTTTGAAGCCTTAGCCTTCCGCACTCAGGGTCTCACAGATGAATTCTACATGGAATGCTTTATCAGCGGTCTTAAAGAAGCCATCAAAGCTCAGGTTCTACTCCACCACCCCCCCACATGGAACGAGGCTTGCCAGGTAGCCCGTAAGGCGGAACGGGCATTAACAGCTCAATCCAGCCGCTTCAACTTTCCCGCTAAAGGTCGTCCCTCACAGGCTCCCAATATGACCCAAACACTTAAGATTCAAAAGGTGTCACCTGCAGAAATGGCCGAAAGAAGGAAGCAAGGACTATGTTACTACTGTGATGAAAAATACTCCCCGGGTCATAAATGCAAAGAGCACAAGTTTTTTCAAATCGATGCCACTGAATACAGCTCCACCGAGGAAGATCCACCACTTGAGGAACCAGAGGCGACCGAAGAAGATAACCAACAAGAGATGGTATCTGATGAACCTATGATTTCGCTGCATGCATTGGCTGGAATCTCTTCACCTCAAACTCTCAAAATCAGGGGTTTTCTTAAACATCGGCTAGTAATAGTTTTGATTGATAGTGGAAGTACCCATAATTTCATCCACCAAAAGATCGCTGAAGCAGCACATTGTTATGTCCGAGCAGTTTCTAACTTCCAAGTCCAGATTGCAGATGGAGGCACAATGAAATGTGAAGGTCGCTGTGAAAATGTCAAAATTCAAATGGGGGATTATCAATTGAAAACCCACATGTTTGCAATACACATGGGGGGCTGCGACATTGTCCTAGGTGCGGAATGGCTCCGCACTCTTGGGCCAATCACAATGGATTTCCAGGAGTTATATATGAGTTTTAAGCAGAACGACTACACACATACCCTCCGTGGGCTACAAGCAGGAGCCCCTTCTATCATAAGCTCGCATCGTATGGAAAAATTGTTAAAAAAGGGCCATCATGGAGTAGTAGCTCAATTTAATGCCATCCAGGTAGTAGAGACCATGTCTTCGCCAATTCATCCTGAGATGCAACAGATTTTGAATAAACATCGGACGGTCTTTGACAAACCTCATGAACTTCCACCCTCGCGAGGGGAACATGATCATAGCATCACATTGGTCCCAGGGGCCCAACCCCCAAATGTGCGGCCATACAGACATCCGTTCACCCAAAAGAATGAAATAGAAAAAATCATCAAGGAATTGTTGGAAGCAGGTGTCATTCGTCCTAGTATTAGTCCTTACTCATCTCCAGTCGTCATGGTCCTCAAGAAAGATGGGGAGTGGCGGATGTGTCCAGACTTCAGGGCCCTCAATAAGTTAACAGTCAAAGATAAATTTCCCATCCCAGTGGTTGACGATTTGCTGGACGAACTCAATGGGGCTCAATTCTTCACTAAATTGGATCTTCGCTCAGGCTACCACCAAATTCGCATGAAGGAAGTTGACATTCCCAAGACAGCTTTCAGAACTCATGAAGGCCATTATGAGTTCTTGGTCATGCCATTTGGTCTCTGTAATGCCCCCTCCACTTTTCAGAGCCTTATGAATCACCTCCTCAGACCATATCTCAGAAAATTTGTCCTGGTCTTCTTCGATGACATCCTCATCTATAGTGGCACTTGGGCGGCACATCTTAAGCATGTAGATATCCTCTTGCAACTGCTCAGCAAGCATAAATTATTTGTCAAAATGTCTAAGTGTGCGTTTGGCATGGAAGAAGTTGAGTATTTAGGCCACATTGTGGGCCGTGAAGGTGTCAAGGTTGATCCCAAAAAGATCCAGGCAATGCAAGAATGGCCTCAACCTAAGACCTTGAAAAGCTTGAGAGGATTTTTGGGTCTCACAGGCTATTATCGTAAATTTGTCCGCAACTATGGCCGCATAGCGAAGCCCCTGACGCAACTTCTCAAGAAAAATTCCTTCTTCTGGAACGAAGAGGCACAACAGGCATTTAACGCTCTCAAAACCGCCATGTGTTCCACTCCGGTCTTAGCACTACCAGACTTCACCAAAACATTTGTCATCGAATCTGATGCTTCAGGAACAGGTATTGGAGCAGTCTTAATGCAGGAAGGGCGACCATTGGCCTTCACCAGCCAACAACTAAGTGGGAAGAACTTGGGCCAATCTACCTATGAGAAGGAAATGATGGCCATCTTACATGCAGTGGAAACCTGGCGACCTTACTTGTTGGGGCGACGTTTCCAAATCCGCACAGATCATCACAGTCTCAAATATTTTTTGGAGCAATGCCTATCTTCCCCCCAACAAAATAAATGGTTAGCCAAAATGCTAGGTTATGATTATGAGATCATTTAGAAGAAAGGGAAAGACAACAAGGTAGCAGATGCATTGTCACGCCAATTTGAGGAGGAAAGTACTCTGCTCACAATATCCCTCCCCATTCCAGACTGGATTGAAGAGGCTCGCAGGGAATGGTTTTCGCATCCTGAGCTCTCCCAACTCATTTCTCAATTACAGGCAGATCCTAATTCCAGCAAGGGCTACTCGTGGCAGAATGATATTCTTCGCTACAAGGACAGAGTCGTCATATCACCAACCTCCACCCTCAAAAGTCGCATTTTGGCAGAATTGCACTCCTCCCCCATTGCAGGACATTCGGGCTTTCAGAAGACATACGCTCGCACCAGACGATCATTTTTTTGGACCGGCATGAAACAGGACATCCTTACTTTTGTAGCAGAATGTGACGTGTGTCAACGCCACAAGGGGGAAACTGTCAACACACCAGGCACATTACAACCATTGCCCATTCCGGCGTCAATTTGGATGGAGGTCTCCATGGATTTCATTACAGGTCTTCCAAAGTCCGGGAACAAATCAGTCATCATGGTGGTCGTGGACCGACTATCGAAGTATGCTCATTTCTGTGCTCTACCCCAACCATTCACCCCTACTTTGGTTGCTCAAACTTTCATGGATCAAATCTTCAAATTGCATGGCATGCCCACTTCGATTGTGTCCGACCGTGACCCAATCTTCACCAGTAATTTTTGGCAGGAGCTCTTCAGAATACAAGGCACTCAACTCAAACTCAGTACTTCATATCATCCGCAAACAGATGGTCAAACAGAAGCAGTCAACAAATGTCTAGAAACCTACCTTAGGTGTTTCACTTCAGAAAAACAACACCTTTGGGCACAGTGGCTACCTCTGGCGGAATGGTGGTATAACACCAACTATCATGCCACCACCAAAATGACTCCCTATGAAGCAGTCTATGGACAACTTCCGCAGTCCCCTACTTCTTACCTCACGGGGTGCTCTAAAGTACAAGCAGTGGATCAACTCTTACAACACCGTGCGACCATGCTGGCCCACTTGCACGAGAATCTTCATCAAGCTCAGAACCGTATGAAGCAACAGGCTGACCAACATCGCTCAGAGCGCCAATTTCAAGAAGGGGATCAGGTCTTTTTGAAGCTGCAACCATATAAGCAAACCTCACTCAAAGACAAGGGCTGTCAAAAGCTCTCTCCAAAGTTCTACGGACCATATCAAGTACTTCAGCGCATTGGAGAAGTGGCTTACAAGCTGGCTTTGCCACCTACAGCAAAAATCCATCCAGTTTTCCATGTATCGTGCCTCAAGAAAGTGATTGGGAACAATTGCTGAGTTCAAACCAGTCTACCCGAATTGGATGAAGAAGGATCAATCTGGCTTCAACTTGAACAGGTTCTAGACACACGAGACAAGCACCTGCGTGGCCGCGTGATCAAGGAGGTCCTAGTCAAATGGAAAGACACCTCGCCGGAAGATGCAACTTGGGAACCAGCCGCTATTCTTCAGCAGTTTCCGCAGCTTCAGCCTTGAGGACAAGGCTAGTCTTAAGGGGGAGGGCATGTTAGGGTCCCACCCTAACCCCCTTATTTATGTCATGGGATCACGTCATAGTCAAGAGTCAATAAAGCCCATATTAATAATTGTAAGTGGTTAACCCGCAGTTAATGACGGGACCACAATTAGTTGCAAATGGGCGGTAGTATTAGTTAGATGGTAAATGGGCGGTAGTATTAGATAGATGGTATTAATAAAATCCACGATATTGGCTCGTGGTATTGCATGTATGAGTCATATATAAAGGATAGAGACTCCCTGCGAGGAGTATTGTGTCTTGCGTTGTAATCGAGCTCTGCTCTATTGGAGGTTGCCCCCTCGAAGAGGCCTGTGAACATTTCTCTCTGGATAATAAAATCATTGCCATTCTGTGCTCTGGGTATATTTTCTTCGCATATTTTGTGTTCTCGGTATTTTTCTTCGCAATTTCTATGTTTGGGTATCGCTTTGCAGGTTAAGAAGCATAACAAGTGGTATCAGAGCACTTTCCAGGGCTCGGTGGGATCTCCAAATTTTAGCAAAATTTTTTTAGGCTAGAGACGTGTTCCGGCGTCTTTAAACCACGGGATCTGTCGTTAAGCGCATAAACCTGCGGATTTGGGGAGGCATGCACTCAGGAAATACAAGAGGTGGTCACGTCTGTTGGACTCCCTTGTAACCCCTGTGGGTACCCCTTCGAGTAGTAGCGCATTAGACAGAACCGCGCACGGACTGTCTTCCACGTACCCTCTGGGTATATAGGAAGCCCCCTAGCTCCAGTGAAACCTCGCCATAGATAAAACTTCGGCCGTCTTGTTGCTACAGTACACCGAGAACAGCACTCGGAGAGATTACTCGCCCGTACGATAGGGTAGTCGGGTTGTACGGCTAAGGGTATGGTCGATCCTCCTTAGTTAGAGCCCTGAAACATTGGGCCGAGTACTACTATCAGACCCTTATGTATATTGCGATCTGTAGCACCTGACACTCCCCAAGACCATAGTTCCCTTTTCTATTGGGGGATCACACATCATCTATTCCAGTTCAGGGGCGGCAGTTGTTCCACCATTCAGATCTCTCAGATCCACCAGATCGGATATTTCAGATCAGCAGCAGCAGTGTTCCACCATTCAGATATCTCAGATCCATCAGATCGGAGTAGTTGCGAAGGGTTCCTATACCTGCATATGATTTTCGCAGGACTTTTGGTGGCATTGACATTTTGAGGATTTGGCGACTGCAGTATTGATCAGAAAGGAGTAAAACTCCGTTAGGAGTTTTCTAAAAAAAAAAAAAAAAAGTCTGAGATCTTCCGGGGCGCTTATTGGTGACCTAGCCCATCAGAATCAGGACGACGAGCTGAGCAAGGTGGTACCATTCAATTCTTAGTAAAAAATTTTCGGCGGTCCCAAATTTTCGTCAGACAGGTGTATGGTAGAAACTCGCGCTCAAGCAATGGCCACTGAAAGGATAGAAAAAATAGAAGAAGAGGTGCACTCCCTCAGCTCTACGGTGGCACGGATCGAAACTCATCTTAAAGGATTAGATGGCCTACTAACGGACAAGGGCAAGATGCCAGCCCACGAGGAGGAGTATAAGGGTCATGAATACCATGAAGGGGAGTCAAGCCACTCTCCTCACGTCTGGCACACCCATCCACCACCCAATCAGAGACCTCCCAAGTTGGATATGAATAAATTTGACGGTTCTCACACGTCCGCATGGCTAGCACAAATGGAGCAGTATTTTCAATTGAATCATATCATAGATGAGGGGATTAAGCTTATGGTGGGCACCATGTACTTGGACAGTGAACAATGGGAATGGAAGGAATGGTATCAGTGATGCAATGGACAATTTCGGAATTGGGGCCAATTTACCAAAGCTCTTCGAAATCGCTTTGAACAGGAAGACTCTTTTTTGGGGCGTCTCACTAAGCTCCGACAGACGGGTACAGTGGATGAATATATTACCGCTTTTGAAGCCTTAGCCTTCCGCACTCAGGGTCTCACAGATGAATTCTACATGGAATGCTTTATCAGCGGTCTTAAAGAAGCCATCAAAGCTCAGGTTCTACTCCACCATCCCCCACATGGAACGAGGCTTGCCAGGCAGCCCGTAAGGCGGAACGGGCATTAACAGCTCAATCCAGCCGCTTCAACTTTCCTGCTAAAGGTCGTCCCTCACAGGCTCCCAATATGACCCAAACACTTAAGATTCAAAAGGTGTCACCTGCAGAAATGGCCGAAAGAAGGAAGCAAGGACTATGTTACTACTGTGATGAAAAATACTCCCCGGGTCATAAATGCAAAGAGCACAAGTTTTTTCAAATCGATGCCACTGAATACAGCTCCACCGAGGAAGATCCACCACTTGAGGAACCAGAGGCGACCGAAGAAGATAACCAACAAGAGATGGTATCTGATGAACCTATGATTTCGCTGCATGCATTGGCTGGAATCTCTTCACCTCAAACTCTCAAAATCAGGGGTTTTCTTAAACATCGGCTAGTAATAGTTTTGATTGATAGTGGAAGTACCCATAATTTCATCCACCAAAAGATCGCTGAAGCAGCACATTGTTATGTCCGAGCAGTTTCTAACTTCCAAGTCCAGATTGCAGATGGAGGCACAATGAAATGTGAAGGTCGCTGTGAAAATGTCAAAATTCAAATGGGGGATTATCAATTGAAAACCCACATGTTTGCAATACACATGGGGGGCTGCGACATTGTCCTAGGTGCGGAATGGCTCCGCACTCTTGGGTCAATCACAATGGATTTCCAGGAGTTATATATGAGTTTTAAGCAGAACGACTACACACATACCCTCCGTGGGCTACAAGCAGGAGCCCCTTCTATCATAAGCTCGCATCGTATGGAAAAATTGTTAAAAAAGGGCCATCATGGAGTAGTAGCTCAATTTAATGCCATCCAGGTAGTAGAGACCATGTCTTCGCCAATTCATCCTGAGATGCAACAGATTTTGAATAAACATCGGACGGTCTTTGACAAACCTCATGAACTTCCACCCTCGCGAGGGGAACATGATCATAGCATCACATTGGTCCCAGGGGCCAACCCCCAAATGTGCGGCCATACAGACATCCATTCACCCAAAAGAATGAAATAGAAAAAATCATCAAGGAATTGTTGGAAGCAGGTGTCATTCGTCCTAGTATTAGTCCTTACTCATCTCCAGTCGTCATGGTCCTCAAGAAAGATGGGGAGTGGCGGATGTGTCCAGACTTCAGGGCCCTCAATAAGTTAACAGTCAAAGATAAATTTCCCATCCCAGTGGTTGACGATTTGCTGGACGAACTCAATGGGGCTCAATTCTTCACTAAATTGGATCTTCGCTCAGGCTACCACCAAATTCGCATGAAGGAAGTTGACATTCCCAAGATAGCTTTCAGAACTCATGAAGGCCATTATGAGTTCTTTGTCATGCCATTTGGTCTCTGTAATGCCCCCTCCACTTTTCAGAGCCTTATGAATCACCTCCTCAGACCATATCTCAGAAAATTTGTCCTGGTCTTCTTCGATGACATCCTCATCTATAGTGGCACTTGGGCGGCACATCTTAAGCATGTAGATATCCTCTTGCAACTGCTCAGCAAGCATAAATTATTTGTCAAAATGTCTAAGTGTGCGTTTGGCATGGAAGAAGTTGAGTATTTAGGCCACATTGTGGGCCGTGAAGGTGTCAAGGTTGATCCCAAAAAGATCCAGGCAATGCAAGAATGGCCTCAACCTAAGACCTTGAAAAGCTTGAGAGGATTTTTGGGTCTCACAGGCTATTATCGTAAATTTGTCCGCAACTATGGCCGCATAGCGAAGCCCCTGACGCAACTTCTCAAGAAAAATTCCTTCTTCTGGAACGAAGAGGCACAACAGGCATTTAACGCTCTCAAAACCGCCATGTGTTCCACTCCGGTCTTAGCACTACCGGACTTCACCAAAACATTTGTCATCGAATCTGATGCTTCAGGAACAGGTATTGGAGCAGTCTTAATGCAGGAAGGGCGACGATTGGCCTTCACCAGCCAACAACTAAGTGGGAAGAACTTGGGCCAATCTACCTATGAGAAGGAAATGATGGCCATCTTACATGCAGTGGAAACTTGGCGACCTTACTTGTTGGGGCGACGTTTCCAAATCCGCACAGATCATCACAGTCTCAAATATTTTTTGGAGCAACGCTTATCTTACCCCCAACAAAATAAATGGTTAGCCAAAATGCTGGGTTATGATTATGAGATCATTTACAAGAAAGGGAAAGACAACAAGGTAGCAGATGCATTGTCACGCCAATTTGAGGAGGAAAGTACTCTGCTCGCAATATCCCTCCCCATTCCAGACTGGATTGAAGAGGCTCGCAGGGAATGGTTTTTGCATCCTGAGCTCTCCCAACTCATTTCTCAATTACAGGCAGATCCTAATTCCAGCAAGGGTTACTCGTGGCAGAATGATATTCTTCGCTACAAGGACAGAGTCGTCATATCACCAACCTCCACCCTCAAAAGTCGCATTTTGGCAGAATTGCACTCCTCCCCCATTGCAGGACATTCGGGCTTTCAGAAGACATACGCTCGCACCAGACGATCATTTTTTTGGACCGGCATGAAACAGGACATCCTTACTTTTGTAGCAGAATGTGACGTGTGTCAACGCCACAAGGGGGAAACTGTCAACACACCAGGCACATTACAACCATTGCCCATTCCGGCGTCAATTTGGATGGAGGTCTCCATGGATTTCATTACAGGTCTTCCAAAGTCCGGGAACAAATCAGTCATCATGGTGGTCGTGGACCGACTATCGAAGTATGCTCATTTCTGTGCTCTACCCCAACCATTCAACCCTACTTTGTTTGCTCAAACTTTCATGGATCAAATCTTCAAATTGCATGGCATGCCCACTTCGATTGTGTCCGACCGTGACCCAATCTTCACCAGTAATTTTTGGCAGGAGCTCTTCAGAATACAAGGCACTCAACTCAAACTCAGTACTTCATATCATCCGCAAACAGATGGTCAAACAGAAGCAGTCAACAAATGTCTAGAAACCTACCTTAGGTGTTTCACTTCAAAAAACAACACCTTTGGGCACAGTGGCTACCTCTGGCGGAATGGTGGTATAACACCAACTATCATGCCACCACCAAAATGACTCCCTATGAAGCAGTCTATGGACAACTTCCGCAGTCCCCTACTTCTTACCTCACGGGGTGCTCTAAAGTACAAGCAGTGGATCAACTCTTACAACACCGTGCGACCATGCTGGCCCACTTGCACGAGAATCTTCATCAAGCTCAGAACCGTATGAAGCAACAGGCTGACCAACATCGCTCAGAGCGCCAATTTCAAGAAGGGGATCAGGTCTTTTTGAAGCTGCAACCATATAAGCAAACCTCACTCAAAGACAAGGGCTGTCAAAAGCTCTCTCCAAAGTTCTACAGACCATATCAAGTACTTCAGCGCATTGGAGAAGTGGCTTACAAGCTGGCTTTGCCACCTACAGCAAAAATCCATCCAGTTTTCCATGTATCGTGCCTCAAGAAAGTGATTGGGAACAATTGCCGAGTTCAAACCAGTCTACCCGAATTGGATGAAGAAGGATCAATCTGGCTTCAACCTGAACAGGTTCTAGACACACGAGACAAGCACCTGCGTGGCCGCGTGATCAAGGAGGTCCTAGTCAAATGGAAAGACACCTCGCCGGAAGATGCAACTTGGGAACCAGCCGCTATTCTTCAGCAGTTTCCGCAGCTTCAGCCTTGAGGACAAGGCTAGTCTTAAGGGGGAGGGCATGTTAGGGTCCCACCCTAACCCCCTTATTTATGTCATGGGATCACGTCATAGTCAAGAGTCAATAAAGCCCATATTAATAATTGTAAGTGGTTAACCCGCAGTTAATGACGGGACCACAGTTAGTTGCAAATGGGCGGTAGTATTAGTTAGATGGTAAATGGGCGGTAGTATTAGATAGATGGTATTAATAAAATCCACGATATTGGCTCGTGGTATTGCATGTATGAGTCATATATAAAGGATAGAGACTCCCTGTGAGGAGTATTGTGTCTTGCGTTGTAATCGAGCTCTGCTCTATTGGAGGTTGCCCCCTCGAAGAGGCCTGTGAACATTTCTCTCTGGATAATAAAATCATTGCTATTCTGTGCTCTGGGTATATTTTCTTCGCATATTTTGTGTTCTCGGTATTTTTCTTCGCAATTTCTATGTTTGGGTATCACTTTGCAGGTTAAGAAGCATAACACATACAGATGTATGGGGACCTGCTTAGGTATCATCTCTCAGTGGCTCTCATTATTATGTTACTTTTATTGATGATGCAACTAGAAAAACTTGGATTTATTGTATTAAGAATAAATCTGATGTATTTGATACTTTCATGAAATGCAAAGCTTTGGTTGAGATTGAGACAGGAAAGAAATTGAAGTGTCTTAGATCAGACAATGGAGGTGAATATTGCAGCAAAGAGTTTGACAGGTACTATTCAGAACATGGAATTCGCAGAGAGAAGACAGTTCCAAGAACACCACAAGAAAATGGTGTGTCAGAAAGGATGAGCAGAAAAATCATGGAGCGTGCAAGGTGCATGAGATTGCATGCAAGATTGCCTTTACAGTTTTGGGCAGATGCTGTAGATACTGCTGTTTATCTAATAAACAGAGGGCCTTCAAGTTCCTTGGATGGTGGTATTCCGGAGGAAGCATGGACAGGTAAAAAGGTAAACTACTCTTTTTTAAAGCCTTTTGGTTGTGAGGCCTTTGTCCACATTGATAAAGAAAATAGAACAAAGCTTGAGGCAAAGTCAAAGAAATGTACCTTTATTGGATATGGTGTTAATGATTTTGGTTATTGCTTATATGATTACGAAAATCACAAAATCATTAGGAGCAGAGATGTAATATTCAATGAAAAGGTCTTGTATAAGAATCAGTTGCAGGAAAAGAAACAGGAAAAGGAAAACAAGGAATACACAGTTCTTGATGAAATTACTGAAAAAGGAAAGGTGCCTGAAAATAATAATAATCAACAACCACAACAACAACAACCACCACAACAACAATAGGCACCCCAAACACCTGAAAGTGGTGTTAGAAGATCTACCAGGATAAGTAGACCCCCTGAACGATACTCTCCTTCATTATATTATTTATTGTTGACTGATTTCGATGAACCCGAATGTTATGAAGAAGCAATGCAGGTTGAAAGCAGGAAGAAGTGGGAGGTAGCCATGGAAGAAGAGATGGACTCCTTAATGCATAACCAGACTTGGGATTTAGTCAGGTTTCCTGTAGGAAAAACTACATTGAAGAATAAATGGGTTTACAGGCTGAAGGAAGAAGATGGAGGAAAACAGAGGTATAAAGCTAGACTTGTGGTGAAGGGGTTTGCACAGAAGAAAGGTATTGATTTTGATGAAATATTTTCTCCTGTTGTTAAAATGAGTTCAATCAGAACCATTTTAAGTCTTGTAGCAGTTGAAGATTTGCATCTTGAGCAGTTAGATGTAAAGATAGCCTTTCTCCATGGGGATTTTGAGGAAGAGATATATATACAGCAGCCACAAGGATATGAGGTGAAAGGGAAGGAGAAACTAGTGTGCAGGTTGAAGAAGAGCTTGTATGGGTTAAAACAGGCTCCAAGGCAGTGGTATCTAAAATTTGACAAGTTTATGTCTGAACAAGGTTATACTAGATGTCACTCTGATCATTGTGTTTATTTGAAAAAGCAAAATGATGGCAGCTATATTATATTGTTATTGTATGTAGATGACATGCTTGTTGCAGGATCTAACATGCAGGAAATAAATGTGCTCAAAAGAAAATTGGCAAATTCATTTGCAATGAAGGATTTGGGAGCTGCAAAACAAATCCTTGGTATGAGAATAACTAGAGACAGGAAAAACTGTAAATTAACATTGTCTCAGAATGAGTACATACAAAAGGTGTTGAAAAGATTTAACATGCACAATGCAAAACCAGTTAGTACACCTTTTGCTAACCATTTCAAACTTAGCAAGGAAATGTGCCCAAAGACCCAAGAAGACATGGATTATATGTCTAAAGTTCCATATGCATCAGCAGTTGGAAGCTTAATGTATGCAATGGTCTGCACAAGGCCTGATATTGCACATGCAGTGGGAGTTGTAAGAAGGTACATGAACAATCCAGGAAAGGAACATTGGATGGCAGTGAAATGGATTCTTAGATATTTGAAAGGTACCACAAATCAAGCATTATGCTTTGGTGGTTCAAACATCTCCCTACAAGGATATGTTGATGCAGATATGGCAGGTGACAGAGATAACAGGAGGAGCACTACAGGATATGTATTTACTGTTGGAGGAACAACTATCTGTTGGGTTTCAAAAATACAAAGTGTTCTTGCACTTTCAACAACAGAAGCAGAGTATGTTGCTGCTACAGAGGCTAGTAAAGAAATGATTTGGTTACAAAGGTTTATGGGTGAATTGGGTAAGGAGCATGATAAGGGCACGTTATATAGTGATAGCCAAAGTGCCATTCATCTTGCAAAAAACTCAGCATTTCATTCCAGGACTAAACACATACAACTCAAGTACCATTTCATACGATTAGTGTTGGAAGATGGAGAGTTGAAGCTGGAAAAGATACACACTAGCCAGAATCCTGCAGATATGCTAACAAAATTTGTAACCAGGGAGAAACTGGGAATATGCTCAGTTTTAGTTGGTCTTCAAGGATGACAATGAAGATGAGAAACAACCAAGTCCAAAGAAGAGTCATTGTCCAACAAATGAAGCAGCGGTGGAGTTTTTACAATCATTCTCCAAGTGGGAGATTGTTGTGTGTGGAGCATGATTGTTCAGAGGTCTTTGTTTCAGCTGGATGTATACCCCAAGAAGTTTGTACACCCCTCCATGCGGGGGGTGCGGGGGTGACTTGTCCCCCCCGCGGGGGTCCGGGGGGGCCGATCCCCCCCGACTGGGGGGTTCGGGGGCCAGTGGTCCCCCGGCGGGGGCTCGGGGGCAACGCCCCCAAAGCTAAAAACAAATGTAAAATTGCCTTGTAAAAGTATAGTAATTTCTAGTCAATCTGGGCCGTTCATTAGGCGAATGATCTGACGGTAGAACTTATGTTTAGTTTAGGGTTTTTTGCCCTAGAAGGCAACCACTCTCTTTGTATGAGGGTATTGTAATTGAGGCTGTGAAATAGATGTGTATTCTGTGAGCGAGAAACAGAGAGGTGAGACTGTGAGAGAAAACAGAGGATATTACAGCAGATTTGCTGTAGGTTGTGTCTCTTCATTTTGCTAGATAATAGAAAGGAAGGACTGGCTGTTAAGGGTGGACGTAGCCCAAACTGGGTGAACCACGTATATCTATGTCTCTCTTGTTTTGTGCGTTTTCTGTGTTTATATTTCTGCAATATTTTATGTGTTCCATTGCTCCGTAATATATAATTTTCTAACATGTTGGAGGTGCTCTTCCCAACTCTGGCTAAAGATTAGGATGTCATCCAAGTGTACCACTACAAATGAGTTGGTGAATGGCTTGAAGATGTCATCCATTAGCCTCATGAAGGTTGCAGGAGCATTCGTCAATCCGAAAGACATAACCAACCATTCAAAAAGGCCCTCCTTGGCTTTGAAGGCAGTCTTCCACACATCGGAGGGTTTGATTAGTACCTGGTGATATCCTGACTTCAAATCGATCTTTCTGAAATATTTTTCCCCCTTCAGTTGGCCCAGGAGGTCATCAATCCATGGGATCGGGTAGTTATTATGGACAGTGATCTTGTTCAACTCCCGATAGTCAATACAAAGTCTCCAAGTCCCATCCTTCTTTTGTACCATCACGATCGGGGTCCCACAGGGCGATGAACTTGGATGGATGTGACCTCTCTGTAACAGCTCCTGTATCTACCTCTTGATTTCATCATTCTCTAGAACGGAGCACTGATAGATTGGTCCATTGGGCAGCAGTGCACCTGGGGTCAGATTGATGGACTGCTTGACCTGTTAGTGCAGAGGAACCCCTGTGGGGGAGGTGAATATGTCATCATACTCCTCCACGAACTTGTCCATCTTTAGTTGTCGTGTAGAGGGGCCCTGTCTGGAGGTCGTGGCCACCATCTTCTTCTTTCCTTGAGGGCGTATCATCAGGAAAACAAATTTCTCGGTTTTGGAAATGAGCTTATTGCATTGATTTACAATAACCAAAGAGATGGCAGTAGGTGGTGCTACCTCTGGTATCCTGTACAACTTATTTCCCAAAGTAACAATAATAGCACGGGGCCTTGATTCATACGCAACATGTCGCTTCCACAAGTATGGTTGTCCTAATAGTACATCACAAACTTAAAGGGGTGAAATGTCATAAAATACCTCATCTGTGAAGGGCTTGATGTTGTATGGAAGGTGACACTTCTAGTTCACGCGAAGATCCCATCCTTGGTGAGCCACCCGATGGTGTACAGTTGTGGATGTGTTGTGGTCGATAAGCCCAACTGCTTCATAACCTCTGTTGAAATGAGGTTCTTTTGGCTCCTGCTGTCGATAATGAACTGTAGCGGGGAGCCCTTTACCAACATCTAGGAGTGGAAGAGACACTCCTCCTCCTCTGGATCTTCGGGTTCCTCCTTCTGGATCTTTGTGGTGGCAACAGTGGCATTGAGCTCTGCATCAACAATCTACTTCCCTTTGTCATTCCCCTTGTCGGGTTCTGACTTAGAGTCAGAATATGCATATGATTCTAAAACCTTTAGCTCGGCCACCAGTGACTGCTTGGCCCAACACTCACTTGTGTTGTGAGTGGAGCCCTTATGGAACTCACACCACTTTCTCGTGTCCTTTTTCAGCTTCACGACGCTGTTCTTTGCTTGCAACTTTGGCAGGTTGTCTTGGGCTGCCCCGCCTTGGCTTTGTCCTTTGTTCTACGGTTTGGGGGAACCTTTCCCTTGCTTTGGATTCGCAGATCCAAAGTCTCGCTTCTTCTGTTTAAACTTTTGCTCAGCCTTGACGGCATATCGGTATGTCATGCTGAGCGAGGAGATGTTCAGGAATTCTATTTCTTCCTAGATGTATTTGTGCAGGCAGCCACGGTATTTGAGTATCAAATGCTACTCCGAATCCTTGATACCCAAATTTGTGCGAAGGGTATGGAAGATATTGGTAAACTCCGACACATCTTGGTCCCTTCCCTGCCACAGCATGGTCCACTTTATGTATTGATTGTCATAGCTTCAAACAGGGTAGTACTACTCCTTCATGGCATCCCGGAATGAATTCCAAGTGGGTACGGTTGAAAATAGTGTTCCGGTACTTTCATCCTTTTGCTCGTAGTAGGTTTCCCACCAGCCCTTGACTTGGGGGGTTGCTTTGAGAAGAGAGAAAATAATATTTTCCCGACTGGAAAAATCATGAACAGAAAAATAACCCTCTAGCAAATTTAACCATTTATTGATGACATCTGCATCTATCTAACCCTCAAATATGGGGATTTCAAAATTAACTTGTACCTTAAACAGTGTGGCATTTCCAGAGTAGTTGTTGGAAGCCGATGTGTCGCTCCTGGGTAGCTGCTGAAGGATCTGGGAAAAGCTTTCCATCATCACATTCTTTTGTCGCTTGAGGTCTTCTTCGAGCAAGATTTTGATAGGATCTCCCGCCCCCTCATCTTTCTTTTCATCTGCCATGGGAGATCGTCGGGATTTGTGAGGTTGGTCTTGCAAAGGTTCGACTAGTTCAAACCCTAACTCCTTATATCTCGACCTCGTTGGGGACATGCAAAGAAAAACAAAGAAAAAACAAACCGCTCTGATACCACTAATCCAGATTTAAACAGGAATGCAACAAATTACAGAGATAACCATAAACAAAGAGATGCAATGGAAATAATACTTCATTTCATTAATGTAAAATACTGAAATATGCTTACAAACATAAATGGAAATAAATTAGCTAGGGTGGTGGTAGCTTATCTCTGAGGAGAGATGTGGTGGCTACATGCCTCTGAACTGTGTTACAATGAGGCTCGAAGGTCTATTTATTGTTGAGAAACAATGGAAAACCCTAAACATCCAAAAACCTAACCCTAGAAGATGAAACGCCAAACTGTGGGCCCCATTTGGGTAAATTGGTACATAAACTTCCTGGGGTCGTAACTTTGGCATACAATCTCCGTTTGATGTGCACAATATCTCTTTAGAAAAATCTATTCGAGAAATACAACTTTGGGAAAAGCAACATGGTCCATGAACGCATGTTGCTCCTAGTTTTCCCAAAAAACATCGTTTAGGGCCTCAAAATGGCTCCGGAAGTTCAGGACCCGAAAAATTTCTAAAAATAGTAAACTGTGCTACAATTAAGGAAATTGAAAAGCTGAAAGAAACAATGGTGGGGGTCCAAGTGGACTTGGCGGTGACCACCAATATCCACCTAGATCATTCCTCCCCCCTTAGGAAGCAATGGTCCCCATTGCATTGAGTTCCTCTGTGAGATGAGGAAACTTTTGCTAAACTTGGTCCCTAGTGAGCCACTTGCCTTGGTGAATGAGTTGGCCTGCTTTGACAACTCGATACAGTTGGATATTCTGCTGGCAAGTGTGCTTGATCTATGTGTCCATGATTCGATCAGTTGTAGCTTGTTCCATGCAATCTGGATTTAACTATGTGGGCGTGAGTTGTTCTGCAATGTCGGATGTGTCTAGTAATGGTTGAAAGTATGGCCGAAGGCAGTCCACATTGAACATTGGGTGCAGGCCAAGGAATGGGGGAATGATGAGCTAAAATGCATTGTCTTCCATAGCCTTGGTAATGGTATAAGGACCATATCAGAGTGGTCTGAGTTTCCGATAGGCTCCAGTAAGGCGTTACTTTTGCAAATACAAACAGAATTTGTCGCCCACCCGAAACTTTTGTGGCACCTGATGTTGATCATGTCGCTGATTGTACTTGCCATTTGATTTCTCCAGAATGTCATGGACTTGCTAGCGAATATGTTGGATGTGCTCAATGAATCTGATTGCCTTATCTGCTTTGGACTGTACATGAGCCGAATCTATGTGAGTAGCTGCAAATGGCATGGCCACATCAATGGGACATAGTGGTTGGAATCCCAAGCCCACCTGAAAAGGACTGTGGCCAGTCAAGCTGTGAAGAGCCTGGTTGCAGTTGTGCTGAACATAGGGGAGGCTCTCATCCCATGTGCATGGACGCTTTGAGTTGTACATGCATAGAATGTGTACGATCATCCTGTTGACAACCTCTGTCTAGCCATCAGTTTTAGGATGGAAGGCTATGGACTTAGTGAGGTTGGTGTCCAGCATCGACTAGAGACTGGACCAAAATGTATTGAGGAACCTGTTGTGCCGATCTGAGATGATAGAATGTGGGATCTCAAAGTGTAATGACACTCATTCAAAGAAGAGTTTAGCAGTGGCTTCTGCTGTGATATTCTTCTTGCAGGCCGCCATAATGGTGATCTTCGAGAACCTATCGATGACCACAAAAACACAGTCGTTTCCATGCTTAGTGGAAGGAAGGCCTGACATGTAATCCATGGAGATGGATTCCCAAGGTCGACTAGGGGTAGGCAGCAGGGTATAGAGCCCTTGCTTCTCGATGGTGGGTTTGGTGATGGCGCAGACAGTGCATGATCTGATGTACTTCCTGACATCCTATCGAAGATTCGGTCAGTAGAAATACTTTTGCAGCACTGCCACCATTTTCTCGACCCCGAAATGCCTAGCAGCCTGACTGTGGTGTGCTTCCAAAATCATCTTGGCATGCTCGCTTGAAGGAACACAAAGGTGACCCAGGTGGCATAACAAGGCATCTTGAAGGTGAAAATCTGGAACATGCTGACCCTTCAGGAGTGTCTAGTATGTGTGGCTGAATTCTGGGTCACTTTTATAGAGAAGTGGTCAATCAAAAGTCTCGTGCCCACAAGAGTTGAGCATGGTGGTTAACGCCATGATCGGTGGTCAACTAAGGCAATTTGCAACATTATTGGTGCTGCCCTTCTTATACTTGATATTCAAATGGAAATGTTGCAAGTATGTGGACCACTTCTGATGGAAATCATTCTGCAATTTCCCTTGGGACTGTATGAACTATAGGGGTTGGTGGTCTGTGTGGATGATCGTTTCCTTCCACAAGATGTAATGCTTCCATTATTGGCAGGTCTGCACAATGGAATACATCTCTTTGTCATAAATAGGATACTTCCGTACTGTGTCTGAAAGTGTCTCACTATGATATGCCACGGGATGCCCATGTTGAGTAAGGATTGCCCTAATAGCATAGTCAGAGGCATCAGTCTCGACCTCAATTGGTTGTTGCAAGTCTGGTAATGCAAGCACTGGTGTCGAGCAGAGGTGATCTTTCAACTTTGTGAATGCCTTCTGTTGAGATTCAGACCAAAATAATTTTTCTTTCACTCGTCCCTTGGTGACTTGTCTCAAGGGCTAAGTGATATGAGAAAATCCCAATACGAACCTGCGGTAGAAGTTGGCAAGACCTAGAAAGCTGCAGAGCTCTGCTAGAGTGGTTAGAGACGGCCAATCCTGAATGACTTGGATCTTGGCTGGATCCACATGCACCCCCTGTTCATCAATAATGTATCCTAGATACTAAGCCTGGGTCATGCCAAAAGTGCATTTATCTAAATTAGCACATAACTTGTGTTGCTGTAGTGTTTGGAGAACCTGTCAGATGAGTTGGAGGTGCTCTTCCCAATTTGGTTGAGGATCAGGATGTCATCCAAGTATACCACTATAAATGAGTTGGTGAATGGCTGCAAGATGTCATCCATTAGCCTCATGAAGGTTGCAGGAGAATTCGTCAATCTGAAAGGCATAACCAACCATTCAAAAAGGCCCTCCTTTGCTTTGAATTCAATCTTCCACACATCGGAGGGTTCGATTGGTACCTAGTGATTTCATGACTTCAAATCAATCTTGTTGAAATATTTTCCCCCCTTCAGTTGGTCGAGGAGGTCATCAATTCATGAGATCGGGTACCTATTATGGACAGTGATCTTGTTCAATGCCTGATAGTCAATACAGAGTGTCCAAGTCCCATCCTTCTTCTATACCAACATGATCGGGCTCCCACAGGGTGATGAACTCGGACGGATGTGACCTTTCTGCAGCAGCTACTTGTACTCCTCCATGACCTTGTCCATCTGTATTTGTCATGTGGAGGGGCCCTGTCTGGAGGTTGTGGCCATTGTCTTCTTCTTTTCTTGAGGGTGTGTCATCAGCAAAACAAATTTCCCAATTTTGGAAATGAGCTTACTGCATTGTTTTGTAGTAACCAAAGAGATGGTGGTAGGCGGTGCTACGTTTGCTGTCCTGTACAACTTATTTCCCAAAGTAACAATAACATCACGGGGCCTTGATTCATACACAGCATGTCACTTCCATAAGTATGGTTGTCCTAATAATACATCACAAACTTCAAGGGGAGAATTGTCACACAATACCCCATTCGTGAAGGGCTTGATGTTGTATGGAAGGCAACACTGCTGGCTCACACAAAGATCCCGCCCTTGGTGAAGCCACCCAATGGTGTGCGGTTGTGGATGTGCTGTGGTTAGTAAGTCCGAATGCTTCACAACCTCTACTGAAATGAGGTTCTTTTGGCTCCCTTTGTCGACAACGAACTGTAGTAGGGAGCCCTTTACCCACATATGGGAGTGGAAGAGACGCTCCTCCTCCTTTGGATCTTCAGATTCTTCCATATAGATCTTCGTGGTGGCAATGGTGGCGTTGGGCTCCACATTGATAATCTGCTTCCCTTTGTCATTTCCCTTGTCTGGTTCTGACTCAGAGTTAGAACATGCATCTGATTCTAAAACCTTTAGCTCGGCCACCAGTGACGGCTTGGCCTGACACTCACTTGTGTTGTGAGTGGAGCTCTTATGGAACTCACACCACTTTCCCGTGTCCTTATTCGGCTTTGCGGTGCTGTTCTTTGCTTGCAACTTTGGCGGTTGTCTTGGGCTGCCCCGCCTTGGCTTTGTCCTTTGTTCTGTGGTTTGGGGGCACCTTTCCCTTGCTTTGGATTCGCAAATCCAAAGTCTTGCTTCTTCTGTTTAAATTTTTGCTCGACCTTGATGGCATATCGGTATGCCGTGCTGAGCGAGGAGATGTTCAGGAATTCTATTTCTTCTTGGATGTATTTGTGCAGGCATCTACGGCATTTGAGTATCAAATGTTGCTTTGAATCCTTGATACCTAACTTTGTGCAAAGGGTATGGAAGATATTGGTAAACTTTGGCACATCTTGGTCCCTTCCTTGCCGCAACGTGGTCCACTTTATGTATTGATCCTCATAGCTTCCGACAGGGTAGTACTGCTCCTTCATGGCATCGGGGAAGGAATTCCAAGTGGGTGCGGCTGAAAATAGTGTGCTGGTACTTTCATCCTTCTGCTCGCATTAGGTTTCCCACCAGTCCTCGACGTGGGGGGTTGCTTTAAGAAGAGTGAAAATAATCTTTTCCCAACTGAAAAAATCATGAATAGAAAAATAACGCTCTAGCAGATTTAACCATTTATCGATGACATATGCATCTATCTGACCCTTGAATATGGGGATTTCAAAATTAACTTGTACCTTAAATGGTGTGGCGTTTCCAGAGTAGCTGTTGGAAGCCGATGTGTCACCCTTGGGTAGCCACTGAAGGATTTGGGCAAAGCTGTCCATCATTGCATTCCTTTGTCACTCGAGGGCTTCTTCGAGCAAGATTTTTGATAGTATCCCCTGGCCTCTTGTCTTTCTTTTCATTCACCATGGGAGGTCATTGGGATTTGCGAGGCTGGTCTTGTAAAGGTTCGACTAGTTGAAGCCCTAACTCCTTATATCCGACCTCGTTGGGGACATGCAAAGAAAAACAGAGAAAAAACAGACCGCTCTGATACCACTGATCCAGATTTAAACAAGAATGCAACAAATTATAGAGATAACAATAAACAAGATATGCAATAGAAATAATACTTCATTTCATTAATGTAAAACACTGAAATATGTTTACAAACATAAATGGAAATAAACCAGCTAGGGCAATCGTATCTTATCTCTGAGAAGAGATGTGGTGGCTACATGCCTTTGAACTGTGTTACAATGATGCTCGAAGGCCTATTTATAATTGAGAAACAATGGAGAACCCTAAACATGCAAAAACCTAACCCTAGAAGATGAAACGCCAAACTATGAGCCTCATTTGGGTAAATTGGTACATCAACTTCCCGGGGTCGTAACTTTGGCATATGATCTCCGTTTGATGCACACAATATCTTGTTAGAAAGATATATCCCAGAACTACAACTTTGGGAAGAGAAACATCGGTCCATGGACCCATGTTTCTCCCACTTTTCCCAAAAAATGTCGTTTAGGGTCTCAAAATGGCTCCGAAAGTTCAAGACCCAAAAAACTGCTAAAAATAGTAAACTGTGCTACAATTAAAGAAACTAAAATGCTGAAAGAAACAATGGTGGGTGTCCAAGTGGACTTGGCAAGTGGCCACCAATATCCACCTGGATCATTCCTACCCCCTTAGGAAGAAATGGTCCCCATTGTGTTGAGTTCCTCTATGAGATGAGGAAACTTCTGCTGAACTTGGTCCCTGGTGAGCCACTTGCCCTAGTGAATGAGTTGCCCTACTTTAACAACTCGGTACAGTTGGATATTCTATTGGTGAGTGTGCTTAATCTGTGTGTCCATGATCTGATCAGTTGCATCTTGTTCCATGCAATCTGGATTTAACTCTGTGGGTGTGAGTTGTTCTGCAATGTTGGATGTGCCTAGTAATGGTGGAAAGTATGGCCGAAGGTGGTCTTCATTGAACACTGGGTGCAGGCCAAGGAATGGGGGAATGTTGAGCTCAAATGCGTTGTCTCCCATAGCCTTGGTAATGGTGTAAGGACCATATCAAAGTGGTCTGAGTTTCCGATAGGCTCCGGTAAGGCATTCCTTTTACAAATCCAACCAGAGTTTGTTGTCCACCTGAAACTTGTGTGGCACCCAATGTTGATCATGTCACTGTTTATACTTGGCATTTGATTTCTCCAGAATTTAATGGACCTACTGGAGAATGTGGTGGATGTTCTCAATGAAGTTGTTTACCTTATCTTTTTTAGACTGTACATGAGCCGAATCTGCGTGAGTAGCTGCAAATGGCATGGGCACATCAATGGGACAGAGTGGTTAGAATCCCTTGCCCACCTGAAAAGGGTTGTGGCCAGTCGAGTCGTGGAGAGCCTGGTTGCAGCTGTACTAAACATAGGGGAGGCCCTCGGCCCATGTGCATGGATGCTTTGAGTTGTACATGCGCAGAATGTGTACGATCATCTTGTTGACAACCTCTGTCTAGCCATCAGTTTGAGGATGGAAGGCTATGGACTTAGTGAGGTTGGTGTCCAACATCGGCTAGAGACTAGACCAAAATGTACTAATGAACCTGCTATCCCGATCTAAGATGATAGACTGTGGGATCCCAAAGTGTACCCACACTTGTTCAAAGAAGAGTTTAGCAGTGGCTTCTGTTGTGATATTCTTCTTGCAGGTCGCCATAATGGCGATCTTCGAGAACTTGTCGACGACCACAAAAACACAGTCGTTTTCATGCTTAGTGGAAGGAAGACCTGACATGTAATCCATGGAGATGGATTCCCAAGGTTGACTAGGGGTAGGCAACGAGGTATAGATTCCTTGCTTCTTGATGGTCGGTCTAGCAATGGCATAGGCAGTGCATGATCTGATGTACTTCCCGACATCCTATTGAAGAGTCGGCCAATAGAAATACTTTTGCAGTACTACCACCATTTTCTCGACCCCAAAATGCCCAGCAGCTTGACTGTAGTGTGCTTCCCAAATCACCTTGGCATGCTCGCTTGAAGGAACACAAAGGTGACCCAGGTGGCATAACAAGGCATCATGAAGGTGAAAATCTAGAACATGCTGACCCTCCAGGAGTGTCTAGTATGTGTGGCTGAATTTTGGGTCGCTTTTGTAGAGAAGTGGCCAATCAGAAGTCTCGTTCCCATAAGAGTTGAGCATGGTGGTTAACGCCATGATCGGTGGTTGACTCAGGAAATCTGCAACATTATTGGTGTTGCCCTTCTTATACTTGATATTCAAATGGAACTGTTGCAAGTATGTGGACCGCTTCTGATGGCGATCATTCTACAATTTCCCTTGGGTCTGTATGAATTGCAGGGGTCAGTGGTCTGTGTGGATGACTGTTTCCTTCCCCAAGTTGTAATGCTTCCATTGTCGGTAGGCCTGCACATTGGAATACATCTCTTTGTCATAAGTGGGATACTTCGAGACTGTGTCTTAAAGTGTCTCACTATGATATGCCACGGGATGCCCATGTTGAGTAAGGACTGCCCCAATAGCATAGTCAGAGGCATCTGTCTCGACCTCAAATGGTTGTTGCAAGTTTGGTAATGCGAGAACTGGTGCCAAGCAGAGGTGATATTTCAACTTTGTAAATGCCTTGTATTGAGATTCAGACCAAAATAATTTTTCTTTCACTCCTCCCTTAGTGACTTGACTCAAGGGCCAAGTGATATGAGAAAATCCCAACACGAACCTATGGTAGAAGTTGGCAAGACCTAGAAAGCTGTGGAGCTCTACTAGAGTGGTTAGATATGGCCAATCCTGAATGAGTTGGATCTTGGCTGGATCCACATGCACCCCCTGTTCATCAATAATGTATCCCAAATATGAAACCTAGGTAATACCAAAAGTGCATTTCTCCAAATTGGCACATAACTTGTGTTGCCGTAGTGTTTGGAGAACCTGTCGGATGTGTTGGAGGTGCTCTTCCCAAATCTGGCTGAAGATTAGGATGTCATCCAAGTATACCACTATAAATGAGTTGGTGAATGGATGCAAGATGTCATCCATTAGCCTCATGAAGGTTGCAGGAGCATTCGTCAATTCGAAAGGCATAACCAACCATTCAAAAAGGCCCTCCTTGGCTTTGAAGGTAGTCTTCCACACATCAGAGGGTTTTATTGGTACCTGGTGATATCCTAACTTCAAATCGATCTTGTTGAAATATTTTTCCCCCTTCAGTTGGTTTAGGAGGTCATCAATCCGTGGGATTGGGTACCTATTACGGACAGTGATCTTGTTCAACGCCCGATAGTCAATACAGAGTCTCCAAGTCCCATCCTTCTTCTGTACCAACATGATCGGGCTCCCATAGGGTGATGAACTTAGACAGATGTGACCTTTCTGCAGCAGCTCCTGAATTTGCCTCTTGATTTCATCGTTCTCCAGAATGGAGCACCGATAGATTGGTCCATTGGGCAGTGGCGCAACTAGGGTCAAATCAATGGAGTGCTTGACCTGACAGTGCAGAGGAATCTCTGCGGGGGAGGTGAAGATGTCCTCGTACTCCTCCACAACCTTGTCCATCTGTAGTTGTCATGCAGAGGGACCCTGTCTGGAGGTCATGGCCACCGTCTTCTTCTTTTCTTGAGGGCGTATCATCAGTAAAAACAAGTTTCTCAGTTTTGGAAATGAGCTTACTGCATTGTTTTGCAGTAACCAAAGAGATGGTGGTAGGGGGTGCTACCTCCGATATCCTATACAAATTATTTCGCAAAGTAACAATAACAACACGGGGCCTTGATTCATACACAACATGTCACTTCCACAAGTATGGTTGTCCTAATAATACATCACAAACTTCAAGGGGAGCAATTTCACATAATACCTCATCCGTGAAGGGCTTGATGTTGTATGGAAGGTGACACTATTGGCTCACGTGAAGATCCTATCCTTGGTGAAGCCACTCGATGGTGTACTTTTGTGGATGTGCTATGGTTGGTAAGCCCAACTACTTCACGACCTCTGTCAAAATGAGGTTCTATTGGCTCCCAGTATCGACAATGAACTGTAGCGGGGAGCCCTTTACCCACATCTCGGAGTGGAAGAGACGCTCCTCCTCCTCTGGATCTTCGGGTTCCTCCTTCTGGATCTTCCTGGTGGCAACATGCATCCAATTCTAAAACCTTTAGCTCGACCACCAGTGATTGCTTGGCCCAACACTCACTTGTGTTGTGAGTGGAGCTCTTATGGAACTCACACCACTTTCCCGTGTCCTTTTTTGGCTTCTCAGAGATGTTCTTTGCTTGTAGCTTTGGCGAATTGTCTTGGGCTGCCCCGCCTTGGCTTTGTCCTTTTTTCTACTGTTTGGGGGCACCTTTCCCTTGCTTTGGATTCACAAATCCAAAGTCTCGCTTCTTCTGTTTAAAATTTTGCTCAACCTTGACGGCATATCAGTATGTTGTGTCGAGCGAGGAGATGTTCAGGAATTCTATTTCTTCCTGGATGTATTTGTGTAGGTAGCCACAATATTTGAGTATCAAATGCTGCTCCGAATCCTTGATACCCAACTTTGTGCAAAGGGTATGGAAGATATTGGTAAACTCCGGCACATCTTGGTCCCTTCCCTCCCGTAGCGTGGTCCACTTTATGTATTGATCCTCATAGCTTCCGATAGGGTAGTACTGCTCCTTGATGGCATCCCAGAATGAATTCCAAGTGGGTGCGGCTGAAAATAGTGTGCCGGTAATTTCATCCTTTTTCTCGCAGTAGGTTTCCCACCAGTCCTTGATGCGGGGGCTACTTTGAGAAGAGTGAAAATAATCTTTTCCCGACTAGAAAAATCATGAACAGAAAAATAACCCTCTAGTAGATTTAACCATTTATCGACGACATTTGCATCTATTTGACCCTCGAATATGGGGATTTCAAAATTAACATGTACTTTAAACAGTGTGACATTTCCAGAGTAGCTGTTGGAAGTTTATGTGTCGTCCTTGGGTAGCCATTGAAGGATCTCGGCAAAGTTGTCCATCATCACGTTCCTTTGTCGCTCGAGGGCTTCTTTGAGCAATATTTTGATAGGACCTCCTGCCCCCTCATCTTTATTTTCATCTGCCATGGGAGGCCATCAGGATTTATGAGGCTGGTCTTGGAAAGGTTTGACTAGTTGAAGCCCTAACTCCTTATATCCTGACCTCGTTGGGGACATGCAAAGAAAAACAGAGAAAAAACAGAGCGCTTTAATACCACTGATCCAGATTTAAACAAGAACGCAACAAATTATAGATATAACCATAAACACAGAGATGTAATGGAAATAATACTTCATTTCATTAATGTAAAATACTGAAGTATGCTTACAAACATAAATGGAAATAAACTAGCTAGGGTTATGGTAGCTTATCTTTGGGAAGAGATGTGGTGGCTGCATGCCTTTGAACTGTGTTACAATGAGGCTCGAAGGCCTATCATTGTTGAGAAACAATGGAAAACCATAAACATCCAAAAACCTAACCCTAAAAGATGAAACGCCAAATTGTGGGACCCGTTTGGGTAAATTGGTACATCAACTTCCCAGGGTTCTAACTTTGGCATACGATCCCTGTTTGACGTGCACAATATCTCACTCAAAAGATTTGTCTGAGAACTAAAAATTTGGGAAGAGCAACATCGATCCATGGACCCATGGTGCTCCTAGTTTTCCCAAAAAAAAAACGTCGTTTAGGGCCTCAAAACGGCTCCGGAAGTTCAGGACCCAAAAAACTACTAAAAATAGTAAACTGTGCTACAATTAAGGAAACTGAAAAGATGAAAGAAACAATGGTGGGGGTCCAAGTGGACTTGGCTAGCGGCCACCGATATCCACTTGGATCAGCTAGACCTATAAGGAAACCTCAGCGGTGGATGATTCCATTTTTGAAAGAGATTGTAAAAGACAAACTTTAGAAATTATTAAAGATATATTTTATTTACACTATATTTGATATTCAATGGGTTTCTCCCTTAATTTTTGATGCAGCCACATGGTTGCCACACCCTAAACACCTTCTGGACTATTTCACCCTTATAAGCCTTTAAAGCTCCAAGCCCACATATACATATCAAAAGTGCAGTTTGGTGCTTTTCCTTTAAAAATGGGACCACTTAAACT
Organism: Pinus tabuliformis; assembly: GCA_031772625.1. Classification (NCBI taxonomy): domain Eukaryota; kingdom Viridiplantae; phylum Streptophyta; class Pinopsida; order Pinales; family Pinaceae; genus Pinus; species Pinus tabuliformis. The sequence goes on along the minus strand of CM062808.1, from coordinate 583,839,912 downwards.
ATTAGAATCCATTACATTATCGGAAGTGTTTTATTCCACTTTAGACTTAAAACCCCGATCAACACTTTTTATTGCAATACATAGAAACACGAGAAATACATGGGAAACCTCGCTGCACACATATATCCGGATCTCAAATATTTTACATCCGCGTTCATATATATCGGCGGGTCCGCTCTCAGTCCATTGCCTTCCTATTGCATGCTCTAATCACCAATCCCCGATCGGTTGATCTCCACCATTCATTCCTTTTCCAATCCAACGGTTCACAACTGTTTTGAGCAGATAATTAACATGAGGATTAACCGCCCGATAAAGCGGTTTCCCTATTCACCCTCACTGCTACGTGTCGAAGGGTGAATGGGATCGGGTGATCACCATTCAATACCGCTTACAGTTCTTTAGCCACCCGAAATACCATGCACTATAGAAAACTACTTTCGTGATCCAACGGTCACGGTTGATCGTGATCTAACGGCTATGATTTAATCACATATCGCATAGTCGCAATCCTCCAAGCCAGGCTCTGTCCGCTCTAAAGCACCAATCCAATATTCTTACAGACCCGATATGGATATAAGCCACCCTTTATAAGATTTCAAATCCAGATTTCAGATCCGATTTTGTGTTATGCGACGATTCTTAGTGTAAATGGGATTTTCGCTCGCGGAACTAAAACTATGTAATAAACTTCGCCGACCCGACATCAAACAAGGATATTTCAAATAAAGCCCCTGACTTCTATCAATCATATGATTTAGGTGTTAAACATAACAAAACAAAGGGATAATCACTCGGCCCAAATACAAAGAATCTGAAAGCATACAAGGGTTTCCGCAGGCTCGATAATCAATCATAAACACAACATCATTCATTCACAATAAAATAATTACAGAGTCTCGCCTTGGCCTGATTACACAAATGAAAGATCTTTGTTTCAAAATACAATCCACACACTATTCTTTCTCTCGCTCTACTCAATCCTCTCCTGAATCTTTCCTCTCTGGCTTGATTCTTCAAATTAGTGGCCTTTGTTCCTCATTTGCCTATAGGCTTACAATTCCATCGTGAATCCTCCTAAAACCCCTCTCTCCCTCTCTTCAGAAAAGAAGGGAAATGCATATATGTTCTGTCTAACCATCTCCTTCCACAAATCAAGGAATTCACTATATCATTAGAAATCAAATCCTCCTCTAACTAATCAATATAACTAATTGGCTTGATCTCCACGCAGGGAGGATCACTTGCCACTTATTCCCAATTCTATTCAGAATTAGGCAATAATTAACTACTTACATACTTTACAATTAATAAAATTAAACAACCAATTCTTCCTCCAAACTCTCATTAGCCACAAAATGTGACCACACCATGACATTGCTGGCTAGGTCTAGATGCTCCTGCATCAGACTCCCAAGGTTAAAAATAATCATGATCTCTTGATCATGTGCTTCTGATCTGTGTCCTCCTGGATCCCATACTTTTTTCAGTAGTCTATCCTTGGTTACTGTTGTTGTTTGTTGTTCTCCCGATCTCCATACTTTATGTTGCAGTGCCCCACTAGCTATGCTCTCATTGTCTACTGCTGTCTCTTCCATATATCTTACTGCTTTTTGCTCATCATCACAATTTATGTCAGACTTCCACACTTTAATTTGCACTTTACCATTACCTTCACCTGTATCATTCTTTCCAGCCAATCTTCCTTCCTTCTTTTGTCCTCTATTTAGTTTATTGGAATGTTGTTGTATGAGTTCCCACAACTCATCAATTTCTTTATCCACTTCACTTCTCAGATGATGAATACTATTCTTCTGCAACTGAATGTGTTCTTGCATAAGAACATCATAATCCCTATGCCAATACCTTCTCCATTGATCCCCTACAATAATTCCAATTCCTTCTTTTGGTTTCTCATTCATGGCTTCATCACTTCTTACTTCAATTTCCAGTATACCTGCAATTCCACAAATTTCTTGAAAACTAAGAATTCTTCCTGCTTGCTTAGGTACTTGGAATACCTCTTCTTCTAGTAACTTAATTTCTACACCCTTAAGGATTATGGTATCATATTTGTCTACTTTTGAAATGTCCATTTCAGTTCCTGTAGAAATTTTGAATAATTTAACACATATTCAATGGAGATTATCCTGATCATGTACTACTGCGGAATACATACACAATACATAAGCTCCTCTACGTTGATCATCGATATAGCAGCATCAATAACAATAAAACATCAAGAGCATTCACACATTAACACAGTATGTAACCCGGGGAAAGCATCTCGCTAAAAACCCCACACTATCTGTATATTAATGATTGAGACCATGTAACATTACAAAGTACAATGCTTATCACAAGCAATCCAGTACCAGCTCCACCTGTTACACACAATACAACTAAGATCTGATCTCCAAATCTATTCCACTGCTTGCCTGCCTCCACTGCTCAATACCTGCTCAAGAATGAGTGAGAATGGTCTACCAAACTTGTATTTCACCTCCAAAGAATCACTCACAATGTGTAAGACGTGAGCAAAAGCTACAAACTGGGCAAATACATGAGCAAACTCATTGCCATACTCAATCCCTTGATTGTGCAAGATCTGATGCACAACTACAGTCACAACTGATAGCAATCTGATTCTCTAACACCTGTCCCTACTGAACTAAACATGCACTGACATGCAACTGAGTTAACTGATGTATTCTATAGTTGTATTATGAGTTAATAATTAGTTTAACAACTCATCATTAGTCTATTTGCAGTTAGACTAACTACAACTAGTTTAACCAAGTCAAACTGAACACAACTCCATCAACTCCACAATCAACTCCACCAAACTCAACTGATTGAGTTCTAATTGAAGTCATGCATGCAACAACTCAACTGACTCATAAGAAAAGCGTACTTCCTTCTAACAGCTGCATGGGCCACATCTGTAGCTCAAACTGAAGTGCTCCAAGAGAATAAGATCAAATTTATAGTCCAAATATTATTATGAGACAATAATATTTGACTTTTCTATTTTTGACAGCCAGTCTAAAAATAGACTTTGATCACCCACACTGTGATCACTCACACTGTGGTCACCCACACTGTGGTCACCCACACTATGATCACCCACACTGTGATCACCCACACTGTGATCATCCACACTGTGATCAAAAATAGAACTTGCGCCATAATTTGCATGCAGGCCCACTTAGTGAAGGCGACTCTTTTCACTAAGCTCCATCATCTTGTTGCAATCTCAACACTCCCTCTCGACAAGATATGGATTATCAGCAACCCCTATCCTGCCTCGGTGGTACTCGAATTTGCTCCTAGTGAGAGCCTTTGTCAGAATATCAACATCCTGATCCTTCGTTGGAATGTATGAAAGAAACATGATCCTCCGCTGCACACAATCTCTGATATGATGGTACCTGATGTCAATATGCTTAGATCTATCATGAAATATAGGATTAGTCGAGAGTTTAATGCAACTCTGGTTATCACAGTAAATCACAGTAGGATCCAAATGAGAACCGAACAAACCAACCAGGATCTTCCTCATCCATATAGCCTCGCATGCAGCCAAACTTGCTGCCATATACTCGGCCTCCGCTGAACTGAGTGCCACGGATCTCTGCTTCCTGCTGTACCAAGAAACTGCTGTCGATCAAATACTGAAGACCCCTCCTGATGTGCTCTTTCTGTCCTTTGGGCTCCCTGCCCAATCTGCATTCGTGAAGCCACATAGCTTCACCTCATCCTCCTGTCTGTACCACAAACCATATCCCGATGTGCCTCTCAAGTAGCCTAATACATGCTTGCCCACCTTCCAGAAGAGCTTGGTAGGCTTAACCATAGCTTGTGAAAGCTGGTTAACTGCATAGCATATATCAGGTCGTGTATTAACCAAATACATCAGCGACCCCACCAACTGTCGATAAACAGTGGCATCCACTTCTTCTCCCGAAGTGGCATCCTCCTTCCTCCAACCTCCAGGAAGAGGAGTATCAATAGGCTTGCAGCCATGCATGTTGAACTTCTCCAGTATCTCCCGAGCATACTTGCCCTGAGAAACAAACAGTCCACCACTGCACTGCCATATTTCCAATCCTAGGAAATAGTGAAGGAGGCCCAAGTCCTTCATCTCAAACTCTGTAGCAAGATCCTTCTTGCATGACAGTATCAACAGCTCATCACCCGTTAGAATCAAATCATCAACATATAGTACAATGATAAGCAACTTACCCTCCACCACAATCTGGTATAGGTTAGGATCCGCCTCGCTCTTGGAGAATCCAAGTCCTGTGAAATAGTTGTCTATCCGAGTGTACCAAGCACGTGGTGCTTGCTTCAACCCATACAACGCTCTCTTGAGCCTGCACACATGCGACTCGCTGTTGAAGACCTCAAAGCCTTCGGGCTGCTCAATGTACACCTCCTCCTCAATGACTCCATTGAGGAACGCAGTCTTCACATCCATCTGATTAATGTGCCATCCCATCTGCGCTGAGAGAGCAAGAATCGTCCATATGGAAGAATACCTTGCGACAGGTGCAAAGGTCTCCTCATAATCGATCCCCTCTATCTGTGAAAAGCCTCGGGCAACAAATCTTGCCTTGTACTTCTCCACACTCCCGTCAACTGCCTGCTTGACCTTGTAGATCCATCTCGAACTCACCATTGATTTCCCTTCCGGTCTAGGAACAATCTCCCATGCACTGTTTCTGACAATAGAATCATACTCTTCCACCATGGCGTCTACCCATGTGGGATCCTCCACAGCTTCCTCAAAAGAGGATGGCTCAATCACAACACACTTGCTCATCAGAGCCATGTATCCAGTGTACCGATCAGGTGATTGTCTCTGCCTGCGTTGGGCTATAGGTGGTCCTACAACTTTCTCTGCATCTTGAGCTAGTCGCTCAGCTTCTGTCAAACGCTTTCGCCCTCTGATGGTTGGCGCTGCATGAGTGGTCTCTTCCACTCCATGAACCTCGTCCTGCGGCTGATCCACGTCCTGAAGCTCATCCTTAGGAACTAATAGCTCCTCTTCTGCATGCAAGTGTAGCTCCCTCTCAAGCGAACACTTCATGGCTTTCTCCTCCTGAAATTTTATATCCCGTCGCACAATAGTTTTACCACTGTCTGGCAAATACACACGATAGTTGTGGGGCGTATCAGTGTACCCCACAAATATCCCAACCTCTGCGGTCGGCTCCAACTTCTTCCTGGCATCCTTCGTCACATGCATGTAAATGTTAGCACCAAAAATCCTCAAATGAGAAAGATCAGGCTTCTTACCAGAATAAGTCTCCTTAGGTGTACTCATGCCAAGTATCCTATGAGGACAACGGTTCTGCACATAAATTGTTGTATTGCATGCTTCCACCCATAAGTGAAGGGGTAGGCCCTAATCATGCAACATTGCCCGTGCAACACCCACAATCGTTCTGTTCTTCCGCTCAACTACCCCGTTCTGCTGTGGGTTATGGGGAGCTATGAGCTCTCTACGAATCCCTTCTGCCTTGCAGAAATCCTTGAACTCGTCCGAGATGTATTCACCACCATTATCGCTCCTAAGAGCCTTCACCTTCTTCCCCGACTCCTTCTCGACCAGTGCTTTGAATTCACAGAACTTTGAATATGTCTCGCTCTTCTTCTGCATGAAGAAGATCCAACACTTACGAGAGAAATCATCAACAAAAATCACATAATACCTGTGTTTTGCTGTCGAAGCAACTGAGAAAGGTCCACACACGTCTGTGTGAATTCTCTCAAGGATCGTCGTGGCGCGACTATCCTTCTCGTAAAAGGTGGCTTTCACAAACTTCCCCAAAGTACACCCCTTGCACTGATCTGACTGCGTAAGTGTGCCTTTAGGAAGCCTTGTAGTGATCTGCTGCAATATCTTGAAGGCTCCATGGTGAAGGTGACCCAATCTCCTGTGCCACAACTCGCCATCATCCCAGCTCACCAATCCTTCTGCCTTGCCCGCCATTGCTGCGCATCCATCTACATGCAACTGATAAAGGTTCCTCACTTGAACCCCTATCTTCCGGGTCTCACCAGTTGTCTTGTTGCGCAAGAAAGCCTTTCCCTCGCTGAAAACAACATCATACCCCTTGTCTTCTAACATCGCCACTGAGATGAGATTCTTTGTCAATCCTGGAACATGCATGACTTCCTTCAATACGAAGGGTTTACCAGACTCCCTCTCAAAGGAAATGGTACCGATATCGGTCGCACTGTATCTACCATCATCGCCCATTTCGATGTGCACTCCAAGATCTTTGTCCTCCAGATCAGAGAACAAATCTCTATCTCCCGTCATGTGAAAAGACGCACCACTGTCCAAGAACCACACTGATCCCATCACACTTGAAACCAAGCATGTGATCAATGAAAAAACAAGCTCAAACTGTGAGGCTAGAGCCTTTCCTTCTGAAGATCCAGCAGCCTACTTGTTCTTCTTCTTTTGCGGACAATTAGTGGCATAGTGTCCATGCTGGCGACAGTGAAAACACTTCACCTTGGACATATCCTGCTTCTTGCCTTTCACACCAGACTAAGAAGCTTTCTTGCTCTTCCCTTTCTTTGCTTTGGCAGCCAAAGCACAATTCTCTTCGTCAGATACCTTTGATGAAGACCCATTCTCATACTTATTGTTACTGAGTTTAACCTTGAGCGCCAGGTCGCTCTTGCTTTGGAATAACATTTGCAATCCGTTGAAAGACATTTCAACAACACTGCTACAAATTCGATTTCCACCAGTAACCAACTCAGCCGCTTTCGATCTAGAATTCGTGAGAACACAATATTTCTCATACAGAGATTGACTGTATGGGCATTCACCGGATATCTCACCTTCCAAAGGAAGGATGAATCCAGAGGCTACCTGGCCCGATTACAGACTTTGCCTGAAGAAATAGAATGTAAACACTTCCTGAATAGTAGATCTGATGATCAACAGCTCCGATACCATGTAGAAATTTTGAATAATTTAACACATATTCAATGGAGATTATCCTGATCATGTACTATTGCGGAATACATACACAATACATAAGCTCCTCTATGTTGATAATCAATAAAGCAGCATCAATAACAATAAAACATCAAGAGCATTCACACATTAACACAGTATGTAACCCGGGGAAAGCATCTCGCTAAAAACCCCACACTATCTGTATATTAATGATTGAGACCATGTAACATTACAAAGTACAATGATTATCACAAGCAATCTAGTACCAGCTCCACCTGTTACACACAATACAGCTAAGATCTGATCTCGAAATCTATTCCACTGCTTGCCTGCCTCCACTGTTCAATACCTGCTCAAGAATGAATGAGAATGGTCTACCAAACTCGTATTTCACCTCCAAAGAATCACTCACAATGTGTAAGATGTGAGCAGAAGCTACAAACTGGGAAAATACATGAGCAAACTCATTGGCATACTCAATCCCTTGATTGTGCAAGATCTGATGCACAACTATAGTCACAACTGATAGCAATTTGATTCTCTAACACTTGTCCCTGCTGAATTGAACATGCACTGACATGCAACTGAGTTAACTGATGTATTCTATAGTTGTATTATGAGTTAATAATTAGTTTAACAACTCATCATTAGTCTATTTGCAGTTAGACTAACTACAACTAGTTTAACCAAGTCAAACTGAACACAACTCCATCAACTCCACAATCAACTCCACCAAACTCAACTGATTGAGTTCTAACTGAAGTCATGCATGCAACAACTCAACTGACTCATAAGAAAAGCATACTTCCTTCTGACATCTGCATGGGCCACATCTGTAGCTCAAACTGAAGTGCTCCAAGAGAATAAGATCAAGTGTATAGTCCAAATATTATTATGAGACAATAATATTTGACTTTTCTATTTTTGACAGCCAGTCTAAAAATAGACTTTGATCACCCACACTGTGATCACTCACACTGTGGTCACCCACACTGTGGTTACCCACACTGTAATCACCCACACTGTGATCACCCACACTGTGATCATCCACACTGTATAACTTGCACCATAATTTGCCTGCGGGCCCACTTAGTGAAGGCGACTCTTTTCACTAAGTTCCATCATCTTGTTGCAATCTCAACAGTCCCTTTTTCCTCAATAACTCTTTGTGGTAAAATAGTAATCCTGTTACTATCATCTCTTGAACTCATCTCTAGTTCAACAATCCCATACTGTAAATTCAACATCATTCCATATTTCTGAGACATTCTGATCTCACCCCTCCTTACTTCGATCTGATCTTTAGACTCAACTCCTTGTTTCAAATTGACTTCACATTGCCTTGTTTCTGCATATAAATCTTCACCAAAATCAATCAATTCATCAAACAAAAATGCTTTACCCTGTTTCCTCATTATGCCAACACTTTTGACAACTTATTTTCCATATTTGTCGTCCATGAAAAGTTATTCATTCTCATTCAGTTCTGTTTGTACAATCTGATCACTTATTCCTTGGTTTTCTTGTCTCTTCTTCAAAATACTTGACTCATGCCACAAATCTGCCATCTCATTTGGAATTTCTCCCAAGAGATCTGCACGATCTTCACTAACTTCATTTTTTGCAACATTTGTCTCTAGTCCTTCTTTACTCGGGCTCTCTTCAAGGTCAATAATCTTCAATAATTATTTAATATCTACCAATTCTTCTATATCGACCTTCAGTAGCTATTCTCATTTGGCTTCAGTCTTCAATAATTGTCCAATATTTGCATAATTTACTATATCTATGTTTAACAGCTGCTCCTCCCTCTGCATCAGAAGATTATGTGAATTTCCTTCCTTTATCTTTTGAAAAATCATATCTTTGCTTTTCCTTTCCCTTATGATAACCTTAAATAGTTTCCTTACTTCAGTGTATCTTGCATTTACACACAAAATATTAGTTTCAAAATTATGAGACACCAAGGTCTCCTCAAATAATTTCATCATCAATTCTTCCAGTTGACTTCCACTTCCTAAATACACCATAAGATTCTCCACTTGGTTTGTATTAGCTTCATCAGTTTTCCTGTGAAAACTCTTTGTTCTATGTTCATATGAATGGATTTCTTCCTTTCCAAACACTTCTTTGATCTCAATAATTCCTTTGTCATCCTCCTTTTGACTTATCCCTTGGATGTCATCTGACTGGACATCTTCCTTCACTTGACTATAACTTTTCTCCTTATTCTTCCTATGACTGTGGGTAGTCATCTTTCCACCTGTTGGTTTGACAGTTTCCAATATCTGCTTGTCTTCCCTCAAGTTTACATGACCTGCAAACACACAACAATTATCAATTTTTAAAATACAAGATCCTTCATCCTCTTTTGATGCTTCAAGCACCAATCTTCCATCATAGATCTTCTAGATTTCAACAGATCCTCTTTGTTGTGACTCCATTTCTTTGAGTCTCTCCTTCTCTAACAAATCAATATGAATTTGTTCAAGTTCCCTGAACTCGTTTATCATCTTGCTATTCCACCTCTGTGGCAATAGCTTCCACTTGACCCTTTTCTTCATTCTCCATTTGTATCTTCGGTCTTCATTTGTCTTTCTTTGTACTTCCAAACTAATCTCTTGTTCTTCATTCTGCTGCTAGTTGCTATACTCCTGCAATCTAATGCCTTCCTCAAATTCACTCCCATGTAGCTGATCATCTCTTTTAAGTTGCTGGTTTCTTCCATCTTCATCATGTTGGATTAATACTTAGGTTTCCTTCATGTCTCTGAGGATATAACTTCCTTGTTGCTCCTAATCTTTCATTTCACCTTCAAATAATCTCTGCTCAATTTCTCTGATTTCAGCATCATAATTATTAATGTTGTCTTCCATACCTACAGTCACATCATTAACTGACGAATCGAAACATTTACGTAATTCTATAGATGTTTGAGACATTTCATCCTTATCATGCATGGTAACCACAATCTCTTCTTTATCAGGTTCCGAAAGCTTCATTTCTCCTTTAGGTTCCTTGAGAAATATTTCCAAGAATTCTATTTCCATGTGAAATCTCTCCAGCAGTTCATCACAACTTCCATTCTCAACTTCATTCTTTTTCTGGCAATCCTCCTGAGTTATCATGTTTTCTGCACTATCATATTGCAAAGTTCTTTCATCAATTTCATTAAACAAATTCATTTGTTTACCTTCTTGGAATACCACTATGGCATTTTCCTTAGGCTTCTGGTCCATACCAACTTCATTTGACTGTCTTACACTAAACATAAATTCATCTATGAACTCCTTCTGCTGCAATAAATCAGAACCTTCTTCCTCTAAAAGGCATTCTCCATCATACTTCACCTCAAGAGCTTCATTCCTATTTGTGACAGTTTCACCAGACTATCCATCATCCTCTGCATATCCTGTAAACATACACAAACTATGAGAATTAAAATCACAAGGCTTCATTGCCTCACCTACTTCCCTTGTCATCATATCTTATAATTGTTATGAACTATTCCAATAGATCATGAGATCTTCAGCTGATCTCCCATTATCCTCTTCACCCAACATTTCACCCTGTTCTAGTCTACAAATGGAAACTTCTTTTTTTGCCTCTGCTTCTCTGAGGTTTTTCATCAACCACTTTCCCTGTTCTTGTTACAGCCTTCTCTGTAACTTAGGCCACTTCATTGGCTTCTTCTTGAAGACCAAACCTAGTCTTTGGTTCTCGTCTAGCAGCATTACTAACGCATCAAGTTCTTCTCTTATATCAGCTACTTCCTTGTCAATCTTTTCTTGACTCATCTGTTTCCTATGGATTGTTTGAGCACCCTTCTCTTTCATCTTGTAGACTTCTTCTGAACCTTCCATATGACTTTCCATAGCCATCTTCTCTTTTGTGTGAACTCCTACTCCTGCAACCAATCAACTTCCTTCTAAGTTGATCTTCTCCCCAAGCTTCTCCTCTACCTGGACTCCAAGTCATCTTTCCTTAGAACTTGCATTGAGCAATCTTGCTCTCTCTCTCTAGTTGCTCCACTCACATCTCTTAAGGACTCCCCTGTCCCTATCTATTCCAAGCCTCAGCTGGAATGAGGTTCTACTATAATCTCTAAGAACTTCCCAAAAGTTCTTCCTACAGTCTCATTGTTGTAGTCTAGTGCCAAACTTTTCCATTCATTCAACTGCTGCTACTTTCATACCTTTGTAATCATAGCCTTCATAAGAAAGACATCCTTGCTCTGATACCAAAATGATGCAACCACATGGCTGCCACACCCTAAACACCTTCGGGACTATTTCATCCTTATAAGCCTTTAAAGCTCCATGCCCACATATACATATCAGAAGCGTAGTTTGGTGCTTTTCCTTTAAAAATGGGACCACTTAAACTATCAGAACCCATTACATTATCGGAAGTGTTTTATTCCACTTTAGCCTTAAAACCCTGATCAACACTTTTTATCGCAATACATAGAAACGCGGGAAATACACGGGAAACCCCGCTCCACACATATATCCAGATCTCAAATATTTTACATCCGCGTTCATATATATTGGCGGGTCTGCTCTCAGTCCATCACCTTCCTATTGTGCGCTCCGATCACCGATCCTCGATCGGCTGATCTCCACCGTTCATTCCATTTTCCAATCCAACAGTTCACAACTGTTTCAGGCAGATAATTAACATGGGGATTAACCGCCCGATAAAGCAGTTTCCCTATTCACCCTCATTGCTACATGTCGAAGGGTGAATGGGATCGGGTGATCACCATTCAATACCGCTTACAGTTCTTCAGCCACTCGAAATACCATGCACTATAGCAAACTACTTTCGCGATCCAATGGTCACCGTTGATTGCGATCTAACGATTTAATCGCATATCGCATAGTCGTAATCCTCCAAGCCAGGCTCTGTCTGCTCTAAAGCATCGATCCGATATTCTTACGAACCTGATATGGATATAAGACACCCTTTATAAGATTTCAAATCCGAATTTCGGATCTGGTTTTGTTATGCGACGATTCTTAGTGTAAATGGGATTTTCGCTCGTGGAACTAAAACTATGTAATAAACTTCGCCGACCCAACATCAAACAAGGATATTTCAAATAAAGTCCCTGACTTCTATCAATCATACGATTTAGGTGTTAAATATAACAAAACAAAAGGATAATCACCTGGCCTGAATACAAATAATCTGAAAGCATATAAGGGTCTCCGTAGGCTCGATAATCAATCATAAACACAACATCATTCATTCACAATAAAATAAATATAGTGTCTCGCCTTGGCTCGACTACATAAATGAAATATCCCTGTTTTCAAAATACAATCCACACACTATTCTTACTCTCGCTCTACGCAATCCTCTCCTGGATCTTTCCTCTCTAGCATAATTCTTCAAATTAGAGGCCTATGTTCCTCATATGCCCGTAGGCTTACAATTCCATCATGAATCCTCCCGAATCCCCTCTCTCCCTGTCTTCAGAAAAGAAGGGAAATACATATATGTTCTGTCTAACCATCTCCTTCCACAAATGAAGGAATTCACTATATTCTTAGAAATCAAATCCTCCCCTAACTAATCAATATAACTAATTGGCTTGATCTCCACGCAGGGAGGATCACTTGCCACTTATTCCCAATTCTGTTCAGAATTAGGCAACAATTAACTACTTACATACTTTACAATTAATAAAATTAAACAACCAATTCTTCCTCCAAACTCTCATTAGCCACAACATGTGACCACACCATCACATTACTGGCTAGGCCTAGATGATCCTGCATCAGTTTTAGTGCATAATAAAAATTGAAAATGGCAAGTATGTGTAAATTACAACAAATTGAATAAAGCCTCGAAGGATCACTTTCCATTTCCATTCATAGATTAAGTCCTAAATACCCTAGATGTAAATAAATATTTTTCTTTTCTACATGGATTTAGTGGCTATAATCAAATAAAGATAACTATAGAGGACTAGGAAAAAAACTACTTTCACATGTCCTTGGGAACATATGCCTATAAGGTATTACCCTTGGGCCCATGTAATGCATCAACCATGTTCCAAAGAATAGTTTCGACCATATTTGTTGATCTAATCCATGAATGTCTTTAAATTTATATGGATTATTTCCCTGTATATGGTGATACTTTTGAAGAATATTTAATCAAAATTGAAAAAGTTTATGAAATATGTATAGAAACTAATTTGTCCCTCAACAATGAATTTTTTTATGTTACTAACAAAAGGTATTGTTTTGGGACATATGTTTCTACTACAGGAATGATTATAGACCAAACCAAGGATGAAAGTATTGTTACTTTTCCTAGTTCATTAAGTCAATGATAAGTTTAGAGATTTATGGGTTGTGCAGGGTATTAGCATAGATTCATTTAAAACTTTAGTAAAATATTCCTGCCTATGTTTAAAATACTTTCTAAAGACATGGAATTTTATTGGAATTCCAACCATCAAAACTATTTTTAAATCCATTAAAGGAAAGTTATCTAATGCACTAGTTTTGAGATGACCCAATTGCTCTTCATTGGTTCATATTTCCCTTGATGCATATGATACTATAGTAGGGGCATTGTTAGGTAAAAAAGAAGGTATTAAAACCTATGTTATTTACTTTATTACTAAAAACTTAACCCTTGTTGAGATAAATTATACTATCATTGAAAAATAAATGTTAGTAGGTGTGCATGAAATAAATAAATTTCAATACTATGCCACAAGTTACAAAGTCTTTATCCACACTGATCATTTTATTATTAAATATTTGATGATTAAACCTATTACTAATGGTAGAATCACATGATGGTTGTTATTAATACAAGAAATCAATATCATTATGATTGGTTGTCTTGGAAATATGATTCAAATACACATTGAGGAAATTGGGCTTCTTGAATGCTCCAAAAACATGATTCAAATTAGTCAACTTAGAATTTTCACCATAAATTTCTTTCTAAGATGTATTAAACTACAAAATATTGAGAACATAGAGAAAATATCTCCAGTTACCTATGATAGAAAATTTAGGCTTTGGTTTTCTATAATTTCTAAGGTATTCTGTATGGAAGTTAGGGTTCTTAAAATGCTCATTAAATCTACTTCAAATTGGTCAATTTGTCATTTTTGTTATAACTTATTTTCTGGGACTTTCAAATTGTGATTTTTTTATATCCAAGTAAACATACATAAGTACCTCAAGTAAAAATTTCATAATCATATATGCAAAATTGGATATGTGGTATGTTGTATAAGTTCGTTCTTGGGAATAGGCCAAAAACAACAAGTTTTGGGACAAGTAGACTTGATGAAGATAGAAGAAACAAAGAAAGTTGGTGAAGATGGAAATAACTAGTAGAATTAGTGAAAGCATAAGCAACAAGTAAACTTGGTGAAAAAAGCAGCAGCAAGTTGATGCAAACCGAATTTGGTTCTACGCAATTTGACCTTTGATGGCCTCTCACCTTTTATTTCCAACAAATGGACTCACACTTCTCTAATAAAACCCCAACTTTGGAACTCCGGCTCTATCCAAGGCCATGTACAGGCCAATCTTATGACCATAATCCCTCATGCAAAACTTCCATGGAAACATTTTTGTTTTTTGTTTAGAACTCATGGGCCCCACGTTCGCTCCACACAACAACTCACCCCCAAGTCAACTAGTAGAATGTTACAAGGTCGACTTAATTCAAGGCTCGAGTAAGCTGGCTAGTTTGGGCTCGACCACCCGACTGGGTCCCACCTGAATCAAGGGTTGACCCTTTTTTTCCCCGCGACTGTTGTTTGTATTGAACTTGAAGGTACGACCACCATAGATCCTAGTTTCCACTCCATCCTCTGTACTTATGCATTAGCATCCTTGTCTCTCTCGGGACATTTCTTAGTAATTCTCGATAGCACTATGATTTGGGATCTAACACTTAATAAAAACATGAAACTAAATGGTACAATGATGTGTGGTTTAATGGTAAGTCTACTTGGGCAAAGCTCAAGAGACCATGGTTCAAATCTTATTGAGTACATGACCTGTTGTGGTGGTAGATCGAGAGCAGATTCCCCACCCCGCCTTGGCGGCATGAGAGTCTTGCTTTGCAAATTTCATAGGATCTTAGTATATCAACTTGCAGGGAGTTGGATGTACTCTTGGTGTTATAGTGGTAGCTACGAGGATTGATCCTGGGTCTCCCATAGATTAGGATTGACAGTTACCGATTCACCATGTGGTTAAAAAAAAAACATGAAACTAAATGATAATTTCCATGAATGATCCTTCTAGAGACTTACAATATTAATTGAAATTTACATCAAAATTAATGAAATCGTGTCCTCCATCTCTGGCTACAATACCACTTCTGCTTGAAGATTATGGGAATCAAATTTAGTTGGGAATGGGATGATGCTCCTACATCGCAAGTAGACCTGGTGAAGGTAGAATAAACTAACAAGCCTGGTGAAGACAAAATTAGTAGATTCAATGAAGTAGGTTGGTGCCTATAAATTTTGTAGTAGAGTGGATTTGTGTCTCCTATAGTTTAGCACCTACAAATGTTGCAGTAGAGGGGATTGGTGTATCTTATAGGTTGGTTCCCACAAATATTGCATCAGAGGGTATTTTTGTCTCATGTAGTTTGGTGTCTACAAACCTTGTAATACAGGGGATTGGTACCACCTATAGGTTGGTGCCTACAAAGTTTGTAATAATAGGTTGGTGCCTATAAAGATATGTTATAAAGAAGTTTTCATTTATATCTTGTGTTCCATATGTGAGATTGTTTGGTTATGATTCATGAATATTTAAATAAGTAAGAAATTGTCTTATAATGATTCATCCCTCCACTCTTAGTATAAGTGTGAATCCAACAAATAGTTCTCGAGATAAGAGGAAATTAGATATGCAAAAAAATATTAAACTTAATAAATGACTAAATAACCTAATCCTCAAAACTAAGATATGGAAGAAAATGTATTTATATTCAAGATAAAAATAAATGCAATATTTAATTGCACTTAAAAACCTAAAAAATAACCCCGAAAAAAAAAGGGAAATTAGTTCTACCAAAAAAACATATCATCCCATACTTAATAGATGGCTAAAAAACTCAATCCCCAAAAACCATAAACCAATCAAGACAATAATAACAAAAGGCATAAATATTCACTTAAAGTAATTTTAAAGGAAGTAAGTAGAGGCCAAAAAAACCTACCCTTCTAGAAATTCCTAAAGAAAAATAATAGTTTCAAGGGTATGGAGGCCTTCTTTTGGGAGTCCATCCACAACCTAGTTCAATTCTTGGAAAATATGGGTAAACAAGTTGTAAATCGCATGCAAAAGATCTACAAATATGCTAACTATAACATTGTGTAATTGCGAAACACCATTTAATACTTTGATGATGAGGCCAAAGTAATCAAATACTTGAAGAGAACCCAAGCCTTGAGATAGTACAAATTTAAGGAGAAGGAAAAGGCCATAAACTCCCCATAATTATCAGTGCTTGTGGCTATGGTATGGTGTGTATTGAAGTGATTCAAATTATTTTATCTATAATTGTAATTGATTTTTTTTAATTGATATTTTTAAAAAATGTCATGCACAAACTTTATGGATATTGATATATTTTAATTTGGTTGAAACTAAAAAAAAATTTGTTATTGATATTTTTTTTAAATGTTCCATGTCAAATCCATGTTATCTTAAGAAGAAATTATAAAATTATAGATTTAGGTATTCTCAATAGAAGTGTGTTTTAATTATAAATATAAATATAAATACAAAGAATTTAGAAGGAAATGGAAAAGTAAGTGAGTGAATCTAAAAGCAATTTAAGCAAAATGGTTAAAAAAAAAATTCCTTATAAATATTAGTAGTTGAAAGTATATCAGGACCAATATATTAATCTATATATATATATAGATATATATGTTAGGAAAGAGTTTCCCATATAAATTTTAGAGAAAAACAATAATTAATTGATACTATTTTTTAATGCTTTCAAATTTAATATGTTAAATCATAAGTTTCTTCATTAAACATAATTTATATATTTTCATATTATTTCCCCTCAATTTCCTTAAGCCATCGCTTTGTGAATTTCTTTAGATGGAGTAATCCTTCACCAAATAAAACCATATCTCTATAATTAATTACTTTTTAATAATTTTCTATTATGTATGGTATTCCAAATAAAATCATTTCAATCTTGATTAAATTTTAAAAATAAATTATGATTATTAAAAAAATATTTTAAAAATTATGTAATTATATATATAATTATATATATAAGATGTATTTTATTATTTAATATGAAAGATGCTTAATTTTTATATATTTAAAATGGAGTTTACTTATGACATTTACAAAAAATATTAATAATGTAAATTATTTTAAGATCAATTACAAATAAAATAAATATTTTATTATTCATTTTAAGTAAAAGAAGAGAGAGTGCTTTCTACTTCTCAATATGATATATATGTGTAATTCTTTCAATACTTATTATTCAGTAGACATTTAGAAAAATATTAATAACAAACAATATATTTAAATGACGATAAGCCTCTATAGTGAACTATATGATTTTGAGTGAAAATATTATCTACTATGCATTGAACAATGGACCTAATGTGAGTTTTGAATAGTAAATAGCATTTTGAACCATAAGTACTATGTAGTGAACCATATGATTTGGTATGAACAAATTGTGTACTCTGCATTAAATAATGAACCTAATATGAGTTTTGAACAATGAATAGTATTTTGAACCATAAGTGCTCTACGTGAACCATATGACTCTGTGAATGTATGTGTGAACCCTCATATTAAGTAGATCTCAACAAATTGAATAAGGATTAGTGTTTTGAATGGGAATATGTATCTAAGGTGAACTATGTGAACTTCCTTATGAACTCCCTATGAATCATATGATTTTGCATCCTTATTCATGGGTGTACAATGAAAAACACTCCTATACTTTGTAACAATCTATTTTGAATTTTGTGGTAACTACTTCAAACTCTGTAACAATTACTTTAAAATCTACATAAATATACTTCATGATAGTTACCCTCATAATCCAGACATACAAGTTTGTTATGAAACCAGCTCAAGAAAAGATAGAAAAGATAGATCAACGCCTTAGAATTCATCCTCTTCGAGGGGGCAACCTCCTTTACATTACATAAATGAACAATTCTTGGATGATACAAATGAAAATACCTCCTTTCTATATATAGGAGTCTAAGGGGTCATAACATAATCAGAGTTGACATAACAATAATAATGTAAGGGCACAATAATAAGAATAGTGAGCTTCTATGGGGCACAATAGTAACATTATGGGCACTACATGGGTACATCAATATAATAAGTGGGTTGTACTAATAACAATAAGGGGTTACACTAGTAGTATAGGGGCCTAACATGCCCCTCTCCTTCAAAAAGCATTGTCCTCAACGCTTGAGTAGTTCTTGATTCTTTGTATAAAATTCTTGTCCTCCCATGTGGAATCTTCAGCGGGTAAGTTCTTCCACTTGATGAGATACTCTGAAATTGATCGATTTCATAGCTATCGGGTTCTTGTTTCTGTGACTGCTCCAGGTTCCAATATGATTTTTCCTTCCTCTTCAATTTTTGGCAATATTGTTTGAATTGGGATCTTTTGCAACTTTTGAATAAGTGGCCATACTTCTTCATCCTTTTTCCATTCATCCCTTGCTTCATTTATCCAATCTGGTTGGATAATAGAAATAGCACAAAACAATGCTTCCACATCCTCATCCTTGAAGATTTTTCCCATTCGGTAAGGTCGCCATTTTTTAAGTGCATGTAGTATTGCCAACATTTCCTTCTCATAAATAGCTTGCATGAGATTTAGGAGTAAAAATACCCAATAACCTACATCAAAATTTTTTTCACTATGATGTTGATCTACCTGTTGTTTCGTTTGATTTTGCACCGAAGTGGCGTTATCCTTTAAAAGTTGGAGAACTTGTTGTTGATGCTCGATGTGATCTTTCACTGCTTGAACCTTTTTCTTCTTGATATGTCCTTCTATCTCTAGAGTTTGAGGAGTGGTAATTTCTTCCAATCCTTTGCAAGATATGGTTGGATTCATTTCTTGATTCTCGATGTGATCTTTCACTTCTTGAACATTTTTCTTCTTGATATGTCTTTCTATCTTGATAGTTTGGGGAGTGGTAATTTCAACCAATGAATTACAAGATATGGTTGGATTCATTTCTTCTTTCTCGATGTGATCTTTCACTTCTTGCACCTTTTTCTTCTTGATATGTCCTTCTATCTTGAGAGTTTGAGGAGTGGTAATTCTTGCCAATGCTTTACAAGATATGGTCTAATTCATTTCTTCTTTCTGTAGGGTGGGGTCCTGGCGTATATCTTCTTCCTTTGATGTTTCTTGATATTTTTCTTCCTCCTCTTCAAATTCTATGTAAAATAATTTCTTCTCAGCATAATTATGACCTTTAATGCATTTGCTATCACAATTGTAACAAAGCCCTTTTTCTCTTTTTCTTCCAATTGTTGTGGTGTAACCCTTGTAGGTTGTGGAAGGCTAGGAGAAGCAACACTTCCATCTTTATAGTTATGAGGGGTATGCTTCCTGGTTTCCATAATTTTTCTTTCCACTATGTCACAAAGCCCTTTTACTCTTTCCAAATGTTGTGGTGTTGCTCTAAAGAAGGTGTTGCTCTTTGTATCCTCATAATGTGCTATCATTTCCTCCATGAAAATTGACCACATAACAAGTTGTTTATGAGAACAAAGCCCTTCATACCATAAAAATTGATCTGGTTCTAAATATGAAGATGCAATACATACCTTTTGTAATGGTACACCATGTAGATCAAAATATTGCTCCATCTGACATATCCAATTTACCGGATCCTTGCCAACAAACTTCCTCATCTTGCTTTTTCTTAATTTTAGGAGCTCGATCTTGAAACAACTATAACTCTGTACTTTCAGATCTTTAAGTTTTGAAATTGTGACCTATAGTAGCCCTCTATGTCCTCTTTCTAATGCCACCAGTCTGATCCAAATTGTATTCTCCAAGAAAGAGTTATGAAAAATCTCCCAAGATGACCTGATTATAGACATTTCCAGAAGAGAAAACTTGTATGAAGTGCCACGTGTCACTATTTTCACCTTTGGCACTGAAAAATATATACAAGAAACTAAAGTCCGTCCTCTTTCTGTACCTTCTTACAAAATTTCAGTCCGATGCTCAGAGAGAAAGTTATGACGATTTTCCTCAAGTCACCTGTTTGGAATTTAATTCAGGAGTCTTCAAAAAGACCAACTTCCTCAGATCATATCTCCTCAAATATAGTAGAAAAAGATCTGAAATTGGGGACCAAGATTCCGCGCGATGTCTTCTCAAATGGTTTTTTTTTTTTAGCTTCTGAAACGTCGCAGAAAAAAAGTTATAGCGAAAATGCCATGATGACCTGTTTGGAGCAGCGAAACCCTAGAATCCAAAGCTCTGATACCAAATGTTATGAAACCAACTCAAGAAAAGATAGAAAATATAGATCAACACCTTAGAATTCAGCCTCTTCGAGGGGGCAACCTCCTTTACATTACATAAACGAACAATTCTTGGATGATACAAATGAAAATACCTCCTTTCTATATATAGGAGTCTAAGGGGTCATAACATAATTAGAGCTGACATAACAATAATAATGTAAGGGCACAATAATAACAATAGTGGGCTTCTATGGGGCACAATAGTAACGATATGGGCACTACATGGGTACATCAATATAATAAGTGGGTTGTACTAATAACAATAAGGGGTTACACTAGTAGTATAGGGGCCTAACAAAGTTCCTCTTATTTTTTCTTCTTCTTAGTCATATATTTTTTAACTATGGGCACCTCACTACATAATCCAAATCCTCAAACTAGCAAGCGGAGGCCCAACAAAATCATCCTAGGAAGTCTTTATGTTCATATAGATTCAATAGAAAAGAAAAGGAGAGAAGAAAGAGAAGCATAACATAAAATAGAGTTAATTACAATGCTTGATGACAAGTTCAAATTATTAGTAGAGAAGTTAGAGAATAAATTATTATAGTTCGAAACTCAATTGCAAAGATGGAAGCTAGGATACAAGAATGGAAAAATGTGAACAATCAATGGTTGAATAAAATTGCACCCTAAGATGTGATATCAGAAAGTTAAAAGAAAAAATAAATAACAAGTTGGCCCTAAGTAGTATGAAAAATAAATTAGACATCAAACCCATCAAATAGGAAATGAATAAGCTAATTGAGTTGGATCACAAATAAAGAGCCTTGAATCTTATAATTGTTGGTAGAAAAGAGTAGAAAGATGATGACACCTCATCAATTATAAAAGATGAACTAAAATAAGCCACAAGTTGAAACAACTTATCTCTTAGAATAAAAAGGTTGGGAAAGATACTATATATATATATATATATATATATATATATATATGGGGTAAGCTATATTGACCATAAATTTGGCATACTCAGTAAATTTACTAGCTTAAAAGGGACAAGGATCATTATAAACAAGGACCTCATTCCTAAGCAAGTTGAGTTAAGGAAGGAGGTTTAAAAGGTAAAGTGAGCCTAAAAGGAAGGAAAAAGGGAAACTATTAGAAATATAAAATATAATATTAGGTATATAGACCAAAATGAGCAAAGAATAGGAACTTGGATTTATCTTATGGCTAGCATGGAACAAAAAATCCTCTTGTAGATGGATTAGAGGAATGGCGTATTATAAAAAAAACATGTTTCCCATTATGTTCAATTTAATATGATAGATACTTTCAATCAATACAATTGGATATAAATATATGACATTAATGGAAACGTGATTTATATTTTATTTTTCTATTTCAAGCCTATCGACTCTACCTTTTATAAGAAAAGTAATGTACATAAAAAATTCCCTTACAATACTTTGGAACAAGATATTCATGATCTAAAGAATAAAGGTAATATCCTCTCCTTAGGATACTTTGATACTAGAACTGCAACTAGACAAGATATTCTACTAAGCAATGATTCCAACCCTAATCATCTATGACTAGATGAGGACATTGTTTTAGCTAGTAGATATAAAAGAAAATTTGAAGACTTAACTGAGCATGTATTTGTACCATGCCAATCAATCCTTGTAGTTCTTACACATAATAATTTGCAATGGCATAACCAATTGACAAAACTCCAACTAAATTTCTTGTATTCATGGGTTTGAAAATATTGTCATAGAATATGCCACTATCTGATATCTCTATTTCTAAGAAAATAGTAACTTTTGACCTCTTAAATGACCATGTGTTGAACTCTGATCATAGAACTTTAACCTTAACTCTAAACTTTGTCGTGTATAAAAGCCCCATGCAAATCAAAATGACTTAATTTTTGACAAAAAAAAGATTTATCTTTTCTTAAAGGATGAAATAATGATTTACACCTCTTAACTTATAAGGATAACATAGAAAAATATTTATCATAATTTTACTATAATGCTCTTTGCTTCTATTAACAACTTTTCCTTCATGGTGTCTTTTAAAAAGAATAATAGAACAACCAACCTTTGGTATAATACTTGTTGGGCACCAAATCTGCTTATCTTTTCCTTACTTTTTCACCCATCCTTCCATCCATTTTGCACCAATTGATATGCATTCATTGTGATAAACTCATGAGGTAACCCTTCTTTATTATGTCTCTTGGAATATTTAATTGATGAAGTAAAGTCACGGGGGTTTTACCTATGCGAACTACTAAAACTTGTTATTTCTGTAGATTCTGGTGAATAGGTATCACTTTCACAGCATGTAGTAGTATTTTTTTGATTCACAGTAGCTGTTAAGCAATGCTGTGATAGCATAACAAATTTGCAGTTGTTTTCAAGCTTATTTTGGATCGTTTCTGTTCTTGCTCTCTCGGCAACTAGTTGTTGTTCTGAACTGTTATATATTTTGGGCATTTAGTTGCCAGGTTTTAGGGAATATGTTATTACCCATGTATTGTATAAAAAGGGTTTATTCCTATGTGAAGGGTTAGCCATGCAAAGATATGTATTCTAACCACTCTTTTACAAATTAATACAATACTAGCAGTTTTGTTGTTCTTTCCTTAGCTGTAAATTAACGTAGCCCTGATCAGAGAGCTGGGCCCGTTCTTTTGATTAGGTGTTGCGTATTTCTTTTGTGTATGTTGTTTTACTCTTTGTGTGTTTATTCTTATTGCTGTTACAGATCTCTATTGATTGCTGTGAATGCCTTTTAAGTTTTATAATTTATTTTCCATTACTGTTACATCGATGCTCTAATTTCTTAGTTACTAATCCTTGGTTGATGTGAGATTGTAACCTTGCCCTTGCATATACCTTGCACGTTACCTTGAAAATTGTACGCACCCAAATTGATGAATTAATGTAGGAAAGGGTTGAATAGTTTATTCACACTCAGACACCAACATTTTGGCACCGTTGCCGGGGAAGGCTAACAAGGTGCAAGACATGATTTGTATTGACCAGAGGATCAATCTCTCATCTTAGGGAGGGAAGTGCTACCCTGCTCTAAGTCTTGAGCTTAGTATTTTGATTTTTTTTGCTTTAATTATTTTTGGGCTGAATTATTTGCTTTGGTTAACTGTTCTGAATTTTTCTGCATTGTTAAAACCCGATCTTTTCTTCTTGGGGAGGGAATGGTCCTTTAACACCTTGCTCTAGGTCCTGAGCTTTAGATTTCCTTGTATGTGTGTTATTTTCTTGTTTGGTTTCTCGTTCTGGGGAGGGAATGGTCTTTTGACACCCTGCTCCAGGTCCTGAACCCTAGATTTCTTTTTAGTTGCTTTCTTTTCTTGTTTGCTAAAAATCAATCTCTCGTCCTGGGGAGGGAATGGTCTTTTGACACCCTGCTCCACGTCTTGAGCATAGTGGCTTAATTTAGACATTTTCATCTCACCAACTTTCATGAATAGAGATTCGAATAAAAGGGGCAGAGGAAGAGCCCCAAAGAAGGGAGGACATGATTTGGAAAGGAATACTTATATCCAGCAAATCATCGCAAAAGCTGAATCAGAGGCATCTTCTCGTGTTGCTGTAAGACCAAATACTCGAGAAAAATATGAGGGACAATCTGTAGAACAGCCAGTGTTATCTACAGTACCCACTACTGATTCAACGCAGCAAACCCTTCCAACAATAGAAGAGGTACGCAACAGTGTACCTCACGAAGGAGTACTGCTGCTGGTAACAGAGGAAGAAGAAGTCGCAAGCAGAAGATCTGAGGGACCACTGCATTTCAGTAGGAGGGAAGAAGTTGTAGAGAATGGGTCTAAAAAATCAAGCCATTGTGACATGGAGGAAGAAGTTTTAGGGGTATTCATATCACCAAGGGATAAAGGGAGTGTTGTTAAAGCAACTCATACTTCTGTGATAAGCTCCCCTCCATCGTTCCTTGCAGAACCTGCTGAAATCCCTAGTGATTATTGGAGGGTATTCATGGCACCCACAACTTCTGCTATTGACTTCCTAATTGAGGATCTTGGGACTAGTGCACCAACGAAGCCCATTCCTTTGACAACTTTACCTAGCTTTCATGCACTGGCTTCTGAAGATCCCAACACATTCTTGTTTGAATTTGATATTGTGTGTCGGGGATATGATTACATAATTACTACATTAAAAGGGATAGCCCTGCAATGATTTATGCGTCTAGGAGGAAAGACTATCTCCACATGGGATGGTATGAAAACCTCTTTTTTGGAGAAGTATCAGGATTACTGCAAATCTTGAGATATTAAGGAAGAACTTTTCAAGTTCATGCAGAAAGAAGATGAGAACATGGAGGACTGTGTGGAATGTTTTAAATACACGTTACAGAGATCAAGTCATTCTACCCTAGATAAGGACAATTTGAAAATTATCCTTCTCCGAGCCTTTTGAGAAGACTCTCTGGAGCTGTTAAACATACTAGGAAAGGGAGACATATCAAAAGATGACTTCGTTACCATATGTGAGCTATGCATTCAATGCTCGAGGGGAGTTGTAAGGAATAAACAGGGAATTTGGTCAGCAAAAGTATCTGGTGGGGGTGTCACGAAGGAATTAATCTGCTGGATAACTTAAGGACTGATATCCTGAGTACCCTATCTACACATATGGATACATTACAAGTAAAACAAAAATAGATGGAATTGGAAACAACTATGGCTATATTTTGCCCAAAATGCAGAAAGAAGCATCCATAGAGTGAATTTCCATTGAAATCCATAGAAGAATGTGCAATCTGTGACCTAAGTCATGCAACTAGTTCATGCCCCTCCTTGCCAGGATTGAAAGTTGTTTTTCAAGGGACAGGCGAAGAGATGGACCAGCTATATTTTATGGGATCCAAAAAGCCATGGAAATCTTGACCACCAAATGCAAATCAAGGCATGTTTCCAGATCCATCTTAGTATTTCAATAATTTTAATATGGGTCCTCAATCTATGCCTTATCCACCTATGTGGCCCCAATATCAGTTTCCACCCTGGCAGCAGTGGGCTCCTCAAACTAGTTCAAATTCTTCATGGACTTTGAATTGGCGTGGACCCTCTCCTCCTGGGCAGTTTCCCCAGTCAATACCACAACAACAACTTCAGTTTCCCTCTAATGTGCCTCCTGGTAATCAGCCTGTTTGTCCTCAACTTCCTATCCAACCCAATCTGAATCCTAACAATAAAGGGGCTCAGCAAGCTGACACCCTCAACCTACCTTCATACAACATCTCCACTGTAGAACTTTATGAGATGAATTTGAGATCCGGGCGGGTAGTAGATTCTCAACCCTCACTTGTTATTATTGAACAAGTTAGTAGTGAGGCGAAAGAACCAGTTGAAGAGGAATCGAACCAAGTTAGTAAAAATCAAACATCTCCTCAACTGCTAATTACTCAAGAACACTGAGTTAACCCACCTTATCCAGAAAGATTGGCCTTGAGTAAATAGATCCCTCAAGCTGAGTTTGACTTGTTAGGGGAGTTACAAAATCTATTTGTCAAGATCCCCCTATTACAAGCTATGAGGGATGTACCTATATATGCAAAAAATCTCAAAGAATATTGTGCTAAAAATCCTAGAAAGAAATCAAGGGACCCACTCACCATTCATGTGATGGGAAAGCTATCAGATTTAATGATGGGAAAGCTATGGCTATGAAATATGGGGATCCCAAGAACCCAATTCTAACTGTGAAAATTAATGGAATAGAAATTCCAAATGTGCTGGTGGATTTGGGTGCTGCCATAAATTTCATTACTATTGAAGCTATGCATGCACTGGGTCTTTGAAACTTGAAACATACACCTATTGTGTTAGAGCTAGCAGATCGATCTACAGTCAAGCCAATAGGGAAGTTGGAGGACATTACAATCTTAGTCGATTCATGGCATTACCCTCTGGATTTCCCAGTGCTGCAAACACAATCCCCAACTGGTGGCCATCCCTTGATTTCGGGAATACCATGGTTGGCAACCGCAGGCGCTTACATTGGGTGTCGTTCTAAGCATATGGTTATCTCAAATGGGCAAGTTACTAAAAACCTTGTGTTATACCCTCTTGCAGAACCTAGCTCATCACTGAAGCCAGCTGCCCGCAAGAAACCTTTACCAAGGGAAGAGTATGAACTTGAAGATGAGGTATTAAGACCAATCCTTACTATTGGAAAAGCCCTTCAACTGAAAACAAAAACAGAAGATGACAAAATTACCACTTTCATTAGTGATCCTTATTCTGTTTCAGATTTGAATCAGTGAATTCTAGAATCTATCCTGACCTATGAAATGCAGGAAAACATTGAAACAACAGATGTATTTGAGGAACTGCCCACAACTATATCCCATGACAGTGTTTTTGTAGAGATAGAGATAGGGAAGACCCTAAATATTAATCCAAATCTGTCAGAATCCCAAACAAAACAACTCCTAGATGTTCTCTGAAAACACAAATAATCCTTCACTTGGGACTACACAGACATGAAAGGGATTCTTGCCAATTTATGTACCCATCATATATACATCAAAGAGGATTTTCGTCCTATAAGACAACCCCAGAGGAGAATGAACCCCGCTTTGAGAAACATTGTCAAGGAAGAACTTCAAAAGCTACTGGATGTAGGATTTATTTACCCCATTTTGGATAGCCAATGGGTTTCCCTGTTGGTGATTGTTCTTAAGAAAAATGGTAAATGGTGGATATGTGTGGATTACAGAGAATTAAATAAGGCAACACAGAAAGACCACTTTCCGTTACAATTCATTGATCAAGTCATGGATACTTTTGATGGGAAGAAGTTCTTCTCCTTCTTCGATGGATTTAGTGGGTATAACCAAATCCAGATAGCTCCTGAGGATTAGGATAAAACCACTTTCACATGCCCTTGGGGAACTCTCACATACTGGGTCCTTCCATTTGGTCTTTGTAATGCACCTACAACATTCCAAAGGGAAATTCTAGGGATTTTCTCTGATTTGGTAGATAACAGTGTCAAGATTTATATGGAGGATTTTACTCCATATGGGGACTCATTCGAAGAAGGGCTAGAAAATCTGGAAAAAGTTCTTGAAATATGTAAATGGGTGCACATCTCTTTGAGTACAATAAAATGCCACATGATGATGGAAGAAGGAATAATCTTGGGACATTTACTTTCAGTTGCTAGAATTTGAATGGATCCAACTAAGATAAAGGTAATATTGCATTTACCAATACCCAAACACCCACACAGGTACGTAGCTTTATCGGTTGTGCTGGTTACTATAGGTGCTTTATAGAAATTTTTGCTAGATAGCACATCCTCTTTTTCAATTGCTGACAAAAGATGTAGATTTTGTGTGGACAAATGATTGTGAAGCAGCCTTTGTGAAAAGCAAGGAACTTGTTTGTAGAGCTCCGATCCTTCGAGGGCCAGACTAGACATTACCGTTTCATATTCATGCTGATGCCTATCAGAAAACAGTTGGGGAATTTTTGGGACAACAGGTGGACAAGATGCCATATGTAGTTTACTATGTTAGTAAAAACTTGGTTCCTGCCGAGTTAAAATACACAGTGACTGAAAAAGAATTTTTTGTTGTAATCTATGCCATCAACAAGTTTTGGCATTATATTACCGGGTATCCCACCTTTGTACACATTGATCACACAGTAATTAGGTATTTGATGAATAAACCCATTACTCCTGGTCGTATTACAAGATGGATGTTGTTACTTCAACAATTTGACATTACCATAATAGATAAACTAGGAAAGGATAATGTGGTTGTTGATTTTCTGTCTAGACTAGATAATAATGCTGAAGGTAGACCCATAGAAGATAGTTTTCCAAATGAGCATCTCTTTACAATTTCTGCTAACACTCCATGGTATGTAGATATTTCTAACTATCTTGCTACAGGGAATTTACCTCGTCACTTGTCATATTGGGAATATCGGAAAATTATTCATCATAGTACCCAATATTCATGGATGTCACGGTACCTTTTTCACACAGGGGTTGATCAACAAATTCAACGTTGTGTATCTGAGGATGACATCTATGAGATATTGAAGGCTTCCCATGATGGCCTTGGTGGAGGACATTTTGTAAATAAAAGAACAGGCCACAAGGTGCTGCGAATGGGATATTATTGGCCTTCCATCTTTCATGATGCTCGTGACTATGTCTGAAGATGTGACAGTTGTCAACGCATGGGGCAGCTTGGAAAATCGAATGAGATGCCATTAAAGCCCCAGGTAGTCCTTGAACCTTTTGAGAAGTGGGCAATTGATTTCATTGGACCTTTTAACCCACCTTCTCATCAAAAGGTTCACATTCTAGTCTGCACTGATTATGTGACTAAGTGGGTGGAAGTCAGGGTTGTTGCGAAAGCAACAGAACAGGTGGTTGCAAATTTTCTTTTTGAAGAGATTTTTGCTCGATATGGTACTCCAAGGGAGATCGTTTCAGATGGAGGGGCACAGTTCACATCCCACATGATAGCAAGGCTTATGCAGAAATATGGGGTCAAACACAAGGTGACAACTCCTTACCACCCCCAGGCGAATGGACAGGTAGAAAGTACAAACAAGGTATTGGAAAATATCTTGACAAAAACTGTAGCAAGCCATCATCAGGATTGGTCTTAGAAACTTCCAAAAGCTCTCTGGGCATACAGGACAACATGGCGGAATACAACCGGGTTTTCACCATTTGAGTTAGTTTATGGGAAATCCCCCTTGTTTCTGGTAGAATTTGAGATCAACACGCTCAAAACAACTTTGGAAATAGGATTAGATCTATCAGAGGCTTAGAAACACCTGTTGTAACAACTCAACGAGTTAGATTAAATCCATTCAGTGGCTATCCAGAACACTACTTCTATTCAAAAATAGAGAATGAAATGGCACGATAAATTTATCAAGAACAAGGTGTTTCATACAGGAGATTTGGCACTGCTCTATGACTCCCATTTCAAAGATTTTAAAGGGAAGCTTCGCACTCACTAGATGGTACCCTATGAAGTGGACATTGTGTTTGACATTGGAATAGTCAGATTGCCTACAATAGATGATACCTGTACTTCTTTCTTAGTGAATGGACATCGTCTGAAATTATACCACCGTCCAACTTCTAAGGATGCCTTCATCAAACATCTCTCTGATAAATCTGGTTTGATGGTTGTTGGTGCAGAGAATGTTCTCTCTGCCTTCTGATCTTCCTTAAAATAAATAAAATAATAATAATAATAATAATAATAATGATATGTTGTTACTACTTACTTGTTTGTCTTTCGCAGGGATAATGATCAAAATATGATAAGGAGGAGCTGAAAAAAATAAACAATTTTTTTTATAAGTAATAGATGATGTTGTTACTCCACCATTGTTGTTACTCCTTCGCTGCTGTTACTCTGCCACTGCTGTTACTTCTCAAAAATTTTCTATGTGTTGAATGTTGTTACTCCACCGTTGTTGTTACTCCATCGGTGATGTTACTCCGCCATTGCTGTTACTCCTGAAATTTTTTCTAAGTGTCGGATGTTGTTACTCCACTATTGCTGTTACTCTGTCGGTGTTATTACTCCACTGTTGCTATTACTCTATTGGTGTTGTTAGTCCACCGTTGTTGTTACTCCATCGGTGCTGTTACTCCACCATTTTTGTTACTCCATCGGTGTTGTTACTCTGCCACTATTGTTACTCTGTTGGTGTTGCTACTCCACCGTTGCTGTTACTCCGCCGTTGTTGTTACTCCGCCGATACTATTACTCCACCACCACTATTACTCCGCCGGTTACTATGTTGTTACTCCACCGCCAGGTAGGTCGCCAGGTACGTCTCTGTTGACTCTTATGGATTCAATTAAAATATTCCATTAATGAGACACATATGTGTCGTGGACGGCCACATTTAAGTTGGCGTGGGGGGGGTCTTGTCATAAACAAATGACAGCGCATTAAAACCATAATAATGATACATCATTACCAAATCTGGTGCAAACGGTAACCCAAAAATTCCGTGATTTCGTAATAATTGCCCGACGCATTGGAATTTGAATTATGTACGTTCAATAACCAATCAGTATTTTCCCATTACATCTAAATTAATCACTGTAATCATTTCACCGTATTACCATGATTTTCCATTATTCTTCATGTTTTTCAAAAATTTACTAACCGCTTTCACCGCTTTTCACCCCACGCTCCACCATGTTGTCACCATTGTTGTTAATGTGGTTGTTGCTACTCTCTCCCCAACAGCTGACTACTTCCAAGTGTTGTTACTGTTTCCACAACGATGGGTGGGTTGGTTGTGTGTCATAAGCTGGAGGATACC
Organism: Pinus tabuliformis; assembly: GCA_031772625.1. NCBI lineage: Eukaryota > Viridiplantae > Streptophyta > Pinopsida > Pinales > Pinaceae > Pinus > Pinus tabuliformis. Next base: position 583,809,044 of record CM062808.1, on the reverse strand, counting down.
ACATTGGTCCGCAACAATAGGGAAGTATGGTATATTTTCGTCAATGCAGGTTGGGATGTTTATTTTAATAGGTTGCAGGGATTCGACGAAGGGATTGCAATAGAATTCACACTCAATTTGGGTGAAGAGAGCTCTCGAGTCAGAGGGATATAAATCCTTGTCATAGAGGAGGCTATTACAGAGGTTAGTGGATTTCCCCAGCAGGGACAGAGCTGGTTTTCATGAAGAACCTCCCTCCCGGAGTTCCCTAAGGAATTTCTGCAGGCTGGTGAGAATGTTGTCCAAAAAGGCCGGGGATATGACCCAAACTCATTGTTGCATCCATGGGGCGAGGTGGTAGGTTTTGTAATGAAATACATAACTTGTGGTGGGTGATATACCATTGTATTTAAGTGCCATTTGAGGGCGTTAGGTCGCCTTTGATTTCCACAGTCAGAGATCTTCTCGTTGAACATGTCATTATTTTTGTTGGAGAGCCTCCAATTGATGGTGCAGTCTGCTCAGCGTTCGCGACAAGTTGCAGCAGTCATTGATAACCACGGTCTGGTTCGGCTATTGGTTATGCATGCACTAGCCCGGTTTCAAATTTTATGGGCAACCGTCCAGGAATCAACAGAAGAGAAGATAGCAACTATTATATCTGCTAGAGAAGAGGAACCAGAAGGAATGGAGGAGGAACTAGCAGAGGTTGAATACATAGACCAAGAAGAGCTGGAAGACATGGAAAGGGAGGATGAAGAAAGGGAGCTTGAAGTGAAAGAAATAGTTAAGGTTGCTCCACAAGAACCAACCTCAACTATGGAGCTGATGGGAGAAGAGGTAATGGAGCTAGGAAGAAATTGTTAGTACCACAGCCGAGGTTGTTCCACAAGAACCAGCCTTGATTGTGGGGCCAATGGAAGAATACAGATCAGGGGAGAAAATATTTGAAACATAATAAATTGTCAGGACCACAACCAAGGCTGTTCCACAAGAATTAGCCTCGACTATGGGGCCGATGGAAGAAGACGGGCCTAAGCAAGAAAGGCTTGGAGCAAAAGAGATCATGGAGCTGACAGAGGAAGGAATAAATCTTGAGGTTGACACTGCTCCACAAGAACCAGTGTCAACCACAGGACAGGAGGCAACATAGGAAGGAGCCCCGAGCCAGAGTGGAATTGTTGTAGATGAAGGGAAAGAGCTCAAGGTTATAGTCAAAATTGGTACAGACCAAGAAGAAAACATTTTTCAGTTCCCTTTCTGTGCCTCCATTCCCAGAGGAGCGAGAGTGTCTTGTTCTCCCTGATGCTCAGAATAGAAAGTTGTTGTTCCTACCATTTTAAAGTTTGATGGGTCGGTTAAAGGACCAGCTGTTGTTAGTCTGCTAGCTACTGACTCTCAGCAAGGCCATTCTGAAGAACAGAGGGAGGAAGAACATCCCACAGAAGAACAGGAACAACAAGTGGGTGAAGAGGGTGTTGTTCGGGCAACAGATGCCCTGGAGCCCAGAAGGGAGGAAGAAGCAGATGCTTCTGAAATAGGGGACCAGGAAGGGAAGTTCCGGTCGAAAAGCCAGTGGATACTCCTCTGATTGATCCACCACCTACCAAAATAGCTCCAGAGTAGGTCAAGTTAATTATTAAAAAGGAGGCACTTGCTCTTGAGGAAGGGGGACCAAGCAAGGAGGTCCCGACAGATGGACCCGTGGATACTCCTCTGAGTAATCCACCACCTGAGGAACCAGCTGTGAAGCCGGTTGAATTGGTTGTCAAGTGAGAAGTGATCGAGAGAGAGGAACCAAGGGAGGAGAACTCAACAAAAAGACCAGTAGATACTCCTTCAAGCAATCCACCACTTGCCGAACCAGCTGTAGGGCTAGACGAAGTGGTTGTTAAGTAGGAGTGGATAGAACTGTGCGAGCAAAGGAGGCCACCCCTTAAAAATAAATACCAGCTACAATTCAAAGAGGCGATGCGATTGAAAACAGAGGTCTGAAGACTGAGAAGACAAGTGCATCAACTTAAGAAGCAGGTAAGGAAGTATAAACGACAGGTTAAGAAGCCTAAGGCTATGGTGGTCGAGGCAGAAACATAGGTAGAAGATGTGCCGACGACCTCTGCTGCTACTCAAACAGATCCTATCGAGCACTTGTTCAAAGGCTATGAATTCTCTTTGACAATAGAGATTCAAACTTGGAAATCCACCATGGCCCGCTATTAGAATGAGGTGAAAAGAGTTCAGGAGCAGTCGTCCAAGGCTATCTTCGAATATGTCGAGTGAGTGAATATATTATGGATGAGGCATGCGAATCAACAACTCAAAGTAGAATGGTTGGAAGGGAAAGTGTTGGAATTGAAGGCTAACAAAGAACGTTGAGCCTGACACAATAGGTAATGGCATGTCGTCCTCCTACTTCTAGCTATGCCTTGTCATTGCATGAGAAATTTATTTTCTTCCGTTTGGAAAACATTAAGAAGGAGGTTAGTCATGAGATCGAGGACTCTAAACAGTTCCTTTGTATATTGAGGATTCATGACGTAGCAACCCAGCATTTGATGTGTGAGCTCTATCTGCATGGATACTTCCTACGCGATGACAAATAATTTAACCCGGTCCCATATGTGGGGACATTCATTTAAGGGCTCTCACCTCCTATACCCTCAACTAGATAAAATAGCAGAAGGCTTCCAATACATTTGAGTCAAATCAAAACACAAAGCCTCTTATGATGAGAGGAGAGCACGGACGGTCTGTAACTATGTACAATAAGCACACCACCTTTTTAGAGATCAAGGGAAATAGAGAATGGATGTTGAGGACACATAATTTTTGCATTGATCTTTGTGTCAAACAAATAGTCATGTTTCAGGATGAGGCCCTTGATAGCTGTTAGAAAAGGTGGATGATCTCACCTACATTTGTCCAGAACAGGGAACCTTTTGGAGCACCAAATTTTTCGTGGGCACTAAGTCGAGTACCAAGGTATGTCGCATGCGTCCAAACATGTGGGGTATGGTGGATGGGACTCCTGTTCAGGTTCCCTGTCATTTTTCTGCTAATAGAGCATTATACCCCAGTATATAATATACCAAGTGAGTGGTGGAAGGAAGTCCTTCTCTCAGAAGGATACAAGGTTCAAGGAATAGATATGGCATACGAATATGATCTTGCCCATCTCCATAAGGATCACAACCATTCTAATCCAGACCTGCGGAAGTGACGAGCTGCATGAGGGTATGTAGAAGGCTAGTTGGGGGTAGATGTTGGGCACCAAATCTTCTTATCTTTTCCTTACCTTTTCACCCATCCTTCCATCCTTTTTGCACCAATTGGTATGCATTTATTGTGATAAACTCATGAGGTAACCCTTATTTCTTATGTCTCTTGGAATATTTAATTGATGAAGTAAAGTCACAGGGGTTTTATTGTGAGAACTACTAAAACTTGTTATTTCTGCAGATTCTGGTGAATAGGTATCGCTTTCACAACATGTAGTATTATTTCCGTAATTCACAATAGTTGTTTGATAACGCTGTGACAACATAACCAACTCACAGCTATTTTCAAGGTTATTTTGGATTGTTTTTGTTCTCGTTCTCTTGGGAACTAGTTGTTGTTCTTAACTGTTGTATATTTTGGGAATTTAGTTGCCAGGTTTTGGGGAATATGTTATTACCTATGTATTGTATAAAAATGGTTTCATTCCTGTGCGAAGGGTTAGCCACGCAGAGATATGTATTGTAACAACTCTTTTACAGATTAATATAATACAAGCAGTTTTGTTGTTCTTTCCTTAGTTGTAAATTAATGCAACCCTGATCAGAGAGTTGGGCCCGCTCTTCTGATCAGGTGTTGTGTATTTCTTTTGTGTATGTTTTTTTACTCTTTTTTTGTTTATTCTTATTGTTGTTACAGATCTCTATTGATTGCTGTGAATGCCTTTTAAATTCTGCAATTTATTTTCCATTACTGTTACAACGATGCTTTAATTTCTTAGTCATGGATCCTTGGTTGATGTGAGATTGTAACCTTGCCCCTGCATATACCTTGTGCGTTACCATGAAAATTGTACGCACCCGGATTGATGAATTAATGTAGGAAAGGGTTGAATAGTTTATTCACACTCGGATGCCAACAACACTGATTGTAAAATATACTAGAAAAACAATTAGGGATGCTCTTAATGAATTTTTAAAGCTTGAAAAGACAATTATATAAAAACATATTATTTATTTAACCCATGAGTTTTTGAACTAGTGATATTTCAATAAGAAGTCCTTTAATAGTACACTTTATCATCAACTTCTCTAAACCTTATGGACATGTACATAAATCTTAACAAAAGGAAGAAAATGTACTATATATATATAAAGAAAGAGTAGTTATTGCAACTATCTAAATCGAATCCTAGGAAGCTTTGGAGGAAATTTCTAATTCATAAAACCAAAGAAAATAATATGATTCCTTTTAATAACAGGAATTCCTACCTTGAAAATATTTTTGAATCTCCTAACTCCATGGACACCATTTTGAATAGTCCTATAGAGCATGATATATTTCTATGGAATACATTGAGTTTGGGGCTAAATGGCTCACAACTGGGAAAGCTAAAGGCATGTAAGGCTACCAAGATGGAATTTTTAAAATAGGAGGACCTATCCTCATCCCTCATATACACAAAATTTTCAATTTGGTAGTGTGCAAGGCTTCCCTAAGCCTTGGATGTAGATCCTAATTATACGTATATCTAAAATAATGGATAAAATAACTCCCTTTAATTATAGCATGTTTGCAATGAGCAACATCTTAGCTAAGATGTACAATATTGTTTTGGAAATTTTGGAAAATAATATTAGCACATGGCTTGAAATCCATGCTAAAGTAGATAAAGGATAGGCTAGGTTTAGGAGATATCATTCAAATATGGACCATCTTGTTGCTCTCAAATAATTGAGGAGTGTTGAAATAATAAAACCAATCCCTTTTGGTGTTTTGTTTACTTTAAAAAATATTTTGGCATTATTATTAGGACAAACCTACATAAGAGGCTTGAAGAAATCATGGTTCCTCAATCATTGAGGGTTTTCTATGACAAGGTTGTATCCAAAATTTTATTTCCAATTTTAGGACAACTAAGGCTTGGTCGGAAGAAATTATTTTCAATATTAGAGTCAAGCAAGGGTGTCTCTTATCCCCTATCCTTTTTGGCATATACATTGATAATATAGAAGAATGTTTGGAAGATGCAAGTTTTGTTGGCCCCACACTCATTGGTATTGTCATAACACGTTTCCTTTATGCTAACAATACTTTTCTTTTGGAGAGGAGACATTATGGCCTTGGCAAGAAAATAAAATTCCTCCAACATTTATGTTCCAAGATGGGTGTGACTATTAATACTGACAAAACAAAAGTCATGATATTAAACTCAAAAATATCACATATGATACTTTCATATATGATGACAACAAAAACTTAGAGGAATTTCCTTCATGCAACCATCTTTGAATCGATATCCATCACAATCTCAACTCGAATTATAACATTGAAAAAGGATAAAATGGAGGATGGAAAATTTATTATGGCTTGAAAATAATTGTAAATTAATATATCATTGGATATGGGATAAAAATATTTGTAAATCAACATATCTTTAAGTATGGTATAAAAATAAATTTATCTTTGGTTCTCTATTCAATCTTGTATTTTATAGGGATGTGATATTTTGGGTTTCATTATCTCCAAATAGTCGTGGAGGAAGATAGGATAGATCCAAAAATAATTTAAAATCTAAAATCTCAAGATTAAAGAAAATGCACCTTATCCTATCCTCTGTTGTAAAATGTAACTAGGTTCGGTCTTCATAATGACATGTAACTATGATCTTGGTAAATGATGAAATAAAATAATCAGATTATTTTGGTTATGCCTTGCTTCATGGGTTTCATGAGCAATAATTTTTATTTGTTAGTGGCTCCCATTGAGAGCTTTAGGATTTATCATTAAGTTAAAGATTTAATGTCATGTATGAAGATCTATTCTTGAGCATGAGTCAATGCATATGACTCTATTCATATGTCTAGATAGCCCTCCAACGACAAGCACTTTCCATCATCTTCAAAGTCGGCCTCCAAACAACGTGGAAGATATTAGTCAGCTTACATCAATAGACACATCCATTCACATTTTCATGTCAGCTTAAATATGTTGAAGAAAGTGTAACTAGGTTCAGTCTTCATAAATGCACTTTTCATATTTGTATTTATTCAAGAAAATAAATATTATTTTTGTTATATTTATCAATGAGTTTCTTTCTCATTGAAGTAGGTGTAGCACATGTTAAAGTGCTATAGGAGAGTCAAAGAGTCAAAAAAAAAAATTGAAGACCCTTAAGGGCATGTTACACCGTGTGTATACTTGTATAAAGAGTCAAAGGAAATCCTTCCAAGCAAAATCAAGTTCTCTCCATGCAACGGCATCCTTCAAGGAGAAAAAACAATGAAGAAACTTCAAGTCAGCCTCAAGTCAGTCTAAAAGAGGGACCATCCTCTATATATAGAGGTTGTCCACTCCCTCATAACATCATGAACTCATCTATGAAATCAGTGAAGTCAAGGAGCCGAGAAAAGAACGAAATAGGACAAAGACAAGTAGCCTCTAGTGCAACGAAGTAAGAGGAAGTATAAGCAAATGTTGGAGGTCGTTTCTAGGGAAAAATACATTCACACGTGCAAGAAAAGGAAGGGAAGTCCGCGGTTATACTAGCAACAAGATCACAATAATATATTCATTTTTGGTTGGGCTAGAAAGTTAGGATTATAAGGCTTCCTACTCAAGTGAAGGAAACGCTCTCTCAAGCGAAGGTGAACGGACCCTAATTTGCAAGGTTACCTACCACACATGCGAGAATATAGGGCTATTGTACAGTCACATCAGTGTACATATACATCTCAAGAAGAATCCCGTTTGATAAAGAGAAAGGTGTATACACAATTAAAGGACATCACTAAGGATAGAAGAGAAGCATCTCATCTAGAGTTCGAATAAGCAAGGTTTATCTCCAGTCAAAGAACGAAGAAGCAAGACGAAGTGCTAGGAAGAAAAGTGCTAGAAGAAGGAAGACTAAGTGCCAAGGAACAAAGTGCAGAAAGGAGAAAGGACTTGACTTGTGCTTCGAGGAAATTCTATTCAAGGGTCTAGGGTTTGGAATTGATCAAAAGGAATATTCAATAAGAGAAACTTACCAAAGGGTTTTCCTCTCTAAGAGAGAGAGGTTTTGGCCCTGGTAGAGAGCCAACATCTTGTGTTCTTATTCTTATATTTTGGTAGTAGTTTGATGAAGTAAACACATACACTAATAATAAGAAGAAGAAGATTAAGCTAACAAGGATAAATTGTAAAAGTGCTTCACAAATTGTTATCAAGTCTAGAAGAATCCTACTATACATCAATGCCCTTGATTATTCAATATGGTATTAGAGCTAAGGTGACGCATCAAGGAAAGGACATCTATAAAAGTTGAAGCATCAAGCCAATAAGTATCAATTACTTCAAGGAAAAGAAGGTCTACCATCTATGATTCATCAAGGAAGACTACAAAGTAAGAAGAAAAGCCTTATATAAAGGCACCTACAAGAAGAGAAAATCAAAGAAGGACCTACATCATCTACAAGCCATCAAGCAAATATCATCATTAAGAAAGTCCACTTAGAGAAAGAAACTTGAAGAACATCAAGATTTAAGGAAGACAAGCCATCAAGTCTTCAAGGAGAAAACAAGTCCCCTACATCTTAAAATCTATCAAGTAAGTATATGTCCCCTTTTGAATATACATCAATGTCTTTTTTCAAGGAAAGCAACAAATTGATAAGTACCAATAACTTTCTTGCATGGAAGAAGAGGATTGATTTACTTATCAAGGAGAATGAACTTCTAGAACACATCAAATGGAATATCACTATCCCTGCCAAGGAACAAACTCAAGCCTTAACTGAGTACAATAAGGATGAGACAAGAGCTCAAAGGATTCTAATAGAATCCATCAAAGACTCTCTCATTCCTTATGTCTCCAAACTTGAAACATCAAAAGAGACATATGACAAGCTAATAGAGCTATTCTCGGTAATCACATTTGGAGAAGTGATATCTCTTCGAAATGATTTGTATGAGATGAATATATCAAAGGAAGGAATAACTCCATACTTCATGAAGATCTTTGAGATGAAGGATCAACTTCAAGAGCTAGGAGAAGTAATGTCTGACAGAGAAATGACAACTATAGTACTCAATGCTCTACCTGAGGATTGGGGCAACTTCACATCAAGCATATATGCCAAGAAGGAAGCTACCCCACTAAGTGAATTATGGTCTCTATGCAAGATAGAGGAAACTAGACTCAAAGAAAAAGAGGATGTGGGATCAAAGGAGAAAGCATTTGTGTCCATGGCCAAGAAAAAGGGAAAATTTGGAAAATTTGGTCCACGAAGAACAAAAAATAGAGATATGTCCAAAATCCAATGCTTTGGATGCCAAGAATATGGACACTACAAAAGGAATTGTCCAAAACTTAAGAAGGACAACAACAACAAAAGAAAAAGGGAAGAAGATCACATGACTCAAGAGGTGAAATAAGAAGAAAATAAGCAAAAGAAGGAAGATCCTCTGGATCTCTACTATGAATAAGTGTACTTCTTTACTTAAAACCTTCTTTCAAATTTTTTAGTAGTATAGTAGCATGTGGGAATAGAATAATAAAATTTCATGGCTAGAAACATCTTCTAGAATCTAGAAGTGTGATGTACATAGAGTTCAAAATACTCATGTAGAAGAAGAATTTATAAATAGAACAAAATGCATGGTTAGAAATATCTTCTAGAATATAGGAGAATGGTAGATATAGCTCAAGATATTCATGTTGAAGGAGCATACCTAATATAGGACCGCATCCACAATGAAAGAAAATTGATCATGATTAAGAATCTTGGAAGACCTCCATGATAAAAAAACAAAGAAACATTTGTAGGGTAAGGGTCTTCAAGATCCTCTGATGGAATTTCCAAAAGAAGATTCATAAACAAAAACATATGTCTCATTGGGAGTCCCATTCTCGAGATTCAAGAAAAGGATGATATGCAGGAAAGCTAAGATGAAGAAAGAAGGGACACATCAAGGACAACCAAATGAAGCTAAGATGATAAAAGGTAATCAAGATGAGGTATGTATGCATCAAATTTAAGTCATATCATCATATGTATCTTATTGAGTCATGGGAATAGTTCTATGACATCATCAAGTATGAAAGAATCTCTTTTACCAAGGAAATGCTTGAAGGAATTTACTACAACGCAATGAAGGTCAACAAAAGGAAATACTCACATAAGGAGTACAAGATTGCTGACTAAGAAGCAAGAAGAAATGCTGACTAGTCCAAGAAGCAGACAATGAAGAAGTGATCCCACAAGGAGTAGAAGGTGGTTTACCAATCTATCCAAGAAGAAGTAAATGAAGAAAGAGATCAAGCATGAGAAGAATACCATGATCACAAAGAATCACTACCTAACAAAGATCCATTGAAGACATCTCCCGAAAGAAGGTAGGACAACTCTCATAAAGGAAGGAAAAGATCAAAGGGCCCTTGACAACTATGAAGGCCTTGGAGATATGAAAGGTGCAGATAACTGATTCTACTCTACAAATATGTCATGATCAAGAAGCCATCCAGCAAAAGCACCATTTAATGTTGAAGCAATATCAGGATGAAGTCATGAAGGGCTACAAGATCGAAGTATGGAAACAAGCAAGTAAAATGAAGAATCCATATGAAAAAATATTCCGAAGTAAAGACAAGATGACAAAGGAGTAGATAGATGACAAGAGAACCTGATATATGACAAGAAGGACACTTTCCATGAAGGAAGTAATGACATGACAAATCAGGAAGGAAAGTGATCAATGGATGGTGCCCTACCAAGAAGAAGTTCGAAAAAAGACTTCATGAGATCAAAGGAAAGAAGGATATCAAGCAACTAGAAGACCCATGAAGAAGAAGTTGTTGATGAATAGACAAGTCCCCAGCTAAGAGGGAGTTATAACAAAATACCAATTACAAAGGAACTTGGACAAGTACCTTGTTAGAGGATACTTAGGCATGTCTTCCTCAATTGAGAGGAAGAGATAGACACAACATTCTTGTCTTCACTTGGGAAGAAAGAATGGGAGGATTGAGTAATCATCTAGCATCGAATACTCTTTGAGGATGTGCAGGCCATCCTAGACAAGAGTAGGCAAGATGACCGATATTCTTTGAGGGCTAGGAACCCAAGATAAGAATAATCCTAGCGGGTCATACTCAGTGAACACCCAGGTGGGTATGTACCTTGAGAGACAATGACTAAGGTGTCTTTAAGTCATTCATCTCGCCAACATTGTGCTTTGATCTATTGAGAGATAGAGTTATCAATCAAGGCTTTGTTGTACAAACAATGTTGGTTACTATGATGCTATAACAGATGGATTTCCAATCTAGTTTCTCTTATGTGAATTCTTCAAGTTTGAAAAATATCCAAACAACTTGTAATGTTGTATGAATACCTCCCTAGTTAAGAGGGAGTGTTAAATAAAGTGTAGATAGGTTTTCTCTTCATAGATGTACTTTTTATATTTGTATTTATTCAAGAAAAGAAATATTATTTTTGTTATATTTATCAATGAGTTTCTTGCTCATTGAAGTAGGTCTAGTACATGTTAAAGTGCTATAGGAGAGTCAAAGAGTCAAAAAGAAAATGTTGAAGACCCTTAAGGGCATGTTACATCATGTGTATACTTGTATAAAGAGTCAAAGAAAATCCCTCCAAGACAAGTCAAGTCCTCTCCATGCAAAGAACTCCTTCAAGGAACAAAAACGATGAAGAAACTTCAAGTCGGCCTACAATCTACAAGTCGGCCTCAATTTGGTCTAAAGGAGGGACAATAATCTATATATAGAGGTTGTACACTCCCTCATAACATCATGAACTCATGTCTGAAACAACGAAGTCAAGGAGCCAAGAAGAGAATGAAATAGGATGAAGACAAGGAGCCTCTAGTGTAGCAAAGTAAGAGGAAGTGTAAGCGAAGGTTGGAGGCTGTTTCTAGGGCAAAATATAGTCACATGTGCAAGAAAAGGAAGGGAAGTCTATAGCTGTATCAACAACAAGATCACAGTCACATATTCATCTTTGGTTAGGCTAGAAAGTTAGGCCTATAAGGCCTCCTACTCAAGTGAAGGAAAGGCTATCTCAAGCAAAGGTGAAAGGACCCTAATTTGGAAGGTTACTTACCACACGTGCGAGAATCTTGGGCTGGTGTATAGTCACATCACTCTACACATACATCTCAAGAAGAATCTTGTTTGATCAAGAGAAAGGTGTCTACACAAGTAAATAACATCACTAAGTATAGTAGAGAAGCATCTCATCTAGAGCTCGAATAAGCAAGGTCTATCTACACTTAAAGAATGAAGGAGGACGAAGCGCTGGGAAGCAAAGTACTGGAAGAAGGAAGACTAAGTGTTGGGAAACAAAGTGTAGAAAGGAGAAAGGACTTGACTTGTGCTTGGAGAAAGGAGAAAGGAGAGAGCCACTATCTTGTGTTCTTGTTCTTATGTTTTGGTAGCAGTTTTATGAAGTAAACACATACACTAATAATAAGAAGAAGAAGATCAAGCTAACAAAGATAAATTGTAAAAGTGCTTAAAAATTTGTTATCAATTCTAGAAGAATCCTACTATACATTAATGTCCTTGATTCTTCAACAACATATATGGGAAAAACCACTATATATACATGACTATAGTCTTCACAAAAGGACAGTTCAGAAATCTCAGATACCTTTTAAATTTCGGTGGGTAATTACAGTGATAAAACTTTGCATCTATGAGATTTTTTTCATAGCAATTAGAGTGAAAATTTTAGGTGATTTTGATTGGGTAGTAGAAGAACAAAATTCATATTTCCTTTGAAATTTCGGTGATCAAATACAGAACAGTTCGATGTATCTCTCTGATTTTTTTCGAATAATGGCATAGAAGGAAGTTTGGAAGAACATTGGCAGCAAGTAGTTTGGACTACCTTCAAGATCGGTGTGACTGTTACAATGCCCTAAGCACAGTCACAAAGTTTGGGTGAAGGCTACATAGGTGAGTTCTATTCATCTATGTAATTCATATTACAATGACAATAACAAGTAAAGGAGTAGTGAATTAGAAGAAATAATTCATAGTACACCATAGTCATACATTTTGGTACTATGGTGGTCATGACAACGTGAAATAATATCTTGAAGACAGTGATAAGAAGATCTTTATAAGACAATGATAGGAAGATAATGTCTTGATGGAAAGAATGTTGAAGTGAAGGAAGAATATCAAAGAAGAAAATACAGTCAAGAGAAGCAGTGTCTTGGTCTTGGAGTGGCTAATACGTCAAGGGTGTTGGTGTTGGTATTCATCAATTGGAATCTCTATAAGAAGAATTTGTGTGGGTTTTCCTCTCAAAGAGTGAGAGGTTTTGGCCTTGGCTCATGCCTAGATAATGTGTCTCTTGTGTATTTATGTTCATGCATTGGTTACTATTTGATGAAGAAGAACACTAATAATCTAACATGAATAAGATCCTAATCTAAAGAAGTAAAAATAATTCACAAGCAGTCACTAATGGAAGAGAAATCAACTAACAATAATGCCCAAGATTTGTCACCATGGTATCAGAGATAAGGTGCTGAAGTAAAAGGAAGGGCATCTAATCAAAGAGGCATTCAAGGTTCAAGTTTCAAGGAAAGGCATCAAAGAAAGTTGAAGGCTATCAAAGCAAAATAACAAGATCTACATTTAAGAATCAAACCTTATATCGAAGAAGTAGCCTGCAACAACAAGAGCTTTTGTTTCTATAGTTATCATCAAAAGGCCACAAATATTCTCATCAAGTTTTCTACAAGGAAAGATAGCTCGAATGACTTTAAAGAAGAAGATCACATTATCTTGGAGAAATTCAAAACCCCAGAATCATTCCTGATCTACATAACAAGAAAAAATTCAAACTATATTGAAGGCAAGAAGGCATTTTCATCATTTTCAAGGTGATAAAGCAAGCAAGGATCCTCTCCTTGTCCTTGAAGAAGTTCACCCAAAGAATAAAAAATCATTCTCATCAAAAGGAGCAACCTTCTCTACTAAAGAAAGGATTTTTCATTTGGAAGATCATCATCCAAGAGGGAACTCTAATACATCTTCTTCAACCATCATCAAAGTGATCAAGGTGAATATTTCATCTTCACTTGTCAAATAAGTATCTTTCATTCTTTAATTAAATTTGGTAAAATGAATTCATGTTTGCAAGGAGATGTATAAGTTGGTTGGGTCATCAAAACTCCTTTCATGAAAAAGGAGGATAGACATATTCCTCTAATAACTTGAAGTCATTGAACATATCAAAAGGTCTCCTCTAAATTCATGAAATGGGATACTTATGAAATATCCCCTCATATAACAATATTGGAGACATTAAAGAAATCATCAAGGTAACATATATCCATAGGGATAAGAAAGTTACCTCATTCAACAACTTGGGGTTTCTATGCAAGATAGGAAGAAGACAAGTTGAGGGAAAAAGTGTTGAAGGATCAAATGGAATGATTCAGACACTTTTTCAAAAGGAAAGAACAACATGGCTAAATATTCAATGATATGAACATTATAGGAAAATTTTTCCTTAGATTAAGAAGGACAATAACAAGAAGGATATAGAAGAAGTCCATTTCAACGAAGACCTGGAGGAAGATGAAAGAAGGAAGTCCAAGAAAGTAGAAGCATTAGAGGCAAGAGCTCATGATATCACCATAGAAGGACCTCTGAAACAAAATCTATGGTAGTCAACTTTGAAGGATATAACTCTTGGTGACCTCATTGGAAGATCAAAGGAACAAGTCATCCAGGACAAGTTTCATCATACATCAGTTTAAAAAGGAAACATCTGTTGAATAAGGGTATGCAAGATGAAATTCTCATTGGAGGATTCACCAACTGAGAAAGGAAGCAATTGTTTCACCAGGACCTCCAACTTGTGGAATGATGGTATGATGTGAGATAAGAAACAGATCAAGGGGTTGAAGATATTTTCAATCAAGGAAGTTGTTGAAAGAAGCCTAGATGACCTAAAGGTAAAATGAGGTATGTATGCTTGCATTTAATATTATAAAGTCATATTGTATGGTTGCAGGTAACAAATATCACTACTTCTATTTTGAGAAGCATGATCAAAGGAAAGGAATGTCCTCCTATGAAAGAATGTCAGAAGGCATTAGTCACACTAGATGAAATCAACATAATATGTCCTCATATGAAGTATGAGGTGGTTGACTACAATTGAGGAACTCTAATTGGAAGACCCTAGGAATGAAGTGTGTGAAAAGAGAGGAAGAAATCGTGATAATATGCAATGAAGGTAGAAGGAATTCAACATCCAAATTCCAAGAATATTTGACTAGAATATCTCTTGGAAGAATGTGAAATTTTAAAAAGATAGAGACCCTTGACACTGAACATCTATGGGAGATGTGTTAATATGCATGCAGGATGTTGATACTTACGTGAAGATGTCATGGTGAAAGATCAAAGGTAAATATGATTTGAAGTGTTCAGTGATTATTTTTGAACTAACATCTGGTTGGGCTTATGTAGGACCGTCAAAGGGAAGATATGTGAATGACTTCCAAGTAGAACATATGGAAGGATGTAATGTTGTTCCAGAAATATGGCACGAAAGTAGAATTACATGAAGCAAATCCAGATGGAAAATTTGATACATCACTTTCTGATGAGTCAGGGACATGACTAACTCATGGACAAAAGTGATGGATGATCTGTGCCCTATATATAGAAGTCCCTAAAAGTTGAAGTCTCCTCAAAGAAATTCCTGACATCAAAGAAAGGAGCTATTCATGCAACTAAGTGTTCTAGAGATGTTATAGGTCCCTGGTTGAGAGGAAGTTTGAGAAGAAGTTTCTTACTTGGATGAAACTCGGAAATTTCTAAGCTGAAAGCTTAGGTACATTCCTCTGTGATAGGGATGGGTGCATCAAAGGAATAAAACTCCTTATATAAGAAGGAGCGATAGACATGTTGTTATGTGCTTCATCTGAGAAGACATAATGGGGGATTGTGTAATCATTTGGCATCCGATGCTTTGGTGGGATGAGTTAAGGAATCCCATGGAAGAGTAGTCGCGGGGGACCGATATTATTTTGGAGACTATGGAGTGCAAGAAAGGAATAGCTCCATGGAACATATCCTGAGAGAACCAGGGTGGGGTATGTTCTGAGAGAGACAATGATGAAGATGTCTATAAATCATTTGTCTCACCAGCATTTTTATCTATGGTTAGAGCTATTAGTCAAGGCACTGCTATATAAATGATGGTTGGTATGATGCTATACAAATGAGTTACAAATCTGAATTCTTCTTATGAGAAATTCTTCAAATTGAGAATGAACAAGTACCATTATGAATACTTCCCTAGTTAAGAGGGAGTGTTGTAAAATGTAACTAGGTTCAGTCTTCATAATGACATGTAATTATGATCTTTGTAAATGATGAATTAAAAGAATAAAATTATTTTTGTAATGCCTTGCATCCTAGATTTCATGAGTAAGAGTTTTTATTTGTTAGTGGCTACCATTGAGAGCTTTTTGATTTATCATTAATTCAAAGAGTCAATTTCATGTATGAAGAGCTCTTCTTGAGCATGAGTCAATGTATATGAGTCTATGCATATGTATAGATAGCCCTCCAATGACAATAACTTGCCATCCTCTTCAAGGTCAGCCTCCAAACTATGTGGAAGATATCATGATGACTTACATCAATAGACACATCCATTCACACTGTCATGTCAGCTTAAATATATGGGAAAAACCACTATATATATGGCTATGGTCTTCGCAAAAGCATAGTTCAGAAATCTCGGATACCTCTAAAATTTCGGTGGGTAATTACAATAATAGAAATTCGAATCTCTGATATTTTCACATAGAAATTACAGTGAAACGTTAAGATGATTTCGATTGTGTAGCAGAGGAAAAAAATTCAGATTTCCTCTTAAATTTCGATGATCAAATATAGAACAGTTCGATGTATCTCTCTGAGTTTTTCTGATAATGGCACACAAGGAAGTTTGGAAGAACAATGGAAACAAGTAGTTCAGACTACCTTCAAGATCAGTGTGACTGTCATAGTTCCCTAAGCACAATCATAAAGTTTAGGTGAAGGATACATAGGTGAGTTCTATTCATCTATGTAATTCAGATTACAATGACAATGACAAGTAAAGGAGCAATGAAGTAGAAGAAAAAATTCACAGTACATCACAGTCATACATTTCGGTACTATGGTGGTCATGACAACTTGAAAGAATATCTTGAAGACAGTGATAAGAATATCTTTATAAGACAATGATATGGAGACAATGTCTTGATGCAAATAAGGTCGACGTGAAGGAAGAATCTTGAAGAAGGAAAGATAATCAAGAGAAGCAGTGTCTTGGTCTTGGAGTGGCTAATAGGTCAAGGGTGTTGGTGTTGGTATTTGTCAATTGGAATATCTATAAGAAGAATTTGTGTGGGTTTTCCTCTCAAAGAGTGAGAGGTTTTGGCCCTGGCTCATGCCTACATAATGTGTCTCTAGTGTATTTATGTTCATGCCTTGGTTACTATTTGATGAAAGAGAACACTAATAATCTAATGTGAAGAAGATCCTAATCTAAAGAAGTAAAAAGCATTCACAAGCAGTCACTAATGGAAGAGAAATCAACTAACTCTAATGCCCTAGCTTTCTCAACATCCTCCTCATTGAAGCAAATCTTTCCCCAATTAAAAGCATGGCTATTAATAGGTATCTTATATATGAAAGTAGGTTAAAAAATATGAAATACAATAGGCTTTTTTAAATTGCTTCTAACTATAGCCAAAGCCACCACATTTAGCTCAAGCAAAGATGGCATAAGAATGTCTAGTCTTGGCTAGATCACTAGGGGATACAGGAGGATACATTTTGCAAAATAAGGATATATATTAAAATAATTAATATATCAAATTTCAAGAAGAAACTGTGGGGTGATTGATATTTAGAGGGAAAAAGGAAACTAAGCTATTATACGAATATTAACCCAAATATAGAAAATAAAAAGTATCTCTCTATCTTGACTACCGTAAAGAAGAAAATAAATGTTTCTAACATAAGAGAAAATTCTTATGAGCTTCATAGTGAAACTAGACCTTGGCCAATTCAAAAATTACCATGAGATAAAATAGTTTGTCACCTTTATGGCACTAAGAGGGTTGAAGAGGGAAAGCACATCCACTTTGATTGTCCTTATTATACTCACATTAGATTAAAATTTCAAAATATTTGTCAAAATACGAATCTTCTTGACCTTTTAAGTTAACAAAACTATGGTGATATTGGAATGCTTCTCCCAATGATTTTTGAGCATACAAATAAAATGAAAAAGAATTCCAATTAATTTCTTACCTTCTTAAGGTTCAATAAACCACTTATATTTTTGTGGATGTTAATCATCACCATGATTAAAAAAAAGAAAATTCAATGTCCATGTTAAGTAAAATATTTAAAAAATCAATTTAAAATTACTATTTTGACATATCTTTTACTTTTCAAAATGATGGAAATAAGTAATTCCTTCAATGCTTAATATGAACTTGGAAAGTGGCATTTAATTTTTTTTAATAATAAAGAACATTTCAATATGGGTTATATATATATATATATATAGTTGGACACCTAATCCACTAAGGGTTATGTGTGGAATATGAACAACCATTGGAGTCGAAGAGACCTTGGAAGATGAATCCAACAATCATGAAAAATGTTTTTGTATGTGTATATTTGTGAATAATAATGTATTCAATGCTTTATCCTAATCTGTTGTGTATAATTTCCTTTGTGTTTAACATGGTATAAGAGTAGGTGATTTCCTTCCCTTCTCAAGTTTTAGCCACTGTTTTTTGTGGCCTTTTTCTTCCGGTCAGTTTCATTGCATTTTTAGTGGTGTTATCACCCTACCTATTTGATTGTTGTGTGCCCATGACACATAGACACTCCTTCCCTTAACGATATCTGTGCCATTTTTAGTTGCCACCATCTCTTTTCCATCCACTCAACTTGCCTCTTTGCTATCAATCCTTTAAAGGAAGTGCTCCCTGGTGTGCTCTACCAGCACTACATGTCTTATCACACCAATCCTTGTTGCTTTGTGTTGCATTCCTCTGAAATTCCGAGCAGTCTAGTGTAGCAACTCTTGTAGTGATGAAGACCACCTTTTTTAGCTCTATTGCAAGACATTTTGCAGAGACCTACTCAATCCTCATTACAAGAAATTGTGATCACTGATTTAATTAGCATTTTTGGTTTCTCAAGGGAATGTATATTTTGTGAAAGCTATCTCTAGATTTTTCGATGTTTCCTCCGCCACTATTGTCTTCATTTTCAACCAACGATTTTCACTATTGACTGTGGCTTGGACCACATGGGATTGTGCCCATTTAAACTCATTGTCACTTTCTTTAGGAGAAGAACTCATTTGCATGCACAAGGGTGTAATACTCAAGCGTAAAGTGGATTCAAGAATAGGGGACATTGTTAATGCTACAATAGTCATTGTTGATAACATAAGGACACTTGCATAATTCTCTATCAATTCAAAGTTTACACTTATTCCCATGGAAATTCAAATAGCTTTTATCAAACCCCGAGGAAGTTGATGAATATGCGTCCGATGGGTATACTGCTTACAATATTGTTCAAAAGAAAAACCATGACACACCAACCCTAGAAAAATGAGATTGTGCATTACCTGCTTTGATAGGCATCCAAGCCATGGGTATTTGTCAGGGTATTACAAGATCAAGAGGGTCGTTGGGCTAGTGGGGAAGTTGAACCACCGTAGCATATTGTTGGAAGCACACTGTGACTAACATTTGTGATGAGTGGTGCAACCAAGACATGAGATGGGGTTTGCAAAGAAGATCCGCTAATGTACCTTCAAAATTTATGGCGACAATACAATTATTGACTGCAAATGAAGGTGGTTGGCACTAAAAAAAACCCTTCCAACGAAAAAGTGTTAATGTAAGGGAACGTTGTTTCATAGTTGACCATCATTGTCTCTTGTGTCTACTTCAATTACACCCTATACATTTCCAATCAAGCATGAAGTTTAACTATTATTTTGATGGATTGAATTTTGGTGCCCTGAGCCATTGAAATCTCTGGTTAATTAAAAGAAAATTGAGTATATGGGAAGGGGTTGTGTGTGTGTTTTACTATTTAACTTACAGGCTTGAGTATGTGTAAAGGCTTGATTTGAAAAAAGTCATAGTAGCATCATAAACTTATGGAAGTAAGAAAATGGCATTGTTGATGTAAAGATTTGATTGCGATCAGAGATATATATGAGAAACAAGAGTCTAAGCACATTTATCATTGATTTGGAATGTCAAGCATAAGAATAAAATATAAGGTATCTTTTTATATATCTGAGACCAAGTTTTTTGGTCACTATATTTAGAGTTATTTAATTTGGAAGATTGTTCATAGCCTTTTTGATACCCTGAGCCTTTTCTCCTTAATATCATGAGAGTACAGGTAGATATTGTTTCCTCATTATCTCCTCATTTGTTGGGCATGATTTGTTAATTAAATGGCTAGAATTACTGAGTTATTAAAGTTTCTAGATACTCTCATACTCTCCACTATTGATTCTGGCTCTATCAAAATCAACAAAGCCTCCGTCTATGACATTATAACCTGCTTGCAAAATGCACAAGACAAAATTGAGTTCCTGCAACTAGAACTTCAGTTCAGGTGATATGAGCTTCAATAGAAGAGTTGTCATTGTAAACTTGTTTTTATTCAAAACAATCCCCTTTTTGAGTCTAAATCTGACTCCCATCAATAGCTAGAAATTGATCAGATCAATGAGCCCATCCCAAGAGTAGGCTTGCATAAAGATGTAGAAGTTCAGGTTGCACTTCCCAAGCCCATCATCAAATCTTGGGAAGAGCTTGTCAACAAAAGGAAGAAAAATGGTCTTGGACATGACAAGGATGTGTCCTTTCATATTCCAAATTACTCTAAGCCTATTCAAAGTGCCACATTTCTTCAAAGCGATTCATATTTACCTATTCCAAATTATGCTCCTCTTCCGCAACAACCATAGATTGTTAAATGCCAACATTGTGACAGAGTTGATCATGTGAAAGATCATTGTTTTGATCTTCATTAGTGTGAGCACTATCATAAAACTACTCATCATTCAAATAGATGCTTCAAAAATAAGCCTCCTGTAAGAACAAAGATTCATCTTGGATAGATCGCTTCTTGGCAATGGGCTTCAACAACCAAGAAGATATTTCACTCATACAACAAGATTTGTTCTCGAGTATTGAAAAGTATTACAATTGAGGTTTATTAATCTTCTCACCTTATATTTGATAGAGTGATGCAGGTGCATAGATGGAGCACAAAGTTTGATGAATACTGGACTAGAGGTTGCCAATGTGATGGGATGGTCACATGATGACTTGGGGAGAAATTTTAAATGTTTTGTAAATATTTGCATTTGGAAATGAGTTTTGTTATTTAGAGGAATTATTTCCTAATGTAAATGTAGCTTTAGTTTCCTTATTTTGTGAGAAGGGGAAATGAATCATCACTTGTGACTCTTGGTTATCCCATGTAGCTTTCTTTTTAGAGAGGAAGAGTGTTTGAGAAGAGCGGAGTATGAAATGGAGGCAGAGAGAAGGAGAAGCTATAACACTAGGAGGAGAGGAAGAGGATGAGAGGCCTAGGATTCACATGCCCAAATTTTATATTCTAGCAAGTTTAATGTGTATGTGAATTTGATTAATGAACAACTTGTTAAATGCCTCTGTCTTTGTCTATGTAATGTTAATTCGATGTGTTGAGAGCTTCACTTGTTGAGTCAATTTATAGTAAGGATATGGATTTGTTGAGAAATTTCATGGTTGTAAGCCTTTATGTCCAATTTATGCTTTGGCTTAGATGAAATTTGGAACTAAAATATTCACCCATGTGCGTATGAAGTTGTAGCTTCACATGGTTGTTGTAGTGGTTTCCGAAGTGTTTACAGTGTGTAATTACAAGCCTATGGATGAGTATAATCACTAATGGTATATATGGTAGTGCCATGTGTGATTTGTGAGCATTTATGAGATGTTGTATTCATGTTCGAAATTAGACCTTGCAATGTAGATGTTGATGTGTGTGACAATTTCTGGTGCAGACTGTCAACTTTGTTGAAGACTTTGAACTGTGTTGTGTATGGATGTTTTTTGTAGAATATGTAGGGTTGTGTGGTCTGTTTGAGTATGTTGGTCAATTCCAGTTCCTGTTGTTAAATGTGAAGAGTCTTCATGTGTGTAAGAAACAAAGTACCTTATGAAAACCCTTGCAGATTTGTCCCTGTCCAGTAAATTTGAGTTAGAGTTGTAAATCCTTTTGAAGGAGGTTCAATGAGGTCATGTGTAATGCTAAGAAACAATTCTAGGTGGTAAGTAATCAATTCTAGGAAGGATAGAGTCGTTTCACCTACTTGGAATACAAAAATCTAGAGTTTTTAGTACGAAAATATTTTGCAATACCTACAGGATTCTGACTACGCTACGAAAATGTTTTGTAGCACCTACAAACAACATTTTCCAGGACTACGATTTTGGGTTTTGAAGCCCGCTTGGCCTGCTCAAAGTATTATTTGATAAGTGAACCCCATGTGATTTGGGTGAGGTAAAGAAAAGGGTTGGAAGGCTCGAGAGAGGTCTCCCATAGCATTAGGAAAAGGAAATCCCCTTTCTTATTTTGACTACATATTTTAATTAATTTATTGGAATTCCAGAATGTGCTTAAATATAGAGAAGTGGGTGCTTGTGTTGGAGTATCCTGTTTATGGGTAGTCGGGGCAACCTGACATGTCCCCATTAGGTGGTATTAGAGCTTAGTATGTTTTTGGAGAATGTCAGAGCCACAAAAATCTTTCATCTTTACAACTCTTGGAGAAATATATATGAAGCTCTTAGAGGAAGCATAATTTACAATAGGTTGAGGTAAGTCTTTGTTGAATTGAGGTTTGTTGATTATGAGGTGTTGTGCAGACATAGTGGAGAGTGCCTACCTTTATGCATAACATATTTCTCCTTGGTGATGCAGTTAGAATAAGAAAGATTGGATAGTGGAGATGCTTGCATGTCTGAAGACAACTTGACAGTGAAAAAAGCAGAAGAGGAAAGGAACCTTACAACAGTAAGTGAGGTGATTGTAGGGGAGTGAAGAGTTGATATGTTCTTGAGGAAAAACTTGTGTATTGGTTTAAGAGGAATTAGTTCAACACATAGTGGAAGATGAGATCTTGTTATAGATCTTATAAAATTGAATGTGATGTTTTGGTCATTAAAAGAATTGTGTTTGCATGACTGAATTGGTAGAAACTTCCATAGAAAGTAAGTTATGTCAAAAGAGAAGGAAAAGGAAAATAACTTAAATGAAAAATGGTGACAGAGACCAACAACAAAGTAAATTTGCTGAAAAATTAAGAAGAGAAAGTGGTTGAAGATGTAACAACCAACAAATTTGAAAGCTAAGGAGAAAGAGTGCTCAAGAAGAGGTTATTCCATAAAGAAACTAGAGAAGATAAGATACTAGGAGGATGACTTGGTATGGGTGACAAGTAGCAGTCTTGTTATAGGTAAATGAAGGGCTTGTTGCAACTCACTAGTAGACAAGGAGAGTTCAAAAGATGAAGAGATAAAGATGATTGTTATTAGTCATTAAAGGGGTTCAGAGGAAAGTCATATGCATAAGAAGAAAAGTGCCAAAGTAGTGAGTGATGAAGGATTTGAGAAGGAGATGGTTGAGTTAGGGGTAGAACTCAATCGTGTGAAACAATTGCTACAAGAAAGTCAAGATGACCAAAGTTATCAGAAAGAATAATGGTTTTGAATAGGAAGGTCTGCAACAATAAAGAGATGACAACAGTAAAAAGAATTCTGCAGCAACAATTGTGTTGAGATTGAACAAGGACGTAATGGTTTTTTTGTTTTTTTGTTTTTGTTTTGTTTTTTTGTTTTTTGTTTTTTGTTTTCTAGTTAATTGTGGATTAATTGTTGATTACAAGTAGCAGTGATGAATGATGGCAAGGAACCTTGTAGAAAGAACAAAAGAGTTCTTAAAGGAAGAAGGTGAGTAAATTTCATGCAGAATCCAGAAGAGCATAGAGTGCTCAGATGAAGATTATAGAGGGAGGAGTCCACATAAATACTGGGAGAAGACTATGCATGGAAGAGATTAGTATGGAATTTACAAACAGGTTGGTGAAGTAATCTTGTTTCAATATGTTGTGTGCAACTCATAGTGAATAGGGAGGAGCTCATAGAAGAAGGAATTTGTAACTATTGAGAGTCATAGTAAAGGTTCAGAGAGAATCCATAATATATAAAGTTAGGAAAAACTTGATGGAGAAGTAGCTGAAATAAAATTACAACTAGAGATGATGAGAGGACTAATACATGAAGATGAGAAAGACCAGGGTTATAGCTGAACCCTCTGGAAGAGAGTGAAATGGAATTTGTTGCAGGTGAAGTTGAGACAATAATTAAATGCCCAGTTGGAGGAAAAGCTCAAGGGATTTGAGTTGCAACCATGGAAGAACAACCTATGAGTGATGAACACATGTGATGAAGCAGATGAAGATCTGATAAGCAACCCGAAGACATGAACTTTCAGCCAAGGACTGAGTTAGAGGATGAAATTGATAAAAAGAAAGCAAAAATGTATAGTTGGTTCTATGCAGAGACAACTTATGATTATGAGGAAATATTTGGCAATTTTTAACATTTCAACAAAAAGTAAAGGTCAGAGTTCACATCGAAAGTGGTAAAAGAAGGTACAAGTTAAGTTAAGGATTTGGTAAGAAATTTGTTTCACTATGCAGGTCACAGTGGAGGAAGGTGAGGAGATTTGCAGCAGCCTAGAGCAAGGAGTGCTCACAGGGTCCGGAGAAGAGAATTAGGAAGATTCCAAAAGTCCAAACTCACGAGAAATTTTGGTGAGGTATCATGTAGCAAGGTGGAGACTTGTACTGCAGAGGCATGTTGCAACGAACGAGTTGAATTTGTTTGAGAAGACTAGATGCATATGACCAGGAGGTCATATATTTGCGTACCTTGGGAGTTTGATTCATATGCATAGATGAAGCACAAAGTTTGATGAAGACTAGTCCAAAGCTTGCCAATGTGATGGGATGGTCACATGATGATGTGGGGAGAAATTTTAAATGTTTTGTAAATATTTTCATTTGGAAATGAGTTTGGTTATTTAGCGGAATTATTTCCTAATGTAAATGTAGCTTTAGTTTCCTTATTTTGTGAGAAGGGGAACAAATCATCACTTGTGACTCTTGGTTATTTCATGTAGCTTTGTTTTTAGAGAGGAAGAGTATTTGATAATAGTGGAGTATGCAACAATGAAATAGAGAAGAAGAAGCTCCAGAGCTAGGAGAAGAAGAAGATGATGAGAGGCCTAGGCTGCACATGCCCACATTGTATATTTTGGCTAGTTTAATATGTAGTTGAATTTGATTAATGAACAAATTGTTTAAATTCCTTTGTACATGTTTTATTTCTATTTTCGTGTCATGTTAATTTTATGTGTTGAGGGATTCACTTGTTCATTCAATTTATAGTAAGGATATGGATGTGTTTAGAAATTTCATGGTTGTAAGCCTTTATGTTGAATTGATGCTTTAGATTAGATGAAATTTGAAACTAAAATATTCACCCCTATGCATCCCCCTGTGCATACGAAGCTATAGCTTCACATGGTTTTAGTAGTGGTTGTTGAAGTGTTTAGAATGTGTGATTGCGAGTCTATGGATGTGTACAATCACTACTGGTATAGGGTAGTGACGTGTGTGAGTTGTGAGCATTTCTGAGATGTTGTATGCCTATTAGAAATTGGACCTTGCATTATAGATGTTGATTTGTGTGATGATTTCTAGTGAAGAATGCAAACTCTACTGAAGACTGTGAATTGTGCTACATATAGATGGTTGTGAAATGTATGTAGGGTTGCATGGTATGTGTGGGTATGCTAGTCGATTCCCCTAATTTTCGTTAAATGTGAAGAATCTTCATGTGCGTAGGAAACAAAGAACCCTGTGAAAACCCTTGCATATTTGTCCCTATCTAGTAAATTCAAGTTAGAGTTGTAAATACTTGTGAAGGAGTGTGAATGAGGTATTTTGTAATGTTAAGAAGCAATTCTAGGCCATGAATAATTGACTCTAGGCAGGACTGAGTGGTTTCACCTACCCGAAATATGAATATATAAAGTTTTTAGGGCGATATGGAAATATTTTGCAACGCCTACAGGGTTTTGGTTGCATTGCAAAAATATTTTGCAGAGCCTACAACCAACATTTTCCAGGACTTCGAGTTTGGGTTTTGAAGCCTACTTGGCCTGCTCGATGTATTATTTGATAAGTGAACCCCATGTGAGTTGGGCGAGGTAGAGAAAAGGGTTGGAAGGCTTGAGAGAGGTTTCTCATAGCATTAGGCAAAGGAATTCTCCAATCTTATTTTGACTGCATATTTTAATTAATTTGTGAAATTCTAGAATATGTTTAAATACAGAGCAGTGGGTGCTTGTGTTGGAGTATCCTGGGTTATGGGAAAACCATCTTGTCCCCATCATAAAGGGGGAATTGATGGTCATCTACAAGATTCAAAGATAAATCAAGCGAGCCTGAGCCACAACCTGGCCCTACTATCTGAGCCTAGAGCTAGAGCCATCCATACCCAGATTTAGAGTTGTAGCTATGGATAGAGAAGCCCATGATCATGCATTTTTTTTGTGGCATTGATTAAACCACCACAGATTGAGACTTCAACGGCCTCCCTTTTAAGATTAGGTTGAAATCTTAATGGTCTCCCTTTTTAAAACCGTTCCTCTAGCAGAAGACTTAAACTTAGCCAGATTTGGAAGAGTTATAGGAATTACTATGCTAAGCATTCCAGTGTTGGTGGTCATCCTTAAACCACCACCATTTGATACCTTGAGTTTTCACACCTTATACCACCATATCAAAGAGCACATCCAGCCTATTATTGTCATGCATTGTTGTATTTTTGTATTAGAACTCTTTTCTTGGACACATATATACCCCTTCAGATTAGGGGGGGGGAATGTTGGACACCTAATTCGCTAAGGGTTATGATGTGGAATATGAACAGTCATTGGAGTCCAAGAGACCTTGGACGATGAATCTAACAATCATGAAAATGTATTTATATATGTATCTTTGTGAATAATAATGCATTCAATGCTTTATCTTAATCTATTGTGTATCATTTCCTTTTTGTTATATATATATATATATATATATAAGCAAGTGAGGCAGTTTTGTACTTGTGTGACAGAGTCAATTATGCCCACTACCACTATAACCAGTAGGTGCATGATTCCCATCTCTAACCTGGGCATAGGTTAATAGTGTGGATCTCAATGACCTTATAATATTTTACATTACATGTTTTTATAAGTTAGCTACCCTTGAGGGGATATATATATATATATATATATATATATATATATATACACACACACACACACACAAGTAAAAGTAAAAGTAAAAAATTTCTTCAATTTAGATGGAGATGTGTAATTCATTTTGTGCTCCACATAGATTTGGAAGATGGTATATATATATATATTTCAATATTGCCAACATTTCTTACTTAGAAACTTTCTACTTCTTAGGTAAGGGGAAGAGGTGCAATTCCTTCGATTCTTATCAAGATTTAAAATATATGTGTAGGAAGATAAAATTAACATAAATTTATCATAACTCTTAATTTATCATTCTTATGGAGCAATCAAATTTTTATAGATGTTTTTTTTTTAAATACAAAATTAAAAAATAATGTTTATACTTAAAATATTTTTTTAATGGACACTAAATTAAAAATTAAAATAATTTTATGATAACTTATAAATTTAAATTTAAAATGGATTTATATGAACTTTATTTAAGATATACTCTTATGTAAAGTATGTGATTAAAAGCTCAAGGGCTTGTGATTCACCTACAACCTCGATCCCGTTAACTTAGAGGTTATAGCACTTTTTATTAATTAATATTTTCGAAAGGCTATTTTGAATTTACTATAAAATTTCTTTAATTTTATTTAATAATATATTAAAATTTATATTTAAAAATAAAAATAATTATATAATATAATAAATTTAACATTAATGATCATTAAGTCCATGAAATATTGTGCATTATATAAATTTGTTCAAAGAGATTATTTCGCAAAGGTGCTTTAACGACAAGGAATCGGTATATTGAGCTAGCTAAATCTCAGGGCTTTTTTATTCAACATTTTTATTAGGCATGTGTGTGTGTAAGAGGTTCACATACCTTGGAGATTGGTGATTGCTATATCCACAAAATATTTTACATGTGACAAGGAATCGACCAATTGAGCTACACCTAGATTGGTGATCGCTATGTCCACAGAACATTGTACATGAAAAATCGACTAGAAGGGATTACTTCCTATCGGTTCAATACCTCTCAATAGCAAATGTGCTTATCCTCATGTGGACGTAGTGATGGACGATCTCCAGTGCCTGTGAACTACACACACACACACACACACACACACACATATAGTTCACATGGAGATCGTTGATCACTATGTCCACATAATATTGTACATGCAAAATTGGCTCGAAGGGATCACTGCCTATCGGCTCAATACCTCTCAATAGAAAATGTGCTTATCCTCACATGGACGTAGTGATCGATGATCTCCAAGGCCTGTGAACTATATAGATATATATATATATATATATATATATATATATATATATATACATAGAGAGAGAGAGAGAGAGAGAGAGAGAGAGAGAGAGAGAGAGAGTTCACATGGAGATCGTTGATCACTATGTCCACGTAATATTGTATGGTGCAGAACCACCATAAGGGATTACTCTCAATAGAAAAACTTCCTATCGGCTCAATACCTCTCAATAGCAAATGTGCTTACCCTCACATGGATATAGCAATGGACGATCTCCAGGGCCTATGAACTATATTGATGCAGGAGCATCATCTCCGAAAAACACCTTGTATTTTACCTAAGCTAGGGGGTTTCATGTTTTGAAGAAATATTAAAATTCCATGTAAATATTAATATTATTTTGAGTGATTAATTAATTGTTTCAGAGAAATTAGTTTCTAGATTATTTAGAATTAATGAGGGAGCCTAAGTGGGAATTAGTTTCTAAGTTTTAGGGATGAGAATCTATCTTTTAGGGATGTTGAGAGATTTAAGGGTTTGTTGAGGAATTGAAGGGATAAAGCATTAAATTAGATTATTTTTAAAATTGTATAAATAGGATTGAGAATAGGAGAGGAGGAGAGAGAGCTGGTTTGGAACAACCAAGGCTGTAAGCCTTCAGAAATTGTAAGGGCCATCAATCTGGAATATTAGGCCAAACAAAGTTTGTAAGTAATCTTGTTTTGATTTTAGATTATATATATACATTTGGTGATTAGTTGTGAAAGTTATAGTTATTTCTGGTTAACTGTATATATGTGATTGAGGTATCGATTGTTGGGAAGGTTGACCAAAGGAAACCTGTAGTAAAAGTGAGATCGATTTATGTGTCCAAGCAAAAAGGATTGTTATTTGTGCATGAGTTAGGATTGGTTGTGTCATATCGATCTGTATTTGATTAATAGAAAATGAAAAGAAAAGGGCGCCAGCATTTTAATACATTTTAAGTCTGCAGTTTTGGAGTGAAGTCCTATACGCAAAACTCTATTATGTCAGACTTGTGAAATTCTGAGTGATCGATAAAAGACGTTAGAGCGTTGAGAGCGTTGAGATCGTTGTTGCATTAAATGGTAAAAGAGTAGATATATTGAAACGTGAATGGTTCAAAAGATAATTGAATATGTTGACTTTATTATGGTAGATGTCATAGTTCGATTGCAGAAACAGTCTTTGGCAAATGCGTGAAACAAAATCTTATGCATAACTGAAACGAATGTTTGAGTTTGTGAGTTTAACTACAGATATAAGGAGGGATGGTATATACCTACAGCGTAAATATATTAATGTTGACTACCAAATGCTGAAAGAACAAGAAATATGTTGAATTCATAGTCCAAATGGTTTGCAGAAGACTAAATGCCGAGTTAATAGCTTTGACAGTGCGCAGATCTGATTTGAATGGTGATAGCATTGCAACATTGATGAAATTTGGGTTTTCAATTCGTCATATCAAATGCGTAAAAGAAATCGATGGTAGAAGTCGAATTTGAGGCGTGAAGACAGAATAAATGGTACGTGTCACATCTGTAGATCATACAATTGCAAACGCTGGTGCAGAAGATGAAAGGGGTCAGAACATTAAACGCTGTAGAATTCAATGTGTAATAACATTGAATTCCGAATTGGAGATGCATGGAGAGGTAAGTTTATTTTTAATTCAGAGTCTGGTTGAAACTTCAGAGTTTTGAATCGATTAACTAATAAATCGATGAGTACAGAAGCATCCATAGGAAATCGATTTACAGAAACGTATTGAAGTTGAAAAGAGGCGGAATTGATAATGTGGACAGAAGGTGGAAGACCCAGTTTGCCGGAATACTTGTAAAGAAGTTTCAAGTGGAATGTTGGAAAACAGATGCCAAGTTGCATGGGCCAGATCAACCACCGTGGAGGTAAGTTAAATCATATGAGCAGATTGTTGTTTATAGGTGCTGGCAGAGTAGCAGACTCTGTGAAAAACCGATTTCATAAATCGATTTTGATCAGTGAATCTCCATACAAGAAAAAAGGCTAATCTGCGCTGAGGAATAGAGTTCATTTCTGGTCAAAAACGCAGATATAAAGGTATGAAAACTGGATTCATTATGTGGTCCTGAACCTGGAGTAAGACGCTTATATAGATTGCAATTTTAAGTCCAAAGAATGTTGTTAAATTGCAATGAAATTTGTAAATATGGAAAAATTGTAATGCATTGGGTTAATGGAGTTCCATTATGATTATGATGAAGACTGTGGCAAATTGAAGGACGTAATTTAGTTGGTTGACTTCCAAATTGGGATTTGAATAACTTTGTTAAGTTGTTAAGATAACTCAAGGGCGCATTTAACTGAATCCAACACATGGGAAAGAATTTGTGATGGTATGTTGGTGATGAAATGAATGAGGGACTTAAAGCATAGTTCTGGTGTTATGAAGCATCTAAAATCTGATTGATAAATAATTTGATGTTTGAGAAATGATTATTGTGAGAAGGTTTCATAACCATAAATGTGAAAGAAAGCTTCCGCATAAAGAGTGAAATTGAAAGAGATTGTCTAATTTTGAATTGGGCAAAATAGAGCATGTATGTTTATAAGCATAAACAATTTGAAGATCCTGGTATTGCAGGCTAGGCTCTAGTCTTGCGTCAATTTGGTATCAGAGCTTGGCTCTGTTGAAATATTTATTTTTTGAATGAGAATTGAAATGTATTTTTGACTGTATGATGAATGATGAAAGGAAGATTAGAGTTTTAAATTTGATATGCAAACTACACAAGTGAATAGGATTACAGTGAAGGAAATTACAGAGGCGAATGAAGGATAAAATCAGGCAGGTGAGATGATTTTCTGATTTGAAATTTATGATTGAGGTTTATGGTTGCAGAGAAGACGATGGCATTGAACCTGGCATTCAACTAAAGGCTGAATAAGGAGGACAATTGCAGTGTCCTGAAGAAGAAGGTGAGTTGAAGAGATAGCCTGAAGAGAGCAGAGAGAGTGCTCAAAGAGGTTCCAGAGGCAGTGAACCAGTACTTACCAAAAGACTGAGTGAGGAGGGCTTGGTGAGGTAAGTGACAGCAGAAGAGATTGCTGTCGTAGAGGCTAGTACAACTCATAGTGAGTGAACAACTCATGGAGAAAGTGATCATGGAGGATCAAAGAAGAGGTTCAGAGGAATGCCACAGCGATGAGATGACAGCATAAGTCAGAGAAAGAGAGATTGCAGTAATGAAAGTGCAATTGGAGGTACTAGAGGAATGGCTACAAGAGCAGGAAAACCAGAATAGAGGATGGATCTTTCCACTGAAGGGAAAGAAAGTGAAGTGGCAGAAGCTACAATAGAAAAGAGATCGACAGATAAACATGCAGTTAATGGAAGAGCTGAAGAAGCTCGAGCAGATGATGGATGTACAGTTGAAGTGTACGCAACTCAGAGCAGCTGAGTTGGAAGAGGAGGTTTCGATTGATCAAATAGAGGAGGAGATCATTGACGGTTTCTTGAATTATTGGGCAGATCCAGATCAGCTGGATAATATGAACTCTTGTGTTTTTATAGCTGACAGTTGTGATGTGATTACAGGTTTTGTTGAAGAGGAAGTTCATGTGAATGAAGAAGAGGATCAGCTGGAAGAGCTGTTATATGAACCAACGGTTAAGGTTGTTGAAACTTGTAGTTTTCAAACTGACAAGTTGTATATGAATGCAGGGACTGTAAGTGATGGTGATGTTATGCTTCAGCAATGTCACAAAGAAATTGCATTTCTAGAATATTTGTTGGAAAATTCGAAGTATGACAGGGAGATGGCAGAAGAAAGAGTTCAGTACAGTGAACGAGTGCAGAAAGATACCATGGAAGCAGATGATGTGGGAGAAAGACTGGTTGACAGTCTTGAGAATTCTTCAGAGGATTCTTTGGGCAAAGAGAATCAGCATACTGATGTGCTGATAGTGGAGGAGACTTCAGAACAGCATACTGAAGTGCTGGCAAAGGAGGATAAGGCACTGATGCCTTCTGATTTTTATTCTAACAAGTGTTTTGTGAATGCAGGTATTGTTGCAGAACATTTGACTCAGTTGAACAGTCAAATGAAGGAAGAAGAAGTTTTCTGTTCCAGAAGACAAGAGGGTATGGATGATTGGGTGGCGGTAAGAAATGAGAAAGTCAGAACAGAAACAAGCATAGAAACAAGAAGTCAGCGAGTGACAGTACAAACTGAGCAAGCCGTCTTAGCTCAGCAGACAGCTGGAAAACAACAGCCGAGAGATTTATTGGACCGAGAGATTGAAAGTATCAGAAGACTGATGACGAAAGAATCCCGGAAGAGGCCAGCAGCAAGAAAGAAAAGGAAAGACAACAAGAGAAAGACAACGAAAGATTGCAAGAGCAGAGCAAGTGGAGCACTACAACACAAAATATGGAAGCCTGGAGGACAACAACAGTTAACAACAGCAGTAAAGCAATTGACAAGCAAAGAAAGATTACAAAATAAAGTTTGGGATCCAGGAGGAAATATCCAGACTTATGACCAGGTGGTCATGAATTTTCTTACATGGGGAGTCTGATGCAGGAGCATCATCTCCGAAAAACACCTTGTATTTTACCTAAGCTAGGGGGTTTCATGTTTTGAAGAAATATTAAAATTCCATGTAAATATTAATATTATTTTGAGTGATTAATTAATTGTTTGAGAGAAATTAGTTTCTAGATTATTTAGAATTAATGAGGGAGCCTAAGTGGGAATTAGTTTCTAAGTTTTAGGGATGAGAATCTATCTTTAGGGATGTTGAGAGATTTAAGGGTTTGTTGAGGAATTGAAGGGATAAAGCATTAAATTAGATTATTTTTAAAATTGTATAAATAGGATTGAGAATAGGAGAGGAGGAGAGAGAGCTGGTTTGGAACAACCAAGGCTGTAAGCCTTCAGAAATTGTAAGGGCCATCAATCTGGAATATTAGGCCAAACAAAGTTTGTAAGTAATCTTGTTTTGATTTCAGATTATATATATACATTTGGTGATTAGTTGTGAAAGTTATAGTTATTTTTGGTTAACTGTATATATGTGATTGAGGTATCGATTGTTGGGAAGGTTGACCAAAGGAAACCTGTAGTAAAAGTGAGACCGATTTATGTGTCCAAGAAAAAAGGATTGTTATTAATATAACAATTGTTATCTGTGCATGAGTTAGGATTGGTTGTGTCATATAGATTTGTATTTGATTAATAGAAAATGAAAAGAAAAGGGTGCCAGCATTTTAATACATTTTAAGTCTGCAGTTTTGGAGTGAAGTCCTGTACGCAAAACTCTATTATGTCAGACTTGTGAAATTCTGAGTGATCGATAGCAGACGTTAGAGCGTTGAGAGCGCTGTTGCATTAAATGGTAAAGGAGTATATATATTGAAACGTGAATGGTTCAAAAGATAATTGAATATGTTGACTCTATTATGGTAGATGTCATAGTTCGATTGCAGAAACAGTCTTTGGCAAATGCGTGAAACAACAAAATATAATCTTATGCATAACTGAAACGAATGTTTGAGTTTGTGAGTTTAACTACAGATATAAGGAGGGATGGTATATACCTACAGCGTAAATGTATTAATGTTGACTGCCAAATGCTGAAAGAACAAGAAATACGTTGAATTCATAGTCCAAATGGTTTGCAGAAGACTGAATGCCGAGTTAATAGCTTTGACAGTGCGCAGATCTGATTTGAAATGGTGACAGCATTGCAACATTGATGAAATTTGGGTTTTCAATTCGTCATATCAAATGCGTAAAAGAAATCGATGGTAGAAGTCGAATTTGAGGCGTGAAGACAGAATAAATGGTACGTGTCACATCTGTAGATCATACAATTGCAAACGCTGGTGCAGAAGACGAAAGGGGTCAGAACATTAAACGCTGTAGAATTCAATGTATAATAACGTTGAATTCCGAATCGGAGATGTGTGGAGAGGTAAGTTTATTTTTAATTCAGAGTCTGGTTGAAAATTCAGAGTTTTGAATCGATTAACTAATAAATCGATGAGTACAGAAGCATCCATAGGAAATCGATTTACAGAAAGGTATTGAAGTTGAAAAGAGGCGGAATTGATAGCGTGGACAGAAGGTGGAAGACCCAGTTTGCCGGAATACTTGTAAAGAAGTTTCAAGTGGAATGTTGGAAACAGATGCCAAGTTGCATGGACCAGATCGACCACCGTGGAGGTAAGTTAAATCACATGAGCATATTGTTGTTTATAGGCGCCGGCAGAGTAGCAGACTCTGTGAAAAACCGATTTCATAAATCGATTTTGATCAGTGAATCTCCATACAAGAAAAAAGGCTAATCTGCGCTGAGGAACAGAGTTCATTTCTGGTCAAAAACGCAGATATAAAGGTATGAAAACTGGATTCATTATGTGGTCCTGAACCTGGAGTAAGACGCTTATATAGATTGCAATTTTAAGTCCAAATAATGTTGTTAAATTGCAATGAAATTTGTAAACATGGAAAAATTGTAATGCATTGGGTTAATGGAGTTCCATTATGATTATGATGAAGACTGTGGAAAATTGAAGGACGTAATTTAGTTGGTTGACTTCCAAATTGGGATTTGAATAACTTTGTTAAGTTGTTAAGATAACTCAAGGGTGCATTTAACTGAATCCAACACATGGGAAATAATTTGTGATGGTATGTTGGTGATGAAATGAATGAGGGACTTAAAGCATAGTTCTGGTGTTATGAAGCATCTAAAATCTGATTGATAAATAATTTGATGTTTGAGAAATGATTATTGTGAGAAGGTTTCATAACCATAAATGTGAAAGAAAGCTTCCGCATAAAGAGTGAAATTGAAAGAGATTGTCTAATTTTGAATTGGGCAAAATAGAGCATGTATGTTTATAAGCATAAACAATTTGAAGATCCTGGTATTGCAGGCTAGGCTCTAGTCTTGCGTCAATTTGGTATCAGAGCTTGGCTCTGTTGAAATATTTATTTTCTGAATGAGAATTGAAATGTATTTTTGACTGTATGATGAATGATGAAAGGAAGATCAGAGTTTTAAATTTGATATGCAAACTACACAAGTGAACAGGATTATAGTGAAGGAAATTACAGAGGCGAATGAAGGACAAAATCAGGCAGGTGAGATGATTTTCTGATTTGAAATTTATGATTGAGGTTTATGGTTGCAGAGAAGACGATGGCATTGAACCTGGCATTCAGCTAAAGGCTGAATAAGGAGGACAATTGCAGTGTCCTGAAGAAGAAGGTGAGTTGAAGAGATAGCCTGAAGAGAGCAGAGAGAGTGCTCAAAGAGGTTCCAGAGGCAGTGAACCAGTACTTACCAAAAGACTGAGTGAGGAGGGCTTGGTGAGGTAAGTGACAGCAGAAGAGATTGCTGTCGTAGAGGCTAGTACAACTCATAGTGAGTGAACAACTCATGGAGAAAGTGATCATGGAGGATCAAAGAAGAGGTTCAGAGGAATGCCACAGCGATGAGATGACTGCAGAAGTCAGAGAAAGAGAGATTGCAGTAATGAAAGTGCAATTGCAGGTACTAGAGGAATGGCTGCAAGAGCAGGAAAACCAGAATAGAGGATGGATCTTTCCACTGAAGGGAAAGAAAGTGAAGTGGCAGAAGCTACAACAGAAAAGAGATCGACAGATAAACATGCAGTTAATGGAAGAGCTGAAGAAGCTCGAGCAGATGATGGATGTACAGTTGAAGTGTATGCAACTCAGAGCAGCTGAGTTGGAAGAGAAGGTTTCGATTGATCAAATAGAGGAGGAGATCATTGACGGTTTCTTGAATTATTGGGCAGATCCAGATCAGCTGGATAATATGAACTCTTGTGTTTTTATAGCTGACAGTTGTGATGTGATTACAGGTTTTGTTGAAGAGGAAGTTCATGTGAATGAAGAAGAGGATCAGCTGGAAGAGCTGTTATATGAACCAACGGTTAAGGTTGTTGAAACTTGTAGTTTTCAAACTGACAAGTTGTATATGAATGCAGGGACTGTAATTGATGGTGATGTTATGCTTCAGCAATGTCACAAAGAAATTGCATTGCTAGAATATTTGTTGGAAAATTCGGAGTATGACAGGGAAATGGCAGACGAAAGAGTTCAGTACAGTGAACGAGTGCAGAAAGATACCATGGAAGCAGATGATGTGGGAGAAAGACTGGTTGACAGTCTTGAGAATTCTTCAGAGGATTCTTTGGGCAAAGAGAATCAGCATACTGATGTGCTGATAGTGGAGGAGACTTCAGAACAGCATACTGAAGTGCTAGCAAAGGAGGATAAGGCACTGATGCCTTCTGATTTTTATTCTAACAAGTGTTTTGTGAATGCAGGTATTGTTGCAGAACATTTGACTTAGTTGAACAGTCAAATGAAGGAAGAAGAAGTTTTATGTTCCAGAAGACAAGAGGGTATGGATGATTGGGTGGCGGTAAGAAATGAGAAAGTCAGAACAGAAACAAGCATAGAAACAAGAAGTCAGCGAGTGACAGTACAAACTGAGCAAGCCGTCTTAGCTCAGCAGACAGCTGGAAAACAACAGTCGGGAGATTTATTGGACCGAGAGATTGAAAGTATCAAAAGACTGATGACGAAAGAATCTTGGAAGAGGCCAGCAGC
This sequence comes from Pinus tabuliformis, assembly GCA_031772625.1. Classification (NCBI taxonomy): domain Eukaryota; kingdom Viridiplantae; phylum Streptophyta; class Pinopsida; order Pinales; family Pinaceae; genus Pinus; species Pinus tabuliformis. The sequence continues at coordinate 583,772,481 of CM062808.1, read as the reverse complement.
AAGAAAGAAAAGGAAAGACAACAAGAGAAAGACAGCGAAAGATTGCAAGAGCAGAGCAAGTGGAGCACTACAACACAAAATATGGAAGCCTGGAGGACAACAACAGTTAACAACAGCAGTAAAGCAATTGACAAGCAAAGAAATATTACAAAATAAAGTTTGGGATCCAGGAGGAAATATCGAGACTTATGACCAGGTGGTCATGAATTTTCTTACATGGGGAGTCTGATGCAGGAGCATCATCTCCGAAAAACACCTTGTATTTTACCTAAGCTAGGGGGTTTCATGTTTTGAAGAAATATTAAAATTCCATGTAAATATTAATATTATTTTGAGTGATTAATTAATTGTTTGAGAGAAATTAGTTTCTAGATTATTTAGAATTAATGAGGTAGCCTAAGTGGGAATTAGTTTCTAAGTTTTAGGGATGAGAATCTATCTTTTAGGGATGTTGAGAGATTTAAGGGTTTGTTGAGGAATTGAAGGGATAAAGCATTAAATTAGATTATTTTTAAAATTGTATAAATAGGATTGAGAATAGGAGAGGAGGAGAGAGAGCTGGTTTGGAACAACCAAGGCTGTAAGCCTTCAGAAATTGTAAGGACCATCAATCTAGAATATTTGGCCAAACAAAGTTTGTAAGTAATCTTGTTTTGATTTCAGATTATATATATACATTTGGTGATTAGTTGTGAAAGCTATAGTTATTTCTGGTTAACTGTATATATGTGATTGAGGTATCGATTGTTGGGAAGGTTGACCAAAGGAAACCTGTAGTAAAAGTGAGATCGATTTATGTGTCCAAGCAAAAAGGATTGTTATTAATATAACAATTGTTATCTGTGCATGAGTTAGGATTGGTTGTGTCATATCGATCTGTATTTGATTAATAGAAAATGAAAAGAAAAGGGCGCCAGCATTTTAATACATTTTAAGTCTGCAGTTTTGGAGTGAAGTCCTGTACGCAAAACTCTATTATGTCAGACTTGTGAAATTCTGAGTGATCGATAGCAGACGTTAGAGCGTTGAGAGCGTTGTTGCATTAAATGGTAAAGGAGTATATATATTGAAACGTGAATGGTTCAAAAGATAATTGAATATGTTGACTCTATTATGGTAGATGTCATAGTTCGATTGCAGAAACAGTCTTTGGCAAATGCGTGAAACAACAAAATATAATCTTATGCATAACTGAAACGAATGTTTGAGTTTGTGAGTTTAACTACAGATATAAGGAGGGATGGTATATACCTACAGCGTAAATATATTAATGTTGACTACCAAATGCTGAAAGAACAAGAAATACGTTGAATTCATAGTCCAAATGGTTTGCAGAAGACTGAATGCCGAGTTAATAGCTTTGACAGTGCGCAGATCTGATTTGAATGGTGATAGCATTGCAACATTGATGAAATTTGGGTTTTCAATTCGTTATATCAAATGAGTAAAAGAAATCGATGGTAGAAGTCGAATTTGAGGCGTGAAGACAGATCATACAATTGCAAACGCTGGTGCAGAAGATGAAAGGGGTCAGAACGCTGTAGAATTCAATGTATAATAACGTTGAATTCCGAATTGAAGTTGCGTGGAGAGGTAAGTTTATTTTTAATTCAGAGTCTGGTTGAAACTTCAGAGTTTTGAATCGATTAACTAATAAATCGATGAGTACAGAAGCATCCATAGGAAATCGATTTACAGAAAGGTATTGAAGTTGAAAAGAGGCGGAATTGATAGCGTGGACAGAAGGTGGAAGACACAGTTTGCCGGAATACTTGTAAAGAAGTTTCAAGTGGAATGTTGGAAAACAGATGCCAAGTTGCATGGGCCAGATCGACCACCGTGGAGGTAAGTTAAATCACATGAGCAGATTGTTGTTTATAGGCGCCGGCAGAGTAGCAGACTCTGTGAAAAACCGATTTCATAAATCGATTTTGATCAGTGAATCTCCATACAAGAAAAAAGGTTAATCTGCGCTGAGGAATAGAGTTCATTTCTGGTCAAAAACGCAGATATAAAAGTATGAAAACTGGATTCATTATGTGGTCTTGAACCTGGAGTAAGACGCTTATATAGATTGCAATTTTAAGTCCAAAGAATGTTGTTAAATTGCAATGAAATTTGTAAACATGGAAAAATTGTAATGCATTGGGTTAATGGAGTTCCATTATGATTATGATGAAGACTGTGGCAAATTGAAGGACGTAATTTAGTTGGTTGACTTCCAAATTGGGATTTGAATAACTTTGTTAAGTTGTTAAGATAACTCAAGGGCACATTTAACTGAATCCAACACATGGGAAAGAATTTGTGATGGTATGTTGGTGATGAAATGAATGAGGGACTTAAAGCATAGTTCTGGTGTTATGAAGCATCTAAAATCTGATTGATAAATAATTTGATGTTTGAGAAATGATTATTGTGAGAAGGTTTCATAACCATAAATGTGAAAGAAAGCTTCCGCATAAAGAGTGAAATTGAAAGAGATTGTCTAATTTTGAATTGGGCAAAATAGAGCATGTATGTTTATAAGCATAAACAATTTGAAGATCCTGGTATTGCAGGCTAGGCTCTAGTCTTGCGTCATATATATATATATATATATATATATATATATCTATATATATATATATATATATATATATATATATATATATATATATATATATATATATATATATATATATATATATATATATATTTCACATGAAGATCATTGATCACTATGTCCACGTAATATTGCATGGCACATAACCCCCATAAGGAATCAGTTCCTGTTAGCTCAATCACACAGCCTAATCCCAGTGTCGAGAGAATTGAACCCATAACCTCTCAATAGAAAATATGCTTTAATGGCAGGAACCCAACCACTTGAGCTAACCCTTGGGACTTAAGAAATATTAAATTATCATGAAAATTAAAATAATCAATATATACAAACAATTTTGATTTTGATTTTCTTAATTAATCCTTATTACTTTTCAAATTTTCCTTTATCATTATATTAAAAAAATATTTAAATATTTGTAAAATTTAATTTATTATCTTAAGTTGTATATTTAAAAGAATTAGGTGGAGGGATAACAATTATTCCACCAAACCACCCAAGCTGAACTCCATTAACATAAATATTACTTAGATTTTTTTTTATATAAATGTAATTATATATATTATATAGATTTCTAATAATTAAAATTGACATGGATAGTTATTACTCTTTACATTCAAAGTTTGATTCCTATAATTAATATTTTAAATTCAGACAATAAAACCATAAAATAATTTAAATATTCAATTAAAAAAAAAATTTAATTGCCTCTAGAGGTACTCTACAACCCAATATGGGAGAGACATTGTCACATAATGTTACATTTAAAGACAGTAAAATAATATTTTCAATTAACAAATTAAAAATGGAAATAACAAAATTATTTAATGCCAGCTCAAGGGGGCTTCACTGGGAGAGCAATACCATACCCTGTGGGTTCATAGTTGGGAATATATACTGAGGAAAAAATGACATAATATATTGGGGGATATATAGGGGGTAAAGGGTTTTTATATTGACAGGTATAAAAAATGAAGGTCAAAGTTAATGAAAAATATAAAGTAGTATAAAAAATGTTAATGAAAAAATGGATACCTACAATATCTAGTGAATGTATGAGTTTTTTTAATTGGGAAGGTGTATTGGGTTCATATTAGTAGGGGGTTAAATAATGTGATTTTTAGAGGTATTTTCCAATACGTAGTCAAATTGAGGGTATTGTTTAATATGCCACAAACACATGTGATATGTTAAAGATTCATTGAGTGAAGCCCCCATGTGGCAGCTATTATTAAAATACTTCATTTTGCACCTTAATTTTACATAACTTTATATAGAGATATAAAGTAATCGAAAGTAAAAAAAAAATACTATTTAAAAAAAAAACAAATATTCAATTTATTATGAAAAACTAGTTTGAAGACCAAAACCTTTTACAGAATTTCTCAAATAATGTAGATGATTTAGAACATTTGTACCCAAAAAAAAAATCTATCTTTATTGTATTTTATGCTATAAATAGCTATACTAAACTAGTGTATTACATAAATCCTCCAAAATACACCTCCAAAAACTATATATCTACCAAACATTGGCTAATGTTAAGGAAAAAGAGGTCTACATATCCCTCAAAACCTTAACTCCTTTAGCCTCAAATTCTATGTCAGCACCCTTAGCAGGGTTGACTTCCTAGTCACCTTCTTGGTCATTACTCATGCCATCTCGTCCCGTGATGGAATCTGCATTAAGTGACCCAATTTCCATCTACGCTAGAAGAATCTCATTTTCACTTTAAATGCTTAAATCACATAAGAAATAAAGAAGAAAGAAATTATTTTAACGTCCATGAGGCTAAAGATAGCCTATGGGACAAATTTCTTCTTCATCTACTTGATGTATTCGGCCCTTTTTCTGCGAAGCTTCAAAATAAATACTCCCAGCTTCTCGACTGTAGGTTTTAACCCCGTACAGAAATTACCTGCATACGAATTTTAAAACACAGAAAATAAACAATGCGAGAGCATAACACATAAAACAAATATACACAGAGATTTTCCCCTGGATCCCAAAATCGGGACTACCAACTTGATTTTTCATTATGTTCCTTTCATTGTTAGAATACATATTTATACATGAAAAACCATCCAATACCATGGACCGAAAACCATCGTGTCCAAAACCATGGACTGAAAACCATCGCGTCCAAAACCATGTGCGAAAATTATGCTTAAGACCATAGATAGGTCCACCCAACCTAACATAGGGTCCAAAACCAAAATTTTCCAGGGCGCTGCCCCGGACCCCATAGAGTGGGGTTACCTGCACCCCTTAAATCTCTGTGACCCCCCCCCCACTACGTAATCGTCGCAATGAAGGGGGTGGGGGGGGGGGGGGGGGGTGCTCGGCCTCCCCTCTAACCCCCCGTTTAACTACGTGGGCTAGTCGTGGAAAGAAAAACATTCTCCCACTTGTTGTTTTCTTTCCACAAGGGGCCACAAGAGAGCTTAGTCATTTTTCTAGTCCTGCAACACCCATTGTTTCTCTACACCAAGAGAACTTCTCAAAGCTCATAGATTTTGTCAATGCATCTGTAGTATTCTTCAAAGTGTCCACCTTTACCAGCAACACCTTTTTGTCTTCTATCATATCCCTCACAAAATGATACTGAACATCAATGTGCTTTGTCTTTGAATGGTAAGCAGGGTTCTTTGCCAATAAAATTGCACTTTGGCTGTCACAGTCTATCCTTATAGCTCCCTGCACTAACCCCATACTTGAACATAATCTCTGCAATCAAACTGCTTCCTTGCTTGCATGAGTGGCTGCCATGTATTCTGCCTCTGTAGTTGATAGTTCCACTACAGATTGTTTCTTACTCATCCAATTGACTGCAACTCCAAATAGGTTAAACATATACCCACTTGTAGATCTTCTCCGATCGAGATCTCCAACCCAGTCCGCATCAACAAAGCCACAGATATCCAAAACTTTGTCCAATCCTAGTCTTCCTTGGTAGCACAAACCATAATCACTAGTGCCATGCAAATACCTGAAAACCCACTTCACTGTTGTCCAATGCTCCTTCCCTAGTTTTGACATAAACCTGCTCAATACTCCCACTGCATGTGCAATGTCTGGTCTAGTACAAACCAATGCATACATCAGGCTACTGACTGCACTTGCATATGGAACACGGGACATATCCTATTCCTCTTCTTGTGTCTTGGGACACTGTTCAGCAGATAACTTTACACCTACAGGAATAGGAACCTTCACCGATTTACTATCCTACATATTAAACCTCTAAAATATTGTCTCGACATACTTCCTCTGATTTAACCAGAGCTTCCTCTTCACCTGATCTCTTTTAATTTCCATGCCCAAAATATAGTTTGCAACACCAAGATATTTCATGTCGAATTTGGAGGACAATTCGGTCTTCAAATCCCTGATAATTTCTTTGTCATTTCCAACCAGCAACATATCATCCACATACAAGACCAGATAAATAACACGGTCACCAATTAATTTAAAATATACACAGTGATTTTCTTTGCTTCTGGTGAAGCCAATTCCTTTCCATTCTGGTGATGCCTTGTCTATAGTGCCCTTCCTTTCCGCATTTCCAAAAAACCACCTTTACAAGTTTTCCTAGAGATTTAGATCTCCCACTCGATGACTTATTTTTGTTTCTATTCTGGGACCATCCTCGTACAGACAAGGCATCACCATTCTAGCTCTCCATATTTTTCCATCTCATCTCCTCCATCAACAAGGATGAGACTATTTCATCAAACTATAAGGCAGTTGCATTGCTACCTATTGCAATAACCAGACTATCCCACGAATATGGTACATAACACAACAAACTGATGCACTTATCTTCATCTGAAATTTTGATATCAACAGACGATAACTGACTTACCACAATATTAAACACATTTAGATGCTCTAACACTAAGTCTCCATCTTTCATCCTCAGGTTATACGGTTTTTTCCACAGGAACAGTTTATTCACCAGAGACTTAGATTGGTACAAAGTCCCTAACTTGTCCCATAAAGCCTTAGCCGTAGCTTCCCCTAATACATTCAGCAATACTGAATCTTAGACACACAATCGTATTGTGGTCTTTGCCTTCCGATCTAACTTCTTCCAATCTTCATCAGACACTCCTGTTGGTTTAGTACCCGGATCTACCACGATCCACTAATATTTATCCACCAACATATCCTCCATCTTGAGTTTCCACAACTCAAAATTATGACCATTAAATATCTCGATCTCTATATTTCCACTGCTCGCCATCTTCTTTCACCACCAGAATAGATCTCGCAGATCTCCCACTGAGCAGGGTCTACCATAGGCGCAAGCGAAACCCCTCAGCAACAAAGGCATCCCCTTGAAGCCAAAACAACTCTGATACCAAATGTAGGTTTTATCTCCGTACAGAAATTACCTGCATACGAATTCTAAAACACAGAAAATAAACAATGCGAGAGCATAACACATAAAACACATATACACAGAGATTTTCCCCTCGATCCCAAAACCAGGACTACCAGCTTGATTTGTCATTATGTTCCATTCAATGTTACAATACATATTTATACATGCCAAAGCATCCAATACCATGGACCGAAAACCATCGCGTCCAAAACCAAGTGCGAAAATTATGCACAAAACCATAGGTAGGTCTGCCCAACCTAACATAGGGTCCAAAACCAATAGAGTGGGGTTACCTACACCCCTCAAACCCCCTGTGACCACCCCCCCACCCCACACACTACGCAATCGGCGCAACGAAGGGGGGGGGATTCGCCCCCCCTCTAACCCCCCATTTAACTACGTGGGCTATTCGTGGAAAGAATATAAAAAAACCCAACATCAACAAACCCTTCGCTAAATAGATTATCCCAAGAGCTAGCTGCCAGCATATCTGCATAACTTTCCCTGTTGTCTTTGAAGGCCTCACATTCTAAAATGAAATGTTTTTATGTTTCCACTTTTCCAGAAGAACAGAAAATGCATACTCTTTCCTCCCACACTTCCTTTGGCCTTTTCCAGCTCCCTGTTTCACAACGGACTTGATGAGAATTAGTCTTTAACTGAGAAATAAGAATTTTGTCTCTCCAAGAGTTATTGGCCTCTTTTTATGCTTTTGGTTGATGACTATGAGTGGGATTAAACACTTCAGTATAGTAATTTTTCTTTCTTCCTAGCTCCTTATCCCAAGTACGCTTGTGGGACTTTTCCATAACAAAAGCTTTTATCTCTTCGATGTTTATGGCACACGCGTTCAAGAAAATACCCCATTTACTAAACCATTTGTTATTTTGCTACATCCAAGTATTTTTGCTCTTACACAATCTATCATTAAAGATAACTTTATGCAATCTACCCTCTTCCATTTGATCATTTTTTTTTAAATACCTTATGACTCGCACCATAGAAATTGCTTCAATAGGAGTAGTCCCTGTTTCACTTAACACGATATCATAAGGAACTGCACTTTTAATCTTAAATTTGTTTGTAATCAAACTTTTTTGAATTTTCTCAAATTGTCTCCACTGCATGTCAGATGTATTGATGGCCCATAGTTCACAACCATAGCAGAATCACTAGAAGGAAAAAAGAGTTTGAGTGGTTTTCCAGTCCCATAACTCTGCCTCTCTACACCTATTTTGAAAAGCATAAAATTCTTTCCAACCCCCCAAAGTTCTTTTCTTTCTACAACAATTCCAACTTAGATTTTTGTTGAAGTCAATTTCAAGGTATTTGTAATCCGCAACTTCTTCTAGAATGTTGCCTTCAAAGTAGAACTTATGATGGTTATGTTTTCTTTTCTCAGAGAAGACCACTACTTTCGTTTTGTTGATATTGACTTGCATCCCCACACTTCTACAAAAATGCTCAAGGGATAGTAAGTGATCTTGCAAACCAGGAGGCAATTTAGCAATCAGAATAAGGTCATATGCATACAAAAGAAGCCTTATAACAAACTTGCCCAAATAGATACCATCACCCCCTTGAGAATTTAACCACTCCTCAAGCTTGTCGATATATAAACCAAAAAGAGTAGGAGACAATGGGCAACCTTGCTTGAACCTGATGTCGCTTCTAAAACTTTCAGAAATGCCTGCTGAAGTTCTAATTTTTACTTTCACCTCTTCATACAGCATATGCACAGCTGCTCTCAAATGTTTAGGAACCCCAAGTTCCTCCATTCTGTGCCAAAGCTTATCCCTAGGAACCGAGTCAAACGCTTTTCTGAAATCAACAAAGCAACAAAATACTTCTTCCTTTTTCTCCCAAAAATTTTCAATGATGTGCCTTAAAGTTATATAATGATCAACTGTGGAATATTTAGGTCTAAAACCGGCTTGCCCTTTAGCATGCTTATCTCTTTCTTCTGCCCACTTGCTAATTTTGTTTCTAGCATGCTTCCAAATAACTTTGCAAACAAAGGGTTTATCATGATAGTCCTATAATTGGAGGGATTATTGACGTCACCGCTCTTGAAAAGAGGTATAGCCAGACTAGTTGTCCAATCTATAGGGAGCCCTTGTTGTATGATGTTGTTGAAGATTTTTGTAATGTGAGGTGCAAGAATCTTTGAGCTCCACTTCAGATATTCTGCTTGGAGTTCAGCTAAGTCTTTTGCTTTTCCAACACCCAACTTCTTGATACCCATCTCTACCTCTTGTACTGTGAAGAGTTCAATATCAGTGTTGACTAAGGGGGGAGGGTCAACCTTGGGAACCTACTCATAGAGTTGTCTTGCATAGTCAAACAATTTAGAAGCTGTAATATTATTTCCAATTTGTATCTTTTTCAGTTGGAGCTCCTTCCAAAATAATTTGGGATTATTTTTCCCAAGGAAGATTAGTCCTTCCCTCTTTGAAACCATGAAATCGACCTTTTTCTTGCTTAATAATTGCTTGTAAGCTTTGAGCTTTATGTTATCCTTGTTTGACTCCTTCCACATTCTCCTTGCCTTTTTTCATTCCTCGTCAAACCAAGCATTAACCAGAAAGCAATTTGTTTCAAACTTCTTAATTTTTTCTCATTTGCACTTTGTAAGTGTGCATTGAATTAAATGTGTTAATTCATGACTATGAAGGTTGTGAATTATAATTTTCTCCTTCTTGAAGGGCCTCTCTAGCTTCATTTTGAAGGTATTACAATTTTCTAGGGTCAAAAGAATTCTTCCCTATGGGAGATTTTGTTGGACATGCTGAATTTTTGACTCTAATTGTTTCCTTCCAATCCAAGAGAAACATAAATAAATTGGCTTGTGATCTGATTTCAAGTCCCACAACTGATCTCCAATGAAAACTTCCTCCATTTTCTCACACAAATCATGCGAGAAAATTACATAATCTACCACACTTGCTCCATTGTAAGTATCGCAAGTGAAATTATTGGACTTTGCCCATCTAGTCAAGCCATTACAAATGACTAAATCAAAGGACCCACATAGAGTAAGCAATTGTTCACCAAAGAGATTGTAGCCCTTGTCCTCTGAAATTATTTCCCACTAATGATTACTTTCTTCTGTAAGCCAAATAGGGTCACAATAATCTTTACAACAAAGAATGCTAACTTGCTCAATTGCAGTCCTAGCATTGAAATCACCCACTATAAGGACTTCACCTAGCTGCGAATATGTTGCAATATCCGCTTTTAAGGCTACAAATGGATCTTTGTGGTCAAGTCCTCTACCTTTGTAGATTTTTTAAACCTGCGGCGCAAAATAGAATGCTGCAATTCTGATGTGGTTTCCATTTTCTGATATTTTAAACCCAATTAATTGCTTGTTTGAATCTTCTTTTTCTAGATGAATGAGATGACCTTCTTTCTCCCTTACTAAAACCATGATAACCCCATGCCTTTTTCCATTCCCTACTCGAACTACCTTGTCCGCTTTAATCCATCTATCTTGTGTCCTTTTTAGAATGATGATTTCTTCCCACCAGGTGGGATTGATGCAAGTCTCCATGTCCTCCCTGATACTTCGCTTCAAATCATTGGGAATGTCTGCAAGTTTATGCATTGTGGAATTAAATGCACTAATTTGAAACCTTGTCCAATGTTTGTCTTGCCTCGACATCATAACTAATTAATCTTGGCTTGTCATTTTAAAGTTATGGATTTTGATGATATATCCCTATTATCAATCTTTATTTCTCTTGGCAATAGTTGCGTGCCCTGATTGCCAGAGAATTTGCAGAATTTGTAGCTTCAATAAGGTTTTTTTTATATGGTAAAATTCTATCAAGTCAATTTTTTCTACCAACCAGTATAGATCCCTCTTAAATACAGATCTAGCATGAGCCGAGAGAGTTCCAATTTTTTCACATGTAAATTTTTATATGAGAAGACATTATTTAAATTTATTTATTTATTTATTTTTAATTATTTTGCTGGACATAAACAAAATGTCAACTTTGATGATGACGGACAATGTTACACATCATATTGGGTTGTAGAATGAGCCTCTTGGCTCAATAACTTGATTCTATGAAGTATTGGAGGAAGAAATTGCTCCTCGTTCTTTCTGCATTTTATCACTTGATGGATGATGATCTTAGAGTCTCCAAAGACTGAAAGATGTTGAATACCCCTAGAGAGAGCGAGATCCAACCCCTACCACAAAGCAAGATAATTGGCTTTGTTGTTTGTAGAAACCCCTATTCCCAGACGAATTGAGACTCTTTTTCTTTGTCAAGGCTAAAGAGAACCCCTTTTACTCCAACCTCCCCAAAAAATAACTTAGCTTAATATGGAGATGAGTAGAAAAAAATTAATTAATTTTTTAATAAAGGGAGAAATGCAATTTCTTCACTGCTTAATATGGAGATGATAGAAATAGTATACTACATGATGTGTGTAATTCATTCTTAAAACCAAAATATATTAATAACAAAAAATATTGTAAACCATAAGTAAAATATTTCAATGTCCATATTAAATAACATAATTTTATATCTACTTTATATAGAAAAAAATAAAGTAATTTAAATTAAAAAATTTCTTATATTTTCACTTTTCATAACTAGGGAGATGTATAATTTATTTTAGTTTTTATATGGAGTTGACATATAAGATTTTAAAAATATCAATAACAAAGAACGATTTAATGTGGGTTATAACTAAAATATTTCAATGCATAGGCTAAGTTAAAGATTTTTAGCATGAAACATATATAGAGAGAGAAAGATTGAAAGAATTCTTATTCCATTAATACCTTCTTTCTAATTCAATGTATGAGGGAGATTTGTAATTCTTTCAATATTTAATATGGATTTAATATGTAATATTTTATAAAATATTAATAATAAAAATAATTAAATTTATGCATAGAGGAAAATATGAGAGGGCATCTTTTAACATTTTAATGTGGAGAATGTGAATTATAAACAAAAAGTTTTAATGTCAGCTACATATATATTATACCAGCCCAAGTCCATTTTAACTCCGGAGGGGGATCAAATCTCTTTTCACTCTAAAAGAGGTTTGCATCTTAAGAGATTTGATGATTTGATCCATCATTGCTTTGTAGATTTAGAATTAATAAGAAACTAAATTAATGACTATACCATTGAGCTTGGGGCCATAGTCTAATTTATCAATATAATTGTAAAAAAAAAAAATACACCCTTGCTTAACAAAATAACCCCAAAAATAACAAAATAGTCAAGAATTAAATGATTTCTAATTAAATTTAATTTCAATTCTTAAAAGATAGCTTTATTTTAAAATTAAGGATTATATTAATATATTATATAATATTAATTATATATAACCTCCTTTCCCTCTCAAATTTATATTAATTATATAATAACCTCTTCTTCCTCTCAAATTTCTTATTCTTCATATAACAAACTAGTTTCTTAAAGTAAAATGGTGGACATATTTCCTATTTTTCCTAATTTAAATAAAAGTAATAAATATTTTAAATAGTAAAAAGTGTTATTTCAAACTATTTTTAATATTTATTAAAATAATAAAAATATAAAAATAATATTTATATAATTAATTTTAAATTAAAAATATTATTATTTGAAATTTTAAATTAAAAAAAATACACATTTCTTAATTATTATTAATTAATAAAAAATCATAGAGATATGAGTACTGATTACATGGATATAGAAACTGCAACGCTGGTGAATCAAGAATGCTAGCGTGGAACGTGGGATGTGTAGGTTGAAAATGAAAGTAGGTAAGTGACCTTCAAAAGATGCATTCTCTGTCACCAATGTGTGCCGCGTGGGTAGTGAGAAGTGTAAGAGGTTTACAAAGTGGACTGTGAAAGAGGCTTGGCCATTGGGCTTATCAGTGTCTTCTGTGAGGATTGACTGGACATTTGTTTGTGTTTTATAGTCTTCTCGTTTAGATGGTGAATACTGAAACAACATAGTCAATTTTATTTCTTTGCTGAGGTGGTTTTACTCTGCAGAGGAAAGATCTAATAGGGAAAGCTTCTGAATGGAACAGTCTCCTCAAAGTGGACATATTGTGGACAGACTTATAGTGGTTTTGGCATAATCTGGTTCACTCACTACAAGCTGCAGGTATGTTTCTTTTTCCTAAGAAACTACAGTAATACCTGGGAATGTCAATTATTGACTCTATATAAGCCATTGTGATTCCTTCCTTGTCTCTTTAGGCTTGCTTCTGGTTTCAATATAACATGTTTTTACATTTCCTCTTTCACTTTCTCTCCTTCACATTTTGCTTATATTTGCAATTGCATTATATATCCTTTTATGCATCGTTATTACACATCTCCCCCACTAGCATAGGCCATATGCCAACCGATTATGAATCCTCCTCAAACTCATGGTTGGATACCCTCGTTGTGGATAGACAGGGTCTGCTTATTATTTATTTTAACATTTATCTGTGTTTGCTGGCCTAGTTTTTGTTTTATCTCTAAACCTTGCAAATGTTTTGGTTTTAGAGTTTGCAACATCTGGGTTACTTTCTTGGGATGCTATTGATGCTGCTGCAACTAGCTCCCAGATGCCAACCATCCTCGCATCCTTGCTAATTTGGCCTTTCGGCTCTGGTTCTTTACCAAACTCTCCTCCTTTCCGGTACCGATCTTGCCACTTTCCTCCAACGATCTGTTTCTCTGACAAGCCGTTTTCGGTCCATGGGTGGTAGGTGGCACTTACTCCTTTGGGATCACGCCCATATCTCCACACATGTTGGCTGGACATCCACCCATTTGCCCCGGATGCCTCGTTAATCAGCCTCTTACAACCTGTTAGCACATCCATGTCAGACTCAGAATTTTTGCCATATTTGGAGTTTGTTCTGACGACGATCTTTATCCTGGCTGTTTGTGGATTCATTCCCCACACTAGTTATCTCCCTCATAAAACATTCCTCTCACATCCTCAGCCTGTCGCATTTATTTTTGTTCTCCCCTATATCATTTCTACCTTTATGTTGGATCACCCACATTTATTTCCGTGAGATGGCCCTTTTAATATATTCCATTGGGGTAATTTCAAATCCATGGGCTTTTGGCGGGCCATCTTTCCAACTCATCTGCCAACGAGGCCCTCATCAGAGCCGCGATGGACATTGAGTCACTACTACATTTTGTTGACTCTCTAAAACGGGGAGGCCCGCGTTCTCTGGATACGTGGCGCAATATCTTGGGCGAGGCTAGTCCGACAGGTGGCTTCCATGCGTCCCACGATTCGCAAGGTGGTGATCAAGTTGCATGGGGCCCATGTTCCAAAAATAAGCAGCGCTCTATAAAAATGACCTCTCCACCACCTGCTCTATCTTTGGAGAATGTTGTGCTTATCAATAGGATTACCAGCTTACAGAAACGAGCCTTGGTTGGCAGGTGGTATTTTGCTGATTTCAGTGACTCAGACATGAGAGATTGGGTGGGGAAAAAATGGAAAACCATGTTAGGGTATATGCTGACTGTCGTTCGGCTCCTGAAGGGGTGGTATAGCTTCCATTTCCTAAGTCAGGAGGACTTAGAGAAAATCAAATCAGTGCCATGGATTAATGGGAAAAGCTTCCTCGCACTGCACCACTCGTACATTGGATATAATTCACTCCATAACACACCTCAGAATAAGCTCATCTGGGTGAAGCTTCCCGTCTTTCCTATAGAACTTTGGACAAAACAAGTCCTTATGGATATAGGAAATGTGATTGGAAAATTTGTATACGTCGACCCACACTGCTTGGGAGCACAGGATAAAAGGGTGGCTTGGATCCTAATTGAGAAAGAATATTGTGGGGGCTTCCCGAATCACATTGATTTATACTAGGGAGAGACTCAGTTATCACAAAGATTAGATTTTTGGGGAGTACCCTTTCGGTGCTCACTCTGTCACCATACTGGACATTTGTTGGCACAATGCCCTCGCCCACCAGGCGATTTACTACATGGAAAACCCCACATTAATAATCCAAAGCTCCATGATGGTGGAAGATGACCTTCAACAACTTTTTGGAATGCGATTTCTCCCTGGCGGCACATCAATATTTCTCGAAATTATTTTCCTCATCATTCCTATGCTCAGAATTCCTCACTAAATGGATATTTGCCTATTCTAATTCCATCATCCCCTCTATCTTCTCTGAAGTCGGACTCCCAAGCCCCATCTAGTCCTACCATATGGGGCCGTATTCCCCCCTAGATGCCACCCATCCCAACCTGGACATCCTACCACCTTTACCGACTCATTTCTCATCGCATGAACTTCCTTCCACCTCCCATTTTTCGTATGTTCCTTCCTCGTCACCATATCCTTTTGCAAACCAGGGTAAAGGGCCTAGGACTAGTGTAACTCCACCTAACTTGCCTCTACACTCTCCTACAAACTCTATTGGCAGTGACCTGGATTTTCTGCTAAATAGGAAATCCCTGGATTTGTGCTCCCTTACCATCCACAAATCTGTTGGATCACCTACCCCTACATCAACCCTACATCGGCTAGCAACATCACTGTCAGGCGGACACAGAACCATGGAAGCATACATTTCATGGGATGACCTAGAAAAATCCCCCCTTTCCTCTCCCCCAGACAGATTCTTAGTTGATGTGCCAATTGCCAACATCCCTACCTCACGGGCCCTTAGAGCACGAAAACCCAAGATGGTTTCTCCATGACATTCATCCTTTCCCTAAACATTCAGGGATTGGGGGATGCCCTGAAATTTCGAGCCCTCAGGAGTCTTTTTGCTTCACTACGTCGTACTATCATTTTACTACAAGAATCTATGCACTCTATACCTCAGGCAATACAATATTTCCGGAAAATGCTCTCGGAATGGCATATATCTTCTACCCAACAGTGGGACTCTCTGGTGGTTTAGTGGCGATCTGGGACCCTAAATGGGTCAGCTTTAAAGCATACAGGTGTTTTGCGGGCATACTACTTGAGGGACATATTCGCGGCCTGGGTGGAAGAATTCAGATACTAAATACATATGCACCTTATAGGGACCGGGCCATCTTTTGGGATCATCTTTTCTCCTCTAGTATAATGGAATTAGCCTCCCTTATCATTGTGGGAGATTTAAACTGTACTTTTTCTCTGGAAGAAATTTGGGGACGATCCAAGAGACTAGACCCTCTGGCTGGGATGTTTCGAGATGCCCTTCTTACATACAATTTTGTGGACATTTTCCCGAATGAAATGGCACCTACTTGGGATAATGGGTCAAGAGGGGAGGCATATATTGCCAAGAGACTGGACCGCTTTCTAATACATGAGCATTTGATTGACCATCTCGGAGAGGTGAAAACAAATATCATCAGTAACTTCTTATCCGACCATAGGCCTGTTACTCTGGCTTGGAAGAGGCCGTGGGTGTGCCCTGACATGCCGTTCAAATTCAACAAAACTTGGTTAGAAGACTCAGATTTCAACACACTTGTGCAAGAATCCTGGAACTATGGGTGGGATACTCACTCATCCCCCATGGAACATATTCTTGGAAAACTGGAATCTCTCCGAGGCATCGTAAAATCCTAGTAGAAAAATAAAAAACAATCTATGGAAAGAGAAATCAGGGATATTCAATGTGAACTGGGCACCCTTCTACCCCTGATGGCCATGGATAATTTTCCTGCTACCACCCAAACACACATTCGAGAACTAGAGGTAAAAAGAAATCATATTTTAGATATTGAAGAAGCAACTTGGCGTCTAAAGAGCCAAGCCATCTGGATAAAGGAGGGAGATAGGAATACAAATTTTTTTCACCGCTTTGTGAACCATCAACACACTACAAACTCTATTTGGGAAATACAGGATGCTGAGGGATCCCATATTCAGTCACAAGAGAATATCTCCAAAGCCACCATCTCACATTTCAAAACTGCTTATGAGCGAAAGGACAACATAGCTGCTGAAGACCTCATTTGGGGAATAGAACACTACCTGACTATGTTTGACCAGGACTCAAACAAAGCCTTGTACAAATGCATCACGAAAGAAGAACTTCTCAGCGTCCTCAAATCTGACAAAATTTCTGGCCCAAATGGGTGGACCGTGGAGCTATTCACACATTTATTTGATCTTTTCAAACAAGATCTACTTCAAATGGCGGAGGAGTCTAGACTCTCTGGGCATATACACCATCATATCAAGTCCACCTACATTGCCCTCATCCCGAAGCATAATCCTCCTATCTCTTTTGATGATTACAGGTCTATTTCACTATGCAATCTCATCTACAAGATTATATCCAAAACCATAGCAGGCCGACTGAAGGATACTCTCTCCTGCCATCTATCCCCCCAACAACATGGTTTTCTAAAGGGCCTTCAAATACATGATGATGTTGCTAATGCACAGGAATGCTTGCATTCCATCCATACAAAAAACCTAAATGCTGCTATTCTACAAGTTGATCTGAAGAAAGCTTTTGACAGTCTAGATTGGGGCTATCTTAGGCTGGTCATTTACAAAATTGGATTACAACAAAAATGTGTGGATTGGATTATGGCATGTGTCGCTAATGTTGATTATTCTGTGATCATAAACGGGTATCCTTAAAAATTCTTCTGGGTTGGGCGGGGTCTGAGACAAGGTTGCTCACCATCGCCCCTGTTATTCATTCTAGCTATGGACGACCTAAGCCTACACATCTCTCATGCAGTGGAACGAGATCAATTTCAGGCTCTTAAGATTGGCTACAACATCAACATTTCACATGGCTTTTTTGTTGATGATGTGTTGATTATGGGTATGTTGTATCGTCTTTCTTAGTTATGCCTTTTTCACATTCTCATAAAATTTGCAAATGCTACTGGTCTTTATTTGAATGCACAAAAATCTACCTTATATCAGGGAAATTGTGACTTGGATATCATTGTCTACATAAAGAACCTGTTCGATATTGATGCCAAATTGATGGATCTGGGTATCAATTATTTGGGTATCCATATAAAACCATGTAATATTTTATTTTTTTATTTTTTTTCTTTTTATTTTTTTATTTTTTTTATTTTTTTTTAAATCGAGATGGGAATACAGAAATCTTTCCCTGGGAGGGCGAGTTATCCTTTCCCAAGTTGTTCTAAACCAACTAGGAGTTTATTGGGGCCACCTTTACCATATTCTTGCTACTATCATCCTCTCTCTTAACTGAGTCATGGCCAATTTTATCTGGGGGGAAGTCATATTCAAAAGAAATTTCACCTTGCTAAAATATCTAAAGCTTCTCTACTGAAAGTTATAGGGGGATGGGGTATTCTAGATCTTCGCCATTTTGGACAGGCTTTACTTATCAAGTCCTTTGGAGAGGTATTTTTGGTACTGGAACCTCGAGTCATTAGACAAAAATGCCTTAAGAAACATGAATTCACTTTCTAGTTCCGCAAAGGAACCATTGGAGCCAAGAATGGATCTGCCATCTGGCTTAGTTTCCGAAAAGTCACCAAAATCTTCCTGCAACATCTGGTTTGGAACATTGGCACGGGCCACAATATCCTCATTGGATCTGATCATATCTTGGGTTATGGTGATGTTGGCAATATCCCAGATCTCCTTATTGCCTCCCTCAATAGAAGGGGCATCTTTTTCTGGAGACAAGCCATAGTATCTTGGAGGGGCCCTCATCCCATTTGGAAATATGCACAAGAGCTGGGGTTATCTAGAAATTGGGACTTGGAATGGGAGCACATTGTCGCTAGGATGAATCAACTGAAAATCTGCCACACTGGAAATCGAGACAAGTTAATCTGGTCAAGGAAGATGCAGAATGACAACATTAGTGTGGCACATACATACCTTTCACTCTCTTCAAAGGTCTCAAACCTCACTAAGAAACATCCCCAATTTTCATATTGGAAAACCAACATCCCCAACAAAATCATCCTCTTCACATGATTGGTTTTTCATAACAAAAATCTAACTTGGGAAAACTTGTAAAAGAGGCAATGGCATGGACCAGGCATCTGTCCTATTTGTAAGAAGGAATCTGAAAACAACAATCATATATTCCTCAATTGTCCTCTCACCTCATAGATCTGGAAAGGACTCTCTTCCCACTTCGGTTTTCCTTTTTCCCTACATGCATGCATAAAGGACTGCCTTTTATGGTGGACAACTCAAAAGGCTGACTCGAAAATCATACCTCCTATTTGTTTTCTAGAAATCTGGAAGTGGAGGAACAACTACATTTTTCAAAATGGCACTGGGAGCTTCCACAATGTTATGGAAAAGATCATCCTCTGTTACACTCTATATTCCACTAAGGACGTAAGAAAAAAAGTCCCTTGCCAAAAGAAGACTAAGTTTCAGCCAATATATCCAATGGGATTTTTTGATGGGGTTGCACCAGTGTTTTTAAAACCGGAACCGGTGACCGAACCGGTCCACCTAGCTAACCGGTTTACCGACCGGAACCGGTCTAACCGGGACTGGTTTGGTCTAAACGAACCGGTTTTTAAAAAATACATTAAATAATTAATTTTTAATGAAACAAAACTATTTTTAAGATGTAAAACCATGATTCCAAGCCAATAGAGACAAAATATGCAAAGTTTGCTCATTTATATACCATGCAAAGGTGAATATATCAAAATGGCACCGAGTGCAATACATATCATCGACAAAATAGCAAAATACATAAGAAATGAGGCTCTAAATGGCCTATAAAGTCCAAAAAAATGCTGCAAGCTATGAGGCCATTGGCCTACTACAAGTCTACAGTGTACACATGATCAATCATCAAGTCCATCACCACTACTAGACACAGGATCATCATCAGGAGCTACATAGACATCATCTGGTTCAGAGTCTGAGGATGCCTCAGCACAAGTCAGAGTAAGGTCTGAGTTACCTATGTGTTTGAGACTGAGTCGTGAAAGAAGTTCAAAGCCAGATCTCTGTAATATTGTTGTGTAATCTGAACTCTCCTAAAAGGGCCTAATCTAGGCCTTGTTGCAGATATTTTCTAGCAGAACTTGATCAAGATATTTAAAACATATTGATGACACCTTGTTGATGGACTGACGCCAGCAACCTGTGGAATAAAAGGTTCAATCACAAAGCGAAGATGCATGACAAGAATTTATTATACAGGAAAGAAGTAATGAATTAGTCATGAGAATGCAGACCTACAAAAAGATCATTGAAACAAAGCCAGAAATCAAAGTCCAAAACATATTAAAGAAGGCCCGTCGTGAAGTTTACAAACAGATTTTGAATTGCACTGTCAAGTACCTCATTTCTCTTTGAGATTTATTTTGTGCTTTTTTGAAATACAAATCATTTCATAGTTTGAAGGACTCTAAGATCTCCATGCAAAAGACATTACAATGATGGGTAGCTCAGCATCTCATAACTCACAGCCATAAATGAGTCTAACAAAATTATAAGTCTGCAAATGAAAGGTATGCATCATGGCTTGATTTACCCACAGTGACCTTAATCAATATTAAAGATTTTGCTTTGGTATCATTCTTAAAAAATTTCAAGGCTTGGAATAAAAGACATGTATCAAGAGGTTGATTTCACAAGAATATGATCAGTCAGATCATAGAACTGTCAATCTTGTTGAAGATTGGCAGCTTCGGTCAGAATTTCGTTAGAAAATTAATGGAGAAACTTAATATTTATGACTTTGGCCAAGTCAGCCTCGTAGAAGACAAGTTGGCCCCACATTTCTGACCAGCATTGACTATCTTGATTGACTTGTCCATAAACCGGCCAGTTTAGGACAGAACCGGCCGGTTAGCAATAAACGGCCGGTTTTGGCCTAAACCGGCCGGTTTTTACCGGTTAGGTCTATTTTCTGGGCAAATGAGGCTTCTAACCGGGTTTTTTCACCGGTTCTGACCGGTGAGCCTCCCAACCGGCCGGTTAGGCCGGTAACCGGTCAGACCGGAACGGTTTTTAAAACTATGGGTTGCACAACAACAAGTGTGTGGATGCGGTTTCTGGCTGACCATCTCAAAGGAACAAATTTTCAGAGTTTATTGGCATGGTGGAAGGGGCACAAACACTAAAGTTGAGGTATTGGCATTATGGGGCCTCATATGGTTCACAATCTGGCTGGATATTCCTCTCATGCACATCCATGGAGATTCTAAAATAATTGTAGAGCACATTAAGGGAACCACTAAAATAAAAAATCCTTTAGTTCTTGGTTGGCTGACGAGAATTGAATTGTTATGGATGCAGCACAACAATTTCTCTATCAGACATGTTGACAGGAAACAAAACATGGATGCTGATGAACTATAGAAGAATGGATTAACTGACTTCATTGGGAAAATGCACTTAACTATTACTGTGGACTAGGAGAGCATTAATATATAAGATTTCCCCTTCCGTGGATAGGATTTCTCCCACCATTATATTTTTTTTGAATTTTTGATGCTGTGCATAGTTTTTTTGAAGTGTTTGTTCTTATGTTTTTACAAATTTTGTCACATAATACTATTTCTAACATACAGATGTGGATACAACAAAGTATATTTTTGGTTTGGATTTGTGGAATGATGATAAGATGCAATTCATCTCAGGAGAAGGAACAAGGCAACTGGAATTTGGATGTTTGGCCACTGGGCTTAACAGTGTCCTCTGCGAGGATTGACTTGACAACTCCCAATAATGCTTGTTATATCTGTTTTTTGTCTCCTCGTAGATGGTGAATTACCTGAACAATATTTGTTTTTCTTTTTAGCTGGGGTGAAAAACTATACCAAAGAATTGTCATGTAGAAGAAGCTGCTGATCGACACAGGTTACTCAATTGGGCTTTTGTTGTTTTTGTCTTGATGTGGTAGTGGCACTCTTAGGACAACAAAATCTTCAAAATATTGTTACTTATCTACAATGCAAGACTGTTTTTTGTTACAGGGATCATGTATTTATGACATCTTTTATTAAGCTGTTTCTGGATTGCAACTCTGTAATCTTGTTGTATATGGACTTTGGATTGTTATATCCCTAGCATTACAGGCATTATTAGATATGTATTTTCTAGACATTGCGGATAAGGCATATTTTAAGAATATTTGATGGACAATATATATATTTCAATATCTGATAATAATATAATATTAAACTTTTTTCGTATTGGAAAAAAAATTGAAACCGCAGTGCTAAAGATATCAAAAGAAATATACAAAATAACAACTATGCCAATTCATATATTTTATGAACGCGGGGATACACAGCAAGATGTGCAGAAGCAAACACAATATTCTACATATATTTAGTGCACTCGTCACCCTAAACGTTGCGTCAGCACAACGTTACATTTGCACATGGACACGCAGGGTTTTATTCTGTGGCATAAAAGGTTACCAAAAGGTTTAGTCTATCTGCAGATGTTCAGGCATCCTGATGAAGAAGAACAGGGGGGCTCGGAGGAGACGAGCGTGGACACTCGGGCAGACCGCTGGGATATCGAGAGAAATCCTGGCAATAATCGTAAGTCATATAGTTGTTCCTCACAAAGTCAAGGGCTTGTTTCTGAGCCTTGGAGAGCGTAGGCGGGATGAGGTGATCCAAGTACCCGGGCAGCTTGCAATCGTGTTGTTCAGCCGTGCAACCGCTGATTATGAAGTCGCTGTAAGTTGAGAGAAAGGGTTCGTAACTGTAGTTTGCCCTGTATTTTCCTCCATCGGTTGCCCAGTCGGATGCGTCCCACACGGTTGCATAGATAGACATTGGCTTCGCTGGGTACTGCGATTCCACGCTCTGCTGCTTCCGGAATTGTCGGATGGGAACGCTGTCCACGAAAAACCTGCGCTCAACCCAAGCACACAAACAGCTAGTTGAGTCGCCGAATTTGAATTATTGCACTAGTAATAATATTCAACTGAAAAAGCCTGGCCAGGAACTCTCAAGCATACATAATCTTGTTTAACATCTAACCACATTACCTGTTTCAACATTCCCATCTACAACATCCTCATAAGTATTCGTAATAACATTCTACAATCCAAAATTTTAAACCTTACACTTGAAAAATCTTTGAAACACTTACTAGATCACTTGTGAGAGATGGAAATATATTAGTATTAAAAGTAAAGGCAGTGAAGTATATTATGTGGACTTTATATAAAAAGGGAATCCAGACATGTTTCAATACATCTAAAAAATAATTTCTCTTGGATTTAGAAGTGTTTTTATTTTGTATTTTAAAAATATTAAAAATGTTTTAATGTAATATTAATATTTTGATTAAAAAATTATATAAAAAAATTAATGTAATGTAATATTTAACATTTTAACTAAATCAAATTACAATTAAAAAAGAAAAAATAAAATTATATAAAAAAATTTAATGTAATGTAAAAATTTTAACTTGGTCAAAATAAAATAAAAAATGAAAATAATTTTATAAGTAAAAAATAAAAAGACTCATGGTATGGTATTGACTTATGGTATTCATGTGGAATATAATTTATTTAAAGGAAGAGACTAAAACAACCTAGATACATCTTAACTCTATATTTACCAAACTCCAAGAGAGATCAAATCTCTTTGAATCTTAAGAGTTTTGATCCCTCTCAACACTTGTAAATTTAGAATCATGGATCCATGATGATTAAATCACAATTTAATTCTTTATCAAGAAAATAATTAAATTAAAGACTTGCTCTCCCTGTTTTGAGGGCTTCCTCCAAATTTTTTTTCTCTGTAATTATCTCCTACCCTAATTTTTATGCCAAAATCTATACTAAATTTGGGATCTTGTTTCTTTGTGATTCATAGTTCTTATTACCCCAAAAATATTTGTGTTGCTTAAGCTTCAATTTTCATTCCTTCACCCAAAAAAAACCCAATTTATTAACATTGTTTTTCCTTTTTGTTTACTATTAACAAAAATAAAATTATATAAAAAAATTAATGTAATATAATGTAAAGATTTTAACTCTGTCAAAATAAAAGAAAAATACAAATACAAATGGATCGTAAATAAAATTATTTAAAAAAAAATAATGAAATATAATATAAAGATTTTAACTCTATCAAAATAAAATAAAAATACAAATACAAATGGATCATGATATTGAGAACCCATAGTGTTTATGTGGAATATAACCTATTTAAAGGGGAATTAAGTCAGCCTAGATCTATTTAACTCTGGGTCTAAGTCCATTTAACTCTAGATCTAAATCCTATGGTGACACAAAACAAGCAGAACACACAAATTCCAAAGCATGAAACTCTCCGAAATAAGACACTTACGATATATATATATATATATATGTCGTGTATATATATATATAATTATAATTTACCAACAAAATAATTTATCCTAAAACTTTACTAAGATAGATGTATACTAATATTAAAAGTAAATGATACTCCCCATAGGCAGAGGTCAAATATTCAAGGAATCCGCAATCACTTGGGTAACGTACATGATGTGATGAGGAGTCCAGACGACGGAGTAATTGTGGAAATCTTGTGTGGGATCGAACCAAAGATGAAACTGCTGTTCTCTTCCCACACGGCTGGTAATGTTACCGTCACCGCTGCCATTACCGTAGATGTTTGTATGGAGTTTGTAAGGCTCCCCTGGAATCGTCCCCAGAAACTCGAAATCCAACTCATCGTGCCGATCAGTATACACCTCGCTATTAGACAACTGCACACCCATCAAGCAAACGGACGAATGCTGTGTGAGCTTATAATGAATCAACCCATACATAAATTGCATTTTGAAAAACTTAGACAACTGCACACCCATCAAGCAGACGCACAAATACATAAATTGCATCTTGAAAAACAAATCTAAGGAAAGGAATTAATTTTCACATAGAACGTGGTCACGATCCCCGCTGTGTAACCAGCTTGCAGCTTCAGTGCCACGTTGAAAAAACCATACATGTAAGCCTGCTTCGATTTAAAACCACTTCCTGCAACAAAGCAAAGGGAGTATTTTTACTTTATTATGTGTGGAACCAAATGAATTAACGTTCATCAGGATGCATGGGAGAATGGGAGAAAAGTGAGTAGATGGTAGATTTTAGAATATTTTGAAATTTAATTATGAAATGAAATTTGGATTTAATTATGAATCACACTAGATAGTTCGAAATGTCAGTAATTTTAATCTAAATCTAATTATTACTATTTTCAAAATCTGCATTCAAGTTTAACCGTAATAACCGTAATAAAATGCATGAAGGAATAAAGTAGAAGCAAATGATGACCAGAATATCTATCAATCTTGAGGGTCACGGATTTTCGATCTTGGGAGACATTCTGATGGTCCGCGCTCCACAAATTGGAAAAGCCTCCATCAAACGCCATGGTCTTGAAATAGTTTGTCACTGGTTGAGAAGGCGACGGAGGTTGCGGACTTTCATCAGCTGAAACTAAGCTTGTGACCAACAGAGCGACAACGAGCACAAGCTTATGAAAGCTAAAAATAGCTGCCATGGCACTGCAATAGCCCCCAACGCCTTTAAGTAATCCCATTACAGTTGCAGAGATTTAAAATCTATGCATCTCTTATCCCTCACAGCTACAGACCTAATAAGAATGGAGGAGAGCACAGTAGCCCAAGCTGCAAATGTAGAGGGAACACAATTGTAGATTTAAATATGGAAAAGCGATGCCCATCCCTTTGCTTATATGTCACTTCACAATACCTGCAACACTGGCTGGTTATCTTAACGAACTCAACAAAGTAACCAATACCATTAATAAAATAAAAATGTTGGGTCCATCTGAGCCGGGGAAGTAAAGTCCACTTGCAGAAAAATTAAGAGCAAAACCTATATAAAAGGGTTAAATACTTGGCCCAGCACAAAGAAGTTACCGTGTATGTTAAGAAAGAACACCATGAAAATGCACAAGTTTGTTCCAAAAAATGAAGTACAGTTCAGAGGAAAATTTTAGGGTATGAGTTTCGAATAGACAGGGAGACATTACGATTGTAGCAGACGTAGAGTTTGAAATCGGATAACCCATTAAAGGAAAGTGAGTAAATTAAAAGGCATTATGGCACTCGAAAAGTATGGTGATAGATAGTGATATAAAGTGTTGAGTGAGTGAATAAAAAGGTGAGTAAAAGAAAAGGGCCGTCCAAAGCCCAGTGTTGAAGCAACATACTTGAAAACACCTCCTATAGCTATAATGAAAATGAGATAAAGAGTTGAATATAAAAATTTTAGTTGAAGTTGATGTATATAAGAATATTAAAAAAATGATGTATCCTAAAATAATGTTCCTTTATAAAGGGAAAATATTAAATATATAAATTCTCTTTAAATTTGGTGAATAGTTAATTTTTTATTATTATGAAAAATTAAATATTATATTTAAGCTAAGTATATTGCCTTTTTTGGGGGTGGGGAGGGGGACTATAAATAAACTGTATTTTATTTTATTTGAATGTGTACTTTACCCTTTAAATAAATAATTAGGTATATAAAGAAATTATAAATATTTGAATATAATATTTATTAAATATATAATACTAATTACTAAGATATTATTAATTATGAAGATTTTTTAAAATATATTTATTTTTTAAAATGGTAATAATGGAAGGGAAAATGTATGCTTCACCAAAATTAGTTGTGTAATTGTAAATTAAATATCAAATTAAATTTAAATTAAGTTAGTTCTATATATATATATATAAACAATTTATGTGATTTTGAAACATACATTTTGGGTTCACACTTTATCTATTTTATGATGTTGTTGTTTTTTTTTACATTAATTTTGTGTTTTTTAAAATGGCTGAAATATTCATACATGTTTTTTTTTTCCAAAAACATTATCTAACATAATTTTTAACTATGGAAATTTACAAAGATAAACTCCATATTTATATGACTTACAAATAAAGTATAAAATTAAATTACATAATTAATTAAAAATAATTTATTTATTTTCTTTATATTATATATCTTAATTCTCTATTCAATTTTTTTTGGTTATTTCTAATATATTGTATCTTTTTTTATTGTATATTGCTAACATGCATTCAAATTATATCAATGCATGTATGTAGGTTTAAAGAATGGTTTGCAAAAAATAATTTAACATGTTCTACCTTGTTTTATGTTAAGTGTTTTTTAAAGAATGGTTTGCAAAAAATAATTTAACATGTTCTACCTTGTTTTATGTTAATGAAAAACACTTAGTTCCCTATATTACATCTTGACAACCACCATCATCTTTACTTGAAAATGAACTTCAATTATGTAAATAAGTGAAAATAATGTTTTTGAAAGTTAAAGGAAAAAACATGCAATAAAAAACAAATATTTTGTCTAACATAAAACAATTTTTAGAATATATATAATATCTCTTTTTTACTTTATATATAATTCTTGTTATTTAAATTTAATTATATAATTATCTTGACATGGTTAGTGTTATCAATTTTATGGATACACTGATGTTCCACAC
This sequence comes from Pinus tabuliformis, assembly GCA_031772625.1. NCBI lineage: Eukaryota > Viridiplantae > Streptophyta > Pinopsida > Pinales > Pinaceae > Pinus > Pinus tabuliformis. The sequence continues at coordinate 583,745,046 of CM062808.1, read as the reverse complement.
TTTCAGCTTCCTCTGAGTCTGTCATGTCTGTGTACTCTGCTATGCCACATCTTTCTGGTTGAACTTCCTTTTTCTTCCATATCTTCAACTATGATGATGTTTTCTCCTTTTGGTATGGTGTCCACAATCTTCTCCTGCATTCTTTTGCTATATGTCTAGGCTTGTTGCATGCATAACATCTTACATGTTTCATATTCCTCCTAAAACAGTCAATGGCTTTGTGGCCAAACATATTGCAAGAAAAACAATATCCCTTAAAGTATCTGGAACGTGATGATCTTTCTGAGTGATGGTCTTGAACCATTCTACTTCTGCACCTGGCTGCAACATGTCCAAGATTATGACATACATAACATTCAACATTATTCATTGAAGGAAATAATCATCTATCACTTCCACAGTTAGGAGCAAAATATTTTCTTTGAGGAATTTCTTTCCTTGGCTGTTGATGGGTTTGTCCTCTCATCTCCTTGTTGATCATTTTAGGTTTCTCATTAGAGTTCCTTGCCTCACCTTGTGAGCTAGATTCACCTTCAGCAGATTCATAAAAACCAAGACCAGTTTTGATAGCAGGCGACCTTTGACTACTAAGAATATCATCCAAAATCTTAGTACTGTCTTTAAATCATAATAGTTTATCCTTTTCTTCTAATTTAACTTTCAAGATATTTACCTCAACCTGATGTTGTTCTTCCTTTTCCAGACATTGCTTCTTCAAAATTTCTTCAGACTTTCTTCCTTCTTCCATTTGTTGCCTTAGTTTGAGAATCTCCTTTTCTTGTTCTTCATTCAGCTCCTGCAGCATTTGATGAACTCTAAAGGCACATTCTAGCTGAGCTTTTAAGCTAATAATTTCTTATTTAAGGGCACTCTCCCTTTTGCTAGGTAGATCTTGTTGATCTATGATTTTATCTGATGCTTCCTTTGCTTGTCCATCTTCAATCTGAGGTGATTCAGGATCTGAATACTTGCTTCCACTCAACGGCAGGCTGTCATTGTTCCTTTGAGCTGTCTTCTTCTTTTGACGCGCTTTCTTTCCCATTGTTCTACGGATCTCCTTCAAGCGATCAAGCTTCTACCAAAGGACCTGCTCTAATACCAATTGTTGAAAATAATACTGAGAAGGGGGGTGAATCAGTATTACCAAATCAATATAACTTTTTCATTTTCATACTCAGATTCATATATGCTACTTTAGTTAAAACAAACGGTGTGTATACGCAACTGTATGTAATGCAACAAGTGTATATCAAGTAAACTTATGATTTAGTGAGTTGATCCTTAATGAGTGCATCAGAAAATTATTAACCATATGAACAGTAAACAGGAGCAGTATAACAGAACAGATCATCACACATAAGCAACACACATGAACACCATGATATAAGGTGGAAACCCAATGTGGGTGAAAACCACCTGCTGCAATTCGTCTCTATCTTCCTTTAATAAGAAACTTCTTTTTACAATAGTACTGGTGCAGTCTTATACCAGTACGCAGGCTTCTACCTGCAGAAGGCTACAACCTTCTTAGCTCTTGTACTAGCTGATCCATTTACTAGTACGTAGGCGCTGGCCTACTAAACTCTACGATCTTCCAGGGACCACGTTTCATACATTTTCATACTGGATCCATAAATACAAAATAATCACCACTGTAATACAATCATCAATTTATACCTGCATCATGAATCTCTGAATCACCCAATACTGAACCACTGAAACCCTGTCAACAACACAGTCACCAGAACACAGAACAGACAACAGAACTCTGCAACAATAACCAGATCCAACTGCAACTTCAAATATCATATCTCATAATGTATACGCTACTATGAAGAACCAAACTAGCGTACATACGCGCTTTCACCAAAGCCAACCCGCGTACAGATCTACAAATACTTACTCATAACTTTGCAGTTGTTCCAGACATCAGTCATACCCAGATCATAACATTCATACAATACAACATGCGTCAATAATTCAGATCTAGTCTATCCATAATCAAACCATATAATGATAAACATTCCAAGCCTTAAGATCCCGATCCATTGTTCATCATCATCCACATGAGTGCCTCCTTGGTTCAGATCAAGCTAAGCATCACAAACCCATGACCAACATACTAGATCTCACACTTCATCAGATATTCAATCCTTGCACCCATCTCCCCTTGGCCTAATCATCTTCTCCTTATATAGGTTTAGGCTCTTCTCAATACCATGGTGCAAAACCATGTAGAACTAATACCTTGGACCCAATACCTAGGATCAACACTTCGGGCCAAATACCATGGACCAAAACTTGGTTTTCCGACATGTACGCGCCTTTCCTTCTGTGAACCTGCGTGTGTACATATACGTGCCTTTTGTTCTTCTCACCCACGTGTATACACTCTTTCATCAAGATTAACCTGCGTATACCTCTCTCTTGACCTGCTGTACTAATATTTGTCCTCTGATTGAGTTACCATCACCTGTATCATACCTCTGAGTGAGTTGCCATCAAGGACAACACCTGTATCATAATGCCAATAGACTGATAGAATTTCCAAATTTCCCCCCACCATTTTCGGCAGGTACCCTAATTATTTTTGATTGCAAGCTTGAAGGGGATAACATATGCTTGCACTGTAAAGTCATCCTTCAGGCGAATTCGACCTAGTAAGTTTAATGAGCCATAGGAAGGAGAAGCTCACGTTCATCATGGTGACAAATCCAATGTCGTTTAATGTTTTAATGAGTCCGACAAAGGGGTAACTCGATATATTTTTCATGTTTAGAGAGTTTTAAAAAGACACGGAAAAGAAAACTCCACATGGTCCCTTTTCGTACATTTGTGTCTCCTGAGCTCGAAAAGGTAGAAAATGATACTTGAGAGAACTGCTTGACCATTTCAGTCAATGAGTACCTTTTTCGTAAATAGTGCATCCTAGCCCGAAAAAGGGGTAAACGTATATTGGGTGAACGGAATTTTAGAGCCTTTAATGAGTTCAAAAACGAGAAGTTCTCGGCAATCTTTTCGTGTTTTAAGAGTCAGAAAAGAGCTGAAAGCAGACCCCCCGTTTTTATTCTCTTTAACGAGTCAAAAAAGGGAAAAAATACTTGGAAATATTTTCATCTTTTATGAGTTAGAAAAGAGCTTAAAGGTGACTCGTCCTGGAGGAACGAGTGGTTTAAAGGGTAGCTACTGGTTCCGGTAATGGTGGAACTTCTCAAAACATGTAATGGTTAAGATGCTGGCTAATAAAACCACTCATTGCTGCAGTCCCTTAGGAAAGGAAAAACAACCAAGTGAAAGCATATGATCGACCAAAGAGATGGTGGCGATGGAATGAAACAACCAAGGCTCATCTAGCAGAAATTAGCTGATAAAAATGAAAATCATGAGATGTAAATCAGGCATGAGTTCATTTTTTTCACAAGCTTGAACCATGGACAACTCTTCTTGGATTCGGTTTCATGTTTACGCAAGCTTGAAATGAAAAACAATGCTTGATATAAGTTTGCATGCCCTCGAAATAATGAATAAAACGAGGTACATGCCCCCCAAGCTTCATTTCATTAAGCTAGGTGGATGGAATGAAGGTTCACTTTCGAGATCTTGGAAAGACTTGACTGGGATTTTACAAGATCTTAATCAAATACTCGATTTGGAAAAGGGAGTTGCGTCATCTTTTAATGAGGTTGACACAATAAAAGAACTATCCTCGAGACCCTTGTTTCATTTTTTAACGAGCTTGACACAAGACAAAGAACTGTGCTCACACCCTTTGTTTCATTTTTTAACAAGGTTTACACAAGACCAAGAACCATCCTCATGACCTTTGTTCCATTTTTTAACGAGCCTGACATAAGACAAGGAACTATGCTCACACATATGTTCATGAACCATACGAGAACATGACTGCCAAGAGGTCTTCACTAGATGGAAGAACCACACTCTGGGAGGAATACATGTCATTTAGTACCAAAGACAGATCGAGTTCCAAAGCCCCCAATACATAATGTACTATACCATCTGCGTGATCATCAGCAGACACGGAGACGGAACAGGTAGTCACATAATTGACATGTGGCGGGGAAGGTACTACTTGCAAACAAGAGCTCATAGGGGATGATGGTTGCAAAGGAGGCGCCTGGTGACCAATGAATGAAAGTTGATTAATAGTCATAATTCTCCCTTCATGTGGAAACAAACCACACAGAAAAGTGAAGAAACAAGAGCTCCCATGACATAAACATAGTCACGTCCAAGGAGAAGATTAAAATCTAAGGGACCTTGGACTACCATCACATCTATATAGACGGTCTTTCCTCGCAAAGTAATAGGGAACTTCGGAAGGATCCCTAAGGGTTGATTGGTTCCTCCATTGAAAGCCAACAGATTCTGGGTGACATGCACAAGTTGCGGGGAACCCAAAGCTTGCTAAGTAGTAGAAGATATGATGCTAACAGACGCGCCTTCATCTAATATAGTTCCATGTACTACCATATTATAGACTTGTACTGTGATATGGAAAGGCACATAAAATGGAAGGTGTAAAGCAATCAGTTGACTCCAATCAAAGAAACAACAAAACTATTGGTGGGGGCATCATATGATTGCCCCCATGCCCTGCAGGAGAAGGAGAATGACTCTGCTAAACAACTGGGACATGAGGGTCACTCTTCGATTCATGAGAATATGAGGAGGTGAGAAGAACATGCACTACAAGAAAAAAGGACATTGGTGAGGGGTGAAAAATGTCACCATAAGCTCATTGGTGACAGTCAAAAGAGCATTCGTCACCAAAAACTGAACGTCACCAAAGGTGGCGTCGCCAAAAGTATAGGTGTTGTAGTGACATACAAAGTCCGTCACCAATAATGATTTATAATGACGGATAACGACCATCACCATTTCATATGAGCAATGGTGATGGACCATAGCCTCCGTCACCAAAAACTGAACGTCACCAAAGGTGGCGTCGCCAAAAGTATAGGTGTTGTAGTGACATTCAAAGTTCATCACCAATAATGATTTATAATGACGGATAGCGACCGTCACGAACCATAGCCTCGATCACCAAAAATTGAACATCACCAAAGGTGGCATCACCAAAAGTATAGGTGTTATGGTGACATTCAAGGTCCATCATGAATATTGTTTATAATTATGGATAATGACCGTTACCATTTCATATGAACAATAATGATTTACTGTGATGGATATTTAATGGCCGTCACTATTGGTGCATAGATATGGTGATGTTCATTGACTGTCACCAAAAGACGCATTGCTAGAAGTATAGGTGTTGTGGTGACATCCAATGTCCATCACGAATAATGATTATAATGACAGACAACAACCGTAACCATTTCATATGAACAACAACGATTTATGGTTATGGACCTTTGAGGGTTGTCACTATTGATGCGTATATATGGTGGCATTCGTTGACCATCACCATTTCATATTTTATTGGTGATGGTGAAAAGAGCCTCCGTCACCAAAAATTGATCATCGCCATTTCATATGGATGTTAGAGCACAATGGAATCAAACCACAAACCTCCTGCTTGTAAAGAAGGTGCTCTTCCATTGAGTTAGCACCCTTTAAAGAATTATATTTATTAAAATTAGACCTTGAAACTTCATAAATTGTAAATTTTACAACTTTCAATAAATTAAAGTCTCAGCAATATTTTACTAAACAAGCAAAGCAACATTGAAGATGTAGGTCCCTATGTTATGAAACCAGCTCACAAAAAGATAGAAAATATAGATCAACGCCTTATAAATAAGCCTCTTTGAGGGGGCAACCTCCTTTACATTACACAAATGAACAATTCTTAGATGATACAAATGACTAAACCTCCCTTCTATATATAGGAGTCTAAGGGGTCACAATATAATCAAGCCGACATAACAGTAATGACATAAGGGCACAAAAATAACAATAGTGGGTTTCTATGGGGAATACTAATAACAATATGGGGACAATATGGGCACAATAATAACAAGAAAGGATACAATGACAATAGTAATAGGGTAATCACTAGTATTATAGGGTCCTAACACCCTACCTAATGGTTATTGAAGTTATGAAAATTGAGTGGAGGGAAAAATAGTTATGTATAAGAGCATCAACATGTTCAGTTGAATACTCAATTAGAAGTGAAACTCTGAAGACATTTATAACCTATAAATGACCTATAACTATCAAATGCACCAAATATTACAAAGGAAATGTCATAAGTGGAGATCATACGGAAGAAGAGGAGGCATGGACTTGGAACCCTGGTACATCTTGGCATGCCTTAGAACTTGGCACATCTTAGCTTGTTTGACATGTCTTCATACTATTTTCCACATCTTAGCATGCCCTAGCATTCCCTAACACACCTTGGCAGTCACGACCTCACAACTAACATTGCATTTTTCCATGACTTGGGAACCTTACATTCACTAGAACACCTTGGCATTCCCTAGTTGTCATGTCCTCTGTTATCCTCCATAATGTCCCAAGCTGATCAAGAGATCGATAGAGGTAACCACAGACCAAGCTTTTAGTTTGGTAGCTAGCCCTACCAAACCAGAGAGGGCTCCCTCTATGAAATCACAGCCAAGAGATGACTGGAATGTAAAGGATTTTAGGATAGATAGCTAGGGTTAGGTGGGTTTTTGGAAAATTTAGGGACTTGGAACTCTATCCACTGGTGTCTTGTCTAGCAGGAACTTTGTCAAGGAGGTAAGGACTTGGAACTCTGTCTAGGATAAAGCACCTAACATGCATGGCAGAAGCTCCCTAGAATAGAGTACCTCCTACCTAGAAGAGTGTCCCCTGCTCAAAATATAGAACCCATCTCTACTGTGCACTTTTCTTAAAGATAAATATGTGCATAAAATAGTACTACGAAAAACACCTAAATTAAGAAAAGTGAGCATCTAAGTCAAACTATAAAAGTAAAATAAATATGGCTCTATATAAGTTTGGGAAACACTAGACAAGCATGTTTTCATACAACAATAATAAGATGCCTAAAATTGATGCGATTCTTTCATCGTTGCTATACCCTCACAACAAAACTGGAATCTATAGCATGTACCCCAAGGCTGTATGCATTTGCTGAAGGTGTAGATTGAAAGGATCTGTTGAGATGAAGTACTATTGAAGGCGAAACACCTTCAAAACAATAGATAAAGTCTATTGTGAATTCAACCCATTTGCACATAGACCAAGGCTGCTACTGGGTACACTTCTTCGTTGAATGGAAACTACAATGTATTGTAGTGCTGCTGAAGGAAAAACACCTTTATTGCAACACTGATAAAACTCTAACAGATATTGTCACTGTGGCCTTAGTTGTCGATGATCTCATCAATATAGGTAACAAATTCGATAATTGAAAAATTAAAAGGTGAGATGCATAGATAATTTGAAATGATAGATTTGGGCATACTTTATTATTGTTTAGGAGTGTTAGTATAGAAAATGCAAGGTAACTTGTTTCGTCTTTATGTCATAGGCCAAGGATGCGAAGAAATACATAAAATATTAAATAACATGGTATAAGTCAATTGCAAGTTATTTTGAAACATGAATGGAATTCTCCTTGTGCGGGTTCTAATATAGTGGGTATAACTTTAAATAAGAAACTGATAGTTATGGGGTTGAAATTGTCTCACAATTCATGAAAAGTCCCAAATTTGTTCACTAGAAATAAGTAGAGTGAGTCGTCAGGTTTATGGAAGGGAACACCCTATTCGCAGGAAGATAACTTGAAATTAGTCGGGCATATTATTTCTCGTCTTCTTGTACGTGTGTGCTTTGAAAAGATAACCACATCCAAAGACTCAATAACAAATCTGGTAAAGTTTATAGATGTGAAGCACTTCTGAGAAAACCCATCGCTTAATGACAATTGAGCGAGGAATATGTTGAAGGATTCAATCTTGCACTCAGTCATAAAAAGGAAGTTGGGGTATCCAACATCTTGCCAACAAACCGACTCCAACCATAATGTGAAAGGCAGGTTAACTGCGAAACCTCTTTCCCACTTTGTAGTATTGTTCCCTCTTGAATTCCAATAGGTATCTGGCTGCTTAGATCCACAAAACTCATGCCAGGTAAACTCTACATGATACAATTGTGACGTGCAAGCTTGACACACACTCTAGTTTCCCTCTAAAAGAGGGTAAGTCAAAATATTATGACAATCTTAACTGTAATTTGATCATACAATATTGAGGTATTGCATGGAATAAACAATATACTATCAATGCACTAATGAAGAACTCAAAATAAACAAATTTCTTATTGCTACAATAGCGCCTCTTGGGATTCTCGGATAAAGCACCTAACCTGCATGGCAAAAGCTTCCTAGAATAGAGTACCTCCTACCTAGAAGTGTGTCCCCTACTCAAAATATAGAACCCTTCTCTACTGTGCACTTTTATTAAAGATAAATCTGTGCATAAAACAAAACTAAGAAAAACACCTAAATTAAGAAAAGTGAGCATCTAAGTCAAACTATAAAAGCATACTAAATATGGTTGTATACAATATTGAGGTATTGCATGGAATAAACAATATACTATCAATGCACTAATGAAGAACTCAAAATAAATGAATTTCTTATTGCTACAATAGCACCTCTTGGGATTCTCGGATAAAGCACCTAACCTGCATGGCAAAAGCTTCCTATAATAGAGTACCTCCTACCTAGAAGTGTGTTCCATGCTCAAAATATAGAACCCTTCTCTACTGTGCACTTTTCTTAAAGATAAATATGTGCATAAAACAGAACTAAGAAAAACACCTAAATCAAGAAAAGTGAGCATCTAAGTCAAACTATAAAAGCATACTAAATATGCCTAAAATCAATGCACTTCTTTCATCGCTCCTACAACATCATAGGAAAACTATAATTTACAACATGTATCCCAAGGCTGCATGCATCTACTAAAGGTGCAGACCGAAAGTATCTACTAAGATGAAGTATTGTTGAAGGAGAAAAACCTTCAAAAGAACAGATAGAGTCTAATGTGCATTCAACCCATCTGCACACAGGCCAAGGTTGCTACTGGGTACACTTCTCCCCTAAATGAAAACTACAGTGTATTGCTGCTCTACTGAAGGAGAAACACCTTCAAAGAAACACAAATAAAACTATAACATATATTGTCATTGTGGTATCGGTTGTAGAAATTCTCATCAATATAGGTAACAACTTTGATAATTGAAAAACCAAAAGGTGAGCTACATAGATCATTTGAAATGATATATTTGGGCATACTTTATTACTTTTTAGGAGTGTTAGTATAGAAAATGCAAGGTAACCTGTTGCATCTTTATGTAACAGACCAAGGATGCGAATAAATACATAAAATATTAAATAGCATGGTACAAGTCGATTGCAGGTTCTTTCGAAACAAGAATGGAGTTCTCCTTGTGTAGATTCTAATCTATTGGGTATAGATTTAAATAAGAAATTTATAGTTATGGGGTTGGAATTGTCTCATGATTCATGGCAAGTCCCAAAGTTGTTCACTAGAAAGAAGTAGAGCGAGTCATCAGGTTTATGAATGGGAACACCCTATTCATAGGTAGATAACTTCAAATTAGCTGGGCATATTATTTCTCCTCTTCTTTTACATGTGTGCTTTGAAAAGCTAACCACCTCCGAAGACTCAAGAACAACTCTAGTAAAGTTTATAGGTGTGCAAAACTTTTGATAAAACCCATCACTTAATGACAATTGAGCGAGGAATATGTCGAAGGATTCAATCTTGCACTCAGTCATAAAAAGGAAGTTGGGGTATCCAGCATCTTGCCAACAAACCGACTCCAACCATAATGTGAAATCCAGGTTAACTGTGAAACCTCTTTCCCACTTTGTAGTATTGTTGCCTCTTGAATTCCAACAAGTATCTTGCTGCTTAGATCCACAAAACTTGTCCCAGGTAAACTTTGCATGATACAATTGTGATGTGCAAGCTTGACACGCACTCTAGTTTCCCTCTAAAAGAGGGTAAGTCAAAATATTATGACAGGCTTAACTGTAATTTGATCATACACTATTGAGGTATTGTATGGAATAAACAATATACTATCAATGCACTAATGAAGAACTCAAAATAAATGAATTTCTTGTTGCTACAATAGCGCCACTCTTGGGATTCTCCAAGGACCCACTAATTTATACACTTTTGGAATCTTTATTTGGTCTGTAGAAATATTAAGCAATGGTAGTGATCACTCTTTTCCCTCCCATGGAAGGTCTATACAGAGTCAATAATAAATTGATTTAAAAGTGAGGTATATGCCTGAAAAATAGGAGTCTGACTCTTCAACTCTAATTTAATGGCAAGGAAATATTCAACTGTAAATGTTTGATCTTCTACAGTGTAAATTTCTAGATAAATGGTTAGCGTAAATCTGTCCATTGTCCACATATCCCAAAAAACCATGTGTGTCTCGACTCTGTTTGTGTGTAAGAGAGGGGAGATCACATAAATAATCCATTATCGAAAGAAAAAGTTAAAGCACAACATTCTATGGAGATTTTTTTTTAAATTTTATTACATACCTTAGAAAGTTTGAAAGGACATAACTGAAGCTTCCCTCTCCTTCCACACTTCATTAAATATGGCCCTTTTCCAATGCAGATGTGGCCTGCAGAATCACAATCAGCAAATATAATATGAAAAGAAAGTTTAATGAATTAAAGTAGCTTTGTTATACCTCAAGCAAATGGACTATGATAAATTGGATTCATTCTCTACAAAAGATGATATAGCAAGATCAAATTATATTTTTAACTGAAACAAAGGTAAATTGGATTCATGCTCTGCAATAGACGATATAATGAGATCTAATGACATTTTCAACTCAAACAAAGGTAATTTGAGTAAGCTCAAGCTCCAAAATGATGGCATCCGACTTATAAGTGGTAGTTATTGTATATATCTAGCTAGAGGCTATAACATAAAGATATTTGTTATATGTTAAGATAAAAAAATGAAAGGAATGTGAAACTTTGACCATCAACTATAAGTTCCTTTCAAGGACTAGATCAAACCATAACACTGTTATCAAGATAATCAACTCATCCATTCTAGTACGCTTCTAGTAGTTTCGTGATAAAAATCAAACTCAATAAACTTCAAACAACATAAATTAACCAACAATATGTTTGAGGTTGGTTACCTAAGGATTATATCATACTAAATTACCTTTTGCATCTAACATTGAAAACGACTGTGAAAGAAATGAAGACAAATCAGTGATTATGATGGATGCATGTGATGAAATAAAATTAAAAAATACCTTTCTTCTTGCTACTGATGAGCCTTCTAGGGGATTCTTGGATGAAGTTGATCCTGATATTCTTTCTGAAATCAAAGAGACACTTTCTAGCTACCCTGATTTGACGGACAACAACCCTAATGCTTATGAAAATGAATATGGAAAGAAATAAGCATTGATGAACCTGGTCTTGAAGAAGGTGTCTCAAAGTCTAATATGGATAGGTTACTAGCAAGTGGTATCACAACATATCTCAACATTGCAAGGCATAAATCATATTATTTAATAAGGTTGAGACTTGAGATACAAAAATCTTCCCAAGTTATGCAAGAAAGAAGACTGCTGATTTTTAGTTCTAAATCTATCCAACCAGAACAAAACTATGCCATTTTCAACACCCTCTAGTCAAAGCTATTCCTGGACTCATTCAACTCAATTAAGAATATGTCAATATCGTTGAGATTTCTTCTTCATTTCATGCTTCTAAGTTATATATTTATGCAACCTAATATATCATTTATGCTAAGTGACTATTCATTAAAAATTATTTAGTTCATCGCATCTACCTAATTTTCTAATCAGTTTCTGGGAAGACTCTATTAGACATTTGCAACAAAAAATAGAACACTGTTTTAGTACCTAGTGTTATAAAACTCTAATCTGCAAAAAGTATTTTGGGTTGTTTCCCTAAAAATATTTACAATATTTTCAATCCCAAAGCCATTTCAGGGAGAATTTTAGTCAGGGAGAAATTTAGTATTATTTTTGGAAAATTTGAATGCAACTAAAAGAAATTATTTCCATTTTCTCAAAATATTGCAGCACCAAATATGAGTGAATTCACAGAACTTAAGATTTGGAAAAAATTAAATTTCACTTCGCTTTTCCAGGACCATATATGAGTGAATTCACAAAACCTGAGATTTGGATTCTAGAAACACTCAAATTTCACCTCATTTATTAGGATTGGAAGTTCCTTGAGATACAAACATGTAGCATTAAGGATCTACTTTGCTTGTTTAAGGACAATGTTCAGTTTATAAATAGTGATACAAGAATCCTTGTATACATGCCTGACACAGTTCTTTGGTCACAACTAATGAAACTGAACTCCATCAATGCATAACAGACAAGGTAGAATGTAAGAGAGGATCTACTTTTCAACATATACTCTGACAAAAATAAACATCTATACAGTCATATAAAGTTGTCACCACACCAAAGAAGGAATTGAAAACCAAAATAAAAATAGGAACAAGTTTGGATTGTTATGGTTACTCTAACAAAATGTTAAATAGGATCAATATGTTAATATGGAAAATATTGTAGTTGATTATGATTTATTGAGCCCAAGGGGTTAGCCCAACCAAATGTCATTAATGTTATTGGGTATTTGGCTAGTTCTGTTCTGGCAGGTGCCCTGTTTGAAATCCCTTAGGTGAGGTGCACTAGTCAATGCCAATGGGTTTACCAGGGATGCCATCCATGAATGTGGGGAAACATCCATTGGGGATGCCATCCATCAATGTGGGGAAACATCCATTGGGATTCCCCAGAGAGTTTTTCTTGGAAAGAATAAAAATAGGATTTCCTAAAGAGAAATTTTGAGATGCATACAATGTACACCCAGTAAAATCAACTCTATAGAAACAAACCATAAAAGAAGGAAAAATACAAATGCTTTTACCTATTTTCCCTCGTTTTCCCTCCCGCCCTATGAAAAGTGAAAATATGCTACTCTTAAACTTAAAAGAAAGGATGAAAAAAATAGTGAATTTTGAACTAGTCCTCCTTGTGTGGAAGAAGACTAAAAGTGGGGTGGAAATGTAGCAAGGTTAGAAATGAAACATACCTGTGCACCACTAATGGATTGAAGAGGTAAAACCTTAACTCACAACTCTCTTCAATCTCCTTTTCCCTCCTACCCTGTGAAAAGTGAAAATATGCTTCTCGTAAACTTAAAAGCAAGATGAAAAAAATAGTGAATTTTGAACCAGAGATCTGAGGTGTGTGTACTCCTCCCTGTGTGGAAGAAGACTAAAAGTGGGGTGTAAAAGGGTGTAAATGCAATGAGGTTATAAATGAAACATACCTGGGCGCCATTAATGGATTGAAGATCCAATGGTGGGGGATCTGAGGTGTGTGTGCTCCTCCGTGTGTGGAAGAAGACTAAAAGTGGGGTGGAAATGCAGCGAGGTTAGAAATGAAACATACCTGGGCTCCATTAATGGATTGAAGATCCAATAGTGGGGTTCGATATTAGTCTACTACTGGTAAAACCTTAATTCACAACACTCTTCAATCTCGTTTTCCCTCCCGCCCTGTGAAAAGTGAAAATATGCTGCTCTTAAACTTAAAAGAAAGGATGAAAAAAATAATGAATTTTGAACCAGTCCTCGTGTGGAAGAAGACTAAAAGTGGGGTGTAAATGCAGAGAGGTTAGAAATGAAACATACCTGGGTGCCATTAATAGATTGAAGATCTAATGGTGGAGTTTGATATCAATCTACTACTGCTAAAACCTTAATTCACAACTCTCTTCAATCTCGTTTTCCCTCCCGCCCTGTGAAAAGTGAAAATATGCTACTAGTTTTCCCTCCCTCCACCTTATGAAAAGTTAAAATTTAATTCACAACTCTCTTCCCTCCTGCCCTATGAAAACTGAAAATATCTACTAGTTTTCCCTCCACCCCATGAAAAGTGAAAATATACTACTTGTTTTAGAAAGTAAATGAAGATTGGAATTAGGAGGGCTTTGTTACATCAAAATTAAGGCTGAATTTTTTCAAAAATGTTAAATACAATATTTATAGAGTATAGAGTAGATGTGCAGGTGTAATGTAAGTATGTAAACAATTCTAAATATGGGCTTAGTTAAAGAATACTAGTAATAATAATAATAAAAGTCAAAATTATGGGGGTGAGTGCAAAAATCTAAATGTTGGCTCAATTAATAATAAAAATAATAAAATTCAATTTGTTATATTTTGATTTTGTTATTAACTTGTGAATAGGTTTTGTTACAATGCCATGAGCCAATACCATGGCTTATCAATACCTCAAGCCCAAAAACTATAACTTATTTCACAACCAAAATTTTTTATAACAATATGACAAGATTCTTAACCATGGATATTCACCGCCCACTTCACAGTGGATATTATTAACTTGTAAAAATTTGGTTTTGTTATAGTACCATGGGCCAATACTATGGCTTATCAATACCACACGCTCTAAAAACATAACTTATTTCACAATCAAAATATTTTATAACAATATGAAAATATTCTTATTCAGAGTTCATAGTGAAAGCGGTAAAAGAAGGTACAAGTTGAGTTAAGGATCTGGTAAGAGATTTGTTTCACTGTGTAGGTGACAGTGGAGGAAGAACAATGTAAACTTTGAAACGGGAACTATAAACTCAAAATGGGAACTCTGGCCAAAAAACACCAAAAAAACATCAAAAACAATGCTAAAAATGAAAAGTGTGTATATTGGAACGATGGTTTTTTTTTAGGGACAATTTTGAACATGTTTTAAAAATGGCAGTGAAAACGAAATTTTCGTGCAAAATACAGCTTGAAAACTAATGGCAGAAGTGTCCTCAGACACGTAATTTTATTAATCAGAAAAAAACAATTACATAATTGATCTTGCAAGAGTTTACACCCGAACAACTCAAACACTCTTGCAGTGAGCTATTTATAAGCTCCATGTCCTAACTACCTCTAATTATGGATTGCTTATTAAATAACAAGTGTCCATTTACAATAAATGCTATTCAAACCAACTAGCTAACTAATCTCCTAAAATAGAGCCTAAGATATGACACATTTGGAGAGTCATATCTTGTTACAACAATATACTAAGTCTAATTGTCTCCATTAAATAATTAATCATTCTAGAATAATAATTATTAATTTAATTTCTTAAATTAATAATTATTTTATTTCAATTTTATAACCTATGATAATAAATTATTTTTGGATCATCTAACATTCCCCCCTATGATCCAAAGATACATTACAACAGATACCAAGTTCATCCCTGAACTTAGTAAATTTTATTCTGCCAAGCGGTTTCGTGAAAATGTCGGAGATCTGATCTTTGGAAGGACAATAAACTGGCTTGAGGACATCTTTGGCAATGAGAGATTTGATATGATGATACTTGGTGTCCACATGCTTTGTCTTTGAATGAAAAACTAGGTTCTTGGCAAGTTTGATGGCTGACTGGCTGTCAATGAATAATGATGTAGCTTTTGCCTGAGAAATGCCCAAGTCCTGCAAAATTCGGCGCAACCAAACAATTTCACATGCTGCTTCCCATGCTGAAATGTACTCTGCTTCTGCTGAAGAAGTGGCCACTGTAGCTTGTTTCTTACAACTCCAAGATACTGCTGCTGACCCCATATTCATTAAATAACCTGATGTTGATGCTCGATCATCAATACTCCCAGCAAAGTCGGCATCGGAATATCCACCAAGTACAAAATTTTTAGTCTTTGTGTAAAGAAGACCAAAATCTTTTGTTCCTTGGATATATCGAAGAACTCTTTTGGCTGCATTCCAGTGGCTGTCTCGTGGTTCCTGCATAAAATGTGAAAGAATACTAACTGCATAAGATAGATCAGGACGAGTATTTGTCAAATAAATCAAGCTGCCAATCAACTGTCTGTAAGTTGTACTGTCCACCTTTTCCCCCCTTCAAATTTTGAAAGTTTCAAGTTTTGCTCCATGGGGGTGAGAACGGGCTTGCAAACTTGCATGCCAAATCGCTGAAGAACCTTTGCGGCATACTTACTCTGAGAAATGAAAATATGATGTGGACGTTGGAAGACTTCAACTCCAAGATAGTAGTGAAGTAATCCCAAATCTGTCATCTTAAAACCTGCATGTAACTCCTTTTTCACCTGTGCAATATGATCATCATGATTGCCAGTGATGATCAAATCCTTTGCGACAAGTCGTGCTTTATACTTTTCAAGTTCACCCTTCTGATTATACTTAATTCTGTAAACCCATTTACATCCTATGGGTTTAACATTTGCTGGACAATCAACAAGTTTCCAAGTGTTGTTATCAATTACTACTTGATATTCTTCAACCATAGCCTGTTGCCATTCTTTATGTTTTACTGCTTCTTTGTATGTGGAAGGTTCAGTAACATCATTTGCTATCAAGGCAAAATTGCCTTCACTTCTATGTGCCCTTCTGGTGCCAGTTTTATTCTGTTCATCAGGCTTTACATCTTTCAAAAGTTGAACTGCCCATTTCGGAAGTTGGTGCTCACTTGTTTGTGCTTCTATAAAGTCCCCATCATTGTAAAGAGGATTAATATAAACTGATGTACGTCGTTCAGGTGAAGAATGTGGAGAATCACTGTCAGAAGAACTGCTGCTGCTTGGAGATGTGGATGAACTGCTAGAAGACCCAGATGATGTTGTTGATGTAGATGGACTGGATGACTCATCTTCAAAGGAAGGAAAATCAAGTTCATACCAATTTGGTGAAGTTGGTTGACTTTGCATTTTACCATTTCTTTTACTTCCTTTAGTTTCTAACTTGTGAAGAAGATTTTCAATTTCTTCAGCACTCTTACTCTCTGTTTCATCAAAAATGACATCCCTGCTCACAATGAATTTTCCATTGGTCAAAATATGATACCCTTTCTTCTCATCAGAATAGCCAATCATTATGCATTTTAAACTTCTTGAGTCAAGCTTAGTTCGTTTTTCTTTCGGAACTAAGGCATAACACACTGAACCAAAAACTCTAAGATGTTTAACTCGAGGTTTGAAACCAAACCAAGCTTCATAAGGTGTGATTCCGTCTAAAGAAGCAGTTGGAGATCTGTTTCTTAAGTAGACAGTTGTATGAATTGCTTCCGCCCAATATGTTGGACTTAACCTCTTGAAAGTTAACATGGATCTCGCCATTCCTAACAAAGTGCGATTCATTCTTTCGACTACTCCATTTTGTTGTGGAGTGTAAACATTAGTAAGATGTCGTCTTATGCCATTTTCACTGCAATAAGTTTTGAATTCATTCGAAGTGAATTCTCCCCCATTATCTATCCTGAGAGTACCTATCTTTTCTCTGACTTCATTTTCAACAAGTTGGCAAAAAAATTTAAACTTATCAAATGCTTCTAACTTGTTCTTCAAGAAGTAAACCCAAGTCATTCTACTGAAATCATCAATGAATAGTAAGAAATATTTGCAACCACCAAATGAAGTTTGTAGTGGACCACAAACATCACTGTGAACTAGTTGTAGCCGCCTGTTTGCATGCCATGAACTTGTTGGAAAACTTTCTCGATTTTGTTTGCCATAAATGCAAGCTTCACATTTTGCATCTTCCCTTTTGAATGTGGGAAGTCCTTTAACCATTCCTTGTTTCTGCAATTGAGAAAGACTCTCAAAATTCAAATGTTCATATCTTACATGCCATAGTCTTATAGGTGAAATACCTGTAGTCACTGCCCTTGCAAAATCAGAATGCCTTGGAATAACTGTCCCTTTCATCTGTAACAGTTTTCCATCTTCATAACTTGTCATGACTGTTTTCAAGTTCTGTTTCACTGAATTAATCTTCACTAAACCATCTTCCATAATCACCTGATGTCCTGCTTGTCGAATCGTGACTAAAGAGAGCAAATTTTTCTTAAAACTGGGTACATACCATACATTGGAAATCATTTTTTCTCCAATGCCAGGGAGAAAAACTTTTACTGCTCCTTTTCCATAAGGAGTATGTTTTGTATCATCAGCAAGAAAAATGGAATTAAGTTGGCAATCCTGAAAATTTCAAAAAAAATCACGTCGACAAGTCATGTGCTGAGTTGCCCCGGAATCCAAGATCCAGGCATCTTCGTAGTCACTTCTAAGATAGGATGAAATTTGTGATGCTGGTGAGGAAGTAAAAACATATTCGGAGTTATCTTCATCTTGATCATTTGCAAATTGTGTTGAATGCTGCTGAAACTTGGGAATTTTATTAAGTGATGTTCGACAATCTTCAGCATAATGGCCAACTTTGTTACATCTTCGACACACAATTTGACTTAAGTCTCTTCCTCTTCCTGAAGATTGTCCTCTGCCTCTGCTTTGACTTCTATTTTGAGATTGTCCTCTACCTTGATTATTATATCCTTGTTCTTGAAAATTGCCTCTTCCTTGGTTGTTTCCTCTACCTTGAAAATTATTTCTTCCTCCTCTGTTAAAATTGTTTCCTCTGCTTTGGCTTCGACCTCGATTATGTGCTGCTTGATTCTGATTCCATCTGCCTCTTCCTCGAGAACTATCTGCTGATGACTTACTAGTGCTGGCCTCTGTGAGAAAAACATCTTCAACAACTTTCTTCTTCTTCCCAAAAGTTTTATCATGTTGACTCAACATTTCACAAAGCTCATCAAACTTTAGTTTCTCTAATTTCCCAGTTACTTGTAGAGTCTCTAAAAAATGCGTATAGGAAGAAGGAAGCCCAACAATTACAATTGTGACCATAAAGCTATCATCAATTGCGGGAAAACCAGCATTAATAATTTCTTGCCTGATATTCTTAAGTCTTGAGAGATATTCAAGAACATCACCGCCTTCAGTTAATTTTTGTTGCAACAATTTTAATTGTAGATCGACTTTCTTTGATTCAGGCTGAGTATCAAAGAGGTCTTTAAAAGTTTTCAAAGCAGTCCATGCATCTATAGCATTTTCTATATGGACATACATTTCATCATTCACAGACGATTTAATAAGAGCTAAGGCTTTAGCATTCTTGATTTCCCATTTTGCTAGTGCAGCTGCATCTGTGGGTTTATTTGGCTTAACATCTCCATCACATATTCCCTGCCATAATTCATTGTAAATGAGTGTGCTTTCGATGAGACGATGCCATGTTTTATAAGATTTGGTGCCTTCTAGTTTGTCGGAATCAGAAAACAAATTAATCAACTTAGACATTTTAGCGTTGAAGCGTCGCACCAAGAATCAGAACAGAAATGACAAGATAGTCAACACAACACACCACGCAAAAAACACGATCTATCGGGGCTTGGCCTTGACCCTCGAATAGTCGTCAAAACAGGAGACAATTGACTGAGCTTTGCACTTGGCTCTAGTCAATTTCTCAAATTTTTACAAGGCAACTTTCAAAATTTGACTTTTTACAATGGTGCTTTTGCACAATATGGTAAAAAAGAAATTACCCCCCCTCAAAGTAAAATTACTTTGAGTTACAATCTCTCCGAAAACAAATTACAACTAAAGTCTCCTTATTACTCCAAAATTTACAATCCTTAACATTTACAAATATCCCTTATTACTCCACAAAACATAAACTCCAAAATTAAAAAATCATGAGATTTCTCCAAAATACAATATGCATTATATTACAAAAAAAAACAAAAAAACTTTATGATCCAAGCTGACAGGCTTCACTCTGGCTTCTTCTGGCTTTACATTGACAGGCTAACAGGCTTCACTCTGGCTTCTTGGTGGCTGGCTGGCTCACGCTAGCTTCTTGCTCTTTCCATAACCTCTGCACGCATTGCATAATTCGGTCTATTCTTCTTGACTGGGGGAATTCTTGCAAGGTCCTTCTAATTGAATTTGACCAATCAGAAAGTTTCCTTTGGGTATATTGATCGTTGATGGTGTAGGAGAATTACAGGCCTTTTTCCAAGCTGATAGTAAAGCCTGGGTATAGTCTCTGTTGCCATCAGCTTCTACACCATTCTGCTGAACATTAAACGTAGTTGCAGAATCCGTTATGCTATTGAAATTGGTGTCATCAGCTCCTGCACGATACTGCCCAACATTAAACGAGGTTCCAGAATCAGTTATGCTATCAAAATCGGTGCCATAAGCTTCTGCGCCATACTGCTGAGAATAAAACGTAGTTCGAGAATCAGTTATTGGATCATTGGGGCGTATAGAACTGGCTCCTGGCAACAGAGAAGAGCCCAGTAAACTACTAGCCGGTCATCTGATTCTCATAAAACTCTTGAGGAGCCGATGGCCCTCTGTATGAAATTTCCACAGGGATTTGCCTTGCCATCGGAAGCACAGTTGAAGGCACGTTTTGTACGTTTTGGGCAATTAGATGTTTCAGGAACCAGAATTTACTGTCATACAGGCTGTGCTCGAGTGGTTTTTAAGTGCACTTCGGATGCAGGAGCAGCTTATAAATATGCAACTCGAAATAGCTTGTTTGGTCAAGCTAATGTGAAGGTTAGGCTCAAGCAAGTCCCTCAACCGAAAGAAGAAGAAAACAAAGTGCAATTTTTTTACAATAATAAAAAATGATTTTTAGATTTAAAAATCTAAAATCAATAATAAAATTCCCTTTCCATTTAAACAAAAAGCCAGACAATTTCCATACCAATAATCTGTTGATCAATTCAATGGAGTTTTCCAAGAACTTGTAGAGCTGGAATCTCCTCTTCACATCAGCTGCATTATTGGAGCTCTGATACCACAATAATGGCAGAAGTGTCCTCAGACACGTAATTTTATTAATCAGAAAAAAACAATTACATAATTGATTTTGCAAGAGTTTACACTCGAACAACTCAAACACTCTTGCAGTGAGCTATTTATAAGCTCCATGTCCTAACTACCTCTAATTATGGATCACTTATTAAATAACAAGTGTCCATTTACAATAAATGCTATTCAAACCAACTAGCTAACTAATCTCCTAAAATAGAGCCTAAGATACGACACATTTGGAGAGTCATATCTTGTTACAACAATATACTAAGTCTAATTGTCTCCATTAAATAATTAATCATTCTAGAATAATAATTATTAATTTAATTTCTTAAATTAATAATTATTTTATTTCAATTTTATAACCTATGATAATAAATTATTTTTGGATCATCTAACAAAAACGAAAACGTGATAATACTCGAACGATGATTTTTTTTTAGGGTAACTCCCCCCACCCGCAATCGGTCGACCCCCGCTCCCTCCCTCCACTCCACACCCTACCCGCCCCCTCCCCACACTCCCCTACCCTACCCGCCCCCTCCCCCCTCTCACCCCCCCCCCCCCCCCCCCCCCAACCCCTCATCCCACGCGCCCCCTCCTCGAGCGGGCGGGCGGTCCGCTGGGTGGGCGGCTGCGCGCCACCCCACCCGCCTACCCGGGGTGGCTAGCCGATTCTCAGAACCATCAAATAGGGGTATGTATGTCTAAATGGGTCTTATGGCTATATGCCCATTTACATCTGCTTAAGTCACAACTCCAAAATGAATACTTACAATTGCATACCCAATCATGTTGTATACCATCTGCTCTCTCCTTGGCTCCCGACATCAAACCACTTTCACTAGAGAGTCTAGGTTTACCTTGCTTTGATACCAAAAGTAAAACCCATCATAGCAAGAGAAGTAATATCAAACCACTTTCACTATAGAGTCTAGGTTTACCTTGCTTTGATACCAAAAGTAAAACCCATCATAGCAAGAGAAGTAATTAACAATCACAAAGCAATTATACAATGCACAAGAGAATTTTACCATGGAAACCCTTTATTGGGAAAGCCAACTTCGAAAGACACATCTTTATTTACCTTAACAGATCTGACCAAGCCTACCAACAAATAAGCCACTCAAAACATTTTACAATAAAGTTCTTCAAGCCTTTAAATAGCCTTCATCACATGCTTCCATAGGCAAATATTAGGCAAGTTCTTCAAGCCTTTAAACAACCTTCATCACATGCTTCCATAGGCAAATATTAGGGAGTTGTAAGAGACCAACCCATCAATGATCAAATCAGAATTAACTTAATGTTGGGCAAAGACATGTGCTGATTTATAACATTTAGAATGGGGATGACTCACATAGTTTCATCGATCAATGTTCTTATGGGCATAGTCTCTCCATGCTTCTGGGCAACCCAAATCCTTGAAAAATCTGTAAACGACCTGAACTCTTCCTTCTTTGGACTTTTCCCTTTGCCAAATTCCAATGAACATGGTGTTTTCTGGGCCATTTTGAATAAAGGATATACAACGCTAACACATGCAGAATCCACACTCAACACAAAATTCTGTTTCTAAAATTTGACTTCGACAAAGCATACGACGGAATAGAAGGAACCTTTATAAATTATCGGGGATATGTTTTGTTGGGTTGCTTTTGGCACAAAAATCAAAGAAGCATTCAATATTTCTTTTTCTAAAGCCTATGCTAGGTACATGTTAATGGGTGGTTAATTAGTACCATTGTTCTCCGATGGTTGATTACCCGTGCATTGTTCCATCTTCTTTTTATTAATGCTGTAGATAGCTTTAGGCTATTTGTGTTGGGTTGCCATAATACAGGGTCAGATGAAGGAAATTCAATTGCCAGGGGGGCATGGAATCTTGAATGTTCATTTTGTTAATGACTCCACCTTCCCTTCAGAATTACTTCAAGCATTAATAACCTGTACAATGAAATTCCGGAGATCTTTTCTCCTGTTTTAGTAGCCAAATTTAACAATTGCAAGGCAGTATAGTGGTTATAATGGAAGCTGATACAATTCTTCAAGTGGGTGAATCCATTTGGGAAAGGAGTCTTGGAAGGGGTCATTTGATATTTGGGGATTCCTTTTCGGTATAAAATTAAAATGATTCACACCAAACAGCTCTTCCTTCAGGTCATGCCTGAGAACCGATTGTTCCCAATAGTTTGTTCTACGTCCTATTTTAAGTAAAAGCTCCCTAAAAATGTCTGGACTGTATATAATTGTAAATCTCCAGTTCCTGTATTCAAATGGTAGCAACAACTTTCTTTGTATACCAAAGATTATAAGCATTCTATAATTCTAAACAATGTGGAACTTAGAGATGCCAAAAGTGAAGTTACAGTCACAAGTAAGGTTATAGATCCCACGTAGGTATCTAATTATAGATTTCGGTTTACATCATAATACCATTAATAAATGTTTTTTTAACATGTGTAAGATACATACTGTCCCAACTTCCATTCAAAAAACTGGGAAACTCTAAAACCGATTGTTACTTTTTCTTCTTTGCTTGTATTCAAATAGAGCTCAAAGGGGGTTATTTTCAATCCAGCAAATAACAACTTTCTCTTTGTAAAGCTCTTGCTTTCCAATTTCGGCCAAAATGAACTGTCAATTATCCTCTCATAGCCCAAAGCACAAGAGGAACGTCCTTGATACTGCAGAGGGCAGGTCTTATGCATGCAGCGGGACCTTTCATCCCCAGCTAATGATCAAATAAGCTGGAAAGGAACCTCATTGGAGCTCTAAACACATGACAAATTGAATTAATCTCGGGTCCCATAAGAACAAGCCAAAATGTTCCCCAACCTCTGTATAATTCAACACATTTCATAAATTTTAGAGGTCATATCAATGTCAAAGGAGTCACAATATACTTAATCCTTTCATCCCTTTGCCTTGTCCAGAAAATAATATAAGAAAAGATCTACCAGGTTACTCTGGCCGAACTCCCTTCTGAACTCGGTGATGATATGTAGAATTAGGGAAGCCCACGAGTATTGTAGTTTCAAGAGCCCATTACATCAGCATGTTGACTCAAGCCCTTTGCCTTGGGGCATAGATTGTGAGAGTAAAAAATTCGTAAGTGGCCAGTCCAGATTCTAGAATGCCCATGCCACATGAAAAATGTGGTTGCCTAATAAGCATGTTACAATTGAACCCTAAGCTTCAACAGCTTAAGATAAAACAATGTGAAAGTCATATGTGGTTAAGGCCTTCTTTGGTAATTACTTTCAAGTCTGAAACACAAGGTTTGTAGTCATTTACTCAGTTCCTGTAGCTGCACCTTCCTTTTCAAGGTCATTGAAATTAATGCTTTGTCCATACTTTCTGTCTGAATTTTCATTCAGAAGTAATGTGGCTTTAGAAGGCCTGCCTTCACCAAAATAGAGATCAAACAGAATGGAATACCTATATGCAATAGAAAGCATATTTTTCTGCAATGCTTCACTCAAAATCTTATCCACATCATTTATTTTCTTTTGTTCACAGAGACCACACAACAAAGCAGCATATGTAACCCCATCTGGCTGAAACCCTTCAGCAGACATTTTGTCTTTCAATTTGAAAGCCATTTGTAATTTTTTTCTAAGACAAAGAGCAACGATAACTGTATTATAAGCTGCAGTTTTATGATCCCAGCTTTCCTTCAACATTGTATAGAATATGCCTCCCCATTTCATTTGCAGATTGTCTTCCGAATGTTCTGCCGGAATAGTTCTGGCTTTGCAAAGTCCGTTAATCAATGCATGGTAAGTCACTTCATTGGGTACACATTCCTTTTGTAACATTTAATCAAAAACATCCATTGCTTCTACAATATTTCTATTGTTGCAGTACCCATTAATAAGAGTGCTATATGTCACCTCATTTGGGACCAAACCCTTTTCTTTCATCTCTTGAAACAGCTCCAGAGAACTTTGCATTTTGCCTTCTTTGCAATACCTGTTAATTAGTGCACTGTAAGTCACAACATCTGGGCTACAGCCCCTTTCCACCATTTCAGTTAATAGTTTCATAGCCTTAGATGTGTTGTTTGCC
This sequence comes from Pinus tabuliformis, assembly GCA_031772625.1. Taxonomy (NCBI): domain Eukaryota; kingdom Viridiplantae; phylum Streptophyta; class Pinopsida; order Pinales; family Pinaceae; genus Pinus; species Pinus tabuliformis. The sequence goes on along the minus strand of CM062808.1, from coordinate 583,720,196 downwards.
TTGCAGTATCCATGGATTGAAATTTTTCAGCGTTGAAGCATTTTTAAATGTAAAATTTTATATATGAAGTGTTTCATCACAAATTTTAATAGCCATCAGCGTCTTTGATAAAGACCAGTCTGTCATTTGAAGATTTCATATGTCATACAGTAATTTCATTATGAGCAACCAGTAGTCACATTTAGAGGATAATTCCATGTCTGCTCTCCAAAGGAACCTATGATGTATTAGAGATTCATGGTTGCAAACAATAATGAGCCAGTATTTATATGATTGATAGATTCATGGCTGCAAACAATAATGAACTAGTATTTATATGATTGCTTTCAAGGCCGTTACAATAATGAAACAGTGTTCATATGATTGTTTCCGTTTTGAGGCGCATGTCGCCCCTTTAATGGCATCAATGTTTGATTTTTGTGATTGCAGTATGGCTGGCCGATTCTGAGAATCGGCCAGCCACCCCGGGCGGGCGGATGGGCCGCCGGGGTGGCGCAACCCACCCCGCGCCATCCCGGTGGCCCATCCGTCCAGGGTGGCAGAATCGGCCAGCCATACTGCAATCACAAAAATCAAACATTGATGCCATTAAAGGGGAGACATGCGCCTCAAAACGGAAACAATCATATGAACACTATTTCATTATTGTAACGGCCTTGAAAGCAATCATATAAATACTGGTTCATTATTGTTTGCAGCCATGAATCTATCAATCATATAAATACTGGCTCATTATTGTTTGCAACCATGAATCTCTAATACATCATAGGTTCCTTTGGAGAGCAGACGTGGAATTATCCTTTAAATGTGACTACTGGTTGCTTATAATGAAATCACTGTATGACATATGAAATCTTCAAATGACAGACTGGTCTTTATCAAAGACACTGATGGCTATTAAAATTTCCAGAGTGAAGAAAAGATAAAAAAGATATAATAATGTAGCTGCCAAATTGACACAAACCAGATTTGGCAAATAATCGGTTTTGCAACACTGAACAACAGAGAAGTTCGATTTAGCACATGCATAGGGCAGATACTTCATTTGTATATCAGACCAGCGTTGTGTTACAGCGTGCTGCTTTTTTTTGTATTGCAGTGTGCTGCTTTGTGATGAAACACTTCATATATTAAATTTTACATTTAAAAATGCTTCAACGCTGAAAAATTTCAATCCATCATATATCACAATTTAGACCCACTGTTATTCATTGCGTCATGTATTTTCAATCAGCCAAGAAACAAGACCTGAGTAATCAATTGTTCTCCTCTAGAAATCTATGTTGACGCTTTCATAGATGCTCTTGAAGAAAACTGGAAAACGTTTCCGTCAAGAAAATGCTAGCTGCTTACACGTGTATTCTACATTCTTCAATACGCTCTAAAAGCTGGCTACTTACACATGTGCTTTGGTTGTATATTGTCGGATCCGCTCTAAATGGTTCCATCGAGCATTGTTTGTATACGCATTTAAGAAGACGAATAGGATGAACGCCCAGGTCTAGAAAGATAGGGAAAAAGTATTTATAATTCTAAAAAATATTCTATGAGAGGTCATGAATATTTAATTAAAACCCTACTGAACCTTTGAGGCGCATGTCGCCCCTTTAATGGCGTCAATGTTTGATTTTTGTGATTGCAGTATGGCTGGCTGATTCTCAGAATTGGCCAACCACCCGGGCAGGCGGACGGGCCACCAGGGTGGCTGGCCGATTCTCAGAATCGGGAGAATCGGCCAGCCATATTGCAATCACAAAAATCAAACATTGTCGCCATTAAAGGGGCGGCATGCACCTCAAAACGGAAACAACCATATGAACACTGTTTCATTATTGTAATGGCCTTGAAAGCAATCATATTAATACTGTTTCATTATTGTTTGCAGCCATGACTCTATCAATCATATAAATACCGGCTCATTATTGTTTGCAACCATGAATCTCTAATACATCATAGGTTCCTTTGGAGAGCAGACATGGAATTATCCTCTAATTGTGACTATTGGTTGCTCATAAAGAAATTACTGTATGACATATGAAATCTTCAAATGACAAACTGGTCTTTATCAAAGACGCTGATGGCTATTAAAATTTCTAGAGCGATGAAAAGATAAAAAGGATATAATAATGTAGCTGCCAAATTGACACAAACCAGATTTGGCAAATAATCGGGTTTGCAACACTGAACAGCAGAGAAGTTCGATTTAGCACATGCATAGGTCAGATACTTCATTTGTATGTCAGACTAGCCTTGTGTTGCAGCGTGCTGTTTCTTTTTTTTTGTGTTGCAGCGTGCTGCTTTGTGATGAAACACTTCATATATTAAATTTTACATTTAAAAATGCTTCAACGCTGAAAAATTTCAATCCATCATATATCACAATTTAGACCCACTGCTTTTCATTGCGTCATGTATTTTCAATAAGCCAAGAAACAAGACCTGAGTAATCAATTGTTCTCCTCTAGAAATCTATGTTGATGCTTTCATAGAGGCTCCTGAAGAAAAATTGAAAACGTTTCCGTCAAGAAAATGCTAGCTGCTTACACGTGTATTCTACATTCTTCAATACGCTCTAAAAGCTGGCTACTTACACGTGTGCTTTGGTTGTATATTGTCGGGTCCGCTCTAAATGGTTCCATCGAGCATTGTTTGTATACGCATTTAAGAAGACGAATAGGATGAATGCCCAGGCCTGGAAAGATAGGGAAAAGGTATTAATAATTCTAAAAAATATTCTATGAGAAGTCATGAATATTTAATTAAAACCCTACTGAATCTTATAAAGGTTACCTTCATCCACTATCTTTGTTATGGGAAATGGGATTGCCACAAAAGGCTAGCCCTAACGGTTGTCCGAAGTCTTTCATTGATCTGAATTATTGAGAATCTCACCCCGCCTCCCACCCTGTGCCACCCTGGCAGCTTGCCCGCCTGCCCACCCACCCGGGGTGGCTAGCCAATTCTGAGAATCGGCTAGCCACCCAGGGTGGGCGGGCAGGCGAGCCGCTGGGGTGGCGGGTAGGGTGGGTAAGGCAAGCTGCGGGTAGGGTGCGTAGGGCAGGGGGTGGGTAGGGTGACGGCCGGGTAGGGCGCGTAGGGTGGGGAAGACGTGAGGGGGTGGCCGGGTAGGGTGAGGGCTGGGTAAAGCGGGTAGGGTGGAGGACGGGTAGGGCGAGTAGGGTGGAGAGGGTGTGAGAGGGTGGGTAGCTAGGATGAGTAGGGTGAGTGCCGGGTAGGGTGAGGGGGGCGTGAGTGGGTGGGCAAGGGGGGCGTGAGGGTGAGGGCTTGGTAGGGTGGAGGGGGTGTGAGGGGGTCGGCGAGTAGGGTGGGGCAGGCATGAGGGGGCGGGCGATTAGGGTGAGGGTCGGGTGGGGTGGCTAGGGTGCAGGGCAGGTAGGGTGTGAGGGGGTGCGTGGGGAGGGCGTGAGGGGGTTAGCGAGTAGGGTGAGGGTCGGGTAGGGCGAGAGGGGCGTGAGGGGATGGGCAGGTAGGGCCGGGTAGGGTGAGGGAGGGTGTGACGGGGAGGGTGTGGGAGGTTTGGGGGAGGCTGGGGAGGAGTGGGGGAGTGGCATGAGGGGGAGGGGGTGCGTGGGGTGACGGGTGGGAGGGGGTGAGAGGAGGGAGGGGGCAGATAGGGTAGGGGAGTGTGGGGAGGAGGCAGATAGGGTAGGGAGTGGGGGGAGGCAGGAGGAGGGTGAGAGGGGGGAGGGCACGGATAAGGGGGCTGAGAGGGGGGAGGGGGTAGGTAGGGTAGGCGAGTGTGGGGAGGGAGCGGGTGACCGGCCGATTGCGGGTGGGGCGAAGGGTGAAGGGGGCGAGTGGAGTGGGGGAAGGGGCAATGCGTGAGGGGGTAGGGAGGTGGAGAAAGGGGAGTGTGGGGGGAGGGGCTGGGTTGGGAGAGCGGTGGGGGTACGAGCGCTGTGTGAGGGAGGGGTGGCGGGTAGGCTGGGGGGGGGGGGGGGTTGTTATGCGTTCAATGCTTGTAATATGTGATTTTCGCATTAATTTTTAAGTTAATCATTATTTTTTGAAAAAAAAATGATTATTATTATTTTTTTGACATGAAATTCATAATAAAAAAAAAACTGTTATTTAACTATTTTTAGTTAAAATTTTCGTATAAAAATTGTGATTTTCGCATGTCAATTATAGCAAAAAATTTTCAAAACATGTAGTTTTTTAGTTATATTTATGTTAAAAATGGTTATTTTTATGTCCATTGTTAAAAAATATTGTTTTTTAGAAACAATTATTTCTTATGGATTGAAAAATTAGTTAACGATGTATAAATATGTAGAATATCGAAAATTCAAAATATCGACCTTCTTCTTTATATATGCAAAACAATAAAAACCTCACTACAAAAAAAATAAAATTAAAATAAAAACAAGAAAATATGAAGAAAAGAACACTTCAAAAATTATTAAATTTACAAAATAATTATTTACATTTCATACATTAGAAAATAAAAAAATAAATAAAAAAAAAGCATTTTAAAAAAAGTGCCTGGTGTAGAATTACTACATTTTTAAATCACCGTAAAAAACACTACCATTCTAAAACGCAATGTACATAAAAAAATTTATAGTGCCAAAAACTATACTCTAAAAAACACATGTGTGTTCTGCATCACCCCTTTTCAAAATCGGGTCACTTTTTCGCTATCTCTACAAAACGGGTAACAGTATGAGTTCCCGTTTCAAAGTTTACATTGTTGAAGGTGAGGAGATTTGCAGCAGCCTAGAGTAAAGAGTACTCGCAGGGTTCTGGAGAAGAGAATTAGGAAGATTCCAAAAGTCCAAACTCACGAGAAATTTTGATGAGGTATCATGTATCAAGGTGGAGACTTGTACTGCAGAGGCATGTTGCAACAAATGAGTTGAAGTTGTTTGAGAAGACTAGATGCATATGACCAGGAGGTCATATATTTGCATACCTTGGGAGTTTGATTCATATGCATAGATGAAGCACAAAGTTTGATGAAGACTAGAGCAGAGCCTACCAATGTGATGGGATGGTCACATGATGATGTGGGGAGAAATTTTAAATGTTTTGTAAATATTTTCATTTGGAAATGAGTTTGGTTATTTAGCAAAATTATTTCCTAATGTAAATGTAGCTTTAGTTTCCTTATTTTGTGAGAAGGGGAACAAATCATCACTTGTGACTCTTGGTTATCTCATGTAGCTTTGTTTTTAGAGAGGAAGAGTATTTGATAAGAGTGGAGTATGCAACAACGACATAGAGAAGGAGAAGCTCCAGAGCTAGGAGAAGAAGAAGAGGATGAGAGGCCTAGGCTGCACATGCCCACATTGTATATTTTGGCTAGTTTAATGTGTAGTTGAATTTGATTAATGAACAACTTGTTTAAATTCCTTTGTACATGTTTTATTTCTATTTTCGTGTCATGTTAATTCAATGTGTTAAGGGATTCACTTGTTGATTCAATTTATAATAAGGATATGGATGTGTTTAGAAATTTCGTGGTTGTAAGCCTTTATGTTGAATTGATGCTTTGGATTAGATGGAATTTGAAACTAAAATATTCACCCCTATGCATACCCCTGTGCATACGAAGTTGTAGCTTCACGTGGTTTTAGTAGTGGTTGTTGAAGTGTTTAGAATGTGTGATTGCGAGTCTATGGATGCGTATAATCATTACTGGTATAGGGCAGTGACGTGTGTGAGTTGTGAGCATTTTTGAGATGTTGTATGCCTATTAGAAATTAGACCTTGCATTGTAGATGTTGATGTGTGTGATGATTTCTGGAGAAGAATGCCAACACTACTGAAGACCGTGAATTGTGCTACATATAGATGGATTGTGAAATGTATGTAGGGTTGCATGGTATGTGTGGGTATGCTGGTCGATTCCCCTAATTGTTGTTAAATGTGAAGAATCTTCATGTGCGTAGGAAACAAAGAACCCTGTGAAAACCCTTGTATATTTGTCCTTGTCCAGTAAATTCAAGTTAGAGTTGTAAATACTTGTGAAGGAGTGTGAATGAGGTCTTTTGTAATGTTAAGAAGCAAGTCTAGGCCATGAATAATTGACTCTAGGAAGGACTAAGTGGTTTCACCTACCCGAAATATGAAATATAAACTTTTTAGGGCGATATGGAAATATTTTGCAACGCCTATAGGGTTTTGGCTGCACTGCAAAAATATTTTGCAGAGCCTACAACCAACATTTTCCAAGACTTCGAGTTTGGGTTTTGAAGCTTGCTTGGCCTACTCGGTGTATTATTTGATAAGTGAACCCCATGTGAGTTGGGTGAGGTAGAGAAAAGGGTTGGAAGGCTTGAGATAGGTCTCTTATAGCATTAGGCAAAGGAATTCTCCATTCTTATTTTAACTGCATATTTTAATTAATTTGTGAAATTCTTGAATATGTTTAAATACAGAGCAGTGGGTGCTTGTGTTGGAGTATCCTGGGTTATGGGAAAACCATCTTGTCCCCATCACAAAGGGGGAATTGATGGTCATCTACAAGCTTCAAAGATAAATCAAGCGAGCCTGAGCCACAACCTGGCCTTGCTATCTGAGCCTAGAGCTAGAGCCATCCATACCCATATTCAGAGTTGTAGCTAGGGATAGAGAAGCCCATGATCATGCATTTTTTTAATGGCAATGATTAAACTACCACAGGTTGAGACTTCAATGGTCTCCCTTTTAAGAGCAGGTTGAAATCTTAATGGTCTCCCTTTTTAAAACCGTTCCTCTAGCAGAAGACTTAAACTTAGCCAGATTTGGAAGAGTTCTAGGAGTTACTACGCTAAGCGTTCCAGTGTTGGTGGTCATCCTTAAACCGCCACCATTTGATACCTTGAGCTTTCACACCTTATACCACCATATCAGAGAGCACACCCAGCCTATTATTGTCATGCATTGTTGTATTTTTGTATTATAACTCTTTTCTTGGACTCATAAATACCCCTTCAGATTAAGGGGGGAATGTTGGACACCTAATTCGCTAAGGGTTATGATGTGGAATATGAACAGTCATTGGAGTCTAAGAGACCTTGGACGATGAATCTAACGATCATGAAAAATGTATTTATATATGTATCTTTGTGAATAATAATGCATTCAACGCTTTATCTTAATATATTGTGTATCATTTCCTTTTTGTTATATATATATATATATATATATATATAAGAAAGTGAGGCAGTTTTGTACTTGTGTGATAGAGTCAATTATGCCCACTACCACTATAACCAGTAGGTGCATGATTCCCATCTCTAACATGGGCATAGGTTAATAGTGTGGATCGAACCAATGACCTTATAATATTTTACATTACATGTTTTTCTAAGTTAGCTACCCTTGAGGGGATATATCTATATATATATATATACAAGTAAAAGTAAAAGTAAAAATTTTCTTCAATTTAGATGGAGATGCGTAATTCATTTTGTGCTCCACATGGATTTGGAAGATGGTATTTAAAATATATATATATTTCAATATTGCCAACATTTCTTACTTAGGAACTTTCTACTTCTTAGTATGGGGGAGAAGTGTAATTCCTTCGACTCTTATCGAGATTTAAAATATATGTGTAGGAAGATAAAATTAACATAAATTTATCATAACTCTTAATTTATCATTCTTATGGAGCAATCAAATGTTTATAGATATTTGTTTTTACAAAATACAAAATTAAAAAATAATATTTATACTTGGAATATTTTTTAATGCACAATAAATTAAAAATTTAAATAATTTTATGATAACTTATAAATTTAAATTTAAAATAGATTTATATGAACTTTATTTAAGATCTACTCTTATGTAAAGTATGTGATTAAAAGCTCAAGGGCTTGTGATTCACCTACAAACTCGATCCCGTTCACTTAGAGGTTATAGCACTTTTTATTAATTAATATTTTCAAAAGGCTATTTTGAATTTACTATAAAATTTCTTTAATTTTATTTAATAATATCTTAAAATTTATATTATAAAATATATTTAAAAATAAAAATAATTATATAATATAATAAATTTAAGATTAGTGATCATTAAGTCCATTAAATATTGTGCATTGTATAAATCCATTCAAAGAGATTATTTCGCAAAGGTGTTTTAATGACAAGGAACCAGTATATTGAGCTAGCTAAATCTCGAGGCTTTTTTATTCAACATTTTTATTAGGCATGTGTGTGTAAGAGGTTCACGTACTGTGGAGATTGGTGATCGCTATATCCACAAAATATTTTACATGTGACAAGGAATCGACCAATTGAGTTACACCTAGATTGGTGATCGCTGTGTCCACAGAATATTGTACATGCAAAATCGACTCGAAGGGATTACTTCCTATCAGCTCAATACCTCTCAATAGCAAATGTGCTTATCCTAATGTGGACGTAGTGATGGACGATCTCTAGGGCCTGTGAACTACACACACACACACACACACACATATATAGTTCACATGAAGATTGTTGATCACTATATCCACATAATATTGTACATGCAAAATCGACTCCAAGGGATCACTGCCTATCGGCTCAATACCTCTCAATAGAAAATTTTCTTATCCTCATGTGGACATAGTGATGGACAATCTCCAGGGCCTGTGAGCTATATATATATATATATAGTTCACATGGAGATCATTGATCACTATGTCCACGTAATATTGTATGGTGCAGAACCACCATAAGGGATCACTCTCAATAGAAGACTTCTTATCGGCTCAATACCTCTCAATAACAAATGTGCTTATCCTCACATGGACATAACGATGGATGATCTCCAAGGCCTGTGAACTATATCTATATATATATATATATATATATATATTTCACATGAAGATCATTGATCACTATGTCCACGTAATATTGTATGGCGCAGAACCACCATAAGGGATCCCTAGTATGGCGCATAACCACCATAAGGAATCACTTCTTGTTAGCTCAATCACACAACCTAATCCCAGTGTTGAGAGAATTGAACCCATAACCTCTCAATAGAAAATGTGCTTTAATGGCAAGAACTCAACCAATTGAGCTAACCCTTGGGGCTTAAGAAATATTAAATTATCATGAAAATTAAACTAATCAATATATACAAACAATTTTGATTTTGATTTTTTTAATTAATCCTTATTACTTTTCAAATTTTCCTTTATCATTATATTAAAAAAATATTTAAATTTTTATAAAATTTAATTTATTATCTTAAGTTGTATATTTAAAAGAATTAGGTGGAGGCATAACAATTATTCCACCAAACCACCCAAGCTAAACTCCATTAACATAAATATTACTTAGATTTTTTTTTTTTTTTAATATAAATGTATTTATATATATTATATAGATTTCTAATAATTAAAATTGACATGGATAGTTATTACTCCTTACATTCAAAGTTCAATTCCTATAATTAATATTTTAAATTCAGACAATAAAACCATAAAATAATTTAAATATTCAATTATAAAAAAAATTAAATTAATTAATTGCCTCTAGAGGCACTCTACAACCCAATATGGAAGAGACATTATCACATAATGTTACATTTAAAAATAGTAAAATAATATTTTAAATTAACAAATTAAAAATAGAAATAACAAAATTATTTAATGGCAACTCAGGCGGGCTTCACTGGGGAGCAATACCATACCACGTGGGTTCATATTGGGGGATATATATTGAGGAAAAAATGACATAATATATTGGGGGATATATAGGGGGTAAAGGGTTTTTATATTGGTAAGTATAAAAAATGAAGGTCAAAGTTAATGAAAAATATAAAGGAGTATAAAAAATGTTAATGAAAAAATGGATACCTACAATATCTAGTGAATGTATGAGTTTTTTAAATTGGGAAGGTGTATTGGGTTCATATTAGTAGGGGGTTAAATAATGTGATTTTTAGAGGTATTTTCCAGTACGTAGTCAAATTGAGGGTATTGTTTAATATGCCACAAACACATGTAATATCTTAAAGATTCATTGAGTGAAGCCCCCATGTGGCAGCTATTATTAAAATACTTCAATTTGCACCTTAATTTTACATAACTTTATATAGAGATATAAAGTAACCGAAAGTAAAAAAAAATAATCCATTTGAAAGAAAACAAATATTCAATTTATTATGAAAAACTAGTTTGAAGACCAAAACCTTTTACAGAATTTCTCCAATAATGCAAATGATTTAGAACATTTGTACCAAAAAAAGAAAAAACTATCTTTATTGTATTATGTTCTATAAATAACTATACTAAACTAATGTATTACATAAATCCTCTGAAATACACCTCCAAAAACTATATATCCACCAAACATAGGCTAATGTTAAGGAAAAAGAGATCTACATATCCCTCAAAACCTTAACTCCTTTAGCCTCAAATTCTACGTCAACACCCTTAGCAGGGTTGACTTCCTAGTCACCTTCTTGGTCATTACTCATGCCATCTTGTCCCGTGATGGAATCTGCATTAAGTGACACAATTTCCATCTACACTAGGAGAATCTCGTTTTCACTTTAAATATTTAAATCACATAAGAAAGAAAGAAGAAAGAAATTATTTTAATGTCCACAAGGCTAAAGATAGCCTATGGGACAAATTGATTCTTCATCTGCTTAATGTATTCAACCATTTTTCTGCGAAGCTTCAAAATAAATGCTCCCAGCTTCTCAACTATAGGTTTTAACCCCGTACAGAAATTACCTGCATATGAATTCTAAAACACAGAAAATAAACAATGCGAGAGCATAACACATAAAACACATATACACAGAGATTTTCCCCTGGATGCCAAAACCGGGACTACTAGCTTGATTTTTCATTATGTTCCTTTCAATGTTACAATACATATTTATACATGCCGAAGCATCCAATACCATGGACCAAAAACCATTGTGTCCAAAACCATGGACTAGAAACCATCGTGTCCAAAACCATGTGTGAAAATTATGCACAAAACCATAGATAGGTCCGCCCAACCTAACATAGTGTCCAAAACCAAAAATTTTCGGGGCAGCGGACCCCATAGAGTGGGGTTACCTGCACCCCTCAAACCCCTTGTGACCCCCCCACTACACAATCGACGCAACGAAGGGGGGGGCTCCGCCTCCCCTCTAACCCCCCGTCTAACTACGTGGGCTAGTCGTGGAAAGAACACCATTCCCCACTTGTTGTTTTCTTTCCACAAGGGGCCACAAGAGAGCTTAGTCATTTTTTCAGTCCTGTAATGCCCATTGTTTCTCTACACCAAGAGAACTTCTCAGAGCTCACAGATTTTTTCAATGCATCTATAGTATTATTCAAAGTGTCCACCTTTACTAGCAACATCTTTTTGTCTTCTATCATATCCCTCACAAAGTGATACTAAACATCAATGTGCTTTGTCTTTGAATGGTAAGCAGGGTTCTTTGCCAAGAAAATGGCACTTGGGCTGTCACAATCTATCCTTATAGCTCCCTGTACTAACCCCATACTTGAACAAAATCTCTGCAACCAAACTGCTTCCTTGCTTGCATGAGTGGCTACCATGTATTCTGCCTCTGTAGTTGATAGTGCCACTATAGATTGTTTCTTACTCATCCAACTGACTACACCTCCAAATAGGTTAAGCACATACCCACTTGTAGATCTTATCTGATCCAGATCTCTAGCCCAGTCCGCATCAACAAAGCCATGGATATCCAAAACTATGTCCAATCCTGGTCTTCCTTGGTAGCACAAACCATAATCACTAGTGCCACGCAAATACCTGAAAACCCACTTCACTGCTGTCCAATGCTTCTTCCCTGGTTTTGACATAAACCTGCTCAATACTCCCACTGCATGTGCAATGTCTGGTCTAGTACAGACCATCGCATACATCAGGCTACCGACTGCACTTGCATATGGAACATGGGACATATCCTCTTCCTCTTCTTGTGTCTTGGGACACTGTTCAGCAGATAACTTTACACCTACAGGAATAGGAACCTTCACCGGTTTACTATCATGCATATTAAACCTTTGCAATATTGACTCGACATACTTCCTCTGATTTAACCAGAGCTTCCTCTTTGCCCGATCTCTTTTAATTTACATGCCCAAAATATAGTTTGCAGCACCAAGATCTTTTATGTCGAATTTGGAGGACAATTGGGTCTTCAAATCCTAGATAATTTCTTTGTCATTTCCAACCAGCAACATATCATCCACATACAAGACCAGATAAATAACACGGTCACCAATTAATTTAAAATACACACAGTGATCTGCTTTGCTTCTAGTGAAGCCAATTCCTTTCCATTCTAGTGATGCCTTGTCTGTAGTGCCCTTCCTTTCCGCATTTTCAAAAAACCACCTTTACAGGTTTTCCTGGAGATTTAGATCTCCCACTCGATGACTTATTTTTGTTTTTGTTCTGCGACCGTCCTCGTACAGACAAGGCATCACCATTCTGGCTCTCCATATTTTTCCGTCTCATCTCCTCCGTTAGCAAGGATGAGACTATTTCATCAAACTACAAGGAAGTTGCATTGCTACCTATTGCAATAACCAGACTATCCCACAAATCTGGTACAGAACATAACAAACTGATGCACTTATCTTCATCTGAAATTTTGATATCAACAGATGATAACTGACTCACCACAGTATTAAACACATTCAGATGCTCTATCACCGAGTTTCTATCTTTAATCCTCAGGTTATACAGCTTTTTTTGTAGGAATAGTTTATTCACCAGAGATTTAGATTGGTACAAAGTCCCTAACTTGTCCCATAAAGCCTTAGCCGTAGCTTCCCCTGATACATTCAACAATACTGAATCTAAGACACACAATCGTATTGTGCTCTTTGCCTTCCGATCTAACTTCTTCCATTCTTCATCGGACACTCCCATTGGTTTAGTACCCAGATCTACCGCGATCCACTAATCTTTATCCACCAACAGATCCTCCATATTGAGTTTCCACAACTCAAAATTATGACCATTAAATATCTCGATCTCTATCTTTCCACTGCTCGCCATCTTCTTTCACCACCAGAATCGATCTCACAGATTTCCCACTGAAGAGGATCTATGTTAGGGTCCCACCCTAACCCCCTTATTTATGTCATGGGATCACGTCATAGTCAAGAGTCAATAAAGCCCATATTAATATTTGTAAGTGGTTAACCCGCAATTAATGACGGGACCACAGTTAGTTGCAAATGGGCGGTAGTATTAGATAAATGGTATTAATAAAACCCATGATATTGGCTCGTGGTATTGCATGTATGAGTCATATATAAAGGATAGTGACTCCCTGCGAGGAGCATCGTGTCTTGTTTTGTAATCGAGCTCTACTCTATTGGAGGTTGCCCCCTCGAAGAGGCCTGTGAACATTTCTCTCTGAATAATAAAATCATTGCTATTCTGTGTTCTGGGTATATTTTCTTCGCATATTCTGTGTTCTCGGTATCTTTTCTTCGCTTGGGTATTGTTTTGCAGGTTAAGAGCATAACAAGTGGTATCAGAGCACTTTCCAGGGCTCGGTGGGATCTCCAAATTTTAGCAAAAATTTTTTTGGCTAGAGACGTGTTCCAGCGTCTTTAAACCACGAGATCTATCGTTAAGCGCATAAATCTGCGGATTTGGGGAGGCATGCACGCAGGAAATACAAGAGGTGGTCACGTCTGTTGGACTCCCTTGTAACCCCTGTGGGTACCCCTTCGAGTAGTAGCGCATTAGACAGAACCGCGCACGGACCGTCTTCCACATACCCTCTGGGTATATAGGAAGCCCCCTAGCTCCCTTGAAACCTCGCCATAGATAAACCTTCGGCCGTCTTGTGGCTACAGTACACCAAGAACAGCACTCGGAGAGATTACTCGCCCGTACGATAGGGTAGTCGGGTTGTACGGCTAAGGGTACGGTCGATCCTCCTTAGTTAGAGCCCTGAAACATTGGGCCGAGTACTACTGTCAGACCCTTATGTATATTGCGATCTGTAGCACCTGACACTCCCCAAGACCATAGTTCCCTTTCTATCGGGGGATCACACATCATCTATTCCAGATCAGCAGCAGCAGTTGTTCCACCATTCAGATCTCTCAGATCCACCAGATCGGATATTCCAGATCAGCAGCAGCAGTTGTTCCACCATTCAGATCTCTCAGATCCACCAGATCGGAGTAGTTGTGAAGGGTTCCTGTACCTGGATATAATTTTCGCAGGACTTTTGGCGGCATTGACATTTTGAGGATTTGGCGACTGCAGTATTGATCAGGAAGGGAGTTTTCCAAAAAAAAAAAAAAAAAAAGTCTGAGATCTTCCGGGGCGCTTATTGGTGACCTAGCCCATCAGTATCAGGACGACGAGCTGAGCAAGGTGGTACCATTCAATTTCTTAGTAAAAATTTTTAGGCGGTCCCAATTTTTCATCAGGTTGGTGTATGGTAGAAACTCGCGCTCAAGCGATGGCCAATGAAAGGATCGACAAAATTGAAAACTATGTCAACTCCCTCCAAACTACGGTGAACAAGATCGAACTTGACCTTCAAGGAATGAGTCACCACATAGAACTTGAGCTTAAAGGAATGAGTAACCAGTTACAGGAGGCATTCTCAAAGGGCAAGAAGCCAGCCCACGAGGAGGCGTATAATGGCCATGAATACCATGAGGGTGAGTCTAGCCACTCTCCTCACGTTTGGCACTCCCATCCACCACCCAGTCAGCGACCTCCCAAGTTGGATATGCAGAAATTTGACGGGTCTCACACGTCCGCATGGCTAGCACAAATGGAGCAGTATTTCCAATTGAATCATATCACAGATGAGGGGACTAAGCTTATGGTTGGCACCATGTACTTGGACAATGAACGATGGCAATGGAAGGAATGGCATCAGCGTTGCAATGAAAATTTTCAGAATTGGGCCCAATTTGCCAAAACTCTTCACAGTCGCTTTGAACAGGAAGACTCTTTTTTGGGGCGTCTCACTAAGCTCCGACAGACGGGTACAGTGGAGGAATATATTACTGCTTTTGAAGCCTTAGCCTTCCGCACTAAAGGTCTCACAGATGAGTTCTACATGGAATGCTTTATCAGCGGTCTTAAAGAAGCCATCAAAGCTCAGGTTCTACTCCACCACCCTCCCACATGGACAGAGGCTTGCCAGGTAGCCCGTAAGGTGAAATGTGCATTAACAGCCCAATCCAGCCGCCCCAACTTCCCCGCTAAAGGTCGTCCCTCACAGGCTCCCAATATGACTCAGACACTTAAGATTCAAAAGGTGTCACTTGCGGAAATGGCCGAAAGAAGGAAGCAAGGACTATGTTACTACTGTGATGAAAAATATTCCCCGGGTCATAAATGCAAAGAGCACAAGTTTTTTCAAATAGATGCCACTGACTACAGCTCCACAGAGGAAGATCCACCACTTGAGGAACCGGAGGCGATCGAAGAAGATAACCAACAGGAGATTGTATCTGATGAACCAATTATTTCGCTGAATGCATTGGCTGGAATTTCTTCCCCTCAAACTCTCAAAATCAAGGGTTTTCTTAAACATTGCCCAGTAGTAGTCTTAATTGATAGTGGAAGTACCCATAATTTCATCCACCAAAAGATCATTGAAGCAGCACATTGTTTCGTCCGGGTAGTTTCTAACTTCCAAGTCCAGATTGCAGATGGGGGCACAATGAAATGTGAAGGTCGCTGTGAAAATGTCAAAATTCAAATGGGGGATTATCAATTGAAAACCCACATGTTTGCAATACACATGGGGGGTTGTGACATTGTCCTCGGCGCGGAATGGCTCCGCACTCTTGGGCCAATCACAATGGATTTCCAGGAGTTATATATGAGTTTTAAGCAGAACAACTCCACACATACCCTCTGTGGACTACAGGCGGGAGCCCCCTCTATCATCAGCTCGCATAGGATGGAAAAATTGTTAAAAAAGGGCCATCATGGAGTGGTAGCTCAATTTAATGCCATCCAGGTAGTCAACACCATGCCCCCGCCAATTCATCCTGAGATGCAACAGATTTTAAATAAACATCGGACTGTCTTTGACAAGCCTCATGAGCTTCCACCCTCGTGAGGGGAACATGATCATAGCATAACAAGGGGCCCAACCCCCAAATGTGAGGCCATACAGATATCCGTTCACCCAAAAGAATGAAATAGAAAAAATCATCAAGGAATTGTTGGAAGCAGGTGTCATTCGTCCCAACATTAGTCCTTATTCATCTCCAGTGGTCATGGTCCTCAAGAAAGATGGGGAGTGGCAGATGTGTCTAGACTTCAGGGCCCTCAATAAGTTAACAGTCAAAGATAAATTTCCCATCCCAGTGGTTGACGATTTGCTGGACAAACTCAATGGGGCTCAATTCTTCACTAAGTTGGATCTTCGCTCAGGCTACCACCAAATTCGCATGAAGGAAGTCGACATTCCCAAGACAGCTTTCAGAACTCATGAAGGCCATTATGAGTTCCTGGTCATGCCATTTGGTCTCTGTAATGCCCCCTCTACTTTTCAGAGCCTTATGAATCACCTCCTCAAACCATATCTCAGAAAATTTGTCCTTGTCTTCTTCGATGACATCCTCATCTATAGTGGCACTTGGGCGGCACATCTTCAGCATGTAGATCTACTCTTGCAACTGCTCCGCACGCATAAATTATTTGTCAAGATGTCTAAGTGTTTGTTTGGCATGGAAGAAGTTGAGTATTTGGGCCACATTGTGGGGCGTGAAGGTGTCAAGGTGGACCCAAAAAAGATCCAGGCAATGCAAGAATGGCCTCAACCTAAGACCTTGAAAAGCTTGAGAGGATTTTTGGGTCTCACAGGTTATTATCGTAAATTTGTCCGCAACTATGGCCGCATAGCGAAGCCCCTAACGCAACTCCTAAAGAAAAACTCCTTCTTATGGAACGACGAAGCACAACAGGCATTTACCGCTCTCAAAACTGCCATGTGTTCCACTCTTGTCTTAGCACTACCGGACTTCACCAAATCATTTGTCATTGAATCTGATGCTTCGGGAACAGGTATTGGAGCAGTCTTAATGCAGGAAGGGCGACCATTGGCCTTCACCAGCCAACAACTAAGTGGGAGGAATCTAGGCCAATCTACCTACGAGAAGGAAATGATGGCCATCTTACATGCAGTCAAGACCTGGCGACCTTACTTGTTGGGGCAACGTTTCCAAATCCGCACAGATCATCACAGTCTTAAATATTTTTTGGAGCAACGCCTATCTTCCCCACAACAAAATAAATGGTTAGCCAAAATGCTGGGATATGATTATGAGATCATTTACAAGAAAGGGAAAGACAACAGGGTAGCAGATGCATTGTCACGCCAATTTGAGGAGGAAAGTACTCTGCTCGCAATTTCACTCCCCATTCCAGACTGGATTGAAGAGGCTCGCAGGGAATGGTTTTCACATCTCGGGCTCTCTCAACTCATTTCTCAATTGCAGGTAGATCCTAATTCCAGTAAGGGCTACTCGTGGCAGAATGATATTCTTCGCTACAAGGACAGAGTCGTAATATCACCAACATCCACCCTCAAAAGTCGCATTTTAGCAGAATTGCACTCATCTCCCATTGCAGGACATTCGGGCTTTCAGAAGACATATGCTCGCACCAAAAGATCATTTTTTTGGGCCGGCATGAAACAAGACATCCTTACTTTCGTAGCAGAATGTGACGTATGTCAACGCCACAAAGGGGAAACCGTCCACACACCAGGCACATTACAACCATTGCCCATTCCAGCGTCAATTTGGACAGAGGTCTCCATGGATTTCATTACAGGTCTTCCAAAGTCTGGGAACAAGTCAGTCATCATGGTGGTTGTGGACCGACTGTCGAAGTATGCTCATTTCTGTGCCCTACCCCAACCATTCACACCCACTTTGGTTGCTCAAACTTTCATGGATCAGATCTTCAAATTACATGGCATGCCCACTTCTATTGTGTCAGACCGCGACCCAATCTTCACCAGTAATTTTTGGCAGGAGCTCTTCATAATACAAGGCACTCAACTCAAACTCAGTACTTCATATCAACCACAAACAGATGGTCAAACCGAAGCAGTCAACAAATGTTTAGAAACCTACCTTAGGTGTTTCACTTCAGAAAAACAACACCTTTGGGTACAGTGGTTACCTCTGGCGGAATGGTGGTATAACACCAACTATCATGCCACTACCAAAATGACTCCCTATGAAGCAGTCTATGGACAACTTCCGCCTTCCCCTACTTCTTATCTCACGGGGTGCTCCAAAGTACAAGCCGTGGATCAACTCCTACAACACCGCGCAACCATGCTTGCCCATCTGCGCGAGAATCTTCATCAAGCTCAGAACCGTATGAAGCAACAGGCTGACCAACATCGCTCAGAGCGCCAATTTCAAGAAGGGGATCAGGTCTTTTTGAGGCTGCAACCATATAAGCAAACATCACTCAAAGACAAGGGTTGTCAAAAGCTCTCTCCAAAATTCTACGGACCATACCAAGTACTTCAGCGCATTGGAGAAGTGGCTTACAAGTTGGCTTTGCCACCTACAGCAAAAATCCACCCAGTTTTCCATGTATCATGCCTCAAGAAAGTGATTGGGAACAATTGCCGAGTTCAAACCAGTCTACCTGAATTGGATGAAGAAGGGTCAATTTGGCTTCAACCTGAACAGGTTTTAGACACACGAGAGAAGCACCTGCGCGGCCGCATGCTTAAGGAGGTCCTCGTCAAATGGAAAGACACCTCTCCGGAAGATGCAACTTGGGAACCAGCCACTATTCTTCAGCAGTTTCCGCAGCTTCAGCCTTGAGGACAAGGCTAGTCTTAAGGGGGAGGGCATGTTAGGGTCCCACCCTAACCCCCTTATTTATGTCATGGGATCACGTCATAGTCAAGAGTCAATAAAGCCCATATTAATATTTGTAAGTGGTTAACCCGCAATTAATGACGGGACCACAGTTAGTTGCAAATGGGCGGTAGTATTAGATAGATGGTAAATGGGCGGTAGTATTAGATAGATGGTATTAATAAAACCCACGATATTGGCTCGTGGTATTGCATGTATGAGTCATATATAAAGGATAGTGACTCCCTGCGAGGAGCATCGTGTCTTGTTTTGTAATCAAGCTCTGCTCTATTGGAGGTTGCCCCCTCGAAGAGGCCTCTGAACATTTCTCTCTGAATAATAAAATCATTGCTATTCTGTGTTCTGGGTATATTTTCTTCGCATATTTTGTGTTCTCGGTATCTTTTCTTCGCTTGGGTATTGTTTTGCAGGTTAAGAGCATAACAGTCTACCACAGGCCCGAGTGAAACCCCTCAGCAACAAAGGAGTCCCCTTGAAGCCAAAACAGCTCTGATACCAAATGTAGGTTTTAACCCCATACAGAAATTCCCTGCATACAAACTCTAAAACACAGAAAATAAACAGTGCGAGAGCATAACACATAAAACACATATACACAGAGATTTCCCCTGGATCCCAAAACCGGGACTACCAACTTGATTTTTCATTATGTTCCTTTCAATGTTACAATACATATTTATACATGCCAAAGCATCCAATACCATGGACCAAAAACCATCGTGTCCAAAACCATGGATCGAAACCATCGCGTCCAAAACCATGTGCGAAAATTATGCACAAAATCATAGGTAAGTCCACCCAATCTAACATAGGGTCCAAAACCAATAGAGTTGGGTTACCTGCATCCGTCAAACCCCTTGTGACCCCCTCCACTACGCAATCGGCGCAACGAAGGGGGGGATTCGCCCCCCCTCTAACCCCCCGTTTAACTACGTGGGCTAGTCGTGGAAAGAATATAAAACAACCCAACATCGACAAACCCCTCGCTAAATAGATTATCCCAAGAGCTAGCTGCCAGCATATCTGCATAACTTTCCCTGTTGTTTTTGAAGGCCTCACGTTCTAAAATGAAATGTTTTTTCTGTTTCCAATTTTCTGGAAGAACAAAAAATGCATACTCTTTCCTCCCACACTTCCTTTGGCCTTTTCCAGCGCCTTGTTTCACAACGGAGTTGATGAGAATTAGTCCTTAACTGAGCAATAAGAATTTTGTCTCTCCAAGAGTTATTGGCCTCTATGTATGCTTTTGGTTGATGACTATGAGTGGGATTAAACACTTCAATATAGTAATTTTTCTTTCTTCCTAGCTCCTTATCCCAAGTATGCTTGTGAGACTTTTCCATAACAAAAGCTTTTATCTCTTTGCTGTTTATGGCACACGGGTTCAAGAAAATACCCCATTTACTAAACCATTTTTTATTTTGTTGCATCCAAGTTTTTTTGCTCTTGCAAAATCTATCATTAAAGACAACCTTATGCCATCTACCCTCTTCCATTTGATCATTTTTTTCAAATACTTTATGACTCGCACCTTAGCAATTGCTTCAATAGGAGCAGTCCCTGTTTCACTTAACACGATATCATAAGGAATTGCACTTTTAATCTTAAATTTGTTTGTAATCAAACATTTCTAAATTTTCTCAAATTGTCTCCACTGCATGTCAGATGTACTGCTGGCCCATAGTTCACAACCATAGAAAATCACTAGAATCACTAGAAGGAAAAAAGAGTTTGAGTGGTTTTCCAGTCCCATAACTCTGCCTCTCTACACCTATTTTGAAAAGCATAAAATTCTTTCCAACCCCCCAAAGTTCTTTTCTTTCTACAACCATTCCAGCTTAGATTTTTGTTGAAATCAATTTCGAGGTATTTGTAATCCACAACTTCTTCCAGAATGTTTCCTTCAAAGTAGAACTTATGATGGTTATGTTTTCTTTTCTTAGAGAAGACCACTTCTTTCGTTTTGCTGATATTGACTTGCATCCCCACACTTCTACAAAAATTCTCAAGGGATAGTAAGTGATCTTGCAAACCAGGAGCCGATTTAGCAATCAGAATAAGGTCATATGCATACAAAAGAAGCCTTATAATAAACTTGCCCAAATAGATACCATCACCCCCTTGCGAATTTAATCACTCCTCAAGCTTGTCGATATATAAACCAAAAAGGGTAGGAGACAATGGGCAACCTTGCTTGTACCCAATATCACTTCTAAAACTTTCAGAAATGCCCGCTAAAGTTCTAATTTTTACTCTCACCTCTTCATACAGCATATGCACAGCTACTCTCAAATGTTTAGGAACCCCAAGTTCCTCCATTATGTGCCAAAGCTTATCCCTAGGAACCGAGTCAAACACTTTTTTGAAATCAACAAAGCAACAAAAGACCTCTTCCTTTTTCTCCCAAAATTTTTCAATGATGTGCCTTAAATTTATACAATGATCAGCTGTGGAATGTTTAGGTCTAAAACCAGCTTTCCCTTTAGCACGCTTGTCTCTTTCTTCTGCCCACTTGCTAATTTTGTTTCTAGCATGCTTCCAAATAACTTTGCAAACAAAGGGTTTATCATGATGGTCCTATAATTGGAGGGATTATTGACGTCACCGCTCTTGAAAAGAGGTATAGCCAGACTAGTTGTCCAATCTATATGGAGCCCTTGTTGTATGATGTTGTTGAAGATTTTTGTAATGTGAGGTGCAAGAATCTTTGAGCCCCACTTTAGATATTCTGCTTGGAGTTCAGCTAATTCTTTTGCTTTTCCAACACCCAACTTCTTGATACCCATCTCTACCTCTTGTACTGTGAAGAGTTCAATATCAGTGTTGACCAAGGGGGGAGGGTCAACCTTGGGAACCTACTCATAGAGTTGTCTTGCATAGTCAAACCATTTAGAAGCTGTAATATTATTTCCAATTTGTATCTTTTTTGGTTGGAGCTCCTTCCAAAATAATTTGGGATTATTTTTCCCAAGGAATATTAGTTCTTCCCTCTTTGAAACCATGAAATTGACTTTTTTCTTGCTTAATAACTGCTTGTAAACTTTGAGCTTTATGTTATCCTTGTTTGACTCTTTCCACATTCTCCTTGCCTTTTTGCATTCCTTGTCAAACCAAGCATTAACCAGAAAGCAATTTGTTTCAGACTTCTTAATTTTTTCTCTTTTGCACTTTGCAAGTGCGCATTGAATTAAATGTGTTAATTC
Organism: Pinus tabuliformis; assembly: GCA_031772625.1. Classification (NCBI taxonomy): domain Eukaryota; kingdom Viridiplantae; phylum Streptophyta; class Pinopsida; order Pinales; family Pinaceae; genus Pinus; species Pinus tabuliformis. Next base: position 583,698,157 of record CM062808.1, on the reverse strand, counting down.
ATGACTATGAAGGTTGTGAATTGTAATTTTCTCCTTCTCGAAGAGCCTCTCTAGTGTCATTTTGAAGGTATTACAATTTTCTGGGGTCAAAAGAATTCTGCCCTGTGGGAGATTTTGTTGGACATGCTGAATTTTTTACTCTAATTGTTTCTTTCCAATCCAAGAGAAACATAAATAAATTGGCTTGTGATCTGATTTCAAGTCCCACAGCTGATCTCCAATCAAAACTTCCTCCATTTTCTCACACAAACCATGCGAGAAAATTACATAATCTACCACACTTGCTCCATTGTAAGTATTGCAAGTGAAATTACTGGACTTTGCCCATCTAGTCAAGCCATTAAAAATGACTAAATCAAAGGCCCCACATAGAGTAAGCAATTGTTCACCCAAGAGACTGTAGCCCTTGTCCTATGAAATTCTTTCCCAATAATGATTACTTTCTTCTGTAATCCAGATAGGGTCACAATAATCTTTACAACAAAGAATGTTAGCTTGCTCAATTGCAGTCCTAGCATTGAAATCACCCACTATAAGGACTTCACCTAGCTGTGAATATGTTGCAATATGTGATTTTAAGGCTGCAAATGGATCTTTGTGATCAAGCCCTCTACCTTTGTAGATTTTTTAAACCTGCGGCGCAAAATAGAATGCTGCAATTCTGATGTGGTTTCCATTTTCTGATATTTTAAACCAAATGAATTGCTTATTTGAGTCTTCTTTTTCTAACTGAATGAGATGACCTTCTTTCTCCCTTACTAAAACCATGATACCCCTGTGCCTTTTTCCATTCCCTACTTGAACTACCTTGTCCGCTTTAATCCATCAATCTTGTGTCCTTTTTAGAATGATGATTTCTTCCCACCTGGCAGGATTGAAGCAAGTCTCCATGTCCTCCTAGACACTTCGCTTCAAATCATTGGGAATGTCTGCAAGTTTATGCACTGTGGAATTAAATGCACTAATTTGAAACCTTGTCCCATGTTTGTCTTGCCTCGACATCATAACTGATTAATCTTGGCTTGTCATTTTAAAGTTATGGATTTGGATGATATATCCCTGTTATCAATCTTTATTTCTCCTCGCAATAGTTGCGTGCCCTGATTGGCCAGAGAATTTGCAGAATTTGCAGCTTCTTTAAGGTTTTTTTTATATGATAAAATTCTATCAAGTCAATATTTTCTACCAACCAGTATAGATCCATCTTAAATACGGATCTAGCATGAGCCGAGAGAGTTCCAATTTTTTCACGTGTAAATTTTTTTATGAGAAGACATTATTTAAATGTTTTTTTTTTTTTTTTTTGCTGGACATAAACAAAATTTCAAGTTTGATGATGACGGACAACGTTACACATCATATTGGGTTGTAGAATGAGCCTCTTAGCTCAATAACTTGATTCTATGAAGTTTTGGAGGAAGGAATTGCTCCTCGTTCTTTCTGCATTTTATCACTTGATGGATGATGATCTTAGAGTCTCCAAAGACTGAAAGATGTTGAATACCCCTAGAGAGAGCAAGATCCAACCCCTACCACAGAGCAAGATAATTGGCTTGGTTGTTTGTAGAAACACCTATTCCCAGGCGAATTGAGACTCTTTTTCTTTGTCAAGGCTAAAGAGAACCCCTCTTACTCCAACCTCCCCAAAAAATAATTTAACTTAATATGGAGATGAGTAGAAAAAAATTAATTTATTTTTTAATACAAGGGAGAAATGCAATTTCTTCACTGCTTAATATGGAGATGATAGAAATAGTATATTACATGATGTGTGTAATTCATTCTTAAAACCAAATATATTAATAACAAAAAACAATGTAAACCATAAGTAAAATATTTCAATGTCCATATTAAATAACATAATTTTATATCTACTTTATATAGACAAAAATAAAGTAATTTAAATTAAAAAAATTATTATATTTTCACTTTTCATAACTAGGGAGATGTGTAATTTATTTCATTTTTTATATGGAGTTGATATATAAGATTTTAAAAATATCAATAACAAAGAAAAATTTAATGTGGGTTATAAATAAAATATTTCAATGCATAGGCTGAGTAAAAGATTTTAACATGAAACATATATAGAGAGAGAAAGATTGAGAGAATTCTTATTCCATTAATAACTGCTTTCTAATTCAATGTATGAGGGAGATTTGTAATTCTTTCAATATTTAATATGGATTTGATATGTAATATTTTAGAAAATATTAATAATAAAAATAATTAAATGTATGCATAGAGGAAAATATGAAAGGGCATGTTTTAACATTTTAATGTGGAGAATGTGAATTATAAATAAAATGTTTTAATGTCAACTACATATATATTATACCAGCCCAAGTCCATCTTAACTCCGGAGAGGGATCAAATCTCTTGTCACTCTAAAAGAGGTTTGCATCTCAAGAGATTTGATGATTTGATCCATCAGTGCTTTGTAGATTTAGAATTAAGAAGAAACTAAATTAGTGACTATACCATTGAGCTTGGGACCATAATCTAGCTTATCAATATAATTGTAAAAAAAAAAACAAAAATACACCCTTGCTTAACAAAATAACCCTAAAAGTAACAAAATAGTCAATAATTAAGTGATTTCTCAATAAATTCAATTTCAATTCTTAAAAAATAGCCTTCTTTTAAAATTAAACATTAGATTAATATATTATATAATATTAATTATATATAACCTCCTTTCCCTCTCAAATTTATATTAATTATATAATAACCTCTTCTTCCTCTCAAATTTCTTATTCTTCATATAACAAACTAATTTCTTAAAGTAAAATGGTTTAGTAAGCGGACATATTTGCTATTTTTCCTAATTTAAATAAAACTAATAAATATTTTAAATAGTAAAAAGTGTTATTTCAAACTATTTTTAATATTTATTAAAATAATAAAAATATAAAAATAATATTTATACAATTAATTTTAAATTAAAAATATTATTATTTGAAATTTTAAATTAAATAAAGAGTACACATTTCTTAATTATTATTAATTAATAAAAATCATAGAGATATGAGTACTCAGTACATGGATATAGAAACCGCAATGCTAGTGAATCGAGAATGCTGGCATGGAACGTGGGATGTGTAGGTTGAAAATGAAAGTAGGTAAGTGACCTTCAAAAGATGCATTCTCTGTCACCAATGTGTGCGTGCCGGGTGGGTAGTGAGAAGTGTAAGAGGTTTATAGAGTGGACTGTGAAAGAGGCTTGGCCATTGGGCTTATCAGTGTCTTCTGTGAGGATTGACTGGACATTTATCTGTGTTTTATAATCTTCTGGTGAATACTGAAACAACATAGTTAATTTTATTTCTTCGCTGAGGTGGTTTTACTCTGCAGAGGAAAGATCTAATAGGGAAAGCTTCTGAACGGAACAGTCTCCTCAAAGTGGACATATTGTGGACAGACTTGTAGCGGTTCTGGCACAATCTGGTTCACTCACTACAAGCTGCAGGTATGTTTCTTTTTCCTAAGAAACTACATTAATACCTGGGAATGTCAATTATTGACTCTATATAAGCCACTGTGATTCCTTCCTTGTCTCTTTAGGCTTGCTTTTGGTTTCAATATAACATGTTTTTACATTTCCTCTTTCACTCTGCTCTCTATCACATTTTGCTTATATTTGCAATTGCACTATATATCCTTTTATGCATCGTTATTACACATCTCCCCCACCAGCATAGGCCATATGCCAACCAATTCTGAATCCTCCTCAAACTCATGGTTGGATACCCTCGTTGTGGATAGACCAGGTCTGCTTATTAGTTATTTTACATTTATCTGTGTTCGTTGGCCTAGTTTTTGTTTTATCTCTAGACCTTGCAAACGTTTTGGTTTTAGAGTCTGCAACATCTAGGTTATTTTCTTGGGATGCTATTGTTGCTGCTGCAACTAGCTCCCAGATACCGACCATCCTCGCATCCTTACCAATTTGGCCTTTCAGCGCTGGTTCTTTACCAGACTCTCCTCTTTTCTAGTACCTATCTTGCCACTTTCCTCTGGCGATCTGTTTCTCCGGCAAGCCGTTTTCAGTCTATGGGTGGTAGGTGGCACTTACTCCTTTGGGATCACGCCCATATCTCCACACATGTTGGTTGGACATCCCCCCATGTGCCCCGAATGCCTCGTTAATCAACGTCTTGCAACCTATTAGCACATCCATGTCAGACTCAGAATTTTTGCCATATTTGGAGTTTGTTCTAACGACGATCTTTATCCTGGCTGTTTGTGGATTCATTCCCCACACGAGTTATCTCCCTTATAAAACATTCCTCCCGCATCCTGAGCCTGTCGCATTTATTTTTGGTCTCCCCTATATCATTTCTACCTTTCTGCCGGATCACCCACATTTATTTCTGTCAGATGACCCTTTTAATATATTCCATTGGGGTCATTTCAAATCCATAGGCTTATGGCAGACCATCTTTCCAACTCATCTTCCAACGAGGCCCTCATCAGAGCCACGATGGACACTGAGTCACTACTACATTTTGTTGACTCTCGAAAACGTGGAGGCCCACATTCTCTGGATACGTGGCACAATATCTTGGGCGAGGCTAGTCCGACAAGTGGCTTCCATGCATCCCACGATTCACAGGGTGGCAATCAAGTTGCATGGGGCCGACGTTCCAAAAATAAGCAGCGCTCTATAAAAACGACCTCTCCACCACTTACTCTATCTTTGGAGAATGTTGTGCTTATTGATAGGATTACCAGCTTACATAAATGAGATTTGGTTGGCAAGTGGTATTTCGCTGATTTCAGTGACTCAGACATGAGAGATTGGGTGGGGAAAAAATGGAAAACCATGTTAGGGTATATGTTGACTATTGTTCGGATCTTGAAGGGGTGGTATAGCTTCCATTTCCTAAGTCAGGAGGACTTAGAGAAAATCAAATTAGTGCCATGGATTAATGGGAAAATCTTCCTCGCACTGCACCATTGGTACATATGATATAATTCACTCCATAACACACCTCATAATAAACTCATCTGGGTGAAGCTTCCCGACTTTCCTATAGAACTTTGGACAAAACAAGTCCTTTTGGATATAGGAAATGTGATTGGAAAATTTGTATACATCGACCCACGCAGCTTGGGAGCACAGGATAAAAGGGTGGCTTGGATCCTAATTGAGAAATAATATCATGGGGGCTTCCCGGATCACATTGATTTACATTGGGGAGAGACTCAGTTATCACAAAGATTAGATTTCTGGGGAGTACCCTTTCGGTGCTCACTCTGTCACCATACTGGACATTTGTTGGCACAATGCCCTCGTCGACCGGGCGATTTACTACATGGAAAACCCCACATTAATCATCCAAAGGGTCGTGACGGTGGAAGACGACCTTCAACAACTTTTCAGAATGCGATTTCTCCCTGGCGGCACACCAGTATTTCTCGAAATTATTTTCCTCATCATTCCTATGCTCAGAATTCCTCACTAAATGGATCTTTGCCTATTCCAATTCCATCATCCCCTCTATCTTCTCTAAAGCTGGACTCCCAAGCCCCATCTAGTCCTACCATACGGGGCCGTATTTCGCCCCTGGATGCCACCCATCCCAACTTGGACATCCTACCACCTTTACCGACTCCTTTCTCATCACATGAACTTCCTTCCACCTCCCATTTTTCGTATGTTCCTTCCTCGTCGCCCTCTCTTTTTTCAAACCAGGGTAAAGGGCCTAGGACTAGTGTAACTCCACCTAACTTGCCTCTACACTCTCCTACAAACTCTATTGGCAGTGACCTGGATTTTCTGCTGAATAGGAAATCCCTGGATTTGTGCTCCCTTACCATCCACAAATCTATTGGATCACCTAGCCCCACATCAACCCTACATCGGCTAGCAACATCACTGTCAGGGGGACATAGAACCGTGGAAGCATACATTTTAGGGGACCACCTAGAAAAATCCCCCTTTCCTCTCCCCCAGACAGATTCTTGGTTGATGTGCCAATTGCCGACATCCATACCTCACGGGCCCTTAGATCACGGCAACCCAAGATGGTTTCTCCATGACATTCATCCTTTCTCTAAACATCCGGGGATTGGGGGATGCCCCGAAATTTTGGGCCCTCATGAGTCTTTTTGCTTCACTACGTCCTACTATCATTTTACTACAAGAATCTATGCACTTTATACCTCAGGCAATACAATATTTCTGGAAAATGCTCCCAGGATGGCATATATCTGCTACCGCAGCAGTGGAATTCTCTGGTGGTTTAGTGGCGATCTGGGACCCTAAATGGGTCAGCTTTAAAGCATACAGGTGTTTTGCGAGCATACTACTTGAGGGACATATTCGCATCCTAGGTGGAAGAATCCAGATACTAAATACATATGCACCTTATAGGGACTGACCCATCTTTTGGGATTATCTATTCTCCTCTAGTATAATGGAATTAGCCTCCCTTATCACTGTGGGAGATTTAAATTGTACTTTTTCTCAAAAAAAAAATTGGGGATGATCCAAGAGACTTGACCCTCTGGCTGGGATGTTTCGAGATGCGCTTATTACATACAATTTTATGGACATTTTCCCGAATGAAATGGCACCTACTTGGGATAATGGGTGAGGAGGGGAGGTGTATATTGCCAAGAGACTGGACCGCTTTCTAATACATGAGCAGTTGATTGACCGTCTTGGAGAGGTGCAGACAAATATCATCAGTAACTTCTTATCCGACCACAGGCCTGTTACTCTAGCCTGGAAGAGGCCGCGGGTGTGCCTTGGCATGCCGTTCAAATTCAACAAAACTTGGTTAAAAGACTCGGATTTCAACACACTTGTGCGAGAATCCTGGAACTGTGGGCGGGATACTCACTCATCTCCCATGGAACATATTCTTGGAAAACTGGAATCTCTCCAAGGCGTCGTAAAATCTTGGCAGAAAAATAAAAAACAATCTATGGAAAGAGAAATCAGGGATATTCAATGTGAACTGGACACCCTTCTCACCCTGATGGCCACAGATAATTTTCCTGCTACCACCCGAACACACATTCGGGAACTAGAGGTAAAAAGAAATCGTATTTTAGATACTCAAGAAGCAACTTGGCATCTAAAGAGTCGAGCTATCTGGATAGAGGGAGATAGGAATACAAATTTTTTTCACCGCTTTGTGAACCATCAGCACACGACAAACTCTATTTGGGAAATACAAGACGCTAAGGGATCCCATATTCAGTCACAGGAGAATATCTCCAAAGCCGCCATTTCACACTTCAAAACTGCTTATGAGAAAAAGGACAATATAACTGCTGAAGAACTCATTTGGGCAATAGAACATGACCCGACTATGTTTGACCAGGACTCAATGAAGCCCTGTATAGATGCATCACGGAAGAAGAACTTCTCAACGTCCTCAAATCTTTCAAATCTGACAAAATTCCTAGCCCAGATGGGTGTACCGTGGATCTATTCACACATTTCTTTGATCTTTTCAAACAAGATCTACTTCAAATGGCGGAGGAGTCTAGACTCTCTGGGCATATACACCATCGTATCAAGTCCACCTACATTGCCCTCATCCTGAAGCGTAATCCTCCTATCTCTTTTGATGATTACAGGTCTATTTCACTATGCAACCTCATCTACAAGATTATATCCAAAACCATAGTAGGCCGACTGAAGGATACTCTCTCCTGCCATATATCCCCCCAACAACATGGTTTTCTAAAGGGCCTTCAAATACATGATGATGTTGCTAATGCACAGGAATGCTTGCATTCCATCCATACAAAAAACCTAAATGCTGCTATTCTACAAGTTGATCTGAAGAAAGCTTTTGACAGTCTAGATTGGGGCTATCTTAGGCTGGTCATTTACAAAATTGGATTACAACCAAAATGTGTGGATTGGATTATGGCATGTGTCATTAATGTTGATTATTCTGAGATCATAAATGGGTATCCTTAAAAATTCTTCCGGGCTGGGCGGGGTCTGAGACAAGGCTGCTCACTATCGCCCCTGTCATTCATTCTAGCTATGGATGCCCTAAGCCTGCACATCTCTCATGCAGTGGAACGAGATCAATTTCAGGCTCTTAAGATTAGCTACAACATCAACATTTCACATGGCTTTTTTGTCGATGACGTGTTGATTATGGGTATGTTGTATCGTCTTTCTTGGTTATGCCTTTTTCACATTTTCAGAAAATTTGCAAATGCTACTGGTCTTTATTTGAATGCACAAAAATCTACCTTGTATCATGGAAATTGTGACTTGGATATCATTGTCTACATAAAGACCCTGTTCGATATTGATGCCAAATTGATGGATCTAGGTATCAATTATTTGGGTATCCATATAAAACCATGTAATTATAGAAACACTGATTGGCTATGGCTAGTTGATAGATTTTTTTTTTTAAATCAGGATGGGAATACATAAATCTTTCCCTGGGAGGGCAGGTTATCCTTTCCCAAGCTGTTCTAAACCAACTAGGAGTTTATTGGGGCCACCTTTACCATATTCTTGCTACTATCATTCTCTCTCTTAACCGAGTCATGGCCAATTTTATCTGGGGGGCAAGTCATATTCAAAAGAAATTTCACCTTGCTAAAATATCTAAAGTCTCTCTGCCGAAAGTTATGGGGGGATGGGGAATTCTAGATCTCCGCCATTTTGGACAGGCTTTACTTATCAAGTCCCTTTGGAGAGGTATTTTTGGTACCGGAACCTGGAGTCTGGTCATCAGACAAAAATACCTTAAGAAACATGACTTCACTTTCTGGTTCCGTAAAGGAACCATTGGAGCCAGGAATGGATCTGCCATCTGGCTTAGTTTCTGAAAAGTCACCAAAATCTTCCTGCAACATCTGGTTTGGAACATTGGCACGGGCCACAATATTCTCATTGGATCTGATCGTATCCTAGGTTATGGTGATGTTGACAATATCCCAGATCTTCTTATTGCCTCCCTCAATAGAAGGGGCATCTTTTTCTGGAGTCAAGCCATAGTATCTTGGAGGGGCCCTCATCCCATCTGGAAATCTGCACAAGAGTTGGGGTTATCTAGCAATTGGGACCTGGAATGGGAGCGCATTGTCGCTGGGATGAATAATCTGCCACGCTGGAGGGGAAGATGCAGAATGACAACATTAGTGTGGTAGATACATACCTTTCACTCTCTTCAAAGGTCTCAAAATTGACTGAGAAACATCCCCTATTTGCATATTGGAAAACCAACATCCCCAACAAAATCATCCTCTTCACATGGCTAGTTTTTCATAACAAAAATCTAACTTGGGAAAACTTGCAAAAGAGGCAATGGCATGGACCAGGCATCTGTCCTATTTGTAAGAAGGAATCTGAAAGCAACAATCATATATTCCTCAATTGTCCTCTCACCTCACAGATATGGAAAGGACTTTCTTCTCACTTAGGTTTTCCTTTTTACCAACATGCATGCATAAAGGACTGTCTATTATGGTGGACAACTCAAAAGGCTGACTGGAAAATCATACCTCCTATTTGTTTTCTGGAAATCTGGAAGTGGAGGAACAACTACATCTTTCAAAATGGCACTGGGAGTTTCCACAATGTTATGGAAAAGATCATCATCTGTTACACTCTATATTCCACTAAGGACATAAGCAAAAAATTCCCTTGCCAAAAGAAGACTGAGTTTCAACCAATATACCCGATGGGTTTTTTTGATGGGGTTGTACAACAACAAGTGTGTGGATGCGGTTTCTGGCTGGCCATCTCAAAGGAACAAATTTTCAGAGTTTATTGGCATGGTGGAAGGGGCACAAACACTAAAGCTGAGGTATTGCCATTATGGGGCCTCATATGGTTCACAATTTGGCTGGATATTCCTCTCATCCACATCCATGGAGATTCTAAAGTAATTATAGAGCACATTAAGGGAACTGCTAAAATCACAAATCCTTTAGTTCTTGGTTGGCTGACGAGAATTGAACTGTTACGGATGCAGCACAACAATTTCTCTATCAGACATGTTGACAGGAAACAAAACATAGATGCTAATGAACTATAGAAGAAGGGCTTAACTAACTCCATTGGGAAAATGCACTTAACTGTTACTGTGGACTAGGAGAGCATTAATATATAAGATTTCCCCTTCCCTGGATAGGATTTCTCCCACCATGATATTTTTTTGAATTTTTGATGCTTTGCAGAGTTTTTTTTTGTTTATATGTTTTTACAAATTTTGTCACATAATACTATTTCTAATACAAGTGTGGATACAACAAAGTATATTTTTGGTTTGGATTCGTGGAATGATGATAAGATGCACTTCATCTCAGGAGAAGGAACAAGGCAACTAGAATTTGGATGTTTGGCCACTGGGCTCAAGAGTGTCCTCTCCGAGGATTTGACTTGACAACTCATTGCTTGTTTCTGTTTTTGTCTCCTCGTAGATGGTGAATTACCTGAAGAGTATTTGTTTTTCTTTTTGGCTGGGGTGAGAAACTATACCAAAGAATTGTCATGTTGAAGAAGCTGCTGATGGACACAAGTTACTCAATTGGGCTATTTTTTGTTTTTGTCTCGATGTGGTACGGGCACTCTTAGGACAACAAAATTTTCAAAATATTGTTACTTAACTGCAATGCAAGACTGTTTTTTGTTACAGAGATCATGTATTTATGACATCTTTTATTAAGCTGTTTCTGGATTGCAACTTACACATACTTGTATTTCAATCTGTAATCTTGTTGTATATGGACTTTGGATTGTTATATCCCTAGCATTACAGGCATTATTAGATATGTATTTTCTAGACATTGCAGATAAGGCATATGTTAAGAATATTTGATGGACAATACATATATTTCCATATCTGATAATAATATAATATTAAACTTTTTTCGCATTGGAAAAAAAATTGAAACCGCAGTGCTAAAGATATCAAAAGAAATATACAAAATAACAACTATGCCAATTCATATATTTTATGAACGCGGGGATACACAGCAAGCTGTGCAGAAGTAAACACAATATTCTACATATATTTAGTGCACTCGTCACCCTAAACGTTGCGTCAGCACAACGTTACATTTGCACATGGACACGCAGGGTTTTATTCTGTGGCATAAAAGTTTACGAAAAGGTTTAGTCTATCTGCAGATGTTCAGGCATCCTGATGAAGAAGAACAGGGGGGCTCGGAGGAGACGAGCGTGGACACTCGGGCAGACCGCTGGGATATCGAGAGAAATCCTGGCAATAATCGTAAGTCATATAGTTGTTCCTCACAAAGTCAAGGGCTTGTTTCTGAGCCTTGGAGAGCGTAGGCGGTATGAGGTGATCCAAGTACCCGGGCAGCTTGCAATCGTGTTGTTCAGCCGTGCAACCGCTGATTATGAAGTCGCTGTAAGTTGAGAGAAAGGGTTCGTAACTGTAGTTTGCCCTGTATTTTCCTCCATCGGTTGCCCAGTCAGATGCGTCCCACACGGTTGCATAGATAGACATTGGCTTCGCTGGGTACTGCGATTCCACACTCTGCTGCTTCCGGAATTGTCGGATGGGAACGCTGTCCACGAAAAACCTGCGCTCAACCCAAGCATAAAATAAAATAAAAAATAAAAATAACTCTATAAGTAAAAAATAAAAAGACTCATGGTATGGTATTGACTCATGTGCTCAATCCAAGCATAAAATAAAATAAAAAATAAAAATAATTTTATAAGTAAAAAATAAAAAAACTCATGGTATGGTATTGACTCATGGTATTCAGGTGGAATATAACTTATTTAAAGGAAGAAACTAAAACAACCTAGATGCATCTTAACTCTATATCTACCAAACTCCAACAGAGATCAAATCTCTTTGAATCTTAAAAGTTTTGATCCCTCTAGACACTTGTAAATTTAGAGTCATGGATCCACGATGATTAAATTACAATTTAATTATTTATCAAAAAAATAATTAAATTAAAGACTTGCTCTCCCTGTTTTTAGGGCTTCCTCCAATTTTTTTTCTCCGTAATTATCTCGTACCCTAATTTTTATGCCAAAATCTATACTAAATTTGGGATCTTGTTTCTTTGTGATTCATAGTTCTTATTACCCCAAAAATATTTGTGTTGCTTAACCTTCAATTTTCATTCCTTCACCCAAAAAAAACCCAATTTATTAACATTGTTTTTCCTTTTTGTTTACTATTAACAAAAATAAAATTATATAAAAAAAATAATGTAATATAATGTAAAGATTTTAACTCTATCAAAATAAAAGAAAAATACAAATACAAATGGATCGTAAATAAAATTATTTAAAAAAAATAATGTAATATAATGTAAAGATTTTAACTCTATCAAAATAAAATACAAATACAAATACAAATGGATCATGATATTGAGAACCCACAGTGTTTATGTGGAATATAACCTATTTAAAAGGAGAATTAAGCCAGTCTAGATTCATTTAACTCTGGATCTAAGTCTATTTAACTCTAGATCTAAATCCTATAGTGACACAGAACAAGCAAAACACACAAATTCAAGTGTTCGACACAGAGCATGAAACTCTCCGAAATAATACACTTACGACAAGTTATATATATATATAATTTTGCCAACCAAATAATTTATCCTAAAACTTTAGTATATATATACTAATATTAAAAGTAAATGATAGTCCCCATAGGGAGGTCAAGTATTCAAGGAATCCGCAATCACTTGGGTAACGTACATGATGTGATGAGGAGTCCACACGACGGAGTAATTGTGGAAATCTTGCGTGGGATCGAACCAAAGATGAAACTGCTGTTCTCTTCCCACACGGCTGGTAATGTTACCGTCACCGCTGCCATTCCCGTAGATGTTTGTATGGAGTTTGTAAGGCTCCCCTGGAATCGTCCCCAGAAACTCGAAATCCAACTCATCGTGCCGATCAGTATACACCTCGCTATTAGACAACTGCACACCCATCGAGCAAACGGACGAATGCTGTGTGAGCTTATAATGAATCAACCCATACATAAATTGCATTTTGAAAAACTTAGACAACTGCACACCCATCAAGCAGACGCACAAATACATAAATTGCATTTTGAAAAACAAATTTAAGGAATTTCATTTGTCGATGCGTTTCGAATTAACTAGTGTGGTTCATTGTCAGGATAAGTTGGTTCGAAACATGTAGACAAATGAAATTCCATGTGATTTTCGCCGAAATCTTTCTCTAACTTGATATGGATCACAAAAGCCTAAACTCTATTAAATCTAAGGGAAAAAATTAATTTTCACATAGAACGTGGTCACAATCCCCGCTGTGTAACCAGCTTGCAGCTTCAGTGCCACGTTGAAAAAACCATACATGTAAGCCTGCTTCGATTTAAAACCACTTCCTGCAACAAAGCAAAGGGAGTATTTTTATTATGTGTGGAACCAAATGAATTAACTTTCAGGGTGCATGGCAGAAAAGTAAGTAGAAGGTAGATTTTAGAATATTTTAAAATTTAATTATTAAAAAAAAAATTGGATTTAATTATGAATCACATTAGATAGTTCGAAATAATAAAAGGAATATTAACTGAGTATTAAATTTTTTGCTATTTTCAAAATCTGCATTCAAGTTTAACCCTAATAAAATGCATGGATTAAAGTGGAAGCAAATGATGACCAGAATATCTATCAATCTTGAGGGTCACGGATTTTCGATCTTGGGAGACATTCTGATGGTCCGCGCTCCACAAATTGGAAAAGCCTCCATCAAACGCCATGGTCTTGAAATAGTTTGTCACTGGTTGAGAAGGCGACGGAGGTTGCGGACTTTCATCAGCTGAAACTAAGCTTGTGACCAACAGAGCGACAAGGAGCACAAGCTTATGAAAGCTAAAAATAGCTGCCATGGCACTGCAATAGCCTCCAACGCCTTTAGGTAATCCCATTACAGTTGCAGAGATTTAAAATCTATGCATTTCTTATCCCTCACAGCTGCAGACCTAATAAGAATGGAGGAGAGCACAGGAGCCCAAGCTGCAAATGTAGAGGGAACACAATTGTAGATTTAAATATGGAAAAGCGATGCCCATCCCTTTGCTTATATGTCACTTCACAATACCTGCAACACTTACTGGTTATCTTAACGAACTCAACAAAGTAACCAACACCATTAATAGAATAAAAATATTTGGCCCATCTGAGCCGGGGAAGTAAAGTCCACTTGCAGAAAAATTAAGAGCAAAACCTATATAAAAGGGTTAAATACTTGGCCCAGCACAAAGAAGTTAGCGTGTCTGTTAAGAAAGAACACCATGAAAATGCACAAGTTTGTTCCAAAAAATGAAGTACAGCTCAGAGGAAAATTTTAGGGTATGAGTTTCGAATAGACAGGGAGACATTACGATTGTAGCAGACGTAGAGTTTGAAATCGGATAACCCATTAAAGGAAAGTGAGTAAATGAAAAGGCATTATGGCACTCGAAAAGTATGGTGATAGATAGTGATGTAAAGTGTTGAGTGAGTGAATAAAAAGGTGAGTAAAAGAAAAGGGCCGTCCAAAGCCCAGTGTTGAAGCAACATACTTGAAAACACCTCCTATAGCTATAATGAAAATGAGATAAAGAGTTGAATATAAAATTTTTAGTTGAAGTTGATGTATATAAGAATATTAAAAAAATGTTGTATCCTAAAATAATGTTCCTTTGTAAAGGGAAAATATTAAATATATAAATTCTCTTTAAATTTGGTGAATAGTAATTTTTTGTTATTATGAAAAATTAAATATTATATTTAAGCTAAGAATATTGCTTTTTTTTTTTGGTGGTGGGGGAATATTAATAAACTGTATTTTATTATATTTAAATGTGTACCTTACCCTTTAAATAAATAAATAAAATATTATGATGAGTTAGGTATATAAAGAAATTATAAATATTTGAATATAATATTTATTAAATATATAATACTAATTACTAAGATATTATTAATTATGAAGATTTTTTAAAATATATTTATTTTTAAAATGGTAATAATGGAAGGGAAAATGTGTGCTTCACCAAAAGTAATTGTGTAATTGTAAATTAAATATTAAATTAATTTAAAAATTAAGTTATAGATATATATATATATAAACAATTTATGTGATTTTGAAACATATATTTTGGGTTCATACTTTATTTATTTATTTTTACATTAATTTTATGTTTTTTTGTTGGGTCCCTATAATACTAGTGATTACCCCATTACTATTGTAGTTATACCCCTTATTTATATTGTTGTGCCTCTATTACCCACATATTGTTATTTCTGTGCCCCATAGAATCCCTCTATTATTATTTTTGTGGCTTTATATTATTATTGTTAGGTCGGCTGGATTATATTGTGACTCCTTAGACTCTTGTATATAGAAAGGAGGTTTTGTCATTTGTATCATCGAAGAATTGTTCATTTATGTAATGTAAAGGAGGTTGCCCCCTCGAAGAGGCTGAATTCTAAGGCGTGGATCTCTCTTTTCTATCTTTTTGTGAGCTGGTTTCATAACATTTGGTATTAGAGCTTTGGATTCTAGGGTTTCGCTGCTCCAAACAGGTCATCGTGGCATTTTCGCTATAACTTTTTTTCTGTGACGTTTCAGAAGTCGCAAAAAAAACTCATTTGAGAAGAAATCGCGTTGAACCTTGGGTCCGAATTTCAGAGTTTTTCGTGCGATATTTTCGGAGATATGATCTGAGGAAGTTGGTCTTTTTGCATACTCCTGAATTACACTCAAAACAGGTGACCTGGGGAAAATCGTCATAACTTTCTTTCTGAGCATCGGATTGAAATTTCGTAAGAAGGTACAGAAAGAGGACGGACTGTAGTTTTCTTTTATATATTTTTCAGAGTCAAAGGTTGAAACAGTGACACGTGGCACGTCGTACAAGTTCGCTCTACTGAACTAGTCTATAATCAAGTCACTGTGGGAGATTTCGCATAACTCTTCCTTGGAGAATCCAATTTGGGTCAGACTTGTGGCATTGGAAAGAGGACACAGAGGGCTACTACAGGTCACAAATTCAGAACTAGATAATCAGAAAGTACAGAGATACATTGGAGGCAATATCGAGCTCCTACAAAGTGAAAAAAGGTGTGTAGATTTTCTTTAATTTTTGCTTAAGCTTGGTTTGAAAATTTATTTTGAAGGAATTCAAAGGGCATATTAGAGAATTATTATCGGTAACTGATGCCTCGAGGAAAGAAAATGCAAACACCTAGTAAGGAGTCTGAAAGCTCTAGCATGACTCATGAAGAAGAATAAGAAATGCTATATGATATATCAAAATTACAAGAACAAGTGCAACGAGTGTCACTTGCACAAAAAGCAACAGAATCTAAAATGGATGGTTTAAGGAAAGATGTAGAAGCTAAGATGGATGGTTTAAAGAAAGGTGTAGAAGCTAAGATGGATGGCATGGAAGCTAAGGTGAATGGCATGGACGCTAAAATTGATGGCATGGATGATAAGATGGATAAGTTGCTACAAGAAATGGTCACTAAGGGTGAAAGAGTACAAAAGGAAACTCATGATGAGAACAAAAGAAATGTTAATCATGATTCCATAGACTCTAATGTTGGATCGAAGACTCACCATGTTCCAAAAATCGATATGAGGAAGTTTGATGGCAAGGATCCCGCCACATGGATATTACAGATGGAGCAATTTTTCGATCTCAATAATGTGCAAAACACACAAAAGGTACGTATGGCAACTTTATATTTGGAACCAAATCAGTTTGTATGGTATCAATGGCTTTGTTCTCGTAAACAATTTATCACTTGGGCAATTTTTACGGAAGAATTGATAGCACATTATGAGGATACAAAAAGCAACACTTTTTTTAGCCAATTGATAAGTCTCAAACAAAAGGGTTCAATAATGGAGCACATTGAGGAGTTCCAAAAATTGAACATAAGGGTAAAAGATATTCCAGAGGAGCATAGGATTGATGTGTTCATAGGGTCTTTAAAGGATAATATCCAACATGATGTGCGCCTTTGGGAACCTGATTCATTAGAGAAGGCATTCAGGTTAGCAAGAAAAATGGAAAGCAAAATTATGGCAACTAGGAAGCATACCATTCACAACTATAAAGACGAAAGTGTTGTTGCCCATAGTCTTCCACAACCTACAAGGTTGACACCACAACAATTGGAAGAAAAAAGAGCAAAAGGGCTTTGTTACAATTGTGATAGCAAATACACAAAAGGTCATAAGTGTGCTGAGAAGAAATTATTCTACATAGATTGTGAAGAGGAAGAAGAAAAGGAGCAAGAAAGGTCAAAAGAAGAGGATATATTCCAGGAACAAAGCCTAGATGAAGAACAAATAAATCCGACCATATCTTGTAATGCATTGGCAGGAATTACCACTCCTCAAACCATCAAGATAGAAGGACAAATCAAGAAGAAAAAGGTAATAGTGTTGATTGATTCAGGAAGCACCCACAATTTTATTCATTGTAGGGTAGCAAAAGAATTGAATTGCTTCCTATATCCAGCACCAGAGTGTCAAGTGATGATTGCAAATGGAGGAACAATAAATTGTTCTGGAAAGTGCCATAATATCAAGCTATCCATGGGAGAATATGTATTGACTAGCCCAATGCTTTCCATTCCAATGGGAGGTGCTGATGTTGTACTAGGAGTCCAATGGCTACAATCCTTGGGTACAATAGCTTTTAATTTTCAAGAACTTTTCATGAAATTTTCTGTGGAAGGAAAGGAAGTTGAATTAAGGGGTATTGCAGGGAAACCAGGAAAGATAATCAGCTCTAATGGCATGACAAAGCTTCTAAAAAAGGAGCAAAGAGGTGTAATTGCACAATTATGTTCGCTAGATGTTTCCACATTGGAATCATCTATTTCTCCAGATCTCCAAAAAGTCCTGGACAATCATTCCAAGGTATTTGAGACTCCCAAAGGTCTCCCACCTATGCGTGATCATGATCATGCTATTCATCTGATTCCAGGAAGTGTTCCTCCAAACATCAGGCCGTACAGATATCCATATGTCCAAAAAAGTGAAATTGAACGTATGGTTGCAGAAATGCTAGAGGCTGGTATAATTCAACCGAGTCAAAGTTCTTTCTCAGCTCCAGTAGTATTGGTGCACAAGAAGGATGGATCATGGCGCATGTGTCCAGATTATAGGGAGCTCAACAAGCTCACTATTAAAGATAAGTTCCCCATTCCTGTCATTGATGAATTACTGGATGAATTGCATGGATCAATTTACTTCACCAAGTTGGATCTTCGTTCGGGATATCATCAAATCAGAATGAAGATTGAAGACATTCCGAAAACGACATTTAGAACTCATGAGGGTCATTATGAATTTTTGGTCATGCCTTTTGGCCTTACCAATGCACCTTCAACATTTCAAGGTTTGATGAATTCAATTTTCAAACCATTCCTTAGAAAATTTGTGTTAGTATTTTTTGATGATATACTAATCTACAGCAAGTCTTGGAAGGATCATGTTGAACATGTTGACAAGGTGCTACAACTATTGGAGGAGAAACAATTATATGCAAAAAGATCCAAATGTTTCTTTGGAGTCCAGGAGGTGGAATATTTGGGTCATATTGTATCTCATGAAGGAGTTAAGGTAGACCCTAGCAAAATTAAAGCCATTAAGGAATGGAAAATCCCCACATCCATAAAGCATCTGCGAGGATTTCTTGGGTTGACAGGGTATTATCGCAAGTTTGTTAAGAATTATGGGAGAATAGCAGCACCTCTAACAACATTATTGAAGAAAGATTCATTTTCATGGACTCCGGAAGCAACAAAGGCCTTTAAACATCTTAAGGAGGCAATGTGCCAAGCACCGGTCTTAGCTACACCAGACTTCACAAAAACCTTTATTGTGGAATGTGATGCTTCAGGAAATGGAATTGGTGCTGTTCTAATGCAAGATGAAAGACCCATTGCTTTTGAAAGTCGTCCAATCAAGGGAAAGTTTTTAAGCAAAGCTATTTATGAGAAGGAAATGTTGGCAATACTCCATGCACTTAAGAAATCATCTACAGAAAAGGGAAGCAAAATGTGGTGGCAGATGCACTCTCAAGAAAGGATGAGGATATGGAAGCATTGTTGTGTGCCATTTCTATTATCCAACCAGATTGGATAAATGAAGCAAAGGAGGAATGGAAGAATGACGAAGAAGTGTGGGCACTTATTCGAAAGCTACAACAAGATTCAAGTACTTCTGATACATTTAGCTGGCAAAATGATTCGTTATGGTACAAAGATCGCTTATACCTCTGTAAGAATTCCCAGCTAAAACAAAAGATTCTTATGGAATTGCACACTTCTCCCTTAGGAGGGCACTCAGGATTTTTAAAAACTTACCACAGGGTTAAGAAGGAATTTTTTTGGGATGGCCTTAAATCAGATATTCAAAAGTTTGTAGCGGAATGTTTGGTTTGCCAACAAAATAAAGTTGAAACAATTAAGACACCGGGTCTATTACAACCTTTATCCATTCCAAGCCAACGTTGGGAGGAGGTTTCAATGGATTTTATCACAGGTTTACCCAAGTCTGAGGGAAAGATTGTCATCATGGTGGTAGTTGACAGACTTACCAAGTATGCACACTTTTGTGCATTATCACATCCATTTAAAGCCAGTACAGTTTCTACTGCATTTATGGAAACAGTTCAAAAGCTACATGGAAACCCAAAGATTATTGTAAGTGACAGAGATCCCATTTTCACTGGAAATTTTTGGACATAATTATTTTCTTGTCTTGGTACTCAGTTAGCTCATAGCTCATCTTATCATCCTCAATCTGATGGGCAAACTGAGATAGTGAAAAAATGTTTGGAAGGATATCTTCGTTGCTTTGTATCTGATAAACAGACACAATGGGTCAAATGGTTGCCTCTGGCTAAATGGTGGTATAACACTTCCTTCTATACAACAACAAAAATGACCCCATTTATGGCACTTTATGGGTACCAACCACCATCAATCACATCATATTTAAGAGAAAATTCTAAGGTTGAGGCAGTGGAACATCACATCGAACATCAACAACAAGTCCTCTAACTCTTAAAGGATAACCTCATGTTGGCACAAAATAGAATGAAACAACAGGCAGATCAACATCGCAGTGAAAGAAGTTTTGATGTAGGTGATTGGGTATTCCTACGGCTACAACCATATAAGCAAATGTCCCTAAAGCAAGCTAAGAAGGATAATAAATTATCACCAAAGTATTATGGTCCGTACAAGGTGTTGGAAAAGATTGGTACTATGGCATACAAATTGGAGCTTCCTACAGCTTCTCGATTGCACCCAGTTTTCCACGTTTCATGTTTAAAGAAGGTTATAAGCGACAAGCTCCCAGTTCAAACAATATTGCCAGAACTTGACGAGGAAGGAAAAATTATATTGGAACCGGAAGCAATCACAGAAACAAGAACTCGACAGCTACGAAATCGATCAATTTCTGACTATCTTATCAAGTGGAAGAACTTATCCGCTGAAGATTCCACATGGGAGGATGAGAATTTTATGCAGAAGTATCTAGAACTGCTCAAGCGTTGAGGACAACACTTTTTTGAAGGAGAGGGGCATGTTGGGTCCCTATAATACTAGTGATTACCCCATTACTATTGTAGTTATACCCCTTATTTATATTGTTGTGCCCCTATTACCCACATATTTTTAATTCTGTGCCCCATAGAATCCCTCTATTATTATTTTTGTGGCTTTATATTATTATTGTTAGGTCGGCTGGATTATATTGTGACTCCTTAGACTCCTATATATAGAAAGGAGGTTTTGTCATTTGTATCATCGAAGAATTGTTCATTTATGTAATGTAAAGGAGGTTGCCCCCTCGAAGAGGCTGAATTCTAAGGCGTTGATCTCTCTTTTCTATCTTTTTGTGAGCTGGTTTCATAACATCTTTAAAATGGTTGAAATATTCATATATGTTTTTTTTCCAAAAACATTATCTAACATAATTTTTAACTATGGAAATTTACAAAGATAAACTCCATATTTATATGACTTACAAATAAACTATAAAATTAAATTACATAATTAATTAAAAATAATTTATTTATTTTCTTTATATTATATATCTTAATTCTCTATTCAATTTTTTTTGTTATTTCTAATATATTGTATCTTTTTTATTGTATATTACTAACATGCATTCAAATTATATCAACGCATGTATGTAGATTTAAAGAATAAATAATTTAACATGTTCTTACTTGTTTTATGTTAATGAAATACACTTAGTTCCCTATATTACATCTTGACAACCACCATCATCTTTCATCTTTACTTGAAAATGAACTTCAATTATGTAAATAAGTGAAAATAATTTTTTTTGAAAGTTAAAGGAAAAAACATGCAATAAAAAACAAATATATTGTCTAACATAAAACAATTTTTAGAATATATATAATATTTCTTTTTTACTTTATATAATTCTTGTTATTTAAATTTAATTATGTAATTATCTTGACATGGTTAGTGTCATCAAATATTTTTATTTATTATCAAAAATATAGCTTACTGTTTCAAAATAAAGCATAAGATTGAATACATTGAGAGAATGATATATATTTGCTTAGCTTATAATAATTATATTAAAGTAAAATAATATATTAAAGTAAAAAACATAGTATTGTTCAATTAATTAGAGTTATATTAGATTAAATATATTAAATTAATTAATATAGAATTATTCAACTATTTAAAATAAAGTTGGACTAGTATTAATTTAATTAATATGGAATTATTTAATCAATTAGAATTGGGTTAAAATAATTAAGAGGATAATTTTAATCAAAATTATATATTTATTTTGAAAAAACAATATACATCTACATCTTTAAAGTATTTTCACACAAAGTATTTTTCAATCTTGCATTCATTTTCCCATATGTAATGTGGTTTCACATTTTTACTATCAACATGTATCCATGTTAACCCAAATTCTATCAAGGTCGTCTTTTAGATTGGAAAACTTGAAAAAAAAGGTTTGGTGGACCTAGAGCAATTTGATCTCTTTCACTATGTGTGTGTGAGAGAACACCATTTAAAATCAATGTTAAGTATGGAAGGCATTACAACTTCTTTATCTTAAATTTAACCATCAAGAATTATTTTATTTTCATTTTCTTTATATAATTTTATTTTAAATTATTGTTATTATTATTATTTGTAAAAAGAATATATATATAATCATGGAGATTTCATGACCACTTTAGTATGGAGATTATTAACCTATAAATAGACTTTGCTACAATACTATGTGCCAATACCATGACTTATCAATACCACATGCCCAAAAAACTATAACTTATTTCAAGTCAAAATATTTTATATATTTTTTTATTTCAATTTAATTTTATAATATGTTTAAAATTAAACTCAAAAGTTCCCACAAGGTTTAGCAAGACAAAAGGATTTAAATCTTCTTTGATTGGATTTAAATCTTATTTGACTCACTATATAGAGGCAAGGCATGCTTAAAGTCAAATATTATTGGGTCAATCATAGCTCCTCTTCTCAAGGCAATGGTTGTAACTACAAGAGTGATGAGTCCTAGTCTCTACTCAAGTATAGAAACTTAGATGGGGTGATGAAATCGGTAGTATATTCTCAACTAAAGAAGCATAAAACTTTGAAGCCAAGTTCAATGAGATCCCTAAGGGCTTTGTTTATAGTAATTTTTGGAAATGAAACTATGGTAAAAAGTTTCAATATTTCTTTGGCTCCTCGTACAAAGGAAAACACTAACTTGGGAAAAAATCTAGAAAAAAAACTTCCTGGGGCCCTCAAGATGTCATTTGTTTTTTCTTGAATCTAAAAATTTGGAGCACTTATTGTTTCTCTTGTTACAACCATCTATGGACTACCTTGGAGATCTATGAAGCGCTCAGATCATGACCCCTTAAGTATCTCCTACACCATCATAAAATGGAGAGTGAAAGTGTTCAACAACCCCATTTTAAATAGTACTTGAGTCCTCTTACCGAGTTTGCTTCTTTGGAGTATTTGGAAGGAAATGGACCATTGCATATTAAAAACAGCTCCCTCTCTCAGAACCATCTTTGGCTCCTCATTCAATAAGATGTCTGAGAATTTATAGTAATGCAAACCTTGTTAGACCAGGACTAACACACCTTGGGGGAGAAACATCCATTCTATCATATTGGAAACTACACCCTAGTACCCCCTTTCTCTTTCTACTTCTCTCACTAGATTTCCATCTATCCCATCTAATTGGACACCTCCTCGCCTAAATTTCCTAAAGCTCAACTTTGATGGAGCTTTTAATGTAAATCAATGGATTGTGTTCTTTGATAACATAGGATCCTATATGGTGTATTGTAAATGGTGAATTTAATACAATGAGAGTTAGAGTGCCACTTTAAAAAATTGTTAGTTTTCCTAGTTAAGTGCTTCTATGGTAAATATTCAAGTATTATGTGTAAATGTTAAATTTTACTTTTTTTGTTTATAAAGAATTTATGTATGGATTTCTTTACTATAAAGGTTTAAAAATAACATTTGGTATTAAAGTGGTTATTAGCTTTAGGGGACACCTTCAATGCTAAGGGTTCAATTGTCTTGGCTCTATGATCAACCTATTTTTATTAGGAACTCCATGGTTGTGTTTAGAGAATGGAAAATATTCTAAAATTGAGATCTAGAAATTTAATAGGAAAATATTTTAACCATGGAACTTCAAAATGAAAGACTTGTTGTTAGAAAAAAGAATAGTTAATTATTGTAAATCATATTACTACACAATAAGCATGTCAATAGGAGACTGGATGAAGTCAAATAGGAAGGAAAATAGTGCAATCCAGTTATGTCTTTTGGATTCAATGTTAGTAAATATTTTAGGAGAAGTTATAGCCAATTCATTATAAGATAATCTATGGGCTTTGTGGACACCTAATCCTCTAAGGGTTGGTGTGGAAGCTTAACAGCCAAAGGGAGTCCAAGAGACCACTTGGAATATGAATCGAAGGGTCACACCATGTACTATAAATGTATATCATTGTTAATAATATAGAAACTTTCATGCTTATCTTTAACATTCTGTTGCTACCATGTATGTGTTTAACATGGTATCAGAGCAGGCGATCTCCTGCCTTGCTCAAGTGTGAGCCACCTGTTTTTGTGGCCATTGTAAACCAATGCTCTCTTGATTATGCCTTTCTGAGCATTTGTTAGAATAGAGGTTGTTACCTCTATCAGCGCTGCCATTCCTCTGTTGTGAGCAGACCTGCCCCTCCGACTACAAAGAGGAATATTGCTAGGCATGTCCCTCTCTACCAATGCAACGCTCTAACACTCTCTATCAGTTTCATGCTCCCACTCAGACCTGTTCCTACAAACCAACAGAAGCTGTGCACTCTTTCTCCATTCCTCGTTCAAACGTTACCTCTGCATTTTAGCTATGCATTAATTCCAATTCCATACTCCTGGTGCATTTTCTGTGATTTTATTTGAAGTCCTAAGAAATGAATTGAAGCAGTTCATGTGAAAGTCATTGAAGCAAAACATTAAATCTCTCGTCATGTCATTGGAATATATTAATCGTCGGTCGTGCTATTTGACTGCATTGGAATGGAGCTCTCAGCGATAAAGGGACTGCCATTGACTGGAAATGGATTGTTGAGTTTTTGAAGAGCAGTATTGGATGTTGTTTCAAAGCTCTACATTGAATGGTTCGAATTACAATTACGTTGGCAGCAAATATCTCTGGGTGCATTGGGTATATGTATTCATCTCTCTGCATTGAATTTATGATGGATATGGATTAGCATTGATGTTGTGAGTATTGTTGGTTCAAAACCTGTATTAATGCTATGGCATGGTTGTTGTTGTGTTAAATTTTATTGACTGTTGTTGCGTTAAACTTTATTGAAAAACCAAAACAAGCTGAATTTGCTTTTTGTGGCTTAAAACTGTGTGGAAAGTGTTTGCAAAAGTGGTATATTATTGTTCTGCTCCAATGACATACACTAGCTTCCCAGTACTACATGCTTCACTTAGCATAATGTTCGAATCCGTTGTGACTACAAAGGCATCAGCCCACGCAAAGTGCCCTAAGTGTGGGTTTGGATCTTGGCCATCCCAAATATAGACCTTTGGATGACTACCAAATTCTTTCCACATTATGTTACACACCTAAAGGGGCGTTCTTCTCAAGAAATAAATGTGTACAATCCCGCATTTACCAAGCACCTTATATAGAGTATCTACTAGCTTTACAGTAAGGTCTGTGCCATACCTACAATGCCTTGTAGGTCCCCCTGTATTCACAACAAGCAATGGCTTTGGAAGTGGTGCTAATTCATCATGCCACTGTGCAACAGCCATTCGTAATGTTGCAAAATCAGCCTGGTGCAAAGCTCCAACCGTAAGCACCACTTTTCTATCTGGTGGCTCTCTAGGAGTTATCCAATTTCGTAGAAAACGAGGAACTTATTGTCGTCCAGCAAGATTCAAAGCATAAAAATCAGGGTGAGGGGTTACCACCAAGTCAAATCGATTGATTTGACACCTCGGGTGTTGTATCTGTATTGCAAATGTATTTTGGGGAGAAAGTCTTTTTATTGCACTCGCAATTGAAACTGTGTCCCGACCAGATGCAACCACCAGCAATGGTCCCTCTTTGTCCATAATTTCACGAGCCATTATTACTCTTTGTGTTGAAGCTTATGCCTAATTTCAGCATCAAATATATTGTATGTTGATCGAGCTCACCATGTATCTTGGTCTATAATTTTTGCATTGAAGATGAGATAAATTATATGGGTAAAATTTGAGCTATATGGTTGCACCAATGTTGTTGTCTTTATGGATAAAATAGACTTGAGAAATCAATAGTATTGTCTGCCTTAAAGGGATCTTGTACACTAGTTGTTTGTTGCACATTTGTAGAGAATATTTTGTGGTGACATTGGTTCATAGCTATAAGCAAATTTTAAAGTGTAAATTTGACATTGGAGAAAATGACCCAAATTGGTGAAGTATTAGAGTTCTTGAAAACTCTGATACAATCTACTTCAAATGACACATTCCAAATCAGCAAAGGCTCTCTCTCAGAAATTCAAACTTGTCTACAATATGCACAAGAACAGATTGATTTTTTACAGCTTGAATCTCAACTACAACAGGAAGAATTACAGCAATGGAGTCATCATTCTGAACCTGTTTCTTTTTATAACATTGAAACAAGCTTCCATAAGAAACAAATTGATCAGATCATTAAGCCCCTCTCAGGAGCAGTTGTACATGCAGATGCAAAAATTCAGTCTGCACTTCCAAAGTCGATCATCAGACCTTGGGAAGAGCTTGTCCACAACAAGCACAGAACTGGTCTTGGATATGGCAAGGATGTGTCCTTTCACATTCCAAACTACTCAAAGCCCATTCAGTTTCAGAGTGTTGGATTCATTCATGACAATTCACCTCTAGCTTCTGCCCCTCTTCCATAGCAACAACAATAGGTTGTGAAATGCCAACATTGTGACCGAGTTGGCCATATGAAAGATCATTGTTTTGATCTTCATCCATGTGAGCATTGTCATAAAACCACCCATTCTTCACACAGATGCTTCAAAAACAAGCCTCCTTCAAGAACATAAATTCATCTTGGATGGATCGCTTCTTGGTAATGGGCATCAACAGCCAAGAAGATATTTCAGTCATATGTCTGAACTTGTTCTCGAGTATTGAACAGTATTGCAGTTGATTTTTCTCCATCATCTCAGCTTGTATCTGACAGGGGGGAAATGATGGTCATCTACAAGCTTCAAAGCCACATCAAGTGAGCCTGAGCCACAACCTGCCATACTAGATTCAGAGTTGTATCCTGAGACAAAGATGCCCCTGAGCATGCCTTCAGTCGGTGATACCTCTTAAAATAATTGGGGACACTTCCTCTATCAGAAGACTTCAGCTTCTTGCTAGTTTTGGAAGAGTTTCAGGAATTGCATTAAGCATTCCAGAGTTGTTTTTCATCCTTAAAACCATCACAGGTTGAGACCTCCCTTTTCATGTTGAGTTTCTCCCTTCTATGTGGGGTGAGACCTCCCTTTTCATGTTGAGTTTCTCCCTTCTATGTGGGATGAGACCTCCCTTTCATGGTTGAAGGTTTCCCTCTTCAAAATATCAGGAGCACTTCCTCTAGCAGAAGACCTGTGCATCATGCCAAACTTAGAAGAGTTTTGGGAACTGCACTAAGCATTCCAGTGTTGGTGGTCATCCTTAAACCATCGTCCTTTATACCAACACTTTAGAGAGCACATTCAGCCTAGTGCTACCATGCATTTTTTCACATTTTGTATTACAGCTGTCTTCTTGGACTCATACATAACCCTTCGTATTAAGGGGGGGGAATGTTGGACACCTAATCCTTTAAGGGTTGTTGTGGAAGCTTAACAGCCAAAGGGAGTCCAAGAGACCACTTGGAATATGAATCCAAGGGTCACACCATGTACTATAAATGTATATCATTGTTAATAATATAGACACTCTCATGCTTATCTTTAATATTTTGTTGCTACCATGTATGTGTTTAACAGTATCAATATAAGTCCTTAGGAGATGACTTTTGCTTCAAAAAAAATTGTACCTACTAAGGATAAATAATGGAGAATAGGTGATAGAGAATCTAATTGGCTTCATATTGTGTTAAGTCAATTGTTTCTTGATATAATTTTTTATCAAGATATTAAATGCATTAGTTTACTTTATTCATTTCCACATTCATGGGATAGTCTAGTTGTAGCTACTGATTGTAATGCAACCACATTAAATTTTGATGATGTGGTTTCATCCTTGTTATTTGCAGAAATGAGGAGGAAAACCATAAATAGTTAGAGCACAAATGCATTATCTGTAAGAGGAAATTCCCTTGATCGAAATAAATTAAGTTGTCAAATGGGAGATCTAAATCTTGACGTAGATCTAAAACTATAGGAAAATCCTTGAGCAAATGCTAGAGATGTGGTAAATTTGGGAATTATAAGAAGGAATGTATTTCTAAGAGTGTTGATAAGGGGATGGTATTTGAAAATTTTTCTTCTATAGAAGAGAATTCCTCCTCAGAGGAAGGAGGGTATGTGTACTTGGCTTCTTCAAACACACATATAAATCATGATGTATGGCTAATCGACTCAAGTTCTTCTTTTCCTATGACTCCCTACAAGGAGTGGAATTGAAAATATGAAAGGTATGGTCGAGATGATATTTTCTTAAAAGATGATTTGATAGCAAGGTTCACAACATGAGGAAAAGTTAAGTTGATGTTCAAGGATGGAAGGATTATGACACTCGTTAGGGTTCAATACATTATAAAATTAGTTATAAACTTCATAACTATAAGCAAGACGAGAGACGTATTTGTAAATATTATGGTTGAAAGTGATGCCTACCGGATGGATCAAATAACAATGGTGTTGTGGAGGGGATTTTGACCTGGAATTTTGTAAAATATATTGGGAAAAACCATCACTAATGGTTTTAATGGTTCTATTGCTTATCGGGTTGGAAAAGAAGACAAAAACCCTATCGTCTCTAGAGAAAAGACAATGTTATGGCATCAGAAACTAAGGAATATTGAAGATATGGGCCTTCAAGAATTACACGATAAAAGTATCATTGAAATTATATCCAATTTCACATTATATATTGATTTCTATGAAAATTGTATATATGATAAATAAAATATTGTAAAATTATCATCTTGTAGTTCTCAAGCTTCTTTAGTTGGAGTTATTTGCTATAAAATGAATATGCACAAATGTCAAGCACACATATCAATCATGACATATGGTTAGTCGACTCAAGTTATTCTTTTCATATCTCCCTACAAGGAGTGGCTTTGAAAATATGAAAGGTATGATCGAGGCGATGTTTTCTTAAAATATGACTTGATAGCGAGAGTCATAGGATGAGGAAAAGTCAAGTTGGTGTTAAAGGATGGAAGGATTAGAACACTCATGAGGGTTCAACATATTCTAGAGTTGGTTAGAAACTTCATATCTATAAGCAAGATGGGAGACAAAGTTTAAATATTATGGTTGAAAGTGAATCCTATAGGATGGTTCAAATAGAAATGGTGTTGTGGAGGCGATTTTGGCCTAGAATTTTGTAAAAGATATTGGTAAAAACCTTCATTAGTGGTTGTAATGGTTTTATTGCTCATGAGGGTGGAAAACAAGACAAAACCCCTATTGTATCTAGATAAAAGAGAATGTTATGGCATTATAAATTGGGATGTATTGAAGAGATTGTTGAGCCCTGAAACTACACCTCTTCTACACACTTTTCTAGACTTTTTCCCCTCACCAATGCCTCACAAGCTATCAAAAATCATTACATATTTATTCTAAGAGTACATTTAAGTGGTTTTCTAACTATGTTTTTGTGTTTGCTATTTGACTTAGATTTCGCTCATCAGCTGTGGAATGCAGCCACTTTCCGCAGCTGACTCGACTTTCCACAGCTATTTTTGTTGATCTCTAGGTTACAGGTGTCATCAAGCAAAACAAGGCACATGAGCAGTTCAGAAATGATCTAGACATGGACCAGGTCCTATTGGTTTAGACAGATTCGTAAAGGAAAGCCTGGGTCAAACAGTGGTCAAACGAGGAGTTCTACGACAAGCAGGTCTCTTTTTTTCAACACGTGAAGGGTCCGAGACCGTTCCTAGATCCATGGCTACATTTTGACAGCTGTAGACTGCCCCCACGATGCAAATCCAACAACCACCTTTTGGTAGATTGAATGATCTTGGCAACCATCATGCTAAGCTCATGGATGTTGTCTTTTTACGTGTCCTCCACTGAAGGTGTTTCATAGGAAAACTGTTATGTAATTTCCCTTATAAATAACGTGTTTGCAAACGCATGTAGAGTTAGTTTTTGTTGATGTAATCTTGCTGTTAAGTTTATGTATTGTGCCATGACACTGGTCTTGCTGTTGTAATGAGAGGATCCTTCCTCTGTTTTGCAATATAAGAAGACTCTGTTTTATATGACTGTGTGAGCATAATCTCGATTTGACAGCATGTTAACCAAGGCCGTGCAAAGGGCCCCTGCTGGCTAAGGTTTCGTCCTTTTATTTCTATAAAGTTTTCATGTGTTTTTGTTTTATTTCCATTTTAGATATTTCGTAGTCTATGCACTTATGTATATTTCACATTTCAATTATAGTGTTGATGTTTCATTCGTGTACATGATTTTCCAAGCATTGTATATTTGTGCTAACACTAATCAGTGTGTTTCAGGTTAGGATAGGCCCGGGCATTTTCATACAATTTTTGCAGTAAATATTGACATGAGATTGTCCTCTCTGCTAACTTTGTTTTTCTTAGCTTTCAATTTTAGTTATGCTTTGATTTCAGTCTTATTCATTTGATGTTGACAATTAGTTTAAATATCAAATTCTTCATGTCATTTAACGTTATCTCCAGAGCCATGTCTTAACCCTGAAAAGCCACTTGGCGAGCTATCAGATTTTGAGTGAAGTGATTTGATTCTTCATGTTATTGACGTTATCTCCAGAGCCATGGCTTAACCGAGAAAAGTTACTTGGTGAGCTATCGGACTATAAGTGAAGAGACTTGATTTTATTTTTATTTGCAAGTAGATAATTTAGATATCAATTCCTCATGTTATTGACGTTATCTCCAGAGCCATGGCTTAACCCCGAAAAGCTACTTGGCGAGCTATCGGACTATAAATGAAGTGAACTGGTTTTACTTTTGTTAGTTTGCAGTTTTTGAGTTGTTTGAGTGCAATAGCTTAACTTTTATTTCTGTATTTAGATGAATAACAGAGATAGATATTTCATGACCAATAGTTCATCATTTGTTTGATTCAAATAGCTGCACATTTACATTCTTGTTTAGCTGCACATTTACATTCTTGTTCAAGTATTAATTTCATCACTAGAATGTTTTGAGATCCTCTGAAGTGTTAAGTTCTGGAAGTCATCATAAAGGAAATAATTGCCTTAAAATCTATACCCAAACTTGCCTTATAAAGTATTCTTAAAAACTTAGGAATCAGATTTCCATTTGCCTTAGGAGACAAACCAAGATAAAACCCCCAAAACAGGATAAAATTGAAAACAATAAAAAGTAAGAAAGAGGTTGTCTTGCACATATAGTGCGCCACACTTCATCAGTTTACGACTCCCGGTTTGATAATTAATGTAGCAATTAGGACATACTAAATTGATTAAACATTTTGGCATCGTTGCTAGGGAAGTGTAACTAGGTAGCCGATCTCTTAAAAAAAGAAGAAGGGAAAAATTGATAACTTCTTGAAGTATGCTCTCCTCTTGCACCTAGTATGATCTGGAGGATCAAAAAAGAGAGTTATTAGTTCAATAATTTCTTGATTATGCTCTCTTCTTGCACCTAGTGTGACCTGGAAGATTAGAAAGAGAATTATTAGCCTGACTTAAAAATAAAAAAAATAATAATAAAAAAAAATGACTTACATAGATTAAGAGATTCTAGGGGAAGGTTTATAGCTAGGGCCAAAAGTTTGATTTTCACAACTCCAGCTACTTCAAGGCATAGACAAGATACACCCCCATCATCTCCGACTCATACTCCCAGCCTTAGGATTCCTGGAATTCAAGGGGCAACAACCGAATTAGGAGATTCTCCCACACTATTTACTAAATCTGATCTAAGAGAAGAACCTTTCTTCACTTCTACAGGGGAACATATTGTAATCAAAGAGGTAGAATCACCTGAAGAAGAGGAGGGAGAAACTCTTCCTCGTTGACCATTAATAGAAGAACCAGAAGACTTTGAGGAAACTATCATGACAAAGGAAGTAGTAAATGGATTTGGAGGAAGAGGAAATAATGGAGGTAGAGGTAACAATGGGGGAAATAGGGATGGAGATAACTCATTTCGATTCCCTATAGCCGATGAGGAAACTCATAAAACAATGAAAAACATTTCACCATCTGTCCTTCCAAACTTTTATGGGTTGCGAAGTGAGGATCCTGAAACATTTCTATTTGAGTTTGAAGTCTTGTGCTGAACCTATGACTATATGGAAGACTCTAAAAAACTCAAACTGTTTCCTTCAACATTGAAAGGAGCTGCTTTGAAATGGTTCATGGGATTAGTCACTCAATCTATTAGGACTTGGAATGATATGAAACAAACATTTTTTGATAGATATCTAGATTATTGTATGCCCACCAATCATAAGGATGAGGTATTCAAGATGATGCAAAGAGAAGATAAAAAATTGGAGGATTTACTTGAAAGATTTCAATACAACTTAAAGAGAGCAAAAAATGAGTAATTTAGATGAGGAAACCTTGAAAGCCCTTCTATTTAAAGCCATGAGAGATGAATGGATAGATATTTTAAACATGATGGGGAAGGGAGATATTTCTCAAATTCCACTTCATGACATAGTAGAACTATGTGTCCATCTCTCAAGAGGAAAATCTAAAACTGGAAAAGGGCCGAGACATCCTTCTCTTATTAGAGCAAACAAATCTGCAACTAGATCAGTAAGTAGGGCAGAGATTGGCAATATTCTTGATGAGTTCAAAACTGATATTCTAGGGAGCCTTAGTGAACAACTAGACACCCTTAAAATACAAAACAAGCAGAAAGTAGAAGTTGATGCCTTGGCCATCTTTTTTCCAAAATATAGAAAGAAACACGCTCTAAGGGAATGCCCCTTGGATGCAAAAGTTGTAGAAACATGTATGATTTGCTCAGAAAGCCATGAGACCAAGGATTGTCCTTCAATTCCTGGGCTCAAAGCTATCTTTCAGGAAGATCCAAATTCAGTAGAGTCCCTTTGTTTTGTTTCAAGAAGACCATGGCAGGGGCAGCAAAATTAGGGATTTAACAATCCTATGAATTTTCAACTCCCGCCAAATTGGAATTCTTGGCAACAACCTTGGCCCCAATCTCAAAATTCATACCAATCATGGGCACAAGGGATGCAAAATCCTTATGGGAGATTTGCTCAATTTTATCAATATCCTCCATCTTTTCCAAATCAACAAAATCCACCAATTCCAAATCAAAACCCACAACTTTCATTGTCATTCCCACAACAACAACCTTCTCAACAAAATCCAAATTCTCAACTCTTGCCTCCATTTCAACAAAAGACAAATCAACTACCAGCCCAGCCATTGCCAAATTCCAACAACAAAAATCCTCGAAATGCTTACATGGTAGAAGGAAAACAATTTCCTACCTATATGATTGTTCCTCTTAATGATGTTCAACTCATATCTGGTAGAATTTTAGAAAAACCTTCTATAGATGTTCAAGAGCAAGGTACCTCTGAGGAGGATTCTCTTAAAGTCAATAAATGTTCTGAGGAAGCATCTCTTCAAAACCCAACCATTCAAAAAGAAAAAGAAAAAGCGTCAACCCCCACAACTCCTATAGTTGAGCAACCTACATCTTCATCCATGCCTCCTTTCCCTGAAATATTACAAATTGACAAAGGGGTGGAAAAACAAATCTTGTTGCCTGACTCTGATTTTCTAGATGAATTAAAGAATGACTGTATCAAGATTCCCTTGCTACAAGCCATTAAAGAGATTCCTATTCTAGCGAAAATAATAAAGGAGTTGAGTCTTAAAAGACCAGGAAGGAAACCATGAGATACAAGAAGAATCCACTTGGTAGGAAAAATTGCAGATAACATGATGGGAAAAATTACCATGCAGAATTATGTAGATCCAGGTAGTCCAATTTTCAAGACACATATAAATGGGATAGAAATTCCAAACACTTTGATTGACTTAGGGGCTGCTATCAACATTATGAGTAGACAGTCTATGGAACAGCTTAAACTTCTTAATCTTCTTTTTACACCCACCTTACTGGAACTTGCAGATAGATCAATAATCAAACCAGATGGTGTACTAGAAGATATTTCAGTCTCATTAGATTCTTGGGAATATCCAGCAGATTTCATGATTTTGACTCCCAAGAGTAATTTAGGAGGACATCCACTCATCTTAGGAAGACCTTGGCTAGCCACAACTGATGCTTTCATTAGTTGTAGATCTGGAGATATGTACATTTCTGATGGTAGTTCGACAAAGAAATTCAATCTGTATCCTCCAGCAAAGGCAATTACAGAAGTAGGAGACAATGAATGGGTCGACGATGAAGATATTATACAACCTATCTTTACTGTCTCTGAAATTAGTGAAGATAGTCAAATTTTGAACACATTAGAAAATTTTGAAACATATTCAAAATATGACCACACACAATTTCAGTTAGATTCTGATATTGAATATCTATCATCAAGACAAATGTCTCTTTACTCTATGGAAGAGTTTAGCTCTACCATTGAGATTTTTCCAGGAAAAACACTGAATAACAAAAAAAAATTGGAAAAGTCACAACAGGAAGAGCTAACAAAAATCTTGCAAAAACATTCTACTGCATTTGCATGGGAGTATACTGATATGAAAGGTATTGACCCTAAGACTTGCATCCATCATATCTATATCGAGGAAAAAAATAGACCAATCAGACAACCTCAAAGGAGGATGAATCCAAATCTTAGGGAGATAGTGAAAGAAGAGCTCCAAAAACTACTCAATGTAAATTTCATTTACCCAATTTCAAATAGCTGATGGGTTTCTCGTTTGGTTATAGTACCCAAAAAGAATGGTAAGTGGAGGGTATGCATTGATTACAGGGAATTGAATAAAGCAACTTTGAAAGATCACTTTCCCTTGCCCTTTATTGATCAAGTATTAGATACATTAGCAGGAAAAAAGTACTTTTCATTTCTAGATGGTTTTAGTGGTTATAATCAAATTCAGGTAGCACCTAAAGATCAGGATAAGACCACATTTACCTGTCCGTGGGGAAATTTTGCTTATCGAGTGCTTCCTTTTGGATTATGTAATACACCCACAACATTCCAAAGAGTAGTACTAGGAATTTTTTCTGATCTAATCCATGATTGTGTAGAGGTTTATATGGATGATTTTACAGTTTATGGTGATTCGTTTGAAGAGGCATTGGAAAATTTGGAAAAAGTCCTTATAAGATGTAAAGAAACAAACCTTTCACTAAGCCATGAAAAATGCTTTATGATGTTTACTGAAGGTATTGTTTTCAGCCATCATATTTCAGGGGATGGGATTAAAGTTGATAGATCAAAAGTTGAAGTCATCTCCAAGTTACCTATTCCAAATTATCAAAAAGATGTTAGAAGTTTTCTAGGATTTACTGGATATTATAGAAGATTTATAGAAAACTTCACTAAAATAGCATCTCCACTCTTCAAACTGCTTACAAAAGACTGTGAATTCAAATGGGATCCTGATTGCCAATCAGCATTTGAAACTTTGAAAACAAGAATATCTGAAGCACCTATCTTGAGAGGACAAAATTGGAAACTTCCTTTCCATATTTCTACAGATGCTTCAGATACAGCTCTAGGGGCTGTATTGGGACAGAAAGATTTAGTTCCTTATGCCATTTACTATACCAGTAAAAATTTAACTCCTATTGAGTTGAACTATACTGTGACTGAAAAAGAGTTCTTAGTTGTTGTTCATGCAATCAATAAGTTTAGACATTATATAATAGGCTATGAAACTTTTATTCATACTAATCATTCTGCAATTAGATATCTAATGAAAAAACCCATTACTAATGGCGAAGTTACAAGGTGGCTCTTACTTTTACAGGAATTCAATATTACTGTGTTAAATAGACCAGGGAAACAAAACACAGTAGCTAATTTCTTGTCTAGGATTCAGAATACTAAAGAAGATTCTCTTGTAGAGGACAAGTTTCCTGATGAATATTTATTTGCAGTAACTACTAAGACTCCTTGGTATGCATATATAGATAACTATTTGGTTACAGGGAAACTACCTCCACATTTATTTGCTGGTGAAAGAAGAAAGATTATTTAGGAGAGTTCAAAATATTCATGGATTTCTAACGAATTGTTTAAAACAGGGCCAGATCTTGTGATCAGAAGATGTGTTAAAGAAAATGAGATGCCTGATATTCTCAAAGCATGTCATGATGAACCATGCGGTGGACACTTCGCTGACAAAAGGACAGCCTACAAAATCCTCTCTTTAGGATATTATTGGCCATCCCTCTTCAAAGATGCAAAACAATATGTCAGGAGATGTGACAACTGCCAAAGAGTAGGGAAGCCTACCCTCTCAAATGAAATGCCATTACAACCACAGGTACTCATCGAACCCTTTGAAAAATGGGCTTTAGATTTCATTGGACCTATTAACCCACCATCTAAACAAAGAAAGTATATATTGGTATGTACTGATTATGTCACTAAATGGGTAGAAGCCAAAGCATTATTTTCTGCTACTAAACATTCAGTTGTTAGTTTTCTTTATGAGGATATTTTTACTCGCTTTGGTGTTCCAAGAGAAATTGTGATAGATCAAGGAGGTCAATTCACATCCAAATTGGTGGAGAAGCTGATGGAAGAGTACAAGGTCAAGCACAGAAAATATACTCCTTACCATCCGCAAGCAAATGGTCAAGTGGAGTCTACAAACAAAGTTCCTAAAGGCATCATTACCAAGACCATTCATCTACATAGAAGAGATTGGGGAGAAAGGCTTCCTGAAGCCTTATGGGCCTATAAAACTACATGGAGGAATACAACAGGACATTCTCCCTATTAACTTGTTTATGGGAAAGAAGTTCTGCTCCCCATTGAGTTCCAAGTTAGAACCTTCAAGATGGCAGTTCAATTGGGAATGGATCTATCAGAAGCCCAAAAACATAGAATGGAGCAGTTGAATGAGCTAGATGAGATCAGACAAGAAGCAATCCTAAGAACTGATCTAGTTCAATATCAAAGAGCTAAGTGGCATGACAAATACATCAAGGAGAAAAAGTTTCAGGAAGGAGAATGGGCATTGCTATTTGATTCCAAGTTTAAAGATTTAAAAGGTAAAATATTTCAGACTCACTGGCTTGGGCCATATGAGATTGACAAAGTATTTAGCAATGGAGCGGTAAGAATCAAAACCATTGATTAACATCAAACTCCTCTTATTGTGAATGGCCACAGATTAAAGATCTATCATAAGCCACTCTCAAAGGAGGAATTTGTCAAAATCTTTCAAGACAATTTTGCAATAAGGCTGATGAAGAAGAATCCTTCTTCTCCACCAGCCTAGTCTTTGTTCTTCTGTTAAATATATATATATATATATATATATATATATATATATATATATATATATATATATATATATATATATGTATATATATGTATATATATGTATATATATATATATATATATATCCTGAAAACCAATCACTGATTGGCAGTCTTATATAGGAAATACAGGGCGAAAATCAGAAACTTCTATGCCCTATATTTTCCCAAAAAAAAACTTTTCTCATTTTATTCATAATTTCATGTCATTTCACTTCATTTCATTTCATCATCACATTTCACCAATAAAATTTCCTTTATGACCAGTTTTCATATATCATTCACTCAGTCATCATTCATTTCCATCCATCTCCATTCAGTCATATGTTCACTGTGTCAGTTTCCGCAGATGAATTCAGTTTCCGCAGCTAAAAATTGATTCTGCAACTAGTTGATTGATTCTACAATTAACACTCTGTTATTCAGCACTAACAATCAGATGGGAACCAAATGTAGGTATGACAAAGGAAAATATTTTGAAGATATAAAGCACCTAAAGCACCAACAGGAAGCAGCTAATCAAAGGTTAATGGATGGAAGTGGCAAAATTTCCAAGGTATGAGCAAGATTCATTTCAAATACCATTTTAAAGCACATTCTATATAGTTATGAAACCACTGCTCCATTATGTGTAATGATTAGAATTGATAGCTTCCATAACCGCTCCATGACCTTTACATGATTCCTCCACGAACCTTGCATTAATTTTTAACGGCCTCATGATCCGCCTCCGAATTTAACTCGTGTTTATTTGTACATTGGCATTCCACTTGCTGAACCGGGTAATTATGAGGACGTAATCTATTTGATCACGTCTGTTCCCCGCCACACAAATCCGCAGTCATTTTGAAAACATGCTCACGCCTATTCCGCAGCCTTCTATCTCAAAAGCTGAGCTCACTCTACTTCTATACTATCCCATTGAAGTTGCATTTTTCATTTCTGGCTGTTTACATCCCCGTGAACTCATTCTCATTACCTGTCTTTGCTCTTTCATTTACAACTACTGGTTTTTCTCCACAAACCTTTTCCATTCCTCGCAAACACAGCCATTTCACCTCCGTCAATCCATTACTCACTCAAGCGTATTTTAAGGTAGGAGGAAGAAATGGCTCGTTTGCTAAGAGCAGAACCGGAAGGACCCAAATTCATGGAGGGGTATCCACAATTGAAAAGCATACTAAGGAAGGCACGGTGGCTACAGTTCATCCAAAAATTCAGAGGCTACAATAAAGAAGTTTCGAAGACATTTGCGAGGTCTTTTAATGGCGTGGAAGTTGAGGTTGGAGATCTTAAATTTTCAGTCACAGAGGCATCTATGGCAGCACCAATGGAACTCCCACAAGAGGGGGAACGGTGGTTCAAAAACAAAAAC
Organism: Pinus tabuliformis; assembly: GCA_031772625.1. Lineage (NCBI taxonomy): Eukaryota > Viridiplantae > Streptophyta > Pinopsida > Pinales > Pinaceae > Pinus > Pinus tabuliformis. The sequence goes on along the minus strand of CM062808.1, from coordinate 583,659,556 downwards.
TTTGATGAGAGGGCCTGGAGAATTATCCTACGCAATCCAGGTATGGATATAACCATTTTCAAATGTGGAATCCCTGTCTCTGCTTTAGAGGAAAAGTGGACTAGTCTATTATTGATAATCCAGAAGTTTATTACATGTGAAGGATGGTTTGGGTCCATGTATATGTACCACACCCGGTTTCTAATGAATTTTCTAAGAAATCAAACCATCAATTTGCCTTACTTTTTATTGAATAGCCTGTAAAATATGTCCATAACTGTATAAAAGAATCTGGAGGACATAGAACCCCACCTATACCATCACGGCCTTGTAAAAAATTTTGATTGAAAAACAGTTGAAGGAAAAGAAGGACACCTGGGAATAGTTTTTGGTTAGAAACTTCTTTCAGGATCCACCTGAAACACCCAAGAGCAGCTCAGCAAGGAAAAGTAGGAGAAGAAAAACAAGTGTGAGAATTCAGGACACTCCTACTAACATAGCTAAAGAAACTAATAAGGAAGAGAAGCTGTCTGAAAGTAGGAAGGAAAGAACTGAGGTTAGGAAGCAAATAAAATTAAAGGGGAAAAGAAATATTGAAGTTGTCTATTAAACCCCAGAGCCTTCCTCAGAAGAGGACCACCAAATACTTTCTGAAAGACTAGTTTACCTTCAAGAACAATCAACTGCAACAAAGAGGAAAGGGAAAGAAAAACAGAGTCTCGAGAAAGAAGACACTGGCTCACAAAATCTAAGGAGGAGCTCCAGACTTAAAGGAAAATTGAGGAAAGTACAAACTAAAGGGAACCACTTCATTGATTTAGGAGGGGAAACACCGGAATAGCCTCCAGCAATCCCTCCTGGCCGTAGCCCACACCATACTCCTATTAATCAACCAAATTTTGAGATCAGTCCTTCTCCGCTAGATTTTGAGATCAGTCCTTCTCAACCAGATTTTGGGAACATCCCAAGAAAGACTACACCTGAGATAGATCTAACCCAGCAAGAAATGTATGATTATATTGAGACGTTGGAGAAGACTACCACAGATCAAGGCACTTCATCTACCCAGCCTAATACAGCCCAGGAAACTCTAATCCAATCATTAAAACAGGAAGTTTTTGAACGGGAGGTCCTAAATAGACACATCAAAAGAGAAAATGAAACATTGAAAGAACAGAGCAAGTTGGATAATATTATTCACAACAACACCATGTTGCATCTTGGGCTATGGCAGAAGAAAAATAGAAAATTGAAGAAAAAGAGCAGGAGGTTGAGCAGATCTCTCATCAACCTCAAATTCAAGTGCCTAATGAGGAAGCTAAGGATGATAGTGGTCCCAAGAAAGAAGAAAAGAAGACTAGATGTGTTAGTAGAGGTCTCAGAACACATGAACTGAAGGGAGGATGATCACAGTTTTGGTTGCATGAGGACGTGCAACACCTTCACAGTGGAGGTATGTTGAGCCCTGAAACTACACCTCTTCTACACACTTTTCTAGACTTTTTCCCCTCACCAGTGCCTCACAAGCTATCAAAAATCATTACATATTTATTCTAAGAGTACATTTAAGTGGTTTTCTAACTATGTTTTTGTGTTTGCTATTTGACTTAGATTTCGCTCATCAGCTGTGGAATGCAGCCACTTTCCGTAGCTGACTCGACTTTCCACAGTTGTTTTTGTTGATCTCTAGGTTACAGGTGTCATCAAGCAAAACGAGGCACGTGAGCAGTTCAGAAATGATCTGGACATGGACCAGGTCCTATTGGTTTAGCCAGATTCGTAAAGGAAATCCTGGGTCAAACGGTGGTCAAACGAGGAGTTCTATAGCAAGCAGGTCTCTGTTTTTCAACACGTGAAGGGTCCGAGACCGTTCCTAGATCCATGGCTACATTTTGACAGCTGTAGACTGCCCCCATGATGCAAATCCAACAACCAACTTTTGGTATATTGAATGATCTTGGCAACCATCATACTAAGCTCACAGATGCTGTCTTCTTACATGTCCTCCGCTAAAGGTGTTTCATAGGAAAATTGTTATGTAATTTGCCTTATAAATAACGCGTTTGCAAATGCATGTAGAGCTAGTTTTTGTTGATGTAATCTTGATTTTAAGTTTATGTATTGTGTCGTGACACTGGTCTTGCTGTTGTAACGAGAGGATCCTTCCTCTATTTTTCAATATAAGAAGACTGTTTTATATGACTGTGTGAGCATAATCTCAATTTGACAGCGTGTTAACCAAGGCCGTGCAGAGGGCCCCTGCTGGCTAAGGTTTCATCCTTTTATTTCTGTAAAGTTTTCATGTGATGTTGTTTTATTTCCATTGTAGATATTTCGTAGTTTTTGCACTTGTGTATATTTCACATTTCAGTTATAGTGTTGATGTTTCATTCGTGTACATGATTTTCCAAGCATTGTATATTTGTGCTAACACTGATCAATGTGTTTCAGGTTAGGATAGGCCTGGGCATTTTCATACAATTTTTGCAGTAAATATTGACATGAGATTGTCCTCTCTGCTGACTTTGTTTTTCTTAGCTTTCAATTTTAGTTATGCTTTGATTTCAATCTTATTCATTTGCTGTTGACAATTAGTTTAAATATCAAATTCTTCATGTCATTTAACGTTATCTCCAGAGCCATGGCTTAACCCCGAAAAGCTACTTGGCGAGCTATCGGATTTTGAGTGAAGTGATTTGATTCTTCATGTTATTGACGTTATCTCCAGAGCCATGGCTTAACCCGGAAAAGCTACTTGGCGAGCTATCGGACTATAAGTGAAGAGACTTGATTTTATTTTTATTTGCAAGTAGATAATTTAGATATCAATTCCTCATGTTATTGACGTTATCTCCAAAGCCATGGATTAACCCCGAAAAGCTACTTAGCGAGCTATCAGACTATAAATGAAGTGAATTGATTTTACTTTTGTTAGTTTGCAGTTTTTTATTTGTTTGAGTGCAATAGCTTAACTTTTATTTCTATATTTAGATGAGTAACAGAGATAGAGATTTCATGATCAGTGGTTCATCATTTGTTTGATTCAAATAGCTACACATTTACATTCTTGTTTAGCTGCACATTTACATTCTTGTTCAAGCATTAATTTCATCACTAGAATGTTTTGAGATCCTCTGAAGTGTTAAGTTCTGGAAGTCATCATAAAGGACATAATTGCCTTAAAATCTATACCCAAAATTGCCTTCTAAAGTATTCTTAAAAACTTAGGAATCGGATTTCCATTTGCATTAGGAGACAAACCAAGATAAAACCCCCCAAAAACAAGATAAAATTGAAAACAATAAAAAGTAAGAAAGAGGTTGCCTTGCACATATAGTGCACCACACTTCATCAATTTACGACCCCTGAATTGATAATTAATGTAGCAATTTAGGACATACTAAATTGACTAAACAGATATGACTCTTTGAGAATTACATGGTAAAAGTATCATTGGAGTTATATATAATTGCACATTAGATCTTGATTTCTATGAACATTGTATATATGATAAACAAAATTTTGTAAAATTCTCATCTTGCATTTCTCAAGCTTCTGTGGTTAGAGTTATTAGTTAATAAAGAAAGATCCACATATGTCAAGAACACATTTCAATCATGATGTATGGCTAATCGGCTCAAGTTCTTCTTTCATATGACTCCCTATAAGGAGTGGCTTTGAAAATATGAAAGTTATGATCGAGCTAATGTTTTCTTAAAAGATAACTTGATAGCGAGAATCAAAGGATGAGGAAGAGTCAAGTTTATGTTCACGGATAGAAGGATTAGAACACTCACCAAGGTTCAAAACATTCTAGATTTGGTTAGAAACTTCATATCTATAAAAAAATATGGGAGATGAATTTGTAAATATTATGGTTGAAATTCAAACCAACAGGATGGTTAAAAGAGCAATGGTGTTGTGGAGGGGATTTTGGCCTAGAATTTTGTAAAAGATTTTGGAAAAAACCATCACTAATGCTTGTAATGGTTCTATTGCTCATGAGGGTGGAAAAGAATAAAAAATCTCTATTGTCTCTAGATAAAAGACAATGTTATGGCATCAGAAACTATGACATGTTAAAGAGACTGGCCTTCAAGAATTACACAATAAAAGTATCATTGAAGTTGTATCTAATTGTACATTAGATCTTGATTTCTATAAGCATTATATATATGATAAACAAAATTGTGTAAAATTATCATCTTACAATTCTCATGCTTCTATGGTTGAAGTTATTTGTTAATAAAGGAAGATCCACAGGTGTCGGATTTATTGTCGATGCTTCAGATCCACCAACCAGTCCATTTTCAAGACTCGAGAATCATAAAGAGCAGAGGTTAAATTTTTTAATACCAGATAGGTCATTATAATATCACAAAGAGGAAACCATATGACCAACTAAATATTTTAATAAGTGGATATGATTATTAGACTAATGTAGTGTAAAGTTAATGTTACTATTAAGGGTAAATTGAATTAATGTAGCAATGATATATGTATTAATATGAACATTCGATTATAATTAATGAATTAGATTATTAATTATAATTTAAGCCCCTAATAAATACATATATTATTAAATAATATATTATAAGATTAGAATGTTACACACACATTATTAGCACCCCCCCACCACCACACACATATATTTTTCTCTTCTTGTAATACATCATTTAATAATACATATGCATTTATAGGCATTTAATAATATATATCCATTAATTATAATTAAACATTCATATTAATACATATATCATTATTACATTAACTAAATTTACCCTTAGCATTAAATTTAACCTATATTAATCTAATAATAATATCCCCTTATTCAAATATTCAGTCAGGCATAATGTTTCTTCTCTATGATATTTTTGATGACCTATTTACTATTAAAAATTTTAACCTTTGCTCTTCATCATTCTCAAGTCTTGCCAATGGACCTAGTTGTGGCTCTGAAACATCAACAATAAATTTGACATTTGTGAAACTTCCTTTGTTAGAAAATAAATTATCATCTTTTGGAATAAGTGTAAAATGAATTTTAGATTTAGTACACAGTGATGTGTTTGGACCTACATCTATTCTATTACAAGGTATATTTGTGTACTATTTTTCATTCATATTTTATTTTTCAATGAACACATGGATTTATTTCCTTGAAAAGAAATATTGTTTCTTTGGTAAATTTATAGAGTTTAAGGCTCTTGTGGAAAATTAAACTAAAAATGAAATAAAGGTATTGAGATAGATAATGGTGGAGATTTCTGCAAGAATGAATTTGAGGAATTTTGTAAGAAGTGTGTTATAATGAGGTTGTAAAAGGCTACTCCATACACACCTTAATAGAATTGAGTAGTAAAAAGGATGAATAGGATGTTGATGAGAAAACCAAGGAACATGTTCAACGATACCTAGTTAGGATACAAATTCTAGGTAGAGGTAGTGGATACTGCATGTTACTTGGTAAATCAATCACTATCATTAGCATTAGCTGACGAGACTCTTCTTGAGGAGTGGATTGGTAAAAAACAGTCTCTTTACAATTTTATAGTTTTTGTTTGTGATGTGTAGGTTTTAACCCCGTACAGAAATTACCTGCATACGAATTCTAAAACACAGAAAATAAACAATAGCGAGAGCATAACACATAAAACACATATACACAGAGATTTTCCCCTGGATCCCAAAATCGGGACTACTAGTTTGATTTTTCATTATATTCCTTTCAATGTTATAATACATCTCTATACATGCCGAAGCATCCAATACCATGAACCGAAAACCATCGCGTCCAAAAACATGTGCGGAAATCATGCACAAAACCATAGATGGGTCCACCCATCCTAACATTTCTGGGGAGCTGCCCCGAACCCCATAAAGTAGGGTTACAAGTACGCCTCAAACCCCTTGTGAACCCCCCCCCCCCCGCTACACAATCTGCGCAAAGAAGGGGGGATTTTCCCCCCTCTAACCTCCCAGTTAACTACGTGGGCTAGTTGTGGAAAGAATATAACACAACCCAACATTCTCCCACTTGTTGTTTTCTTTCCACAGGGAGCCACAAGAGAGCTTAGTCATTTTTCCAGCCCTAAAATGCCCATTGTCTCTATACACCAAGAGAACTTCTCAAAGCTCACATATTTTGTCAATGCATCTGCAGTATTCTTCAAAGTGTCCACCTTTATCAGTAACACCTTTTTATCTTCTATCATATCCCTCACAAAGTGATACTGAACATCAATGTGCTTTGTCTTTGAATGATAAGCAGGGTTCTTTGCCAAGAAAATTGCACTTTGGTTGTCACAATCTATCCTTATAACTCCTTGTACTAACCCCATACTTGAACACAATCTCTACAACCAAATTGCTTCCTTGCTTGCGTGAGTGGCTGCCATGTATTCTGCTTATGTAGTTGATAGTGCCACTACATATTGTTTCTTACTCATCCAACCGACTGCACCTCCAAATAGGTTAAACACATACCCACTTGTAGATCTTCTCTGATCCAGATCTCCAGCCCAGTCTGCATCAAAAAAGCCACGAATATCCAACATTTTGTCCAATCCTAATCTTCCTTGGTAGCACAAACCATAATCACTAGTGCCACGCAAATACCTGAAAACCCGCTTCATTGTTGTCTAGTGCTCCTTCCCTGGTTTTGACATAAACCTACTCAATATTCCCACTGCATGTGCAATGTCTGGTCTAGTATAGACCATTGCATACATCAGGCTACCGACTGCACTTGCATATGGAACATAGGACATATCCTCTTCCTCTTCTTGTGCCTTGGGTCACTATTGAGCAGATAACTTTACACCTATAGGAATAGGAACCTTCACCGGTTTACTATCCTGCATATTAAACCTATATAGTATTGTCTCAACATACTTCCTCTGGTTTAACCAGAGCTTCCTCTTTGCCCAATCTCTTTTAATTTCCATGCCCAAAATATAGTTTGCAGCACCAAGATGTCAAATTTGGAGGACAATTTGATCTTCAAATCCTGGATAATTTCTTTGTCATTTCCAACCAGCAACATATCATCCACATACAAGACCAGATAAATAACATGGTCACCAATTAATTTAAAATACACACAGTGATCTGCTTTTCTTCTGGTGAAGCTAATTCCCCATATAAATGTATCAAATTTCTGATACCACATCCTTGGTCACTATTTTAACCCATACATAGACTTCTTTAACATGCATACCAGTTCTTTCTTACCCTTCACTACAAAGCCTTCAGGTTACTTCATGTAGATCTCCTCTTCTAGATCCCCGTGAAGAAATGATGTCTTCACATCCATCTGTTCTACCTCAAAATTAAAAGCAACAGCAACAGATAAAAGTAATCTAATATAAGTTAACTTGGCAACAGGAGAAAAAATATCACCAAAATCAATTCCCGACACCTGGGAATAACCTTTTGCAACCAACCGAGCTTTGTATTTCTCCACCTTTCCTTCTGTATTTGTCTTCTTCTTGAACACCCATTTGTTGCCAATGGGTTTCCTTCCAGCTAGCAACTCCACCAGATCCCAAGCCTCATTTTTGTGCAAAGATTCCATTTCATCAACCATGGCCTCTTTCCAGAGTTTTCCATCCTTTGAATCCACTGCTTCCTTCACAGTTTTAGGATCATCATCAGTAACAGAAAAGCAAAATTTGAACAGAAAGCAGATGGACTATACCTTTCTGGCTACCTTCTTTCTCGAACTGATTTTCTCACAGCCGGAGTTTGTGGCTCTTCATCTTCTGATTCCTCCTCTGTTGTAGAGTCTAATTGTTCCTCCTTTAGCTTAAACTCTATCTTCTCAGGTTCCTTTGGTTGGACTTCATGTTTAATAACATCTTACACCTCTCTGAACACCACATCTCAGTTGTACACAACCTTCCTTGTTACTGGGTTCCAAAGCTTATAACCCTTTGAACCATCCTTATACCCAATAAAGATGCACTTTTCAGATTTACTATCCAACTTGGTTCATTTCTCCTTTGGAACATGTACATATGCATCACATCAAAATACCCTCAGATGTGAAAGAGGGGGTTTATTACTAGTCCATACCTCTTGTGGAGTCTTATCCTCCAACGTTGATGAAGGTGACCTGTTAACCAGGTAACATTCAGTATCCACCACCTCTACCCAGAATTCTTGTCCTAACCCGGCACCACTGGGCATGCTTCTTGCCCTTTCCATCAACGTCTTATTCATTCTTTCTGCAACTCCATTTTGCTGAGGTCTATATGGAGTAGTCTTTTGCTGTGCTATACCACACTTCATACATAATTCTTCAAATTCCTTGCTGCAAAACTCTCCACCATTATCTGTCCTCAGCACCTTTATCTTCTTCTCTGTCTGATTTTCCATGAGAGCCTTAAATTATTTAAACCTATCAAAGGCTTCAGATTTCTTCTTAAGGAAATATATCCATGTATTCCTTGAGGAGTCATCTATAAATGATACATAGTACACAGACTTACCCAGTGATGGAACCTTCACAAGTCCAACCACATCACTGTGCACAAGTTCTAATATATGTTTCGCCCTCTTACTACCAGAGGGGAAACTCAGTCGATTCTGCTTCCCATATACACAATTTTGATATAAATCAAAATCCATAGAGCTCTTACTCATACCTTCTACCATACCTTTACCATGAAGTATTTGAAGGCCCTTCTCTCCAATATGTCCAAGCCTTTGATGCTACAGCATGGTCTTCTCTCCAGAGACCACTAGATTTTCTGCTCCACTTTCAGGAACCACAGAACTATTGCACCCATCAACAACCATGCTACCTTGCAGCTTGTACAGAGTTCCAATCCGAACTCCCCGCATCAATACTAGTGCTTTCGAACCATCTTGCAGGTATCCTTCTTGAACACTGTTTTTACACCTGCATCATCCAACTTGCTAACAGAAATCAGATTTCTGGCTAATGCAAGAATATGCAGAACACCCAGAAGTGTTCTAACCCTTCCACTTTGCAACTTCAACTTTACTTTTCCACGACCAATGATTCTAGCCTTCCTGTCATCCCCCAAGAAGACATCACCACCATCATATTTATCATACTCGCAGAACCACTCTCTAAAGGGAGTGAAGTGAAAGGATGCACCTGAGTCAATCAACCATGCCTCATGATCTACATGTCTACTTGAAGAAGCCAAGTACACATCCCCACCTTCATCTGAGGTGCTTTTCGCCTCTGCAGAAGCAGTATCATCAGATCCCTTTCCTTTATTAGGAGCTTTAGATTTACAGTCCCTTTTGTAGTGCCCTTCCTTTCCGCATTTCCAACACACCACCTTTACAGTTTTCCTGGAGATTTAGATCTCCCTCTAGATTTAGATCTCCCACTCAATGACTTATTTTTGTTTCTGTTCTAGGACCGTCCTTGTACAGACAAGGCATCACCATTCTAGCTCTCCATATTTTTCCGTCTCATCTCCTCCGTCAGCAAGGCTGAGACTTTTTCATCAAACTGCAAGGTTGCATTGCTACCTATTGCAATAACCAGACTATCCCATGAATCTGGTAGAGAACACAGCAAACCGATGCACTTATCTTCATCTGAAATTTTAATATCAATAGATGATAACTTACTTACCACAGTATTAAATGCGTTCAAATATTTTGTCATTGAGTCTCCATCTTTCATCCTCAGGTTATACAGCTTTTTTCGCAGGAACAGTTTATTCACCAGAGATTTAAATTGGTACAAAGTCCCTAACTTTTCCAACAAAGCCTTCATTGTAGCTTCCACTGATACATTCAGCAATACTGAATTTGAGACACACAATCGTATTGTGCTCTTTTCCTTCCAGTCCAACTTCTTTCATTCTTCATCGAACACTCCCGTTGGTTTAGTACTCGAATCTACCGCGATCCGCTAATATTTATCTACCAAGAGATCCTCCATCTTGAGTTTCCACAACTCAAAACTCTGACCATTAAATTTCTCGATCTCTATCTTTCCACTGCTCGCCATCTTCTTTCACCACCAGAATCAATCTCGCAGATCTCCCACTGAACATGGTCTACCACAGGCTCAATCGAAACCCCTCAGCAATAAAGGCATCCCCTTGAAGCCAAAACTACTCTGGTACCAAATGTAGGTTTTAACCTCATACATAAATTACCTGTATACGAATTCTAAAACACAAAAAATAAACAATAACGAGAGCATAACACATAAAACACATATACACAGAAATTTCCCCTGGATCCCAAAACCGAGACTACCAACTTGATTTTTCATTATATTCCTTTCAATGTTATAATACATATTTATACATGCCGAAGCATCCAATACCATGGACCGAAAACCATCACATCCAATACCATGGACCGAAAACCATCGTGTCCAAAAACATGTGTGAAAATCATGCACAAAACCATAGGTGGGTCCACCCATCCTAACATAGGGTCCAAAACCAAAATTTTCCGGGGCGCTACCCTGTACCCCCCCACTACACAATCGACGGAATGAAGGGGGGCTCCGCCCCCCATCTAACCCTCCGTTTAACTACGTGGGCTAGTCGTGGAAAGAATATAACACAACCCAACATGATGTTTATGTACATGTTCCAAAGGAAAATAGGAGTAAGTTGGATAATAAAGTTGAAAAGTGTATCTTTTTCTGTTAAAAAATATGGTATAAAATATATAAAATTTGAAACCTATAAACTAAGAAGGTTATTTACAGTTGAGATGTTGTATTTATAGAGGTTAAGAATGTTTCCAAATAGAAAGTCATACCCAAGAAAAAGTAACTACAGAAAATAGATTTTATGTTGAAAGATGACAAATTTGACTCAACAAGAGAACATGGATAAGAAGAAGAAGAACCTCATACTCCAGTATTGAGGAGATCTATTTGAGAAAGGACACAACCAAAAAGGTATACTCCACCCAATTTTTATTATATTTTTTTCTTTATCTATTATTGATTATGATTCCAATGATAAACTTTAGAATAAGGCCATGGTTATAAAAAATGACATTCTTGAATAAGAACATTTGAGGGTTTGGATCTAGTTGAGTTGACAAAAGGAAGAAAGTATGTTGGTAGAAAATGGGTGTTTAAGAAGAATTTGAATGCAGAAGAAAAAGTGGAGATGTACAAAGCTTAGTTAGTATCAAAGGGATATTCCCAGGTAGAGGGATTTGATTTTGGTGAATTTTTTTATCCTATTGCTAAATTAACTTCTATTAGATTTATTTTATATGGTGCTACTACTTTTGATATTGAGGTATAATAGATGGATGTAAAGGGAATATTCCTATATGGGGATCATGAATAAGAAATCTACATGAAACAACTAGAATTTTTTGTTGTGAAGGGAAAGAAAAATTTGGTGTGCGAGATGAAAAGTCCTTATATGGATTAAATAAATATCTAATGATGTGGTATAAAAATATTGATACTTATATATTGGGATTTGGTTTCATAAGGAGCAAAGTTGATCCCTATGTGTATTTTATGTTTGTTCGAAATAATTATATTTTCCTGGTATTGTATATGGATGATATGTTGCTAATTGGAAAAAACAAGGAAATCATCATGGATGTCAAAGATCAGTTGTCCTCTAATCAACACATGAAATATATTAGTGTTTCAAATTTCATATTTGGCATGGAAATTAAAAGAAATCAATCAAATACAAAACTCTAGCTAAATCAAAGGAAACATGATCAAACAATATTAGAAAGGTTTAATATAAATATTGTAAATCGATCAAGGTCCCTATTCCTATAGGCTTAAATTTATCTAAAAAACGGTGCCCCAACAGGTGGGAAGTAGAAGAGGACATGTACCATGTTATTTGTTCTAGTGATATTAGTAGTTTGATGTATTCAATGGTTTGTACTATAATAAACATTAGACATGTAGTCAATATTTTGAGTAGGTATATTCCAAAACCAAGGACCATTAAATAGTTGTAAAGAGGGGTTTCAAGTGTTTTTGTGGTACAATTTATGGAATTTTCTATGAAGGAAGACATGGTGTAGACAAAGTGTTGGACATACATAACTTTGTTGACTTATATTGGGTTGGAGATCTAGATTCCATAAGATATACAAGTGGTTATATGTTTAACCTATTTTGAGCAGCAATTAGTTGGATGAGTAAGAAACAAATTGTAGTTGCATTATAAATTATAGAGGTTGAATACATCGCAACCACTCATGCAAGAAAGGAACTTGTATGGTTAACATGGCTGAAGACAAGAAGGTGTTGTTAGTGAAGTTAGATACTTTGAAGAATGTGTTAGACTCATTGACAAAGTCTATTAGCACTAAGAAGTTTTCTTGGTAGAGAAAAATTGGGCATTACTACCCTATATTATCGATGATGTAATCTTGGACTCCCTTATATTCAAAGAAAATGAAAAGTGGGGGAATGTTGGGTATGCACTATATTATTTGCACAAATAAACCCACGTGTTATACATATATGGGGGGCATGATGGGAGGGTTATTAGCGGGAATTGTATTGGGGGCTAGTAGGTAATCCCTTGTTTAGGGGTTTTATGGTGTGTGTGTGGGGCCGGGGGGGAGTGGTTTGATAGGCCCCAATTGCTTGGGGATTTGATAATGGGGGTTGATAGTACCCCTTTTTATAAGGCTTTGAGAACAGATCCATTGAAAAAATAAAAAGAAAAGAAAAGACGATTTTTCGTGTCTATTTTTAGTGGTTTTCAATAAATGATTTTTAAATCAATGATTTTCCAATTTATTTAATTGATTAAGGTTGTAATTAAATCTAGCTCAGTGAATTAATGTTTCAGATGTTGTGAGATCCTATGTATTGTATTATAAATGCTGAAGTTAATATAATGAGAGTTGGAGCTACAATCGTAAACATTTTTTGGTTTTCTCAGTTAAGAGTTTCCAGGGTAAATATATTATTACCATGTGAAATTTCTATTATTTACTTGAATTTTTTTATAAAGAAATATGTCTGCATTTCTTTATTGCAAAGGTTTAAATCTTAAAATAAATTCTTTAGACCCTAAATGAATCTTTTTGAGCTCAATGATAATGAATAAGGCCTCAAACAACTACACATATTTTCCTTAAGATATATATGACTATTGAGTGGGATATGGGTGCCATTAGAAGATTTTTCACAACATATATGGGATTTAAGCTTGTACTATGGTTGAGAGAGGGAAGTAAGGGCCTTATGCCGCAAGATATAGATTTATTGTGCTTAATGGCCATGAATAAGGCCTTCAAAAATGAATGTGGACATCATTAGTGTGTTTTTTATAGTAAGGGTGGGTATCAAGAAACCTTCTTAGATAATAAAGGAAAATAATGGCCAATGAACAATGATTTAAACCACCACATAGATAATTTATAATTGATCCTTGAATTCCATTTGGAACATGGTCACCTGTTGGGCATGAAATCCCCCCACGACATGTTTTGGGGCTCAAAGCCCAAGTCTTGAGTTGATATTATTGTAAAGCTCCGTGAATTGCAAGCGCAAAATGTATGTTAGAGTCATAGGGCTATTTGCCCTAGTTTTGAATGTAATGTCAGCCTACCCATGGTTCACGGACCATGGGATTATATAAATAGAATGAGGCTCTAAGTTGTAAAGAGAGATCATATTGAATAGAGAATAGGCATGAAAGGTCTTATAGATTAAGTCGAAGTGCAAAGGGTGTCTTGAGTCGTAGAGTAGGAAAAGACCAGGGAAAATTTTAGGAACCCACCCTAAATTTACATGTATAATAAATGGGTGAATCTCCATGGTATATAGGAAAAATGGAAGCCGATTTTATCAATAATATGATATGTATATATAATTTTTTGGTGAATCTCTCACCAACATGGCGAATATTTTCCTCAATTATAAAATCTTGTGTTTATTGAATACACAAATGAAATCATTGCATTTCTTTAAATTATCTTTTGAAATCAAAATTACAGAAATTACATATCGATAACCTAGTGGGTGTAGGATAAAATTCACCCGTGCCATTCACAAAAAGCATGAGAAAAAACCTAATACTATATATAAAACCAAGAAAAATTCAAATTCATCACTTCTAGGGACCTCGTAACCACCCTGCCAATACACAAGTATGTTCTTATTTGCAATTAGAAAAATTACCCAAATTACAATCTGTTTACTCCAGCATATGTTGGAAAGTTATAAAAGGATGACTAGTGAAATCAATCCATTCCTTTTAGCCCTGGATTTGTTTCAGTTTAAAACAGAAGTATACAAATATACTTGTCCAACGTCTATGCTTTAACCATTCACCTTAAGATGTTTTTACAATATAATTTCCTAAGTCTACTTAATATCTTCATTATCATAAAAACCAACCTATATCCATCTTAACTCCACATCTACCACTCTTAGGGGGATGAAATCTATTTATCCCTCTGAGCACTTGGTAGACCCAGAATTAAGATGGATCTAAGATGATAGAATTTCCCCTTTAAATAGTCTATGCTCACATGAATACCATGGTATTACCATGGGTTATCATAAACCTGGAACTTAAAAATTACTATTAGTAATTTATAAAAATTAATAAAATTAATAGTTGATTTTTATTTTATTTTTTATTTTAACCAAGCTAAAATGTTTAACATACATTAAATTACAATATCCATTTTTACTCTTGATCACATCAAATATTTTTTCACTCTATGCTAGTTTGCATATCACGATATTTGATACCTCTCGGGGGTTAGTAGATTCAGAGTAAAGATGGATCTATGCTGGTTTAATTCCCCCATTTAAATAGGCTACATTCCAGGTGAATACCATGGGTCAATACCATGTGCCATTTTGGTGAATACCATGGGTCAATACCATGTGCCATTTTTATTTTTATTAATACTAATATTAGGGTTAATAATGTTTTTTTGCGTGGTATTAATAACAATCTAGTCCATGGTATTTGTCCCATAGTATTTTGCCCTTAGGTTTCACCTAAATATGACGCATTTTTTGAGTGTTCGTAAATATAAGGTGACTTATGGAGTAAACATGAAAAAATGTTTTATTTGTTTACCATACCTCTGGTTTATTTATATTTTTATTAATTTACCATACCTCTTTTACAAATATGGTATTTGACCCATAGGATTCACTTAAATAAAACCTCTTTCTTGAGCCTTCATAAATAGAACGAGGGTTATGGACTAAATATAAAAAGAGGTATTTTTTGAGTGTTCGTAAATATAAGGTGACTTATGGAGTAAATATAAAAAAATGTTTTATTTGTTTACCATACCTCTGGTTTATTTATATTTTTATTAATTTACCATACCTCTTTTACAAATATGGTATTTGGCCCATAGGATTCACTTAAATAAAACCTCTTTCTTGAGCCTTCATAAATAGAACGAGGGTTATGGACTAAATATAAAAAGAGGTTTTATTTATTTACGATGCGTCTAGTTTATTTATATTTTTATTTATTTACCATACCTTTTGAGTAAGTATAAAAAGACGTTTTATTTATTTACCATACCTCCACTTATATTTTTATTTGTTTACACCCTTGCATGTATATAAGGTGAATTATGGAGTAAATATAAAAAATGTTTTATTTATTTACCATACCTCTCATTTATTTATATTTTATTAATTTACCATACCTATTTTATAAATATGGTATTTGGGCCTTTGGCCCATAGGATTCACTTAAATAAAACCTATTCTTGAAAATGGGCCAATGGATTCACTTAAATAAAACCTATTCTTGAAAATGGGCAAATGGAAGGTTGTAACTCCTAATTTCAAGGGCTAAATTTACCTTTTTTACCCTCTCCCTTAAAATAAGGTGGGCTATTTGAGGTGATTTGTAAAAATGTACTATGATACAAAATATTCGCCCACTAAAAATTTAAAACCCCTTAATTTCACCAAAGGGCGAACATTCGCCCCCAAAATTTTCTATGGAAAAGAGTCTGCAGCTGAGTGTGCAGAGGCCTAGTAGAGTCCGCAGTTGAGCCTGCGGACCCCTGCAGCTAAGTGCGCAAGGTGGAGTCTAGTCTAGGAGAGATTAATAAAGAAAGGTTTTGTTACCAATTTTGCATATCTGTTATGAGTTATTACATGTTTGGTATCATTTGCGAATATATTGTTTCTTTACTATGCACACTTGTATGAATTGTGAATATATGTTTGGTATCATTTGCGAATATATTGTTTCTTTACTATGCGCACTTGTATGAATTGTGAATATTGTTAAGTATAACTAAAAGCATATAAATAAGATAAGTTAATCAACTAATATCGGATTACTAAGGACTTGGGTAATAACATTGTTCGGCCCCCGAGTAGGGCTGCGCGAAGGTAACATCTCAGGCTGCGAGGTGCGGGTAAGTGCTTGTAGTGACGTGCGCACGGGGTCGGACCGCGAACCACTTGAACTCATCAGACATCTCCAGGGTCCAAAACCTGGTTCTAGCACCCTCCCATACTACTTTGGGTGAGACCTCAGTCTGCACTCCACGGATTGTTGACGAAAGGGCCAGTAGTACTGGGATCTGTTTGGCTAAATCACCTCTAAACCTGGGTTAAGCCCCAACAAGCGAACAAATGGTTCCACTACCAGGACCGGGATCTGCATAAGGGATGTCTGATGTTGTGCCACTGGAATCTGACGAAGAAAGAAATTGAAGGGTGGTTGGACAGAAAGATTCATGAGTTCGTGGCACAGGAAAACATGAATCCTGGAATCGAAGAAGTAACCACCAGCAAGGCCACGCAGACCCCAATGGTGGAGGATGTTCCAGAAGGCATCAGGATTGTGGCAGAAATCCCCAAATCACCACGAATGTCGAGGCCCAAGAAAGATAAACAAGAAATGGCCCCCGTACACGTGTCCCCGAGGAACCCACTACGCAGTAAGCTATCAATGGCCGATAAAGGAAATGTTTTCATGGTCAACACAAATGAGGAAGAAGAAGATTTACAGGCCCTTATCATCATAGAGGAAGAAGACGAAGATACAGAGGAATATATTCAACCTAGACGCTCTGCAACAAAACTGCCCACATACGTCCCTCCACGAAAAGGGAAAACCAAAGTGCCAAAGGACCTGGACGAAACGAAGAGTTCAATCCAAACCCCGCTCCTCCCAGATGGCATTGTGTTCGAGGGCACGCACCTAGGCCATGTGCCAATCATGAAGTTTGAAGATTGGGACCTCACTGACCGCGAGAAGTTCCCGCACCTAGAGATCAGGAACCTAATGAAGCAGAATACTGAGGAGGTGGTGATAATGTTAGAGCCGTGGAAATGGCTACACGGTGTGGAAAAGGATGAGTTGTTGCACTTATTATGAATACCACATTTCCACCGCGCACCCATCACCATTTTCGTCATCGGGCAACTACTCTGCCTGGTTCATGATGGGTATCTATGGATGGAGGAGCCTATTCCCATCACGGCAGACCTCATTCACCATATTTCTCATCTCCCCTATAAAGGAAAGGACCCCGCGACCATCGCCAAAGGAAAGGACAGTGATTTGGCCCTTGCAGAAGCCATGAAGACAAAATACAAGCTGTAGAAGAAGAAGAGGGGCTACACCATCTCCAACATCAAGGACAAAGGGGTACGCATAGCAACCCAACTCCTAGTCGACAAAGTTATGAGGAAGTGTCGCGCCGATGAGGTACCAGCGTCGGTGGTCACACTGGTCGAGCAGTGCGTGGAGGGGGTCTAGTTCAATTGGTCTGAATTCCTCTACGAGGAATTTTTGACAAACTGTCGCGAAGCCCAGGAGTAGGGTAAAACCTTCCACTACGCGTGGTTGTTGTTATCCATAATGCTCGTAGCGGGGGAACTACCAGAAGGTAGTTAATTCCCCAACATCGAAGAGACTTACCGGAGGCTGCGAAATACACTTCGCTCTGGGCCACAAAGGACACAAAACGGATTCGCGACACCAAAATTTTCTAGGTGCTCATGGAGATGAGCATCTGGATTTGGATCAATCGGAGGTCACGCCTGTCACTTATGGTGTACAATAGTCTGCAGAGCTTTGCATAGTTTAAAGCTGACATGCATAATGTCTACATCATGGCTCGCAAGGATACAATGAAGCAGTGGACGAAGCTCCTGCTTATAGCCACTGACAATGCCATCTTCATTGTCTTGCATACATCGCCTCCGGAATGGCATGCCCGAGACCTGGCAGAACTGGAGAAGGCGACAACACAGAAGAAGAAGGATGATGCCAAGTTGCGCATGACACAATTGGCTATGAAAATATGGAAGGAAACCGCAGAAGCTAAGGAAAGGGTAGCGGGGGAAGCGACACAGAAAGCCGTAGAACAGAAAAGGGTTGCAAATGCAGCAACAACAGCAAAGGTGGCGATAGAAGCAACTGCGAAGGCGGATGAGGACCAAGCAACGTCCTCACAGGGGCAGGAAGCAAAAGAAACAAAAATAGTAGAGGGGAGTGCGGACCCAAGGGTCGCATCCACACAATTGAAGTGGCCACACATTACTGAGCGAGCAGGACCAGTGAAGAAGGTTAAAGCCTCAAAGTTGGCCAGTGGCCCAATCACCTTAACTGAAGGTGATCTCCATGACATCGGTGAGACGGTCCGAGATGTCACAAATTAAGCACTTCAGGATTTTATGCAGGAGCACCAGACTGTGTCGGGGGTCCTCAAGGTGCAGCTACAGGTGTTACAGGCACATCCCCCTCAAGAAGGTACCCTGTCAACCCACATCGCAGCAGGAACTTTAGTAGCAGAGCAGATGTTGCGCACAAGGATAGAAAATACAATAGTGTTCCAGGAGGGAGCTCTAGTGTCGTCAAATGTGATGGATCGATTGTCGATTAGCATCAGCAAAGGCATTGACCTTAATTTCGTTACCCTTCCGCGAGAGACGTTGTATCTGCTACAGGATGGGATAACGGCAAAGCTACGCACTAGTGAGAGTCATGCGATACAAGTTCTTAGCTAGCAAAAGATAAACATAGAAAAAACTCAACTTGCAACGCGACGAATTGGTGTCGCAAAATCAACATTTTGTGCAGGTGGTAGATGACGGTTGTTGACATGTCCCGAAGCTGGCCATCCCAGGAGATCTACTGGTAGAAGTTCAAATCCACGGCTTGGAAACCGAAGTCCGCGAGGCCAGGGAAGAAATGACAAAGTTTCAGCTGGATCTGAATCTTCAGATTTCCAAGCTGCGATTGAAGGTGCAGCCTTCCACTCCCTAGGAAGTCAGAGTACAATGCACTAGCGTTATCGCAGCAGGGTTGGAGGAAATTGGGGGTGCAGTGCAAGACTGTATCGACATGTTGGAACAAGCACTTGAGGTCCTCACGACTTTGCAGGAGGACCCCAACATATAGCACCTGGAGAAAGAGGTGCGAGAACTCCAGCAAAAATATGACAGTGTCCCAGGAATTGTGCAGACAGTCATCCTCACTCAGTGGCTTGCGAGGATGCAGCAATCTAAGGCACTAAAGGAGCATGTGGACGTTGCGGGATACAAGGAGTCAGTTCTTAAAGCATGTGTTCAGCCATGGATTGACGAGGCCTTCACGATCACGACAAATATTGAAGGAATGCTCGCACACATACAGGGGATGCATGCGGAGATGCAGGGAAGCACGCTGGACATAGAGGTCTCAGAATAACGGATGCAGCAGGTTTAGCAAGCAGCAGCTCAGTGCGCTACAGACATCAGTACCGTTCGAGAACATTTGAAGGGACTCCGCGCCAAGATCGTTGCGCCAATAGAGTGACTCGGGGGCGAGTCACAATGTTTTTGTTGGGGGCCTGTTGGGCATGGAATCCCCCCACAGCATGTTTTGGGGCTCAAATCCCAAGTCTTGAGTTGATATTATTGTAAATCTCCGCGAACTTTGGCCGCGAAATGTATGTTAAAGTCATAGGGCTATCCGCCCTAGTTTTGAATGTAATGTCGGCCTACCCATGGTTCCTGGACCATGGGATTGTATAAATAGAGTGAGGCTCTAAGTTGTAAAGAGATATCAAACCAAATAGAGAACAGGCATGAAAGGTCTTGGAGATTAAGTTGAAGTGCAAAGTGTGTCTTGAGTCGTAGAGTAGGAAAAGGCTCTGCAGCTGAGTGCGCAGAGGCCTAGTAAAGTCCGCAGCTGAGTATGCGGACCACTGCAGCTGAGTGCGCAAGGTGGAGTCGAGTTTGTAATCGAAGAAGAGATTAATAAAAAAAGGTTTTGTTACCAATTTTGCATATCTATTCTGATTTATTACATGTTTGATATAATTTGTGAATATATTGTTTCTTTACTACTCGCACTTGTATGAATTGTGAATATTGTTAAGGATAACTGAAATCATACAAATAAGCTAATTTAATCAACTAATATTGGATTACTAAGGACTTGGGTAATAACATTGTTTGACCCCCGAGTAGGGTTGCGCGAAGGGAACATCTTAGGCTGCGAGGTGCAGGTAAGTGCGCCTAGTGACATGCGCGCAGGGTCGGACCACGAACCACTTGAACTCATCAGACATCTCCAGGGTGCGGAAACTTAGTTCTAGCACCCTCCCATACTACTTTGGGTGAGACCTCAATCTACGCTCCACAGACTGTTGCCGAAAGGGCCAATTGTACCGGGATTTGTTTGGTTAAATCACCTCTGAACCTGGGTCAGGCCCCTAGCTAATTGATCCTTGAATTCCATTTGGAACATGTCACCATTCATAGGTTTTGAGCACCACATTTGGGTCTCAAGGCCTCACAAGCTTTGAGCACCACACATTTGGGTCTAAAGGCCTCCAAGTTGCAGCATGTAATACACTGGACCTTAAACATGGTTATGGAAAGAATGTAATATATTCAGGCCTAATTTTAATTTATTTAGGATCAAGTTTCATGTAATAGTCCTCAAACAACTACCAAATACCTTTGTAGGGCATATGTGGCACTTATTAGGGATATCTAGGAACATTAGTGTGATTTCCATAATGAAAATAGTCGTTGGAGCTTATACATGTCTAATAAAGGAAAATAAAGAAATTTTCCTAAATGGATCTTATTTAGAATAAGGCTTATGACTCAAGAGTCAAGAAATCATATAGACCTTTTCTAAGGGATCTTTAGTCTCCAAATGAGATATTGATGCCATCAAGAGTTTTTTTCTAAATACATATGGTATTCAAGGGCTATGCCATGGAGAAAGGAGGATAAAAAGGGTTCGAGGCCCAAAAAAAAGAATTTTTATTCTCAGTGGCCATGAACAAGGTCATAAACTAGGATTATGGGAATCATTATTATGTTTTACATAACAAGAATGGGTTATTTTTATCCAATAAAAAACTATGCCTTCATTCCTCTATTGTAGGGTCTCTTGTTCCATAACGACCACAACACAAGTCCTTTTATGTTATGAACCTTGGATTTCTCATGCTTCTATGTTTCCACAAGAAATATAATGTCAATTTGAATGGGGATACAACTTAACATGACCTCTTTTGCTCTATGGAAAGCCATGACAATTCCAAGAGAGATCTAGAAATGCCCTAAATAATTGCTAATTTTATATTTTTGGTATATGTCCATAATAACATCTTTTATATTCCTAATTATGGCCTATTTTCCTTCATTCTTTACTTATTTTACCTCTGGAACCTCCTCTCTTAATTCAACTATCTTTTGGAATGAGGTATTCATCTATAACTATTTATGTCACATTTAGACTCAAATCTCTACTAATTTTGTGATATTTATGGTCATTGAAGCTTACTTTAAAACAAATTAATCTATATTTATACATCATTGTTTTTCCTATCCTATTTTCTTCTATGAGACAAAATTCTTTAATTTTTAATTTTTTAGTCCTTCCTTTTCTAGTGCTAGTGTGTCTTCATATTTCTTATCTTTCAAACAAAAAATTATGAGGTCCAAGGCTCTTTTGTTTTGTTGATATTCGAACTCTATAAGCTTCCATTTTCTCTTGGTGATTTTGATATCCAAGTTACCTTCCAAACTATTTAGGGCCAAATTGTTATTTAGATCTCCTTCTAGCCCTGCTTATTCCTCATACTAAGATTTTCTAGATTATTGATCTCTCCTCATGAGATAAATTTTGAGGTCTAAAATGAGTCTCAAAACAAAAATGTACAACCAAAATCAACTTTATAAGAACCAATAGGATTCAAGATGATGATGTCATAGGAAAAAGTGTTCATTTTTCTTTACCATTTCTTTTAATCTAATGTGCATAATTTATTCTTAAACCCTATTTCTTTATTGCATATCTATCTATTTATCAATGTTGTCTTCAAAGGGTCTAAACTTATTATTGAGCACATAGAGAATCCAAATTTATTATCAAGCACTACCTCTAGCATTGTTTGATGTTTATTTTCTCTTTATTTTTTACAGTTTTCTAATAATTTTATATATCTCAAAGATTATCAAGGATTACACTGCTACATATCTCCTTTGAGTGCAAATGTGGCTACCTATTAATAAAAAAATAAAAAGACGCATAAATTAAAGATAAGAGTGAAAGGAAGAACTTGTGCATCTACATATGTTAAACAAATAGATTATGATTGTAGAGATATGTTTCAATAAAAATGTGTATGAAAATCCCTAATTGAATACACATTAACCATAAAAAATTCAAATAATAATAATAACATTGTCACATTGTTTTTTAAGTATAGTTATGAGTTTATTTACCAGATTTAATTAATCATGTTTATTATTATACAAATTATATTTAAAAGTAAGCTAGTACGAAAAATAGACATACTTATTATTTCTTACATTGATAAGTATAATATGTTTTAACAATGTAGACACACATGTCTATTTTGGAATAGGGCTTCCAGAATGGTAGGCATTTAACCTCCATGGAATATTCTAGAATATGCATAGAAGTATACAAAAACCAAAGGTTAAGATTTATCTTCAAAGCAGTTATGGATTATTTCCCTTTTAATTAAATTGATTAATTAAAAAAAATCATATGAAAAAATATCAGATGAAGTGAATTATAGTTTTTTTGGGATGTGGTATTGATAAGCCATGACATTGTCCTCTAATATTGTAACATATCCTATTTACATATTAAGAATATTCATATTATAGTGAAATCTTGTTTCGTGTTTTTTTAAATGTATATATGTCTAATGTAACACCCTCCTCCCACATCCACCCAAGTAACCATGCCAACCAGGGTAAACATGAGAGGAGAGGCTACTATGATCAGATTCAACCTCCTAGGTAACCTTAAGGAAGTGGAATCGATGAGACACCACACACAATCATCCAACATCGTCAACAAAACCCTCGAGAGACAAGTTAGCCATTCAGACAACTTGTCCCTGGGTCCCACTACTATCCTGGAACTTTAAGGCCATAGGGGCTCTCATGCTATGGGAAAGGGAGCGACCAGAAACCCAAAGTCTCTCTCATAGGCCTGCATGCCAGCAACTATGGACTAAAGTTGCCAATTTTGTGCCAGCGACCCCATGATTTAAGCCACTTTTTCAGGCCCAGAGCCCAGGCCACTGCCCAATATGGAATGAAAGCTCAGAATCAAGTAAATTACAGGGAAACAATGCTGTAAAAGTAAATAGTTGATCAAGATCTTAACCAGACCCCTACTAGCCATGACATGCATTTCATCAAACATGTTGTCAACATGTAACCTATAGGTGTAAACAACATAATTAAGTGTAGGGATCTCATACTTATCTGAGAATCACCATGAACCATTGTTTCTCCATGTCATTTTCTGCCTTATCATGTATTAGGTCATAGATATCATATCCATTTAAATACAAGTAAAAACATGCTGAGAGCCATACATAGCTACTTGCACAAAATATACATCTAACCAACATAATAGGAACATAATTACAATGAAGATATCAACCATGAAAATCCATATCTATATATATATATATATCAGTACATTTACAAATGAAAATCAATGGAATGAATTTCTCATTAATCAATGCAATGAACCAATTGGTGATGGGACTACCACGTTCCATTTGACCATAGATTGGTTGAGCCAAGTTTCTCTTCAGCTAATCACCCCCATGCCATATTCCAAGCATGAATGTGGGACTCATAGAATACATAAAAAACACCAATCAATGTGGATGTCACCGGAGTTCTCCACCTACACTGTGAGGAATTTGAGTGCGTCCTAGTCTCCTAGGCTTTACCGTGCATCTGATGTCTGATCCAAAGATCACTAGGCCCTACATTGAGACATACTCTTTAGGCTTTACCGTGCATTCCATCCCAGAATAACTAGGCCCAATAAAAAGAAAATCCACCTCTTGACTTTACCGTATATCCCGCGATTCACTGGCAAGGATTCCTAGGCCCACCGAGGCACACAATCTGGCTTTACTGCAACCCACAGTCTGGTTCAGGGGTTGCTAGGCTAGTGGCTTCGTACATGCTCATTCTGGTTCAAGGACCACTACACAATGTGTTTGTCTGATCCGAACTTAAACAGGAACGCAACAAATTACAAATATAATCATAAATATAGAGATGCAGCAGAAATAACACTTAATTTCATTAATAGAAAAATACTAAAGTATGCTTACAAATAGAATGGAAATAATACTAGCTTGGGCGATGGTAGCTTATCTCTGAGAAGAGATGTGGTGGCTACATGCCTCTGAACTGAGTTAAATTGAGGCTCAAAGGCCTATTTATTATTAAGAAACAATGGAAAACCATAAACATCCAAAAACCCAACCCTAGGAGATGAAGCACCAAACTGTGGGCCCCGTTTAGGTAAATTGGTACTCAACTTCTCGGGGTCGTAACTTTCGAATACGATCTCCGTTTGGCTATCATAATACCTCATTTCGAAGGTCTCGAAGAGAAGACTAAAAACACTAGTAATTAGTTTGGGATTTTTTTATCTTTCAGTTTTCCCTAAAAACGTCGTTTAGGGCCTCAAAACATCTCTTGAAGTTCAGGACCGAAAAACTGCCAAAAATAGTAAATTATTCTACAATTAAGGAAACCGAAAAACTGAAAGAGAGAGTGTTGGGGTTCCAAGTGGAATAGGCAAGTGGCCACCAATGCACCTGGATCATTGTCAATTCAAAGATCCACCCCACTCAACTTCGAATCCAATCTAACCATCCCACATAAACCGAATGAGAGAACCCATCTCATCAAAGCTATCAATAAAAGGCAAGGCTAGGCTGAAAATAATGTCACACTTGGAAAAACCCATGTCATGGTAGAAAAGAAACACATGAAATCCCATGCATGCCAAATCTAGCAAGGAAAATACACATGCAAGTCGATACCTGCAATGAACCCTGTTGTAGTTGCTTGATCCTGCCGTAGTTGCTTGATCCTACCTTTCCCTACTTGATCTTTGCTTCTTGTTGCCTTCTTTTCCTTTCTTGCTCCAATGCTAAAGTGCTCCAAGAAAACTCCAAGTGTCTAAGGGTATAAGAGAGAGAGAATAATGAGAGAGCTCCAAAACTCAACTGATAAAAGGTTACCAACTGATCCTCATAAGCCTTTTTATGAATGAGGCCTCTATTTTCTTCATTTTCCATTATTTTCCTTCATTTTCTTCCTCACATGCAACCTACGACCTTTCACCTCCCTTTTCTCCCAATTTCCATTATTTTCATAAATAATTGTGCCAAAAATGCCATTTTTCCTTTCCAAAGCCTTAACCATTGCCTTCGCCAATCTCCTTAGCCATAAACAACTAAATGAACACCCCTTAGGATGTCTTTCCCAACATTCAACTTGGAATAAGTGTCCCATTCATCTGTGGTTATTGTTTTTAAGTTTTATTAAATGAAATTTTCACTAGGGCTATTACAGAACCCTTCCCCTTGAGGGACACCGTCCTCGATCTTCAATCACTCATATACCTCTGAAACCCACTAAAAGAAAACATACTACTTATGGAGCTTTATAACATAGCTCAATGCATTATTTACAATGAAAGATCTGCTCAAGAGAAGAACATCATGAAAACATGACAACGTACCGCATAGTGGATCGTTATATCACGAATCATTATAGTATTTACAATGATCATCTTGCTGAGTGCCAACTCATCTAACATCATGATAACATAACCACATGATAGCATAATAACATGACACCCATACCGCATAGTGGAGCTTTATAACATAGCTCGTTACGGTATTTACATCCATACACAAGTGTACATATAACAACATCATCAAAATATAGATACCAAAACATATGCCAAATCATATACCAAAGCATATATCAAAACATATACTAAACACCATGTCTAAGCATATATAAAAACATCATATAGCATATATCGAACCATCATAAAGCATATATCAACAACCATAAAAAAAAAAATTATATATATATATATACCAAACCAACATAAAGCATATACCAAACCACCATAAAGCAAGTACCAAACCACAATAAATCATATACTAAACCACCATAAATCATATACCGCACCACCATATCAAGATTCTTTGCCTCAATCAGAAAATGAGGAAGGATACATGGCTCGCATCTAATCTTCCATCTCCCATGTAGCTTCATCGGGCCTAAAGTGCTTCCATTGCACTTTAACTTGCTGAATTGCTTTGTTTCGAAGCATGAGCACCTTTTTCTACAATATCCATTGAGGCTCCGACCTGAATTCTCCATCTGGTTCCACCTGCAATACATACCAGTCAATCACATGATAAACATCCTTAACATACTTCTTAAGAAAAGATACATGGAAAACATCGTGGACTTTCACTGTCGCAGGCATTACAAGTTGATAGGCTACTAGCCCAATCCTCTAAATAATGTTGAAGGGTCCACAAAACTGTGGTTCTATCTTGGCATATGATCTAATCCGCAAGGAGCTCTTCTTCAGTTTGATGTGCAAATACACATGTTCCCCAACCTGGAACTCCTTGAAAAACCTACTCATGCCTGCATAACTCTATCTATCCTGCGATGCCTTTAGATTCTTCTTAATCCCCTACATCTCTTGTTCCATGTCTGCCAACAATTATGGTCCAATCAATAATCTGCTAACCGAATCACTCCAACTAATGGGAGTGTTACAATTCCACCCATACAATGCCTCAAAAGGACTCATCCTTGTTGAAAATGCAACAAGATGATGGAGCTTAGTGGAAAGGAGTCGCCTTCACTAAGTGGACCCGCAGGCTATTTTTGGCGCAAAGTCTATTTTTAGACTATGTCTATTTTTAGACATATGGATCATGGTCTATGAGTTGCAAGATGTTGTTTATGGATGATTGGTCAT
This sequence comes from Pinus tabuliformis, assembly GCA_031772625.1. Lineage (NCBI taxonomy): Eukaryota > Viridiplantae > Streptophyta > Pinopsida > Pinales > Pinaceae > Pinus > Pinus tabuliformis. Next base: position 583,632,290 of record CM062808.1, on the reverse strand, counting down.
GTTGGTAAAAATATATGGACTTCTATTTTTAGACATATGGGAGGAGTCTATTTTTAGACTGCCAGGCTAAAAATAGAACAGTCGAATATTATTAGCTCTTAATAATATTTGGACTATAAACATTATCTTATCCTCTTGGAGCACTTCAGTTCGAGCTACCGATGTGGCACATGCAGCTATCAGAAGGAAATGCGCTTTTCTTATGGGTCAGTTGAGCTATTGCATGATGGACTTCAGTTAGAACTCAAGTGGTTGAGTTTGGTGGAGTTGATTGAGGAGTTGATGGAGTTGTGTTCAATTTGACTTGGTTGAACTAGTTGTATTTAGTTTAACTACAAATACACTAGTGATGAGTGATGTGAATTAATTGTTAATTAATTCACTAATTATTAACTCATAAAGCAACTAAAGAATACATCATTTATTCTCATGCAGGATTGCGCAGTGGAGGCAGGCAAGCAGCAGAGGAGATTTGAACCTGTGATTGATTCAGATCTGAGCTAGTTTGTGTGTAACAGGTGGAGATAGTAATGAGTAATTGTGAGGAGTATTGTACTATGTATTGTTACATGTTCTCGATCAATATAGTATACAGATAGTGTGGGGTTTTCAGCTGTATGCTTTCCCCGGGTTACATACTGTGTTAATGTGCGCATGCGATTGATGTTTCATTGTTTTTAATTCCGCAAAATTGATGATCAACGTAGAGGAGGTTATGTATTATGCATGCATTCCACAATAGTGTATAATCAGGATAATCTCTGTGAATAAGTGTCATATTATTCAAAATTTCTACATGGTATCAGAGCGAGTTGATCATCAGATCTATTATTCAGAAAGTGTTTACATTTTGTTTCTTCAGGCAGAGTCTGTAATCGGGCTAGGTAGCCTCTAGATTCATCCTTCTTTTGGAAGGTGAGATATCCGGTAAAATTCCATACAGTCAATATCTGTATGAGAAATACTTTGTTCTCACGAATTTTAGATCAGAAGCGGTTGAGTTTTGAGCTGGTGGAATTCGAATTTGCAGCAGTGTTTTCTTGGTGTCAAAGTTGAAATGTCTTTCAACGGATTGCGATTGGAGTATGCTCTTGAGGGCAGCTCAAATTATATTGCATGGAAAGACAGGATGGAGGCGGTGTTAGATGACAATGGGCTGAAGGAGTTCATAGAGGCTGAGGTCCCAAAGCCTACTGATGTTGCTCACGTTGAGGTTTGGCAAAAGAAGACAGCAAAGTGTCGAAGGATTCTGTTGGAGGGCGTGAAGGATCACATTGTATATAGCCTGCATGGAAAGGCTTCTCCATACTTGATGTGGAAAGCGTTGACAGATCTATTCCAAAGAAAGAGCGACCAGAGGAAGTTGGCGCTCAAGGATAAACTCAGAAACATTAAGTGTGAGAATGGAGACAGTATGCCCAAGTATCTCACGAAGTTCACCCAATGCCGGGATGAGCTGGGAAGAGTGGGGGTGACTATCGATGATGAGGACTTGGTGAGCTTGGCTCTCCTTGGTCTTCCGAAGTGTTGGCATTCCTATCAGGACTCTATTAATGGTCGGGAGAAATTTCCAGGATGGGAGAGACTTTGGTCAGATCTTGTGCAAGAGGAGATCAAGCGGAATACCAGGGACGAATCTTCATCAAAGGCATCTGATGAAGAAAATTGCGCTTTGGCTGCCAAAGCAAAGAAGGGGAAGGAGAAGGGTTCTCTTTCCGAATCCAGTTCTTCCAATGATGGGAATAAGGTTGACAAATCGAAAGTGTGATGCTTTCGTTGTTATGAGGTGGGCCATTATGCTTCAAATTTTCCACGGAGGAAATCCAAGAAGGGATCCGGAGAAGGATCTGAAGGTGAGGCACTTGCTTTATAGTTTGAGTTGGATTTCACACTCTTCGCATGCATGGTTTCATCCATGGTGGGAAGTGGTTGGTTTCTTGACAATGGAGCTTCTTTCCACATGACTGGTGACAAAAGTTTGTTCAGTGCTTTGAAGGAGAAATATCTCCAGATACTCATAGCAATGGGTAATGATGAGAAGTAGAGTGTCTCAGGTGTAGGCACGTTTATTTTTCAGAGGGAGCATGGAGCTCGCCTTACCTTGACCAATGTCAAGTATGTACCAGGACTGAAGAGAAACTTGGTTTCGATCGCAATGTTGGAAGACAGAGGTTGTGATGTAGTCTTCAGTAAGGGAAAGGTTTTCCTTAGACACATCATCACTAGACAGGTGAAGCAGATCGGTTAACGGGTCAAGAACCTGTATGCTCTTGAGGTTAAAGATGCATACAAATCCTTGAGCAGCGAGGCAACTGATGGAGACTTGGTGGTTGAGAGGGAGCGTATATTACCTCTCAACATGCAGAGCCAGAAGAAGTCTCAAACGATTGTGGAGGAGCCACGATTGGTGCAGCAGCTTCAGGAGGTTGTGGAGCAGCCACAATAAGGGAAGCTGAGAGGAGATCGAGTAGAGACATCTACTCATGCAGAGACCTCCAGTAGGGGGAAACTTCGAGCCAGGTGGGCTGAGGGATCACATGCAGTCATATCTCCAGGTAGGAGGTGGGGCGATATAGAGTGATCGTCCCAAGGAGGAGGGGCAGGATCCTTGAGGTACCCAACCTCTTGGATGAGACCTTGCTACAGGAGCCCCGATGTGGAGTAGCAGGAACTGACTGATTGGGTAGAGACGGATGCGGGTGGAGCGGCAGAGAGAGCGACAGTGTAGGGAATCCCAGGACAGCGCATAGCTAGCAGGCTGCAGCAATGCGAGAGGCACAAGTGTTTTGCACAGTGCTAGGTGGCACAGAGAAGTGTGCAATGGTGCGAGATGCATGGAGATGTTGCAGTAGTGCAAATGTCATAGAGGGAGCACTTGTCAGCAGCAGGTAGAGCTTCAGCATCAGAGTATGTTCCTAACCCAATGGAGTGGTCAGTTGGGAGTGTTTTTGTTCCAAGTGTTGTTGGAGCAAGTGGACCGAGCAAATGTGTTGCATACAGAACATTCCAAAGTTGCAGGATAGGGGTTGCAGATAATCCATATCTTGTTGAGAGGGAGTGTTGAAAATGCAACAAGATGATGGAGCTTAGTGGAAAGGAGTCGCCTTCACTAAGTGGGCCTGAAGGCTATTTTTGGTGCAAAGTCTATTTTTAGACATATGGATCATGGTCTATGAGTTGCAGGATGTTGTTTATGGATGATTGGTCATGTTGGTAAAAATAGATGGACTTCTATTTTTAGACATATGGGCGGAGTCTATTTTTAGACTTCCGGACTAAAAATAGAACAGTCGAATATTATTAGCTCTTAATAATATTTGGACTATAAACATTATCTTATCCTCTTGGAGCACTTCAGTTGGAGCTACGGATGTGGCACATGCAGCTGTCAGAAGGAAATATGCTTTTCTTATGGGTCAATTGAGCTATTGCATGATGGACTTCAGTTAGAACTCAAGTGGTTGAGTTTGGTGGAGTTGATTGAGGAGTTGATGGAGTTGTGTTCAATTTGACTTGGTTGAACTAGTTGTATTTAGTTTAACTGCAAATACACTAGTGATGAGTGATTTGAATTAATTGTTAATTAATTCACTAATTATTAACTCATAAAGCAACTAAAGAATACATCATTTATTCTCATGCAGGATTGCGCAGTGGAGGCAGGCAAGCAGCGGAGGAGATTTGAACCTGTGATTGATTCAGATCTAAGCTAGTTTGTGTGTAACAGGTGGAGATAAAACTGAGTACTTGTGAGGAGTATTGTACTATGTATTGTTACATGTTCTCAATCAATATAATATACAGATAGTGTGGGGTTTTCAGTTGTATGCTTTCCCCGGGTTACATGTTGTGTTAATGTGCGCATGCGATTGATGTTTCATTGTTTTTAATTCTGCAAAATTGATGATCAATGTAGAGGAGGTTATGTATTATGCATGCATTCCGTAATAGTGTATAATCCGGATAATCTCTTTGAATAAGTGTCATATTTTCTACAATCCTCAATCACTCCTGATAACCGTTGTTGTATATAGACTCTACAAAATGGAAATACTCTTCCCACTTCCATTGTTGATGCATCACATACATCCTCAACATGTGCTCCAATATCCTGTTGACCCTCTTTGTCTGTCCACTTGTCTGCGGATGATAAGTTGTGTTGAAGGTCAACTCTATGCCCAAACCTACAAATAACACCTTCCAAAACTTGGGAGTGAACTTCAAATCCATGTCTAACACAATCCTCTTCGGAACATCATGTAGTCTAACCACATCTCTGATGAACACCTATGCCACATTGCTAGCTAAGAATGTAGACCACCAAAATGAAGTGTGCAACCTTTGTTAACCTGTCCACAATGAGCATGATGGAATCATGTTGCTTCATTATCTTTGGAAACCCTATGATGAAGTCCAGGGAAATGACCCCCCATTTCCATTCTAGAATCGTAATTGACTATAGTAGACCACCTGGATGTTTACACTCTGCCTTCACTCGTTGACAATAAAATAATCTCGCCACAAATTCTACTACATCCCTCTTCAGATGTGGCCAATAGTAATATGTCTTCACTTCAGTCAATGTCTTCTTATAACCTGGGTGACGTGAATATGGTTTTGCATGAAACTCCCTCGAGATCACCTTCTTGAGCTCACTGTTATTCGGTAAATATATCCTGTCTCAAAACCTAACCAATCCATTTGTTGTAAGACGATAGTCCATGTGCTGTGCACCTGCACCTCTACCTATTCTGACACCTGTACTTGTACCAGTACATGTACCTACACTTTCACTTGTACCTCTACCCGTATTATCACCCTGCTGCAACCTATGCACAATCTCCATATACCTGACATCCTGTTGACCTGCCTGCAAGATCCTATCATGTACGTCTGTCCCATAGGATCTCATAGCTTCCAAGTGGTGTACATGTACCCATCTACTGAGAGCATCTGTCACCCTATTCTCTTTACCTTTGATGCACCTGATCTCGAAATCAAACTCACTGATCGTGACGAACCATCTAGCCTGCCTGTCATTCATATTCGGCTGGTCAAATAAATATCTCAACCCAATATGATCACTCATAAGCACAAACCACCTCCCAAGAAGATAATGCCTCCACATCTTCAGTGCATGTATAATCACTGCTAATTCAAGATCATGTGTCGAGTAGTTCTTCTCGTGCTCGTTTAGTTTTCAGGACTCATAACATACCACCTATCCATCCTGCATAAGGACTCCACCGAGCCCTCTCTTGCAAGAATTTTTGCATACCACAAACTCTTTTTTTGGATCTGCAATCTGTAGTACTGGTGCATGCTCAACAACTGCTTAAGATGCTCAAAGCTAGCTCCACACTTCTTTGTCCATTCGAACTTCTTACCTTTCCTTTGCAATGATGTAATGGGATAAGAAATCTGCGAGAAGTTCTTGATGAACCTCCAATAATAGCCCACCAGACCCATAAAATATCTCACCTCATTCGCACTCTTAGGAGCTACCCACTCCATTATGGCCCTTATCTTCTCTGGATCTATTGTAATGCCTTCCTTGGAGACAACATGTCCCAAGTAGTGCACCTCATTCTGAAATAAACTAAACTTGTTGAGATTAGCATACAATTGATGCTCTCTCAACAACCTCAATACTTATGCTAATTTATTGGCATGCTCTTCCACATTTTTAGAATATACCAGTATATCATCAATGAACATAATAACAGACTTATCCAAATATGGATGCAACACATTATTCATCAAACACATGAATGTAGCTAGAGCATAGTTAAGCCAAATGGAACAACACCAAACTCATAATGCCCATACTTGGTCCTGAACGCAGTCTTTTAAATGTCCTCCTCTTTGATGTGTACCTGATGGTGTCCAGATATTAAGTCAATCTTCGATAACACTACTACTCCCTTCAACTGATCAAACAGTCATTAATCCTCGGAAAAAGGTACATATTCTTGATATTCACCTTTTTCAACTGCTTGTAATCAATGCATAATCTGACAGTACCATCTTTCTTTCTCACAAAGAAGACCGGTACACCCCAAGGTGATATACTTGGCCTAATGTATCCCTTCTCCAACATTTCATTCATCTGCAACTTTAACTCAACCAAATCAGGTGTGTTCATCCTATAAGGTGATTTTGATGCTAGAGCTTCCCCTGACACTAAATCAATAGAAAAGTCTAACTCCCTATGAGGTGGAAACCCTCTAATGTCCTAAGGAAATACATCCTAAAATTGCTGCAACACTGGTTATCTACTCAACACATCTTCATCCTCAACCTCCTTACCCTTATCGCAATAATTATGTACTGCAAATAGCTTGCATCCTTTCCTGCATCTACACTTTTCTTGCATAGTTGTCACCATCCTAACTAATGTGGCTTTCTTCTTACCTTGCAAGATTCTTGGTTCCCCATTTTCATTAACACACTCAATAGCTTTGTCATAGCAGTCGACCTTGGTTCTATGTAGATACAACCAATCCATGCCCAACAACATATTGTATGATCCCAACATTGACACATTCAAATGTGATGATGTAGGCATACTATTTAAATCAAATGCACAAGCTCTTACCCAATGATGAACTCACTTCTTTGTACTTGTATCCAACTGCACTAACTAAGACTATGCGTGCAATTTCTTATTCAAACCACACTTATCCACCAAGTCAAGACTAACATAGCTATAATTAGATCCCGGGTCAATCAAAATAGAAATAACTTGATCACAAAGGTTATTGTGCATCTCAATGATAGATGCTTGGTGTTCTGCTTGCCTGTTGTCCACTAGTGCATAGATACATGGAATACTCTGACCAACATCCCCAACAGTCTGCGCCTGCTATGCACTGTATATCTTAGGCCTTCCACCCTAATGCTACAGAGAATCTCTCCTAAGGTGCTCTTGACCACTTGTTCAACATTCCAATCGACCAGTGCCCTCACCTCTATGTTGTTGTTGTTGTTGTTGTGACCCATGTCCCTATCTAGATACATTAAATCTCCTTTGCAGAGCCACATTTTCTTTCCCATCTGCATGTTGAGGCCTTCTCCTCTTAGGATACCATTTACCTCTACCTTTGTCTTCTCCCTTCCGTCCATGATGAGATTCATTCTTGCATTTTGATTTCTCATAGAAATGCTTCAGTTTCCCAATAACTTCCTCAAGTGACTGAGGCTCATCATAATCAATCTGATCTTTAAACATTAATGGAAAACCACTGACAAATCTCTGAAATTTATCCTTCTCATCAGTAATATATGGTACATACCTCAATAGTTCCAGAAACTTTGTCGTGTACTCTTCTTCTATTATTGATCCCATCTTTAGATCATAGAATTCTTTTGCCTTACTGTCATGGTACGTTTCTGACAAGTACTTCTTCCTAAAAAGTCTCTTGAACTCCCGCCAGCTCAAGTCATTTGTCCTAATGTATATAACCTGCTTAACTTATTCCCACCATATCTCTTCTTTACCTTTCATGCTGAAGATAGCTATGTTGGCCTTCATGTTATCCATTTACTCATCCAACTCAAATAATGTATTCATCCCAAGTATCCAAGCTTCTGCATCTTCTGGCTTCTTCACATCTCCATCAAAAGTAGGTGGTTTTTCTTTCTTGAATTCATTGGTAAGTATTCCCTAGCTTTCCTCCTGTAAGGATGATAGCGACGACGGTCATGATGTCTATCAAATCTAGAATAGAATAATACCTGTGTTCACCACCCCTCCTATCTGGAGTGTCCAACAACCTACCATCTTTCACTGTATCAGATCTATCTGACTTTTTCTAATAGGAAATCTACTACCATACGCCCCATTACTTTTATCCTCATGTCCATGGCTGATCCGAAGTGGCCCTTGTCGCTGCAAGTATGAAAAAATCTAAAGTATAACATTCACCTATGCCTGCTTCTCTTGTGCCTGTATGATCCAATCATTATCCGTATTATAACTCCTTATCTCTTCCTTCAATCTTCTCAATGTAACTGCCAAACCTGAAGAGTTCCCAACACAATATTGCTCTTCATATTCATAGGGGGAGTCTTTGTAGTCAACCATCTTACTAGCCATTTGATCTTTCTCTTCCTGTAATGCATAATATATCAGATAAACCAAATTACAATAAACCAATGTACCTTAGAATAGCTTGGGGAGGATACCTTGTCTGCAATATCACCAAATTAGTGCAATACATGTTTAACATAATCATAAGAGCATATCGACATACGTAAGTAAATGTATCAACACATAATCATCACTCTAGTTAGGATCCAGTCATCAATGTAAGGCCATATCAACAATGCTTTCTATGACCTCATGCATGAAAACAACCATTACTCCATGTTACACATTGCTACATGAAACTAACAATATGCATAAGCAACGCCTAACCAACTACAAATACACATAAATGCATGTAGTCATACATAATCGATCAGTTCTTGCAATCAACCTACAAGACTGATCCATGTAATCAAAATATTCAAAATGTAACCTAACATACATGAGTGTAAATAGGTGACAAAATAAACATGTAAGCGACAAATAACCATATACCACCAATCACATAATCATGTCAAATACTCTTCACGAAATCAACATCAAATTCTCCATGATAACCATACTACAACCCTAATCCAACATCAAGAAAATGTAACAAGTATATAAGTGTAAGAGACACACACACAACTGACATGCATGCATGACCAACACATTTAACCCATCCAGTCCGAGAGTTGAACCATGCTCTAATACCACTACGTAACACCCTCCTCCCACATCCACCCAAGTAACCATGCCAACCGGGGTAAACATGAGATGAGAGGCTACTATGATTAGATTTGACCTCTTAGGTAACCTTAAGGAAGTGGAATTGATGGAACACCACACATAGTCATCCAACATCATCAACAGAACCCTCGGGAGACAAGTCAACCACTCAGACTTTAATGCAACCCACAATCTGGTTCAAGGGTAACTAGGGTAGTGGCTTCCTGCATCCTCAGTCTGGTTCAGGGACCACTACACCATGTGTTTTTCAATTCGGAGATCCACCCCACTCAACTTCGAATCCAATCTGTTCATCCCACATAAACCGAATGAGAGAACCCATCTCATCAAAGCTATAAGGAAATGGCAAGGCTAGGCTGAAAATACTGTCACACCAGACAAAACCCATTCCATGGTAGAAAAGAAACACACACAATCTCATGCATGTCAAAACTAGCAAGGCAAATACATATGGAAGTCGATACCTACAATGAAGCCTGCTGTAGTTGCTTGATCCTGCCTTTCCCTCCTTAATCTTTGCTTCCTCTTGCCTTCTTTTCCTTTCTTGCTCGAATGCCAAAGTGTTTTAAGAAAACTCTAAGTTTCCAAGAGTATGATAGAGAGAGAATAATGAGAGAACTCCAAAAATCAACTTACAAAAGGTTACCAACTAATCCTCATAATCCTTTTTATGAATGAGGCCTCTATTTTCTTCATTTTCCATTAATTTCCTTCATTTTCCTCCTCACATGCAACCTGCCACCTTTCACCTCCATTTTCTCCTAATTTTTGTTATTTTCATAAATAATTGTGCCAAAAATACCATTTTTCCTTTCCAAAGCCTTAGCCATTTCTTTTGCCAATTTCCTTAGCCATAAACAACCAAATGAACACCCCCTAGGATGTCTTGCCCAACATTCAGCTTGGAATAAGTGTTCCATTCATTCGTGATTATTGTTTTTAACTTTTATTACATGGAATTTTCACCAGGGATGTTAAATCTAACTTATATATTAATTGTTTTGATAAATAATAATAATTATTATAATTTAAATCAAAGTTACAATTTAGTTATTTTTTATGATTTTATAAATTTTAGCAACCTTAGAGATATTGCGAAGTAAGTGTATTGAGACTTATTATGGATTGATGCCTTTAAACACATGTAACAAGATTCTTAACCATGGAGATTCACCATCACTTTATCATGGCGATTCTTAATCTATAAATAGGCTTTGTTACAATACCATGGGTCAATACTATGCTTTTTTTTAAAGGGAAAAAACACATTTTTGATATTTCATATGGCTTATCAACACCACATGCCCAAAAAACTATTACTCATTTCACATGATACTTGTTCCTATGATATTTTTTAATTAATGAATTTAATTAAAATGATAAAATGCATAACCACTTTGAAAATAAATTTTATCCTTTGATTTGTTTATACTACTAAGAATATTTTAAAATATTCTATGGAGATTAAATACCTACCATCCACCTAATAATTATTATAGTAATAGACTTGCCTATTTGAGAACAGGTCTTTGAAAAAATGAATTTCAATATCAACAATTATTAGGTGGATGGTAAATATTTAACTTCTATGGAATATGCCATAATATTCATAGTAATATTCACAAATCAAGGGTTAAGATTTATCTCCAAGTTAATTATGCTCTTTTATTTAATTTATCTCAATTTTATTTATTTAAAAAATGTCATATCAACATGTGTCATATTGGGCATATGGTATTGACCACGATATGGTAACAAAATTTATTTATAAGTTAAGAATTTCTAAGATAAAATGGGGGTGAACATGCTTTTATATATATATATATATATATATATATATATATATAATATAATAATAATAATTTAAAATAGAGTTATAATTTAGTTAATTTTTATGGTTCTTTTTAATATGGAGAATGTGAGATGTATCATAAAATAATTCTTTTGATGCTTAGCATATATTGATGCCTATTTAGCATCCATTTAATTTATATGACTATGCTAGTTGACAATTTAATTAAAATTTTGGAAGCTCTATTCCAAAATAAATATGCCTGTGGGCATAATTAGGTACTTGGTAGGAATTTAACTCTACTAAATATTTTAGAATATTCCTAGTAGCATTCACAAATAAAATATTGAGATTTACCTCAAAACTGGTTATGCTAAATAGTTAGTAAACATGGATAGAGATCAATATATAATAAGAATCAAAACATTTACTTAATACATCCAAGTTCCAACAACATTGCTAAAAAATAAGTGACTAAATTATAACTTTATTTAAATTATTATTATTGTTCTTAATTATAAAAAGAATCAATATATAAGTTAAATACATATAAATTTAGAAAAATATGAAATAAGATTCTTAACTATGGATATTTAACTCCACTTAATCACAAATATTCTTAATCTGTAAGTACAATTTGTTACAGTACCATGGTTTATCAATCTCATAATTATTGATAATTAAATTAAAATTGTGAAACTCTTATTCCAAAGTAAACATAACTATCGACATAATTAGTTTTTTATAATTAATAATAATAATTTAAAATAATATGAGACAATAACGAAATATTTTGAAACTTATCTATGAGTTCAACCTTTACCAACCATTTAAGGTATATGACTATATTAATCATAAAATAATTTTTTTAATATTTTAAAGGAAAATATTAAATTACGATGATTAACATCCACTGAGACTTAGGGTCTATCAAACCTTAAGAAAGAAAGAGATTAATTTATTTTTTTTTAATTTTTTATTTCTATGATTGAAGAGGAGGGAAATAAGCATTCCTAGATCACTATAGTATTGTTGACTTAACAAGTCAAGAAGGTTAGTAGTGTGGAAAATATTTTGGAAATGGGAACAAATGTGAGTAAGAGCTGGGAAATTTAAGTGAAAGTTCCTTTCATATTCAACCTTATTATTATCACACAGTTGACATATTCTTTCATCCTAGGGTGTTTTGGGGATAGACCAATGCTCCATTTCATTTCGAAGCTCATGGGAGTTAGTTTTGATCTTTGCAATGTTCATCTTCTTCTTAGCACTAGTCAAGGCAAAGAGATAATCTTGGTTAGCAAGGGTGTGGTTGATTACCTCATTATAATACCTTAGCTTCCTTTTTCCCTCTAGCTCCTTATCATCCCACAATTTGGCCTTAGATTTGGTTGTAATAGTATTTTTAATATTATCTTTACTCTCCAATATTATCACCTCCTTTAACCCCCAATAGTTGAGTCAAGACTGAGCATCCTTGTGTTGACCACGCTTGAGTTGGAGGTGGGGGTTTTGGCTAGAGTTAGAAGAAATTTTGGGGAACATCTTGGTTTCCATGTTGGAGAGCTTCTTCTTATACATAAGATATAAAAACATGACCATACTTTCAATGAGGGAAAGGATAGCTTTTGTCAAAAGGATAGGATAGGGAGTATTACCTTTAATATTGAGGTTGTAGGTTATAAATTGCTTTTGGATTAGCTCAATTTTCATCCACAATTCTCTAGATATGTGACCCCAAACTTCACATCCATACAAAATTACAGGGGTGACGAGAGTCTCAAAGAGAAACTTTTTTTTACTCCAAACGCAAAGATCAACCATCTTGCAATTATTTTCAAGCTCATAATAAGCTTTCCAGTCGCTAATAATCCTTTTCTCAATGTTATAATTCTAATTGATTTGATGATGAATATCAATACCTAAATATCTATATGAAATAATTATCTCCAAGTAATTGTTATCATACATGAAGTTTTCATGGTTGATCCTTTCGGACTTAATTATCATGACTTTAGTATTTTCATTATTAATAGTCATACACATCTTGGAGCAAAAATCATGGAAGACTTTTAGCTATTTGTCGATATCTTTATGATTTATGGCTAGAAAAACAATACCTTCAATGTAAAGGAGAATATAAATGACGATGGGGCCAATACATCCTGCAACTTCCAGATTTTTGAAATGGGTGTCGCTCCAACACCACATAAAATTTTAAACTTCTACTTGGTCGACAATAAGTAAATGGAAATGGTATCCCAAGTTTCATAGCCACAAGAGTGGGAGTTGAATCCATGCTAATAATGACACAACTCAACCCTCTCGCTTGTCAAGGAGTCACAACTAGATAGGAAGAGTCCTATAGCTCGCAACCATAATAGATAAAGGAAAGATAAAACAAATATCGAACAACCCTAACCCTATGTTAAGAAAAGAATTAACCATTGTAATACTTCTATATGCGAGAAATATTAAATGGACCATACATCATCTTATTTGAAAATTAAATAATGAAACACTTGAAAGATCTATTAAATAAGTGGAGGCATTGTGCCTATTAATCATTTATTTTATTTTTTTAATTATTGTTTGATGCACTTTTATCATGACATTAAAATCTTAATCATTTTCATAGTAAACATCATTAATTTATAATGAATAAGACTTCATTAAAAATAAATAAACATTGTGAAAAATGAAATGTATAATTTTGGTTCAACGAAACATGACACCAAATTTACCATTAGACCACATGCATAACTTGTGTGATTAAATATTTTAGTATATAGTTTAATTATTGCATATCTATTTAATTTAGAAAAAAAGAAATCTTAAGAAGTTAATAGAATGTGTGATTAAGTTACAAATTAATAATATTTCTTATTTAAAACAATAAAACAACAATTAAGTATCAAGACTCATTATAACCAATTAAACAATTCTTAATAAAAACATAGACAATTATGTACAAAAGAAAAACAAAGTTAAAAGAAAGACATTATTGATGAGAGTTAGGGTTTTTATATAAAAAGAATTAAAACATAGTAAAAGCATGGAATTTACATAACATTAAACATTATATATATATATATATATATATATATATATATATATATATATATATATATATATATATATATATATATATATATATATATATATATATATATATACAACAATAAAAGAAAAAGTTATCACATTTGTACATAAAAGTAAAATATGAGAAAGAAAAGTAAAATTTAAACATTATTTGAAAAGATAAACCTCAATGCCAAAAACCGTTGGAGATATTTTTTATTTTTTGTAAGCTTGGTGGTACCTTTCCATTAATTTTCGTAAATAAAGCAGGTTACATCCATATGTTTGAGAGTTAGGTGGCCTCAACCTGCCCAAAGGGAAACCAAATATGTTGGCCACCTAACAGCAAAAATGCCATCCACAAACAAAAAATGATAAGTCTAACCAGCCACACTATGTAAACCTAAGATTCTGTGTGCTTCCTATTTTCTACGTAATTATAAACATAACTGATAATAAGCCTAAAAATTTGGGACTAAATCATGCAAAATGAAAAACAAGGATGCACTATTGCTACTCATCATCAACTGAATCCATCGGAGCAGGATCCTTCACAATGGAACCCAAAAACTCCATGTGGGGTATGCAAGGGATATGCTCCTCAATTCAGCTCAGTCGACCACTCTGCTATTGTAATTGAAATTGAATTTTTTGAAATTATTTAGTGTAATTTGAATGACCCTGAGGGCCTACATGCATGTCAGGAAGAAATTGCTCTAGAGATTTTGCTAGAATGCTCTTCAACATCTAGAACAAACTGATTATATGTTTGTATTGAGGTGATATTCCATGAGTGTGGCCTGGGTCCGGGATCACTTCTTGTCACTCATACATATCCAATTCGAAATCTTCCTCTATCTATCGGATCTCAACCTCCCAATCTACAATCAATTACTTGACCGGGTTGGAGCTATTAGCATGGTATGCTTGAGCTACTTCCTGAATTATTCGAGAGGCAGGCTTGTGTCCACATCCCACCCCAATTGCTCCTCTAGAAGAGTTGGGTTGGCTATTCGGTGATGAAGAGGCCTTCCTCTGTTTTCCTCGGCCTTGGCCCCCACGACCATTCTTTCCTTTACCAACTTCCCGAACCATGATTTTCCTACTACCTAACAAAGGCTTCTCTTTTTCCAAATCTGGGTACCAACCAGAATAGGGTCGCATCTTGGGTTTCTGACGCTGCCAAGGGTCACGCCCAAACTTTAGAACTATTAAATCAAATTCAAAAGAAACCATCTAGGTAAGGAACCCGCTCCATTTTTTTCTATCGACTGACTGCCAACATATGATAAGGGTGTCATTGTTTTCTTTCATCTTCCTTTGCTCATTGAGAGCCCTAAATGGATTGGACATGCCATCCACGTTTGGGACCTCAGAATTATCCTGGCATGTCCCACATCTTATCAACTTCACCAGTCAAACACTGTATAAGGAATTAAAAAGAAAATCGAGCCAACAGCTACACTGAGCCCACATCCCACCAAACCCCTTATTACAAGGCTCCATACAAAGAACCTGAAACACATAAATCAAACCCCCATGATCAGAAGTCAAATTAAGGTGAAAGACTTCAAGCCATAACCATCTTTAAAACCAGGATTAACCCCTAGCCAAACAGGAATTCCCAACACGATAGACTTTGTTCCATAAGACCAGACAAACCCAGAAACAGACCACTAGGGTTCTTCTATATTCACCCCTATGCCAATAGAGGACATATATGGAGTTACATACATCCATGGCTCGACTTTGAGCTCGCCAAAAACCTAAATACCCTGGAACCAAATGAAATTATTCACAGAACCAAACCCCTTCCAGCTCTTTCTTACCCGAGCATGGGGGACCTCCACATCCAAAACCCTTTACCACCCAGACCATGCAAGCACCCATGCGAGACAACCAAATTCCATACTCGACAAACACCGATACATACAAAACAATGGACTCAACCCCAACCAGAATCACAACGAGGCCATGCCTATGACAATTCTAATTCCCATCCCCTGAAAACACAGACCCATGCATATCATTGGTCAAAGGTCGAATAGACAGCTCCATACAAGAAAAAGGTGTTAATTTAAGACTGGAAACATACCATTGAACGTTGCTAGAAGCTGGAGAAGACGATGACCACGAAGTGCCCATAATCATCCTCTCAAACCAAATCCATAGGAACGTAAGTTCACAGACTAACTTGCTCAACAAGCCGGAGAGAATTCTCATTGTTCCAATTGTCCTTATACCTCTTCCACCTTCAATATGTGGCATTAAATGTTGCATGCGCACTGCCACCTCTCCAAGTGTTGCATGCATGCAGAGGGTGGCCAAAAAAATCTGCTAGATTCACATTAATCGTTGGGCTATGACAAGCGCAATGGGGCCGGCTCATACCCCGATCATGGGGAAGGGAGATATGAATAGAAAAAGAATTTTTTTATTATTATACTTTCAACATCAAAGTGTGTCTATGACAGGACAAAATATGCATGAAAATAAGAAGGTAATAGATAGTCAAATTTAAAATGATCAACAGGGAGCAAGAAGATCGTATCCCGTGAAACAATCATGTTGTTAATACCAAATTAAATGATAGAAACAATGAAAGAAATGCAATGAATAATATTAGTCTTTGTTAGGTTGTAAACTAGTAGATTTGTGCATTCGCTTTCTAGGTGTCACATACATATCCTCTTGCATTTTTTTTGTTTTTTTGTTATATGTATTGAAACATAATGGACTTATTCAGTTAGGTAGTGGTCCCTTATTTTACCAACAAGAATAGGTTATCATGATTTTCCTATTCTAATATTCCTGTTTTATTTTATCTATTCTTCCAATAGGGACAAATACTAGAAACAACCATATATAGAATACATCTATGCTAATGTTAAAATGATAACTTCTCTATCTCTCACTTCTATTTTATCCTCTCAATGATCCAATCCTGATTGGTGACTCCAGTGCATTGCATTTGTTTCACTTTACCTATGTGTATATGGATTAATGGAGACCTTTAGAGTTTGGGCATTCTCATAACAAGAGTAATTTTGATTATATTTTCTCTCCAGCAAAGCTCTCTTACTAATGTGGTCCACCTATTTTCACAATCTATGTTATTATTGCATCATCAATACAAACCTATAAACATTTTGTGTTAGTTCACAATTATATTCGGTTATGTATCTTATGGTTAAGAAGGCATTAAAAATGCTATCGTTTGACCCTTCATATTGATGTATTCCCATGGAATGTTTCGTACCTTGCCTCCTCCATGGTAAAATATGTAACCTATTCATCTAAGAGTCACAACTACATATGTACAATGTTTTTCCCTAACACATGTATTAGTCTTGCGAATTATAGTATGTCATAGTTACATTGATTACCTCTAATCTCTTTCCCATACTCCCCATCTACGCCTCTTTCTTCATGATCAACAGTTGAATTAGTGTCCAAGAAGTGCTTGTACATTAGCACTCACAACTCAAGGTAGCGTGATGAATAAATTTATATAAAATTACATATAGGTAACTATGTATCATCTTACCCTCGTTGACTTGTTAAAGTTACTAGAATCTCACATTTTGAACTGTGGTGTGAATTGGCAATAACACCAGGTTTCCTTAAACCCTTGGGTAGGTATATGTATGTGGTTAGTCATACTTCATTCAACCCTTACGCTGATCAATCATAAAAATATGACTACCCCTCTTCTTTTTTCTTAAATTTCCTACACACTGACCAAGTAAGTTCATAACTAAATCAAATTTTTAAAAAGAAGTTGATAATGCATGGGTCAAATTAAACACTGCCACATCCCTTTGGACCATGTGACACTGAGGTGATACCACACGTTACTCAAGGGGATGGTCGAGGTCTTATCAGTGAGATCTAATAGTTGGGATTTGCTTCCTCAAAACCCTAGTGCTTAAAGGTGGAATGGAACCTAATTCCTATGGAGATTTTCATTTGGAGGTATTGTATCCTGCGCTTATGTCGCCACTTCAGGAAGGGTGGAGGTGTTGGGCACCTGATAACTAGAGTCTGCTCTAAAGCAGTATATATTTTTCTTGCTTCTATGTCCCAGGGGTAAATTAGTAGCCAAGAGAAAGTTGGTACAGTGAAAGCATTGGGTGGAAGGTTTTTGCAGACTTACTAATCATTCAATCCAGCCAGAGCTATTACTTCTTACTCAGGACCCTTCTGATATTTTTCTTATTTATCTAGGGGTTTCATCCTCTCCATGATAGGTTGCATGATGCAGATGGTGTCCTAAGCCCTATGGCTCGCTTTCCAGTGGAAGTTGGTGAAGGTAACTCTTACTATTCCCATTATTATTTTTTTAATTTTCTTCTTCCAAGCTATATATTGTCAATTCTTGGTTATAGAGTTCTTTTATCCTCCTTAATATTTTTTTTCTTTCGTTGTGGTTATATCATAGAGTTTGGCCATAGAAGATACTAGACTTGAGGATTAATTACCCTACACCATGCATAAAATGGAAACCATTAAGGTGGGGTTAGGTTTTATGGCTTTGCTCCACTTCGATGAATTTGATGTCTGCGTTCTCATTAAAGAATTAACATTTCTCTTGTTTTTCATATTTTCCATTCCCCTTTTTTTATGCATTCCTCACTATTTCTTTCCATTTACACTCTATCAATAAAATATGTGCTTATAT
The DNA here is from genome assembly GCA_031772625.1 of Pinus tabuliformis. Taxonomy (NCBI): domain Eukaryota; kingdom Viridiplantae; phylum Streptophyta; class Pinopsida; order Pinales; family Pinaceae; genus Pinus; species Pinus tabuliformis. The sequence goes on along the minus strand of CM062808.1, from coordinate 583,613,918 downwards.
TTTATATAGGGAGGAGACCCTGTCCTCACTAGCCATAGGTATTTACTCGTAAGTGCTAAATTTTAACTTCTTTTCTTTATGGTCTAAAATAATATGTTCCCCTCTAATTCTCTTTCTCACTGGCCCCTTCATGACAATTATGGATTTTCCCTCAAGCTCGGGTACTCTATTTCGAGTTGGGAGCAAGATTTGGTTCGTAGCCCTGACATTTATTTTTTATTCACAAGTTGGCATTCTCTGGTTTACCCTTGAGTTGCATAATCTGAATGGAAAATGACATCTATCCATGGTATTCATCCACCCATGGTATTGATCCACCCATGGAATTTACCCATGGTATTGTAAGTGGCATCCACCTATGGTATTCATCCACTCATGGAATTGTAAGTGGCATCCACCCTTGGTATTCATCCTCCCACGGTATTTATCCACTCATGGAATTTACCCATTGTATTGTAAGTGACATCCACCCATGGTATTCATTTACCCATGGTATTTACCCACCTATGGAATTTACCCGTGGTATTGTAACAAAAAAAAACTATAAGTAACAAGTCACATTTTGTAAAAGGACAGATTGTCCACTACAATGTAGCTTTTACAAATATTCTATATTCTAATAAAAAATTTCCTTGTGGTTTCTTTTTATTGTGTGTTCTCTTCTTTTCTTTTGGAATTTCATTTTTTTATATCTTTGGATCCTCCCCCTAATATCTGGATCAGTGGTATCCGATTCGGGTTACGACTCCAGGGGAATGAGGGTTTGAAGCATATTTCAGTTTCAAAATTTTGCAGCAATCTTTAGAAAACTTCATGAAAGTGCTACGAACTCCGCAAAGCATTCTATAAGGTGAAAAATATCTCATTTGAAATTATTTTTAGTTAGCTCAAATGAGTTTTTTGTAGGTTTTAACCCTGTACAGAAATTACCTGCATACGAATTCTTAAACAAAGAAAATAAACAATGCGAGAGCATAACCCATAAAACACATATGCACAGAGATTTTTCCCTGGATCCCAAAACCGGGACTACCAGCTTGATTTTTCATTATGTTCCTTTCAATGTTACAATACATATTTATACATGCCGAAGCATCCAATACCATGGACCGAAAAACCATCGCGTCCAATACCATGTGCGAAAATCATGCACAAAACCATAGGTAGGTTCGTGGAAAGAATATAACACAACCCAACAATCTCCCACTTGTTGTTTTCTTTCCACAGGGGGCCACAGGAGAGCTTAGTCATTTTTCCAGCCCTGAAACACCCATTGTTTCTCTACACCAAGAGAACTTCTCAGAGCTCACAGATTTTGTCAATGCATCTGCAGTATTCTTCAAAGTGTCCACCTTTACCAGCAACACCTTTTTGTCTTCTATCATATCCCTCACAAAGTGATACTGAACATCAATGTGCTTTGTCTTTGAATGATAAGCAGGGTTCTTTGCCAAGAAAATTGCACTTTGGTTGTCACAGTCTATTCTTATAGCTCCCTGTACTAACCCCATACTTGAACACAATCTCTACAACCAAACTGCTTCCTTGCTTGCATGAGTGGTTGCCATGTATTCTGCCTCTGTAGTTGATAGTGCCACTACAGATTGTTTCTTACTCATCCAACTGACTGCACCTCCAAATAGGTTAAACACATACCCACTTGTAGATCTTCTCTGATCCAGATCTCCAGCCCAGTCTGCATCAACAAAACCATGAATATCCAACACTCTGTCCAATCCTGGTCTTCCTTGGTAGCACAAACCATAATCACTAGTGCCACGCAAATACCTGAAAACCCACTTCACTGCTGTCCAGTGCTCCTTCCCAGGTTTTGACATAAACCTGCTCAATACTCCCACTGCATGTGCAATGTCTGGTCTAGTACAGACCATTGCATACATCAGGCTACCGACTGCACTTGCATATGGAACACGGGACATGTCCTCTTCCTCTTCTTGTGTCTTGGGACACTGTTCAGCAGATAACCTCACACCTACAGGAATAGGAACCTTCACCGATTTACTATCCTGCATATTAAACCTCTGCAGTATTGTCTCGACATACTTCCTCTGGTTTAACCAAAGCTTCCTCTTTGCCCGATCTCTTTTAATTTCCATGCCCAAAATATAGTTTGCAGCACCAAGACCTTTCATGTCAAATTTGGAGGACAATTGGGTCTTCAAATCCTGGATAATTTCTTTGTCATTTCCAACCAGCAACATATCATCCACATACAAGACCAGATAAATAACACGGTCACCAATTAATTTAAAATACACACAATGATCTGCTTTGCTTCTGGTGAAGCCAAGTCCCCGTATAAATGTATCAAATTTCTGATACCACATCCTTGGTGACTGTTTTAACCCATACAGAGACTTCTTTAACTTGCATACCAGTTCTTTCTTACCCTTCACCGCAAAGCCTTCAGGTTGCCTCATGTAGATTTCCTCTTCCAAATCCCCGTGAAGAAATGTTGTCTTCACATCCATCTGTTCTACCTCAAAATCAAAAGCAGCAGCAACAGATAAAAGTAATCTAATAGAAGCTACCTTGGCAACAGGAGAAAAAATATCACCAAAATCAATTCCCGGCACCTGGGAATAACCTTTTGCTACCAACCGAGCTTTGTATTTCTCCACCTTTCCTTCTGCATTAGTCTTCTTCTTGAACACCCATTTGCTGCCAATGGGTGTCCTTCCAGTCGGCAACTCTACCAGATCCCAAGCCTCATTTTTTTGCAAAGATTCCATTTCATCAACCATGGCCTCTTTCCAGAGTTTTCCATCCTCTGAATCCACTGCTTCCTTCACAGTTCTGGGATCATCATCAGTAACAGACAAAGCAAAATTTGAACTGAAAGCAGATGGACTATACCTTTCTGGCTGCCTTCTTTCTCGACCTGATCTTCTCACAGCCGGAGTTTGTGGCTCTTCATCTTCTGATTCCTCCTTCGCTGCAGAGTCTGATTCTTCCTCCTTTGGCTCAAACTCTATCTTCTCAGGTTCCTTTGGTTGGACTTCAGATTGAATAACATCTTTTACCTCTCTGAACACCGCATCTCGGCTGTACACAACCTTCCGTGTGACTGGGTTCCAAAGCTTATAACCCTTTAAACCATCCTTATACCCAATAAAGATGCACTTTTCAGATTTACTATCCAACTTGGTTCGTTTCTCCTTTGGAACATGTACATATGCATCACATCCAAATACCCTCAGATGTGAAAGAGAGGGTTTCTTACCAGTCCATACTTCTTGTGGAGTCTTATCCTCCAACGCTGATGAGGGTGATCTGTTGATCAGGTAATGTGCAGTATCCACCGCCTCTGCCCAGAATTCCTGTCCTATCCCGGCACCACTGAGCATGCTTCTTGCCCTTTCCATCAACGTCTTGTTTATTCTTTCTGCGACTCCATTTTGCTGAGGTGTATATGGAGTAGTCTTCTGCCGTGCTATACCACACTTCTTACAAAATTCTTCAAATTCCTTGCTGCAAAATTCTCCACCATTATCTGTCCTCAGCACCTTTATCTTCTTCTCTGTCTGATTTTCCACCAGAGCCTTAAATTCTTTAAACCTGTCAAAGACTTCAGATTTCTTCTTAAGGAAATATATCCATGTATTCCTTGAGAAGTCATCTATGAATGATACATAGTACACAGACTTACCCAGTGATGGAACCTTCACAGGTCCAAACACATCACTGTGCACAAGCTCTAATATTTGTTTCGTCCTCTTACCACCAGAGGGGAAACTCACTCGATTCTGCTTCCCATACACACAATTTTCACAGAAATCAAAATCCAGAGAGCTATCATTCATACCTTCTACCATACCTTTACTATAAAGTATTCGAAGGCCCTTCTCTCCAATATGTCCAAGCCTTTGATGCCACAACATGGTCTTCTCTCCAGAGACCACTAGATTTTCTACTCCATTTTCAGGAACCATAGAACTATTGCACCCATCAACAACAGTGCTACCTTGCAGTTTGTACAGAGTTCCAGTCCGAACTCCCCGCATCAATATCAGTGCTCCTCGAACCATCTTGCAGGTATCTTTCTCGAACACTGTCTTTACACCTGCATCATCCAACTTGCTTACAGAAATCAGATTTCTGGCCAATGCAGGAATATGTAGAACACCCGGAAGTGTTCTAACCCTTCCACCTTGCAACTTCAACTTTACTTTTCCCCGACCAATGATTCTAGCCTTCCTATCATCTCCTAAGAAGACATCACCACCATCGTATTTCTCATACTCACAGAACCACTCTCTATGGGGAGTGAAGTGAAAGGATGCACCTGAGTCAATCAACCATGCCTCATGATCTACATGTGTACTTGAAGAAGCCAAGTACACATCCCCACCTTCATCTGAGGTGCTTTTCGCCTCTGCAGAAGGAGCATCATCAGATCCCTTTCCTTTATCAGGAGATTTAGATTTACAATCCCTTCTGAAGTGCCCTTCCTTTCCGCATTTCCAGCACACCACCTTTGTAGGTTTTCCTGGAGATTTAGATCTCCCTCTAGATTTAGATCTCCCACTCGATGACTTATTTTTGTTTCTGTTCTGGGACCGTCCTCGTACAGACAAGGCATCACCATTCTGGTTGTCCATATTCTTTCGTCTCATCTCCTCCGTCAGCAAGGCTGAGACTATTTCATCAAACTGCAAAGCAGTTGCATTGCTACCTATTGCAATAACCAGACTATCCCACGAATCTGGTAGAGAACACAATAGACTGATGCACTTATCTTCATCTGAAATTTTAATATCAACAGATAATAATTGACTTACCACAGTATTAAACGCATTCAGATGCTCTGTCACCGAGTCTCCATCTTTCATCCTCAGGTTATACAACTTTTTCCGCAGGAACAGTTTATTCACCAGATACTTAGATTGGTACAAAGTCCCTAACTTGACCCACAAAGCCTTTGTCGTAGCTTCCCCTGATACATTCAGCAATACTGAATCTGAGACACACAATCGTATTGTGCTCTTTGCCTTCCGATCCAATTTCTTCCATTCTTCATCGGTCACTCCTGATGGTTTAGTACCCGGATCTACCGCGATCCACTGATCTTTATCGACCAACAGATCCTCCATCTTGAGTTTCCACAACTCAAAACTCTGACCATTGAACTTCTCAATCTCGATCTTTCCACTGCTCGCCATCTTCTTTCACCACCAGAATCGATCTCGCAGATCTCCCACTGAACAGGGTCTACCACAGGCCCGAGCGAAACCCCTCAGCAACAAAGGCGTCCCCTTGAAGCCAAAACAACTCTGATACCAAATGTAGGTTTTAACCCTGACAGAAATTACCTGCATACGAATTCTTAAACAAAGAAAATAAACAATGTGAGAGCATAACCCATAAAACACATATGCACAGAGATTTTTCCCTGGATCCCAAAACCGGGACTACCAGCTTGATTTTTCATTATGTTCCTTTCAATGTTACAATACATATTTATACATGCCGAAGCATCCAATACCATGGACCGAAAAACCATCGCGTCCAATACCATGTGCGAAAATCATGCACAAAACCATAGGTAGGTTCGCCCAACCTACCCATCGCGTCCAATACCATGTGCGAAAATCATGCACAAAACCCGCCCCCCTCAAACCCCCCGAACAGGGGGGGCTACCGCCCCCCTCTAACCCCCCGTTTAACTACGTAGGTTAGTCATGGAAAGAATATAACACAACCCAACATTTTTTACAAAATTTGATTTTGTTTCCCAATTTGAGAGATATGAGCCATTGAAGTTACACATGCATGGAACGTTGTGAAACCATGTGTACCATGAGTTTTTGGAATCATTTTCTCACTCGAAGGGTCATCAAAATTTCAAGTGTCTTACATTTATGGAAATATCTCTTCAATACCTCAATGGGTCTTTGACAGAATTTGATTTCATCACGTCTAACAGAAGTTATTATTAAAGGTGTAGAAAGAGGTCTCTAATGTGAAAGAAGCCTTTACAACATCTCATTGGATAAGAGAATATACAACACCCAAGGCCACTTTTGTTACAAGTCTACAACACATTTATAGTTTAGGTACGTCTCTGGTGTGGCTTGGTTCTATACCCCACCCAAAATCCATGAGTTTTTATATCTGGAGCAGCATTCAGAGTGGGTTACCTTTGGAGACATTCCCTCCCACCCCACTTTAGTAGGCACCTGGTTCACATTCATTAGTTTCAACATAGCAACATCCGACTTGGGTTCTTTGGAGACATGTCATCCCACCCCAAGATATGTAGGCACCTGCTACTTCATCAATAGTCAACATCTAAGTTATGGGTCAACCACATAAAACCCTTGTCATCGAAGTCCATTTGCTAGGACACACACTATTAGTATCACAGTCAGTCACAAGCATTACAAGGTATCTCTATCCTCAGATCTTCATTTTTCATGGTTATGGGTCATCCACAAACCCACGCTTCATCAAATTCTATTTTCTAGGCCACGCACTGTTAGTATCACAGTTGGTCACAAGCATGACATGGTATCTCTATCCTCATATCTTTGTTCATCATGGTTATGATTTGACCACAAAAAACCTCTTATGTAGCTCTTCATATTCAACAAAGGCTTCTCAAGATGGAACTTCATGCAATGGGGACCATTGCTTCATAAGGAGGGAGGAATAATCTGAATGGAAAATTGCATCTACCCATGATATTTATCCACCCATGGTATTGTAAGTGGCATCCACCCATGGTATTTTCTCATGCTATTATAAGTGGCATCCACCCTTGATATTCATCCTCCCATGGAATTTACCCATGGTATTGTAAGTGACATTCACCCATGGTATTGTAAGTGGCATTCACCCATGGTATTCATTCACCCATGGTATTTACCCACCCATGGAATTTACTCACCTATGGAATTTCCCTGTGGCATTGTAACCAAAAAGTATTATAAGTAACAAATCACATTTTGTAAAAGGACAGATTGTCCACCATAATGTAGCTTTTATAAATATTTTCTATTTTAATGAAAAAGTTTCTTTGTGGTTTTTTTATTGTCCACCATAATGTAGATTTTACAAATATTTTCTATTTTAATAAAAAAGTTTTTTTGTGTTTTTTTATTGTGTGTTCTCTTCTTTTCTTATGGCATTTTAATTTCTTTAGATCTTGGGGGCGTCACACTAAGATCTAGATCATTGCATGTTGCTCGTGTTTTCATAGGGTTATGTCGTCCCTATCCTTTTTTTAGACTAGGATTTGTATATTCCACTCTTCCACTCTGTGGTCAAAGTCAGCATATGACATGTCTTCTCATTAATTTGTAATGAATAATATGCCTGTGTTGTTGGAATTAACTTGAGTCTGTAAATTCCAAACTGTTATTAGGATTAATATATTTATGTCCATTGTTAAGCTCTCATACTATAAACTCTTAGTATTTGAAAGAAATCTAGGTTTTTTGGTGGTAGCTATAACTGCATGCATGTGTTTATCACCTTGGGTTATATTGAACAAATGTTTTCTTAGCATAATATTCATATCAATGAATGCATTGTTTTCTATTGACATATAAATATGCTCTACCATCTTACATAGTTTTCTCATATTTTAACCTATAAATTTCAAATGGAGATTTTCTTTCACATGTTTTAGCGACGCGAGGATGCATCTGGCCTGTTGTTTTATTTGATTTTTGATCCAATTTTCTTTTTGTTAGGGTTTGACTTCTAAATTCCATACTTATATATGTTTTGTAACAAGGAAATTTCTCCCTTATTCACACAAATTTTATTTTCTTTCATTTTTCTATCCTCACAAGGCCATGTGAACAAACGTAGCTATATAGTTAATAACTCCAAAGTAATTCTCTTGTTTTTTTTCCATCTAAAAATTTAACTAGAAATGTTTATTTTCCGAGTTCTTACCTAGGCTTATGGCATACCAACATTGGGCGATTGATTCACCAATTTAGAATAAATACACACTCATGTTTTTCTGGGTAATCATACTAACTTTTTTCCAATCACAGAATATAAATCTCTTCCCTTACACTTAAGAAGAACAACATGCACACAAAAATATATGTAGTCCAAAACTAAAGATGGATTTTCCATTAATTTGTTTGGCATGTACACATTTTATATTAATTCAATATAATTACATCTTCCATTAAACACCACCAATGGTGTGATATGAGTTTATCACTTATTTCTTGCACCTATAATCTTCTCGGGTCATCAACATTACCCTATGTACAACTTGTTTAAACATACACAATTATGCAACGAGGAAATTGCTAGGCTTTTCTAGTGCACATAAGGATTTGTTGTAATATTGCTCTAGTAATATATTTACTCTCTTCGTACGAAACTTTGTTTCTAGAATTATTCTTCATTTACTTACCTTTAAGCATATCATAAACATTATAAGCATCCCGGTATGTATATAGTATTGAAAACTGTAAAATCTACAATCATTTTTTTTTCAAAATAGACATACAAGAACACTTTTGTGCTATTAGATTATATAAATAAGTACCTAATTTTATGTTTGAAAACTTTATATTGTCCTTTTAATATGAATTGCATTTTCTATATAATTTTCTGTAAAATTCACATTTCAACATAGTCCCTAAATTACCAACATCTAAATCCAAATAAGATGTTTTATCTAATACTGTTAATACCATTTAATTCAACTATGGTTGGGATTAAGTACAATATTTTTCAACCATTTACTCTTCTATACATGTACATAAGAATTAGTAAATAAACTCTGTATGATATTCATTTGAGCATGCATGCAAAGAAGAATATGTAAAACTAGATACAATTACCAAATGAATTTAAAATTCATAATACGATACGAACAAAACTTCGTCTACCCGAAATTCCTGCTTGTAAATTATTCAGGACTAAGCATGTTCCACCCAACCATAAGTGGTCTCTAACGTCGCCCCTCCCACCGAGCAAGAACTTCTTGCCATTGAATCAATAACCACTTATGATTCTATACAAGGTGTTTTCATGCCTTGCTTCCCTAGCAGATTTTTCCTTAGCGGCGTTCCGCTTTATAGGGTCTGCCAACCCAATAGCCTAGGCCTTTTCATTTTAGTTTTTCTAAAAAATATACTTTTCTTTTTCTCTAAAGTCTACTTTTCTCTCCTACACTGCTTTATTCCACCCTACTTAGTATTTCTCTCCAACTAAGTGATCAACATAACTTTTCTCTCCCATTATGTTGATTTTATTTAATTTTTCTCTTAGGGATATTTAGGATACTTTTTATGGAAGATCCATCATGTGGACTTGACCACCACATTTTTTTTAAGCTGGTAAGAAGTCTTCTACACTCTAGTGCTCTTCCTGAATATTTCCAAACTATTTATTTATTGAGTTAGCAATAATAATACAATTTTTTCATGTCATAAGTCTCATCATGGTCTCCCTTGCTATTAAATCCCATAATCATTCAATGCTTAAAAATAGTAACTATCTAAAAAGGCACAATCATAGGGATGTTACACTAGGAGACACTATGGAAGAGGTACATTGCAAATCGACAGTGACATCATACAAGCATATATTAGTTGCATGAAAAAGGAACTAGGAATAAAAGAAACAAACCTCACTACTAGTTATGTCGTCACTCACAAAATGGGCAACATCTAGGTATGCAAAAGAGAGAATCCCTTGTTCAATGTTGTTTCTTGCTTCTTATAGATCTCGTGAGGTAAATTGATGATCTTGATCCTCCTTGATTGACCATCAGATGGAAGTCGGTGGTTGCATTCATTGCATCCATTTGGAAAATGCTCAAAAATAAATTTAATTTGTTTGCCTCTAATACATATCCCATGGAATTTATTTTTATTAAAAAAATTCTTGTTCAGCCCTTTTTACACATCTTCGTTCTTGGTTTTTTTCTTGACTTGTCTTTAGTAACTATTTCTAGTAGTAGTTTTTTTCTCAAGAAGCCATTAAAGCATATTTACAAATGAAATTCACTCAAGCAAGTGACTAAAATAGAGAATAACATAGTTAGATTCTCTAACATTTACTAGTTTCCAACTAGATTTCTTAAACAAGTGTGTATCATTTCTTGACTAAAGAATTATTGGCCCCACCACCATTTTTTTTATAGTAAATAGATCTCACACTATGATATTGAGAGTTTAAATGATCTATGGTCGTTTTAGGGAAATGTTGTACAATCTATATCCATTTTGCATAGGATATTTAACATTGGCACGTGGTGTCTAAGATTCCTTTATAAGAAAAATTTGCAGTTCTTTTTTTGTTGATCATTCACATTAATAATTTTAAAATATATAGTTTTACAACTCCAAAAACACCTCTTCACTAGTAAGGAAAGTGTTGATTTCTTTATCATTATTATAGCTTCCTGCAACTTCGAAATATCAAAGGTATATCTGTAGATTCTAAGAAATTTGGCCTGCATTTTTTACAAAATCATCCCACATTATCCAACATGACATGAAATTAAACGACCAACACAATACCTGTGCACACACACACACAAATATATATTTTTTGAGGAAAAATCATAACTTTCTATTAATAAAATAAAACGTTACATCAATACATGCACAAGTGCATTTACTTTTAACCCCTAATACCTATGGTATGTGCTCGAAGCACTCATCATATCCTACATACCAAAATAACATTTACATGGATAAACTGGGTTCCCCTGTTTTACCATTTTTCCTTTGAACTTTGTGCCAAACCCCGGAATTTGGAGTGGCCATTACAACTGCCAATTCTTTACCTTTTGTTTTTTGTGGCACTTCCTTACTTTAGTCTAAAATCTCAAAAACAAGTGTTCACTTTATCCCTACTACTCCTTGGTTGTTTACATTTTCCTCATGATGATTTATAGGAGTTTGGATCAATGCTAAATCAATGGCTTTCTTGACATGTTTAACAAGATCCCCCTGCTTCTCTACTCCCTCATCCACTTGGGAGACTTGTTGATTAAGTGATTCTGGTTATTGAAGAACATCATCCATTTCTTCATCTTCATCATCTGAAGAAGTCATATCCGGAAATTTCCATCCCTTTGGATTTTTCATTTTTTTTTTGTCCTTTTCTTTTTCACTTGGGGGCATGAGTTCTACAAGTGCCCTATCTGATGGTAGATTCAACATCTGAAAGCAGTATTTTCAAAGTATATCCATTACATCCACTTGAAGTCTTGATGAGTTAGATGGATGTCTAGTAATCCTTTTCTTAGGTCTATCTCCATGCAGATACAAGAAAAAAGTAAAGATACATTTTTCCATTTACAATGCCTTCTAAAACTTGGTGGTGCTGAAAAAGAAGCGAGAAGTTTTGTAACCTTACCCATACTAGAATCCTCATAACCACCATTTTTGTGGCATCAAAATATGGAAACCATGGTGTGACGAAGAGACCTACCCTTCCCCAAAACCATGGCCCTTCATTTATGAGATAATCCAGATCTTTCTGATTGTCAAAATGAACCACAAAAATACCTTTGAACACAAGTAGTTATCACATTTGCCTATCCAATTGAGATAGATGCATTGATGTAGATCTTCAGAATTGGGCCAGAAACCATTAATTCAGTAGATAAGAGCTTTGGCTTGGAGAGTAAATGAATTTATAATAATTGTAGAATTGTGTTTGATGCCATACTCTTTCATTTTGATGTCATCTTGTAATACTTTACCCTCATAAATTAGGTTTTGAACATTGGTTGGTCATCCTAGTTTTTCTTGCACCTTTTTTAGATATAAAATTAGCTCCACTAACCAAGTCCCTATAAGGATTGATTTTTTGTTTAGAGCCTTCAAAAAATTTGAAACTCTTCCTCACAATCTAGGTATAAAACCCTAAGATCAGGGCTCTGATCTAAATAAGTAAGGGCCCATGCCTTAGATTTGGGGCAGATTTGTTTCAGAGTCCATCTATCTGATCCATCAGTTATCTGTAGATAAGAGAAAAATCACACCCTAGCTTTGACAAGAAAGGAAAATGAATGGCACTGGGCATATAGCCTTGGATCCAAATCATATAGATTTATTAGTGATTGGGTATAGATCTGATGTACTACCACTGATTTTGTGAAAATATGATGCAAAGGGAGATCAAAGCATACCTTGCCATCAAAACCCAGCTCGATGGCGATATCAGAGGGAAAGTAGCCTGCATCAATCCTACACTGTAAACTATCGAGATTTGTTGGCCCTCTCCTATGATCCCATCATCAGAATCCACAGATCTGAGTCATAGCTCGATTGCGCATGCAACAATCTGGAAACCTATGCAAACCCTAGCCATTGTCATAAGATCTCTCCCATCCACACACACACACACATACATACATATATACATATATATATATGTGTGTGTGTGTGTGTGTGTGGGGGGGGGGGGGGGGGGGGGGGGGGGGGAACATTATCCCACATTGAAAGTGGGAAGACATAATATCTTGTATATAAATTGTGCCCATTGCCAATTGAGTTCAATGACAAGAGCAACCATTGATGGTTATGAGCCTTGAAACGAGCCATAAGAACCTCCCTTCTTCATTTTAAGCTTACGGTGACCCATATACTAAAATTACGTGTATATATATATCCCATATGGGTAGTGGGACCATACATTGTGCCATGTATAAATTACTTTCATTGCCTTAATATTTTGATGATATAGGACTCACCCATGGCATCATGTGGGTCTTCAACTCGTGAACTTGGGTTGATATATAAGGCATACTCCCACTGATGCATCACAGGGACGGGAGGTCTCATTTTATTTTGGATTCATATATAATGGACATATGAAAGTCGATGCATACACTAAAGAATTGGTATTTACAATACATGAAGGAAAAAAAATTAGGGTTGTGAGGGAGCACTTTAAAACCATATAATAATGGGTGGATAGTGAATAACATGAATATAAATATATGAAGACCCTTTGTTTCTTTGGAGGAAGGAAGAAGATTTTTAAATTTTCTTTCTATTTCATGAAGGCTCATGATGGATCATTCAGGCGATAAAGATGGAGTTGAAGATGGGAAGACACCTTCAATGGCTTGCATAACTTTTAAATCATTGATGTGCATCAAAATTGGTGACTCCACAAGGGGGTTTGGACCATGTGAACTAGAAATCAAAAGAACTTTGGTGATACCATGAAACTGAGAAACGAAAAATACATGAAGGTAAAGGGGATGAAATAAGTAAGACAAAGGGATGAGACATTAGTGATGATAACAGGAAGTCATCAGTAAGTAGAAGATGAGTCTTTAAGAGGCCACACAGGGAAAATAAGTGCACTCAAAATAAAATAGGGGGAGGCAAAGAAAATCCCTTGTTATGACTAGCATTGTTTTCAAATGCGGGCCTTCACAGAAGTGGATTAGAGTGAGTTCTAGAAAGCTTTGTAAAGACCAGCAAGAGAGGCAATAATAGTTTTATCCTTCATCCATATTCTCATCAAAAATGTATGCATAAATACATCTAGATTAGTTAAATAAAATAATATTTTTGGACTAGTTAAATAAAATAATAATTTTAAATATATTAATATTTAAATTTTAATATTTAAAATTAAAAGAAATTAAATGTTAAAAAATATGTTTTACGTACTAGGTTGGCCATTCTTTTAACTTAAACATATAACTTTGAATGAATTTTCATTTAGATATGCCATTAACATTTAACTTAGTAATTTAAATTTGTATTTATATTAAATTTATTAATTTTAAGATTAAAATAAATTTAATTATTTTTTGTTTGTTAAAGTATTTGTGATTTGTGGGATTAACCTATGATTTAAGAAAAGTATAACTTAATTGTACTAAGAATCACCAATCATTATAAGCCACACCAACTCATGATAAATTTCAAAACTTACAAAATAAAACTCTAAAAATCCAATAACCCTCATGAAATTTCACCTAAATCTAATTGACTAAATCAAATACAACATAAATTGAATTATTATTATTTATGTAAAATATATATAGTGATTTGAATCTTTTAACACCTACAACTAGAGTCATTAAGGCACAAGGTGTTGGAGTGCCAACAAATGAAAATTGGGAATGAAGGTTATCTCCAGGATCTTGACATGTATGGAGATAAAACGCCATTTAATTATAATGGGCTTTGAAACATGTTACTATTTTATTTAAAAAATTATTTTGCAAATGGTTGTAGAGAATACAATCTGTCATATTTTGTCTTACCTACCCTTTGCAAGTGTAATAGCTCCCATAGAGCCTTTTTGTCTAACAAGCAAATCCTTTAGAAATTAGGTTTAATGCAGTTGATAATTTACAGGTATTTGTCTATGTATTTGAAAAAGGAGGTGTACTTTCACTCAACTTCTAAAAAACCCAAAGTTGAATAGTGTTGTATCCCTTTAAGTGACCTACAACAAATTCCTTTTCTAGACAAAAAAAAATTCCATGCAATCTTTTGTTACAATAGTTAGATTTAGATAGGTTATTAAGGTCTACCCCAAAGTTGGATAGTGTTGTATCCCTTTTAAATAACCTACAACAAATTCCTTTTCTAGACAAAAGAAATCCCCTCCAATCTAGGTAGATTTAGATGGGTGATTAAGCTCTAACCCAAAGTTGGATAGTGTTGTATCCCTTTTAAATGACCTACAACGGATTCCTTTCTAAACAAAAAAAAATTTGTGCAATCTTTTGTTACAATGGGTAGATTTAGATGGGTGATTCCTTGGCATTTTGTATAAAAAAAAAATTAAAAAAGGAAAAAGAGATGAGAGTAAGATGTAAATAAATATGCTTACTAAGAGATACTTCTCACCATTCTTTATGCACCAGTAAAATTATAAATATGTAGACATCTCAATTTATTAATTCTTACCAAATCAAAACTATAAGATTAAATTTTCTTATTATCATCCATATATTTACATATAATATAAAATTTTACCACAATCAAAATTTAACTTTTTATTTTAGGTATTTCCTTCCCTCCTTTAGAACTATATGATTAAATTTTCTTATTACCATCCCTACATTTACATATAATATAAAATTTCACCACAATCAAAATTTATTTCCTTCCCTGCTTTCGAGTATGCTAGTAAATAATAATTTGATTTTAAAATCCATGATTATAATTTACCAACCTTGACCATATATATAGCAAACAAGCGAATTCATTCAAAATCCAAGGAAAAAATATACAAGCCAGCAAATCATGTATTATATTTTAGGAATGTAGGGGTAGGGATACAATCTACAGCAAACCGTGCAGAAGAAAACGTAATAATTTACATAGTTGTAGGAGATTAACCTGCAAACGTTGCTTCATCACAACGTCACATGTACACACAGGATTTTATTATAGCGCACACAGATATACAAGGTTACTAAAAGCTCTTTAGCTCCTAGGTCATGCGTGATGAGCGGGAGATGAGCGTGGGCACTCGGGCAAACCGTGGGGATATCGGTAGACATCCTGGCAATAGTCGTAAATCATGTAGTTTTTGCGGACAAAGTCAAGGGCTTGCTTCAGATCGGTGGAGAGTGTGGGAGGGATGAGCTGATCGAAATATCCGGGCACGCAGTCGCGCTGATCAGGCGTGCAACCACTGATTATGAAGTTGGTGTAAGTTGAGAGAAAGGGTTCGTAACTGTAGTTTGCCTTGTATTTTCCTCCGTCCGTTGCCCAGTCGGATGCGTCCCATAGTGTTGCATAGATGGACACTGGCTTCGACGGGTACTGCGATTCCACACTCTTCAGTTTCGGGAACTGCCGGATGGGAATGCTGTCCACCAGAAACCTGCACTCAAGCCACCCATAAAGAGAGTTAGTGAATCATTAAGTTAATTACATGCTGAATTTAATTCAATTTTAGATTACAGAAATATTTTAGAATTTGATAAATGCCTCAACCAGATCACACAATGTTTCAGAAGTTTTCAACATCACAGTGAAATGAGTGGTTTAAAGTTGTTATGGTTCATCAAATTTCGGAATATTTCCAAAATTTACGATCAACCCTAACCCTAATTACACTAAACACAGATCACTTTTTAAATATTTACAAATCTGCAATCAACCCTAATCTACTGACTACAGGGAACACTAATAAGTTCATCGATATTGACAGGGAATAATGTGAAGCGTTGTAACGTACATGATGTGTTGTGGAGTCCAGAGGATGGAGTAATTGTGGAAGTCCTGGGTGGGATCGAACCAAAGATAGAACTGTTGTTCTCTTCCTACACGACTGGGAATATCACCATCACCGGTGCCGTTTCCATATATGTTTGTATGGAGTTTGTAAGGCTCCCCTGGAATCGTCCCCAGAAACTCGAAGTCCAACTCATCATGTCGATCAGGATAGACCTGACTATTGGACAACTGCACACCATTCAAGAAAAAGGCATCCATGCAATCAGTCATCTATTGCATTGTAACTTGAATTTAAAAATAGGCATCCATGCAATCAGTCATCTATTGCATTGTAACTTGGAATTTAAAGCTATGATACACAGATCTTGGATATATCATACTTGTTCTTGTTTTCTTTTTTTCTTTTCTTTTTTTCTTTTCTTTCTTTTCTTTTCTTGTTTTGTACATCAGTATCTTATCTTGGTCATCTATTGCATTGTAACTTGAATTTAAAAATAGGCATCCATGCAATCAGTCATCCATTGCATTGTAACTTGGAATTAAAGCTATGATACACAGATCTTGGATATATCATACTGGTTATTGTTTGCTTTTTTCTTTTTCTTTTTTTTTTTCTTGTTTGCTTTTTTATTTTCTTTTTTTTCTTTTCTTGTTTTGTACATTAGTATCTTATTTTTATGATTTTTTTGTAGAAGATCTATAGTTTGTGATTAGAGTATTAGTTTTGACATTATATGCAGCATCTATAATATGAAATTGTCAATATTTAATATAATGAAAGTTAAGATTTTTTCTTTGGAAAAAAAATTGAATTTAAATTGATGATAAATTTTCTAAATATTTCAAGGTTGAATAAAAAATTAAATTAATTATTTAATTTCATTTCTAACCATCAAATTTTAAAATACTATTATAAATTTCAAAATAGTATTGAAATTTGTAAATTGGTATATATATATATATATATTAACTTCATTTTTAGCTATCAAATTTCAAAATATTACTGAAATCTACCATTATGAAAAAATGCAAAAAAGAAATAAATTATCACACATATATATCATATATAACCTTTTTCACAAGAAATAAATTATCACACATATATATCATATATAACCTTTCTCACAATCCATGAGAAATAAATTATCACGTAGAACCTTTCTCACAATCTTGGTTAATGTAACAGTTTGGCTTCAATGCAAAGAGAATATTCATATATTGCATTATAAATTGAATTTAATTTGATGGTAGATTTCTTAAATATTTTAGAATTCATCAATAATTAAATTAATTGTTTGACCTCACTCTTAACTATTAAATTTTAAAATATTCTTAAAATCTGCAATTAAGAAAAATTATTTCTAAAATTTACAATTAAGAAGATAAATATATTATTATATAAAAAGTTGTTACAATTTCAACTGCAGGACACTGTAATCAATTTACAGCTGCAGTGCCAGGTTGAAATGGAAGAATCAATCATCTATTTCATTATAAGTTGGATTTAACTTGATTGTATATTTTCTAAATATTTTAGAATTGGCTAAGAATCAATCATTTATTTCATTATAAGCTGGATTTAACTTGATTGTATATTTTTTAAATATTTTAGAATTAGCTAAGAATCAAATTAATTATTAGAACTCACTCTTGAGCATCAAATTTCAAAATATTCCTGAAATCTGCCATAAACATTATGAAAAAATGCAAGAAGATAAATAAATTATCACATAAAACATAGTCACATTCCCTGCTTGGTAACCAGTTTGCAGCTGCAGTGTGTCATTCCAATAGATGAATCAGTCATCTATTACATTATAAATTGAATTTAACCTGATTATAGATTTCTTAAATATTTCAGAATTAATTGATAATGAAATTAGTTATTTGACCTTACTCTTAATTATCAAATTTCAAACTGAAACCTGTAATTAACTTTATGAAAGAATGAAAACAAAAAAATTTCATATAGAAAGTTTTCACAATCCTAAAAGTGTAACCAGTTTGCAGTTGCAGTGCCCTTGTAATAGATAAATAATTATCTATTGCATTATCAATTGAATTGAATTTTCTAAAAAATAAATAAATTTTGAACTTTACTCCTAATTATCCAATTTCAAGCTACAATTAAAAACACACAAGAAAACAAATTATCACATAAAGAGTTGTCACAATCCCGGCCGTGTAACCAGCTTGCAGCTTCAGTGCCGCGTTGAAGAAGCCATACATATAAGACTGCTTCGATTTAAATCCACCGCCTGCAACAGAAAAGACAAGGAGTTTCTCTATTTTATTACGTGCAAAAGCAAATAAATAAGCATTCATTAGACTTAATGTTAGAGTGCATGGAGTAGAAGCACAGCAGATCACCAGAATATCTGTCAATCTTGAGCGTCACGGCTTTTCCATCTTGCGAGACATTCTGATGCCCCGCGCCCCACAAATTTGAAAAACTTCCCTCAAACGCCATGGTTTTGAAATAGCTGGTCACTGGGTTAGATATCAACGGAGGTTGCAGACTTTGATCAGCTGTCACTATCATTACAAGAACAGAGGCTTCATTTGTTAGGATGAAAGCCACAACTAACAACAATTTATGAAACCTAGAAATAGCTGCCATTGAACTATAACGGCCTGCAACTCTTTTAACTGATCCCATTCTAGGATTTAGGTGAGGGAAGAGAGATGCACTTAGACTATGGTGCTCCTCGTAACATATATCTGATTCCAGTTACTTCAATACACTCTATTTATAGATGGAAATTAGCTCTGAATCGGTCCCGCGAGCACTATCGCCTGGAATTCTTTATAAAATTTAAATGTGTTCATCCCAGATTAAAGTATTAAAAGAAACAATTGCATAAAGCTGAATTCGACCGTCAAGTGGGTTGGTGGAGATTTAAAATCTCTGTACCTCTTATCCATCCCAGTCACAGAGATTTAAAATCTATGCAACTCTTATCCACCACAGTGAGTCGCAAATAAGAGTGGAGGAAATCAGTGGGCATCCAGATGCACACTGGAGGCACTAAATTTTGAGGAGTTAAAATAAGAAAAAGCGAGTGCGCACTCTTGCGCTTGTATTTCACTTCACAATAATACTTTATCTTAACGAATTCATATACTCGCGAAAGAACACCATCAATAAAGTGAAAATCTCAATTTCGCTGTCTATTACTACACTATGGAGAGACAAAGCAATATGCCCTCTCACGTGTGGGAGACCTATAATTGTAAGTCTAGGGTACAGGGAAACTTCACCTCACATTCATGGAGACTATTGGGACTTTATGTTATACTGGTGTAGATTAGCTACCAACTTGTCATGACAAGCAAACGGTGGCAAAGGCATTATTATTAGTCCCTGCCTTCTGCAGCTCAGTGACAGACTATTGGGACTTTATGTTATACTGGTGTAGATTAGCTACCAACTTGTCATGACAAGCAAACGGTGGCAAAGGCATTATTATTAGTCCTTGCCTTCTGCAGCTCAGTGACTATTGTCATCTATCGTTGACCTTGTATTAGTTTACTTTTACCCATCAACCCCATTTAATTTTTAGCCAATCTTTTTATTGTGGTAAACAAATTTGTATGCAAAGATATTATCTGGAAGTCTTATTGTAGACCAAAAGATATAATTTTCCTCATATATAGAATAAAAGGGTTTTGCAAGATTTTGAATTTTTTTAATGCTATTTCATTAATTTCAAAACATTTAATGTTGAATGAATTTCTTTATGTTAAAAACATAGCCAAACTTTCCTATCATATTGTGATCTAGAGGGGTGGGTATTGGCATGTTAGCCATATGGCGGTCTCACAGATGCTAAAAAAACACAAAAACACGTCGAGCTGCTGCTAAAACGCAAAAACAATTCCTCATGCTAAGATCTTAACTCTATGCCTGGATCAACTCACCCTCCTCAGCGCAGCCCACCAGAATACTATACTGATTCGGCTGAGCGCAGCGGAATACCTTTGGCTCATTCGGCTTCGCACTAAATACCTTCAGCTCATTCGGCTGAGCGCACCAGAATACCTTCAACTCATTCTCCGGACCACCGGAGCTCAGCAGAATCACTCTATGGTAGGCTTCACACGTGATTATGATCATAAACGCAAACAAAGCAATTATGATCATAAACACAAACAAAGCAAGCATGCATTTTGCAGACAGGCATAAGATTGATGTCTGCCATATCTATATGCCTCTTCGCAATCTGGAGATGCATGAAGTGTTCCATATCTGCATGCCTCTTCGCAATCTGGAGAAGTTTGAAGGGTGCCATATCTTCGCAATCTGGAGATGCATGAAGTGTTCCATATCTGCATGCCTCTTCGCAATCTGGAGAAGTTTGAAGGGTGCCATATCCATATGCCTCTTCGCAATATGGAGAATCTTGAAGTCTTCCATATCTGCATGCCTCTTGGCAATCTGGAGAAGCTTAACGTCTGGCATATTTGTATGCCTCTTCACAATCTGGAGATGCTTGAAGTTTGTCATATTTGTATGCCTCTTCGCAACCTGGAGAAAATTGAAGTCTGCCATATTTGGAAGCCCATACGAAGGTACTGCATAGTATAATATAACTAAACATTTCTATGAGCAATGTTATAAAATTATTTGTTTCAAATTTCAAGAATATTCCTAAATCTTCGCATATCAAATTTTGGAAATGCTTTAAAGTCTGCAATTTAAAAAAAAAAATGCCATTCATTGTTCTTTCTAAATTCTTTAAACTAGTTTTTCCTCTTCCCTAGCAAATACCTGCAATTTAAAAAAAAAATGCCATCCATTGTTCCTTCTAAATTCTTTAAATTGTTTTTTTGAAACTAGCGAAACCCATTAATCCACTGCAAAAGAGTTTTTGAATAGAAATTTTGTAACAGATGATTAATCCATTGCAAAAGAGTATGTTCGCATATTTTCACATTCAGTCAGTGTACGCTTTATGTTGTAGGTATTCTTTACCTTTTATGCTGCCATTGTTTCTATGAGACCTGGCATGGCCTGCCAGCGAGTACCGAGAATAATGCATGGAACCTGGATCGACCGGATCAACTCAACTCTATGCCGATCAATGGATTAAAGTGGTCGGGATCCATAGTGACTGTGTTTCCACTCGGTCTGGCTTTTCATTTTGTGCGAATAATGATCCGCTAATGGGCCCAGGGTAGGGTATTTTTTTTCTGGAAACGATTTCCCATTTCCTTCACCTCTGTTGCCAGAAATTCCACAAGCTAGGTGCCCTCAAAGTCCTGGCAGGACTGGATGCTCTTCAACCGGTCCTTCGCGGGCAACGTCTTCGTCTTGGCAATGGTGCTCACCTTAAGCGTTGCCCTCCGGTTTGGTTGAGGGTTAAAGATGGGGATCGTTTTGGGGGCTGAGCGACTCGACTCTACTTTGTGCTACCATCACAAAGATGATACCAGCAAAGAAAACAACTTTACAATGATACAACAAAGATGATTTGTCAATATTTAATACAAAGTTCAAGTAAAGGTAAAGTGTTAAATATAAATATAAATTAAAGAAAACACCTTAAAATTGTTTTAATTGATTTGGTACCATTAAACGGTGCTTTATGTAGGTTACATAAAACACATTGAAATTTAGATGTTAAATATAAATTAAAGAAATCAATTTAAAATTGTTTTGAACGTTGATTTCTCATTTATTTATCAATTTCATCCCTACATCCAAAACAACAAAACATTTCATTTCAAATGATTTACTAAGTTATTTGTTTATCAATTTTATGGATACATCCTAGCAATAAAACATTTATGTTCTGAAATTGCAATTGAAATTACATTTCTGTTTTGAAATGGCAAGTCGGCAAGGACTGCCACTACGCCAATAGACCTTGTTATTGCCACTACGCCAATAGACCTTGTTATGGTTATGGCACTAGGCTTCCACGGCTATGGCACTACACTTCCACTCCATTTGATTTTCCTAGCTATATTTCAATGGTGTCAATTTGCATCGTCTAAGGGACCAAAAAAGGAATTTTGTGGCTACAAAAACAATCCCCTGTCAAACCCCTGCGAGTATTTGCAGGGAAAGATGGTCACAAAATGTTGGCTATTGGCAGTGTTTTATGTGGAGGCTCAGAGACAAATTGCAACAGTGAAAGAAGAGGACTTGTTGGAGCTACAATGCTAGTTCATGGCTCTACACTTGTGCAATTGGTGATGGGCACAAAATGTTGGCTATGGGCACTATTTTATGTGGAGGCTCAGAGACATAGATTGTGACAGTGAAAGAAGAGGACTTGTTAGTGCTACAATGTTAGTTCATGGCTCTACACTTGTGCGTTGACCAACTGATAGTGGAATTAACTACCACCATGGAAATCATTATGGAGCACTGAAACTAGGAGGAAATGGGAAGAGATGAAACTGGGAGGCAATTGGAAGAGATGCAGGAAAAAAAATGTGCCATTCCATTTCAAACAACAAAAAATCACAATCTAACTAAAAAATGTGAAAAAAAAAAAACTTCAAAACCTAGAATAGTTAGACAATACCAATGATTTTTTGTTTTTATGATATATTAAAATTTTATTTTTATTAATCTTATTGTGATCACTTCATAATTGATTTTACATTAATTATGCTTCAACTATAAATATTTACCTAATGACTAATATAAAATATTAAACAAATAATTTTTTATTTGTGTCAATTTATTGATGAAGAGAATTGAAATTGTATGGTAGAGCATAACCACCTCACCCCATATTTACCCAAATTCACAAGCTCACTAGGATAAACATGAGGTGAGATTCACTGAGACTCGATTTCCAAGATGCACTTATAGAAAATGGGGTCCACATGTCCATAACTGACTCTTTAAACACCCAATGACACATGACCACATTGTTATCAGCTTAACTTGACCCACCACTATTCCTTTTTAGTTTTGTTTCCTTATATTTAAAACAATTTTCTATTTTTGATAGTTTTTCGGATTCTAAACTTCCAAGGTTGTTTTGAGGGCAGGAAAATCGAGAGACCAAAAAAGTGCCAAAATATATTTCTTGGTTTTTTTGCTAAGCCTCATTGTGGATGTAACAGCCTTGGTTAAAAATCCATGTAATAAAGTAAATAAAGGAAAAATAATAACCAAGGTCATGAGACACGTATTCCAAACTGAATGTTGGGAAAAAAACATAGTGATAGGGATCACTTGTGATTTATTGATGGCAGTGGAAATTGGCAAAGGCAATGACAAAGACTTTGAAAATGAAAAGTGACATTAATTGGCATTTATTTATCGAAATAATGGAAAATATGAGAAAATTAAGGTAAAACTCACACTCTGCAGTGAGGAGGAAATTGAAGGAAAAATAAGGAAAATGAAGAAAATAAAGGCCTAAATGATAAAAACACTTCTAAGGATCAGTTCACAACCTTTTTCAGTTCAGTCTTTGAAACTCTCATTCTATTCTCTCTCTCATACTCTTGGAAATTTAGAGTTTTCTTGGAGCACTCTTGGAGGAGTGTGGCATACTTGGGATTTGGAGCAAGAAGGCAAAGGAAGAGCAGAAATCACAAGGGGGCAGTGATATTAGCAGCTACAATGAGTTTTGCTTGCAAGTACTGAGTTGCATATATGATTTCCTTGCTAGTTTTGGCATGCATGACATATGCATGTGGTTTCTTGGTTATGATTTGTTATTGACATGGAGGGTTATCTGGATTGACATTGGTTTTTCCTAGCCTTGTCATTTCCTAGATAATCATTGTGTTTTGGGTTTTTCCTTTTGTTTTCTGGTTGGTGCTCATGTTCCTTATGGTTGTGGGTGGAGTTATTAGTTCTTGGAGCCTTGTTTGGACAAACGCTTTGGAATCCCTTTAACAGCTTGGGTTGAGCTTCTAGGCCTTAAGGCCTTGGTTGGAAAAACACACTAGAGCCCTTGGTGGGTTGAGTTACTAGTCCTGGAAGTCCTGGTTGGACAAATGCTCTGGATCCCGACAACACTTGTGAGTTTAGTTACTAGTCTTGGTAGCCTTAGTTGGAACAAACACTCTAGAGCCCTGGACAACTTGGGTAGAGACCAATCTATTGATGGTTAGTGATGTCCGATCATGAGGTGGAATCATTGATTGAGGGTTGAGGTGGTTTGGCCTCAAGAAGCCCTGGTTTGGTGTCCTTGGTTTATTTCATGAGATCCCATATTCATGGTTGGAATATAACGCTGGGGTGATTGGATGAAAGAGAGATATGGTTCATCCTAATCTATGGTCGGGTGGTACGTGGAAGTCCCTTACTTGGTTGGATTTCCATATTTTAATATAAGCTCTTTTTCCTCTGGTATCTCATGAGTAAACGTGCTTGTCATTATGTGGCTTTAGTGGTTGTTTCATCATTGATATATCTCTGGTTATTTTTTGGTTATAAGCATGTTTTACGATAAACTTGATGTATGGCTTTCATCATGTTTTGGTTAGTAAATGAAATATTAATTAATGAATGACCTAATAGATAAAAATGCATCTATTAGGAGGAAACATCAGTCCTCCTTGATGATTCTCAGATAATTATGAGACCCCTATGCTTAGAAACTTGTAGATATCATGTTTATGATATGTTTGACGAAATTCCTTTCATGGATGGTAGGGGTCAGGTCAAGTCCTTGTTCAATTTTTTGCATTAGTGGCCTTGTCTCAATTCTATTTATTAAGTCTGGAAGTTTCATGAATTTCTGGGCAGAGGCTTGAGTCCTAACCCTAAAAAAGTGGCTCGGAAATTGGGGTTGTTGGCACAGAATTTCCTAAAAAAGGCCACAGTCGCATGGATGCCTTGCTGTGGGAGTGACTGGAGGGTTTCAGTCGCATGGAGCGCTTGTCATGGGAGAGACAGGGGGTCTCAGCAAAACATCAAGTTGTCTCAGGGGTTGGGCATTTGGAAGAGTTGGTTGTCTCCTGAAGGTTCTATAGCTCATGAGGGAGATCAAATTGGTCTTGTATTGTGAGTTCCATTTCCTTAACCATACATTGGGAGTTGAATCATATCATAGTAAATCTTCATCACATGTTTACACCGGTTGGCCGATTAGCTTGGGTAAATGTGGGAGGAGGGTGTTACAGAGTGGTATTAGAGCATGGTTCACCCCTTGGACTAGATGGGTAGAATGTGTTTCTCATGCATACATGTCAGTTGCATATGTGTTCTTATTCTTATGGTATGTGCACTTGTTGCATATGAAGGGTGGTGGTCATTGTTGCAATTGTGTTGTTATGTAGAAGTTTATGATAATTGTCGTCGGATGTGGTTGTCATGAGTGCATGTCAGTGTCTATATGTCATTATGGATGCATTGTGATGGTTATGGTATAGTCATGCATGGGAACTGGATAATGGTTGAAATGATGTCCATATACTGTGATGATTATGTTTATACATGTATTGTGCTAATTTGGTTGATCTTGCAGACGAGATATCCACCCCTGAACTATACTGAGGTATGTTGGTTATGTTTATGTTTTGGTTTAACTCACATGATATAGTTTCAGGAAGAAGAAGATCAAAGATGACTAGAAAAATGGTAGACTACAGTTCATGAGACTATCCCTATGGATCAGATGAGAAACATGGTGATGGATACTCTCTTGACATAGCAAACACTTTGAGAAGTTTGAAGGCAGAAATAAGAATTTGTAAAGCGGATAATGACAAAATCATTCAGCCACAAGATAGACTTGCCAAGTCATAGGAGAAACAAATAGAGATTAATGTAGTTATCCTTCAGAGCTTTTCAGAATTTCATATACATGGACCACTTAAGATCAATCATGGACAGGAGGACAAGACTAATGGATCGTATGGTAGCAAGTCTCATGTTGGGCACAAGTCAGTTATAGATGACATAGTTAGAGATGGCAGGTTCTTGGATACACCGGATAGACGACATAGTGGAAATGGGATTCACTCTAGTTCTGGTTCATATAGGTACCATGGTCATCATCATTATCATCCTTATAGGAGGAATGAAAGGGGATATTTTCCGGATGAGTTCAAGAAAGCAAAGCCACCTACATTTAATGGAGAAATGAAGAAGTCACAAGATGCAGAAGCGTGGTTGCTCAGGATGAATAAGTTCTTGAGGTTGCATGATTACTCAGAGAACATCAAGGCCAAAATAACTACGTTTAGTCTTAAAGGTAAAGAAAACATTTGGTGGAAATATGTAAAGAATGTTAGAGGTATTCATGAAGAAGAGTTGACTTGGAGTGAGTTAGAGAGACTTTTCAAGAAGAAGTATCTATCTGAGAGATAATATGATGACAGGGAAAAGGATTTCTATGAGTTGAAGATGGGATCCATGACCGATGAGGAGTACACTAGCAGATTCTTGGAATTATTGAGGTCTGTGCTTTATCTTAAGGAGGAGAAAGTGAATATTCAAAGGTTCATTAGTGGGTTTCCCATAGCATTCAAAGGAATTATTGAGTTTGGTGACCCTAGATCATTGGAGGAAGCCATCAGAAAGTTAAAGAATTGTTATGAACAATTGAAGCGCATATCTGAAACTAAGAAGGAGTGGAGAGGTAATGAGAAGAATAAGGGAAAATGGGATAAGAAGCGAACAAGACCTCAGGACACAGGTAACAAAGAGAATTCAACACCGCCTACAAATTTCAATGCATCTAATAGAGGACAGGTATTTCAATCTAAGGAGCAGAACAGAGGTGATGATAGGAAGCCCTTGCAGTGTTGGAATTGTGGTGGAAAGCATCGTAGGAGAGATTTTTCATAACATCAGGGTGGTAGACCGTAGCTCTACAGTGCTCAGGAGGCACGAACAGTGGGGGATGTTAGATAGAGTATTCCTCAAATTTATGCGGTGTTGGATAACAGGAAGGCAGATCAATAGGAATCTATTATCGAGATGGACGGTAAGATATGTGATCAATCTGTTTCTATTTTGATTGACCCTGGTTCTAATTATAGTTATGTTTAACCTGACCTGGTAGATAAGTGTGGTTTGAATAAAGAAGTGCATGTAGAATCTTGGTTAGTGCAACTGGGTATAGGTACAAAGAAAATAGTTCATCATTGGGTAAGAGCTTATGCATTTCAATTGTATGGTATGCCTACGTCAGCACATTTGAATGTGCTTCCATTGAGATCATATTGTATGTTTTTATGTATGTATTGGCTATATCTTCACAGGACCAAGGTAGATTGTTATGACAAGGATATTTAGTGCTTAGATGACAATGGATAACAAAGAATCCTACAGGGTAAGAATAAGGCTACATTAATTAGAATGGTGACAACTATGCAGGCGAAGCATAGTCACGGAAAGGGGTGCGTGTTATTTGTAGTGCATATTTCTAGTGATAAAGGTAAGGATGTTGAGGATGCGGAGGTATTGAGTAGGTACTCGATTTTACAACATTTTTAGGATGTATTACCCATAGATATTTCAGAGTTTCTGCCTCATAGAGAAGTGGAATTTTCCATTGAGTTGGTACTAGGGGTAGCACCAGCATCAAAGGCACCATACAGGATGAGCACACCAAAGTTAGTATAGCCGAAGTTGCAGTTGAAGGGAATGTTTGACAAGGGATACATTAGGCCAAGTGTATCACCTTGGGGTGCACCAGTGTTTTTTGTGAAGAAGAAGGATGGTACTCTCAAGTTATGCATTTGCTACAAGCAGTTGAACAAGGTAACCATCAAGAACAGGTATATGTTGTCAAGGATTGATGATTTATTTTACCAATTCATGGGAGCAGTAGTGTTCTCGAACATTGATCTAAGATCAGGATACCATCGGGTATTCATTAAAGAAGAGGACATCTACAATACTACTTTCTGGACCAGGTATGGGAATTATGAGTTTGTTGCAGTTCCATTTGGTTTGACTAATGCTCCAAATACTTTTATGTGATTAATGAATAGTGTGTTGTGTCCTTATTTGGAAAAGTTTGTTATTATTTTCATTGATGATATATTGATATATTCTAAGAATGAGGAAGAACAAGCCAAACATTTAGCAACAATGTTGAGATTGCTATGAGTGCATCAATTGTATGCCAAGCTTAGAAAATGTAGTTTCTTTAAGATAGAGGTACATTTCTTAGGACATGTGGTTTCCAAGGAAGGCATAGTAGTGGATCCAGAAAAGATAAGAGCTACCATGGAATGGGAAACTCCTAGAAATGTGGATGAGGTAAGATCATTCATGGGACTAGAAGGTTATTATAGGAGGTTCATCATGAAATTATCTCGGATTTCCCATCCCATTACATCATTATAGAGGAAAGGTAAGAAATTTGAATGGACAGAGGAATGTACAGTCCATTTTGAGCAGTTGCAACAATTGTTGATAAATGCTCCAGTTTTAAATATTTCAGATCTAGACAAAGAGTTTGTGGTATGTACAGATGTTTACAAAAGAGGACTTGATGGAGTACTAATGCAGGAAGGAAAAATAGTGTTCTATGAATTAAGGAAACTGAATGAGCACGAGAAGAATTATATGACACATGATTTTGAGTTGGCAACGATTGTCCATGCATTGAAGATATGGATACACTACCTTCTTGGTAAGAGTTTTTTACTGATGAGTGATCACAGTGGATTGAGATACTTGTTTGACCAACTAAATATGAATGTCAGGCAAGCTAGATGATTGGCCATGATCAGTGAGTTTGACTTTGAGATCAAGTACATTAAAGGTAAAGAGAATAGGATTGCAGATGCTCTTAGCAAGCATATACATGTAAATCACATTGCATATATGAGTTCTTATGGGGCATGTTATCACTCCAGGAAACTCTCCTAGGTTGCAGCTCGGAGATGCCTAGTAACATATAATCTTCAATATTGTTTTCAGAACTATTGGAATGGATGATGGTTTGGATCAAGTCAGATAATCATTTCAGCTCTATTCTCACTCAAGATGTGCATGAACACACTCAACAATACAAGGCTTTAGACCACTAATGCTCAATAATTTATAGATTTAATGGATAGATGGAGAATACTAACTGTACCAGCAGATTACATACATAAACACATATGAATGGCCAGCTACAAGAAGTAAATGAGACTTGCAAATCTAATTTATCAATGTAGAGATAAGATGACAGTTATCTGGCATTAGACACAGCAGAAAACCTGAATAACCTATTCAAGTGCAAGCATAAAACAGCAGAGAAAATGGACATTGAACATATAATAGCAAAAGAAGCTTATATTGCTAGAATGAAGATGAGAAGCTTGAAGGAACAAAGGAGGAACAATCTCCAAAAGTTGAACCCCTATTACATTTTGCTTTCAGCTATTTATAGCTCTTTACAATGATGCTGAGTCTTCTGAGGCTTGAGAGGTCTTAATCTATCCCTCTGTCTTGTTTAACTATTTGATCTTTGACTAGGCAAGCATGGCTCGGAGGTTTCTTCTTCTAATAGAAGAATAACCGCATTTAGATATTTTGGATAGTTTGTTGTGCTATCTGGGAGCTCTCTCGTGCCAGAGATGCCCCATAATGTTTGTTGGTTTTGGATAAGCTGCGTTGTTGATGCCTCATGGCCGATTCTGTTTCGGGCTAGCTGCGCGTGCTCCATGACTGTTTCTGTTTAGGGCGAGCTATGCTGCGATGGAAGGGCTATCGGGCCTCTGTTTTCCCTTTAAATATTTAGAATGATTGTTTTTCTGTTAAACGCAGAAAAACACAACAACATTGTGAAAATCCCGCCCATCTCTGTCCTTTTCAGACTTAAAAAATCCTTAGATATGGCTTATTCTCCTCTCGGGTCCACCCTTGCAGTGATAACACATCTCCACCGTTGATCTGGGAGTCCTAGATCCAACGGTGGTGATCCATTTCGGGCGCCTCTTTTGTACTGGAGTTAACCGCCCGATGAGGGCAGTTTTCTCTCTCCTCATCCTGGACACGTGGTGGCCGCTGTATGGCATCAGGCAGAGTTTGGCCTAAACCACTTATCGCCTTTGGCTCCCCCGAAATCCTGTCGGTTTTGTCATTTTCCCTTTATATTGGAAATATGTCGAAACATTGGAAATTATGAAAAAACGACCTTGGCAGACTTGAAAATTTTATATATTTCACTTCCCGAACCCTTTCCGGTCCAGGCTTCATCACTATCGGCGTTGCCCTATGCTCCTTTGTATTTCGTTATATAACGAAATACATGGAAAATGCATTAAAACCGGCCTTTGGCGGACCTCAAATATTATCAAATATTGTATATATAACCGTCGATTCCGACTATCGCATCGCACATACACCTGTGCATAGGCCCCGCCCCTTGGTGCTGCTCCGCTGCGATATAGCGATGCGATCTGATCGCAATCACTAATCGCTCATGCCCGGGGCCTTTACTTAAATCCCCGATACCTTGCCGATGCGACCCACTGATCCAATCATCGGCGATCGCTGAACCGCAGTGTCTTGCGCCCAACTTTAAGTTGTCCTCTCTGCTCAGTTGATTGCGATTAATCGCTTAGATTTGGGCCATTGATCGGCCAAATATAACAGCTAGTATTCTTTCACTATTTAAAGCTTGCGATTTTGGTTTTTCATGGTTTTCAAGCTTTTTTGCCTCCCGATAGTGTATTTCTGCCCTTCCAAGGGCTCTCCTCTTACGCCGATTTTGACCTTTGGATGATTTTGAGCAAATGTTGAAGATTTCAAGAGCATTTTTGGATCCCATGGGATGATTTTAAGCAAATTTGGAAACTTTAAGAGCATATATGGATCCAATTTTGGGCCTAGTGCCAACGAGGCTAACACTGGCTCCTTCTAGGGATGAAATTCTCCCTGTGAGGTTTCAAGGATCACAGATTAATGCCTTTCCTGTAAAAAAAAAAAATCAAATCTTCCTCCTAGTGTTCCATTGGGCATGGAGTCTATTTTGTAATGCAATAAAAACTAGAAAAACATATTTACAATAACAAGGCTTTAAAGCCTTAAATGAAATAAAGTTTCAAGAACTGCCCATTTACTGGGCTACCAGAGGTATCTCCTCCTTCGAGACTGTGCAGAATGAATGTATTGTTCTGTTGAATTTGAGCGATGACAAACGGACCTATCCATAAGGAGTCAAGCTTGTTATGATTACCTTTCTTTTCCTTAAATGCGTCCCATTTAAGCACCCAATCACCAACTTGGAAATTGTCCACTTTTTCCTTCCTGTCAAAGGTTTCTTTGATTTTCTTCTGATGAGCCTTTGACTTCTCAACCAACTGCTCTCTGATCTATTGTAGTTCAACCAGGTTATTCATTCTTCTTACCATGTCATTCTCTTCATCTTGTTCTTCTTGCAAGAATTTAGCCACAAGGAGAATCAGCTGGATAGGGAAAATAGCATCAGCGCCATAAACCAGTTTAAATGGAGAATTCCCTATGGAATTTTTATGGTAACTCTATCAGCCCATAGTGTAAACTTCAACTTGGAATCCCAGCTCTTTTTTTTGTCCTCTAACATTTTTTTGATTACCCTTACCAGACTCTTGTTAGATGATTCTGCCAGGCCATTGCCTTGAGGATAATATGAGGTAGAATGCACCACTTGAATGCCCATGGATTCAGTCATGTCCACCAATTCTTTTGCCTTGAAAGCTGTTGCATTATTAGTGACTAGTTTGGTTGGGCAACCAAATATAGTGAAAATATTCTCATTCAAGAACTTTATGACAACTTGATGATTGGAATTCTTAGTGGGTATAGCCTCAATCCACTTGGTGAAATAATCAGTGGCTACTAAGATCCATTTGTGTTGGCCACAGGAATGTGGGTTGATCTCACCTATAAAGTCCAGGCCCCACTGCTGGAAGGGACCATTGACATGTACTGGCTTCAAGGGCAAAGATTTTAGTTGTTGTCTTCCTGCAAACCTCTGACACTGTCACAAGATTTCACAAAAGAAAACACATCAGAGAAAAGAGTAGACCAATAATACCCAGCCCTCAGGACTTTGTGGGCTATGGTTTTCCAATAATGATGCCCTCCACGGATGCTAGAATGGAACTGGTGTATGACTTCCACATATTGTTCTTTATCTAGACATCTCAAGAGGATTCCTTATGGGTCTTTCCAATAAAGCAGATTTTTATTTATGCAGAATTTGGCTGATCTGAGTTTAATGGCCTGGGCTTGACTTGAGATAAGCCCTGGAGGGACTTCTAGCTTTTGCAAAAAATGAACTATGCTGGAATACCATTCACAGGTGGCTAGATTTTTAGCTAGAGACTGCTTCTGTTTTTGTTCTTTTGCTGCTCCCTTCGTCTGTTCATCATCTGAATCTGGATTTATGCAATTTATGTCTAGCAAGCTGAAATTTTCTTCAGCCATAAGTTTAGTCAAGCCATGGCCTTCGACAAGCTTAGGGGGCTTCACCTCTATGTTAAACTCTATGAATTTTACAATCCATTTAGCTCTCCTTCCATCAATATCTGGCTGAGTTAAGACATCTTTTACTGAGGCTGAAGGTACATATGCAACCACTTTGGAATGTAAAATATAAATTCTGAATGCCTTTAAAGATTTTATGAGAGCATAAGCTTGTTTTTCAATAAGGTCATACCTTAGTTCAGCATCCCTTAGAGTTTTGCTGAAAAAGGCCATGGGGTGCTTTATGCCTTCATCATTTTTCTGCAACAAAACTGCTGCAAGTGTATCATAAGAGGCAAAAGAGAAGACAGAAAACTCCTTAGTGTAATCTGGGTTGATTAGACTGCGAGCTTCCATGATAGCTTGCTTGATGGCTTCAAAAGAGCTTCTTGAAGCATCTGTCCATTTTATTTCTGATCCTTTCTTCAGCATGGAAGTGATGTGATTTACTAGCTCTGCAAAGTTTGGAATGAACCTCCTTACAAAGTTAATCTTACCCAGGAATGATTGAATATCCCTTTTTGACCTTGGGATGGACAATGTCTGAATTTCTTGAACCCTTGTTGAATCAATCTTCACACCTTCAACAGAAACAATATGTCCCAGAAGTTTACCTTCTTCTAGAGAAAACTATGACTTCTTTGGGTTCACCGAAATTCCAAATTATCTACACTTTAGGAAGACCTTCTTCAAATGCTGCAAATGGTCTTTGCGACTACTAGAGAAGACTGTTATGTCATAAAGATAAATAAGGACAAACTTTTCCTTCTCTCCCACAAAGGCTATGTCCATGGCACTCTAAAAAGTAGCCCCAGCATTCATCAGTCTAAAAGGAATCTTGGAGTACATGAAAGTGCCCCAAGGAGTAGTGGAGGCGGTCTTTTCTTGATCTTCTGGATGTACAGCAACTTGATTGTAGCCTGAAAATCCATCTAAGAAAGACATGACTCTGGCCCCTAAAACTCTTTGCAGCAAGTGTTCCATCTTAGGAAAGGGGTACTTATCTTTTTTAGAGCACTTGTTCAAATTTTTGAATTCAACATAAAGCCTGATTTCTCCATTTTTCTTTCTTACTACCACAAGGTTAGCTATCCACTTTGAATACCTTAGGGGAACTATGATTTTGGCATCCAACAGCTTCTTGATCTCTTTCTCAATCAAAGGCAATAAGAGAGGGATGATAGGTCTTAACTTCTGCTTAAAAGGGGTGGTATTCTTTTCCAGTGGAATCTTATGTTGAATGATGTTTGTATCATAGGTTTTGAGATCACTGTATTCCCAGGAAAAAATATCAGCGAATTTCTTCATGAGGGTGCAATACTCAGAATTCTGGGCAGAAGACAAATGAGTGGACAGATTGATGTATTTCGGATGGGTTGGGCTCCCTATATTATGTTTACAAACAACAAACTCATTTTCTGTTTTGGCAGGCTTATAAGGCACATCGTTATGATCGAACAGTTTCTCTAGAGGCACCAATCCTTTTGGTATATGATTACTAGGCAGCTGGATGATGCTTCCTCGGCCGATCTCGTTTTTTAGCTTGGACTGGCTGCATTCTTCCATGGTTTCATTTTCTTGGTTGATGTGCGTTTCAGCAAATTCCTCAACGACTTGTAAAAACCTGTTAATTTCCTCATCATCTTCAAAAACTCTCCAATATTTGACATTGTCAGGCAGAGACGGTCTATATTTCACTTGAACTTCATATGTCAATTTAGGAGGCAAAGGAGGAATAAACGTGCTAGCAGACACAGCAAGGGAGTCGGCAAGTTGGTTCTTCATTCTCGGAATATAAGAAATGCTGAAATTATTAAAAGAATCCTTGAGCCTCCATACCTCATCTCTGTATGCTTTCAGCCTTGGATGCTTTTCTTGGAACACTTTATTGACCTGCTGAATGATGAGGTCTGCATCTCCAAACACTTTCAGGCCTTTGATACCCATTTCTTTAGCAGCTCTTAAGCCCAAAATCAAAGCTTCGTATTTTGCTATGTTATTTGTGACCTAAAAGGTTAATTTGAAAGATAAATGAATGTATTCCTGTGTGGGGGACACAAGGACTACACTTGCCCCAGTAGCTTCCTTAGAGCAAGCTCCATCAAAGAACATGTCCCAAATCTGTGGACCTTCTTCCTTAGCGATCTGGCAAACTGGTTTTTTAAGCTATGTGGTGGTCAACTAGGAATCTTCAATATGAAGAATACATATTCCAAAATCAGTGTCAATAGCATAGATGGGATGATTAGTGGGATTCCTTTCATCGCTGATGATACAAGCCAATTGAGCTTCTCTGTATAATATCCTGCTCTTGCCTCCAAAAACTGGGATAGTAGCATAGGACAGATCATTTTGTAATGATCCGCCTAATCTCTTGATCCAACCTCTGAAAAGTAACATGCCAAACTTGGGGGGTACATCTGCGACCACAATATCCATCATCATGCTTTTCATGGGTAGTTGAGACAAAGTGATGGCTAGGTCCTTGATTAACCCCATACATTTCACTTTTCTAGAGTCAAAAGAAAACAGGTCATGATAAGGCTTGGTGATGTCAAGACCCAACTCATCCATGACAGCCTTGGGCATTAGATTATGGCTGGCTCCAGTGTCCAAAAGGCAGTTTTGAAGGATTTTTTCATGAATAGTTAGAGAGACATAGAATGATGGGGAGCTTTCTTCACAATTTTCAATCATTGGGCTGAGAATAACAGCTGGCTTGTCATCTTGCAGATTTACATAGTCAGTGGAGGCTTGGATGGCTTTAGGCTCAAGGGCCTCAAGGATGGATCTTTTGAATGACTCATTCTTCACTAGTTCAATCAGAGGCATAGGTATTCTTAGCTTCTGAATTTCTGATTGAAAATTGAAAGGGGAAGGAGACTTGTCAAGGCTTCTTACCTCATGAGCTGGAGCTTTGAGGATGATGGGATCAACTGCCGGTTGCTTTTGCTTATTAGCTTGTTGTACTGCAGGGAGAGCAGCTCTTTGAACAGGAGTTTCCTTGGCATTATTCATCTTTGACCTCAGATTATATTTGTGCTGATCTTCAGTTTGCAGAATAGCTTCCCCATCCCATTCTTGGCTGATCTGGTCATTGAATAATGACTTTTCATAAGCAGTTGAGGTCAAAAAGGAAGCATTGCCTTTGTCTTCCAGACAATGGATCTCATCATCTTCTTCAAACTGCTCTTCTTCCATGAATGCATTTTGAAAAGGAGCCTTCACCCTTTGGTCCTCATTGGCATCTTTGCTTCTTTGCAAAATATGCAACTGCTCATTAGTTCTTCTATATGGATTTGGATTTGGATTTCTAGGAGCAAAGGTATTAGGAACTCTTCCTTTCCCAAGGTGCTGCTTAACCTTTAATTTGGAGATTTTAGAGGCTAATGACTCTATCATTTTGGTCATTTTATCTATCTTAGGATCAGAGGATGATGAAGACTCGCCCCTCTGTCTTCTTCTATCAACATTTTCCTTGAGCTTCTCTGAAGCCATGATGCTTGATTCCACTTCCAAGGCTTCATCCTGCATGTCAGCCAAAGTAGCACATTGCCTCTCTCTCAACAGTAGGCAGAAGTCAGAATCAAAAGCACTGGCATAGGTGAGTTTAGCAGAGGTAGTAGTGGGTTTTACTTCAGTTGGTATCTTGCTGTACATACGGTTAAACCTCTTATTAAAATTAGACAGCAACTCACCATTTTCTCTCTTTAAGTTACCAAACTCAGTGTGGTAGTAGAGGAGATCCTTCTTGTCCCCTCAATGCTTTAGAAATGCAATATCTAAAGCTTCAATATCTGCTATAGATCTTGGGGTTCGTTCTCTGAACCATTTTCTAGCCCCTCCATCTAGGCTTTGGACAAAGACTCTCATCCACACATCATCTTCACTAATGTCCAGGTTATCAACATAGTTATAGAATGACTCAAGATGTTCATCAGCAGTAACACCTTTAGTCCCAGTGAACTTAGGCCTATATTTCTAATATTCTCTAGTAGGCATGGCATTCAAAGGAGTGGGTAGTATTAGAGATCCATACCTAGCAGCTATGATTCTTTCCATTTTGGTAGGTGCTTGTGGACCTGCCATAGCTGTGGTGGCTAAAAGAGTACTGGTAGTCTGAATGATAGAGGGCTGAGGAGTGATTGATAAGACTAAAGGAGTATGATGGATAGGAGGTGAGGTTTCCTTTGGGCTTACAACAAAAGGAGAACCTAAAGAATAAGGAGCTTTATGAATCTCTAAGAGTTTTTCTTCACTGCTAGTATTAGATGCTATACTCTCAACATGTATTTGTTCTATTACAGGCCTTTCTTGAAGAGATATAGGAGATTGTTTAGGTTTACCTGAACCTGATGCTCCTTTCTGCAATACCTTTCTCTCTTTGATGATTTTTTTAGGGTCAGGTACTAGGTCAGCTTGTAGCTTCTGAGGATTTCTCCAAATATTCCTCACAAACTGAGCCAGAACTATGAAGTGGAGTCACCAAGAGGTTCGGCCTCCAATAGAGTTGCCAGATAGATGATTACAACCAAAAAAGTGCCCAGACTTTGTCTATCATCAAAGCTGGATCTATGTCGTTTCCCAAGGAAGCTGAGCTTCAATTTCCTCTCCCCAACAATGGCGCCAATTATGTTATCACTCAAGGAAACTATCTTAGGTTGTAGCTCGGAGATGCCTGGTAACATATAATCTTCAATATTGTTCTCAGAATTATTGGAATGGATGATGGTTTGTATCAAGTCAGATAATCATTTCAGCTCTATTCTCACTCAAGACATGCATGAACACCCTCAACAATATAAGGCTTTAGACCACTAATGCTCAATAATTTATAGATTTAATGGATAGATGGAGAGTACTAACTGTACCAAAAGATTGCATACATAAACTCATATAAATGGCCAGCAACAGGAAGTAAATGAGACTTGCAAATCTAATTTATCAATTCAGAGATAAGATGATAGTTATCTGGCATTAGACACAACAGAAAACTTGAATAACCTATTCAAGTGCAAGCATAGAACAAAAAATAAAATGGACATTGAACATATAATAGCAAAAGAAGCTTATATTGCTAGAATGAAGATGAGAAGCTTGAAGGAAAAGAGGAGGAACAATCTCCAGAAGTTGAACCCCTATTACATTTTGCTTTTAGCTATTTATAGCTCTTTAAAATGATGTTGAGTCTTCTAAGGCTTGAGAGGTCTTAATCTATCCCTCTGTCTTGTTTAACTGTTTGATCTCTGACTAGGCAAGCATGGCTCGGAGGTTTCTTCTTCTGACAGAAGAATAACCACATTTAGATATTTTGGATAGTTTGTTGCACTGTCTGGGAGCTCTCTCGTGCCAGAGATGCCCCATAATGTTTGTTGGTTTTGGATAAACTGCGCTGTTAATGCCTCATGGACGATTCTGTTTCGGGCTAGCTGCGCGTGCTCCATGACTGTTTCTATTTAGGGCGAGCCATGCTGCGATGGAAGGGCTATCAGGGCTCTATTTTCCCCTTAAATATTTAGAATGACTGTTTTTCTGTTAAACACAGAAAAACACAACAACATTGTGAAAATCCCACCCATCTCTGTCCTTTTCGGACTTAAAAAATCCTTAGATATGTCTTATTCTCCTCTCAGGTCCACCTTTGCAGTGATAACACATCTCCACCGTTGATCTGGGAGTCCTAGATCCAACGGTGGTGATCGATTTCAGGCGCCTCTTTTGTACTCGAGTTAACTTCCCGATGAGGGTGGTTTTCTCTCTCCTCGTCCTGGACACATGGCGGCCATTGTATGGCATCGGGTAGAGTTTGGCCTAAACCACTTATCGCCTTTGGCTCCCTCAAAATCCTGCCGATTTTGTCATTTTCCCTTTATATTGGAAATATGTCGAAACATTGGAAATTATGAAAAAATGGCCTTGGCGGACTTGAAAAATTTATATATTTCACTTCTCGGACCCTTTTGGGTCTGGGCTTCATCGCTATCGGCGCTACCCTGTGCTCCTTTATATTTCGTTATATAACGAAATACAAGGAAAATTCATTAAAACTGGCCTTTGGCGGACCTCAAATATTACCAAATATCATATATATAATCGTCGGGTCCAGCTATCACATCGCACATACACCTATGCATAGGCCCCACCCCTTGGTGTTGCTCCACTGTGATATAGCGATGTGATCTGATCGTAATTGCTAATCACTCATGCTCGGGGCCTTTACTTAAATCGTTAATACCTCGCCGATGCGACCCGCCGATCCGATCATCGGCGATCGCTAATCAGCGGTGTCTTGCGCCCAACTTTAAGTTGTCCTCTCTGCTCGGTCGATTGTGATTAGCCGCTTAGATCTGGGTCGTTGATCGGCCAGATCTAACAGCTGGTATTCTTTCACTATTTAAAGCCTGTGATTTTGGTTTTTCATGGTTTTCAAGCATTTTTGCCTCCCGATAGTGTATTTCTGCCCTTCCAAGGGCTCTCCTCTTACACCGATTTTGACCTTTGGATGATTTTGAGCAAATGCTGAAGATTTCAAGAGCATTTTTGGATCCCATGGGATGATTTTAAGCAAATTTGGAAACTTTAAGAGCATATATGGATCCAATTTTGGGCCTAGTGCCAACGAGGCTAACAGGGTGGATTTACAATATTGGATCTTGTAGGTAGTTCAATAGGATGATAGGTATAGGGAGCTTAGGCATAGGTTATAGTAGGATACAAGTGATAAAGATGTGGCCTATCATCTCATAGCAGATGGTTTGTTCATATTTAGGGACAGGATCTATGTGACAGAAAACAGTGAGCTCAAGAATCTTATCTTGAGATAATTTCATGCTAAATCGTATTCAAGTCACCCAGGATATTATAATACATTGACAATGATGAAGAAGTTCTATTATTATCTGAATCTAAAGAAGGAAGTGGTAGAGTTTGTGGCTAGATGCTTGGATTGTCAACAAGTAAAAGTAGAGTGTATGCATCCAAGGGGATTATAACAACCAATTATTATTCTAAAGTGGAAATGGAAGGTAATTTCCATGGACTTCATTACAATTTTTTCAAGGACATCTAGACAACATGATTTTATCATGGTTGTGGTGGACATGTTGAAAAATGTAGAACACTTCATTACAATGAAGTCTGCTTACTCATCTAGTGATGTACGACAGGTGTTCATTAGAGATGTAGTAAAATTTCATGGCTTTCCGAAGAATATTGTGTTAGACAAGGATGCTAAGTTTACTTCCAAGATTTGGAAAGAGTTATTTGTGGTTTTAGGTACAAAATTGGCCTTTAGCACAAATTATCATATACAGACCGATGGACAGACAAAGAGGGTCAATAGGATCTTGGAGGACATGTTGAGGATGTATGTGATGCATTAGCATTGGAAGTGGGAAGAGTATCTTCCAGTGGTTGAGTTCACTTACAACAATAGGTATCAAGAGTCTCTAAGGATGACTCTATTTGAGGGACTCAATGGGAAGAGTTGTAATACTCCCATCAGTTGGAGTGATCCAATGATTAATAGGGTATTGATAAGACTAGACATGTTGGCAGAGATGGAACAAGAAATGCAGGTAATCAAGAAGAATCTAAAGGTGACACAGGACAGGCATAAAAGTTATGCAAATCAACACAAGTTTTTTAAGGAGTTTCAGGTTGGGGAACATGTGTACTTGTGCATCAAGCCCAAGAATAACTCCTTGAGGATTGGATCATGTTCCAAGATAACACCTCAATATTGTGGAACTTTCAAGATCCTTGAGAGCATTGGACCAGTAGCCTATAGACTTGCACTACCTTTGACAGTGAAAGTCCATGAGATTTTCCATGTGCCATTTCTTAAGAAGTATGTTAAATATGTTGATCATGTGATTGACTGGTCTCTATTGCAGGTGGTTCCAGAAGGAGAATTCCAACTAGAACCTCAGTGCATTTTGCAGAGAAATATGCTCATGCTTCAAAATCGAGAAATCGAACAGGTTAAAGTGCAGTGGAAGCACTTTGGGCCTAATGAAGCTACATGGGAGATGGTTGATTAGATGTGGGCTATGTATCCTTCACTATTTTTTGGTTAAGGAAAAGTAGTTCTGATATATGTATATATATGTATATGGATGTAAATAATGCCATGACTTGTGTTATAAAGTCCCAATAGTAGTATGGTTGTCATGTTGTTATGTGTGTCATGATGGTTTTCTTTTCAACAGGTTGTTAATTGTAAATATTACAACAAGCTAAGTTATAAAGCTCCATGGGCTGTATGTTTCTCTTTCTAGCGGTCTTGTTGGTTGTAGGTTTCATTTAACACCGAGGACGGTGTTCCCCAAGGGGGAGGGTTCTATAACAACCTTGGTTAAAAATATCTGTAATAAATTTAATAAAGGCAAAATAATAACCAAAGTCATGGGACAAGTATTCCAAGATGAATGTTGGGAAAAAAAATCATAGTGATGGGGATCACTTGTGATTTATTAATGACAACGAAAATCGGAAAAGGCAATGGCAAAGGCTTTGAAAAGGAAAATTGACATTTATTTAATAATGGAAAATAGGAGAAAAAGAAGGTGAAAGGCCATAGGTTGCAAGTGAGGAAGGAAAAATAAGTAAAATGAAGAAAATAGAGGCCTAAATGATAAAAAGGATTTTGAGGATCAAATCACAACTTTTTTTAATTTAGTCTTTAGCACTCTCATTCTATTCTTTATCTCTCATACTCTTCGACATTTCGAGTTTTCTTGGAGCACTCTTGGAAGAGTGTGGCATGCTTGGGATTTGAAGCAAGAAGGTAAAGGAAGAGAAGGAAAGCACAAGGGGGCAATGATATCAGCAACTACATCGGGTTTTGCTTGCAGATACTGAGTTGTGTGTATGATTTCCTTGCTAGTTTTGGCATGCATGGCATATGCATGTGGTTTATTGGTTGTGATCTATCATTGACATGGAGGATTTCCTGGATTGAAAATGGTTTTGCCTAGCCTTGCCATTCCCTAGATAGCCATGTTGTTGTGGGTTTTTCCTTTTGTTTCCTGGTTGGTTCTCGTGTTCCTTATGGTTGTGGGTTGAGTTATTAGTTCCTATACCCTTGGTTGGACAAACACTCTAGAAGCCCTATAATAGCTTGGGTTGAGTTACTAGTCATGGAAGCCTTGGTTGGAAAAACACTCTAGAGCCCTTGGTGGGTTGATTTGCTAGTCTTGGAAGCCCTGGTTAGACAAATGATTTGGAGCCTAGTAGCAGTTGTGGGTTGAGTTACTAGTCCTAGAAGCCTTGGTTCTGGAGCCCTGGACAACTTGGGTGGAGACTGATCTAGTGATGGTTAGTGATGTCTGACCATGAGTTGGAATCATTGGTTGAGGGTTGAGGTGGTTTGACCTCTGGAAGCCCTAGTTTTGTGTTCATGGTTTATTCCATGAGATCCCACATTCATGCTTGGAATATGGAGCAGGGGCGATTAGCTGAAAGAGAGATTTGGTTCAACCTAATCTATGGTCGGGTGTTACATGGAAGTCCCTAACTTGGTTGGATTTTCGTATGTTAATATAAGCTCCTTTTCCTTTGGTATCTCATGAGTAAATGTGCTTGTCATTATGTGGCTTTAGTGGTTTTTTCATCATTGATATATATTTGGTTATTTGTTGGTTATAAGCATGTTTTATGATAAACTTGATGTATGGTTATCATCATGTTTTGGTTAGTATATGACATATTAATGAATGGATGACCTAAAGATAACAATGCATCTATTGGGAGGTGACATCATTCCTCCTTGATGATTCTCAGATCATTATGAGACCCATGTGCTCAGATATGTTGTATTGGCATGTAGATTTCATGTTTATAATATGTTTGACGAAATCCTTGCCATGGCTGGTAGGGGTCAGGTCAAGTCCTTGTTCAATTTTTTGCATTAGAATCCATGTTTCAATTATATTCATCAATTTTGTAAGTTTCATGAAGTTATAGGCAGAGGCCTGAGTCCTAACCCTAAAAAAGTGGGTCAAAACTCAAGATCGTTGGCACAAAACTGCCTAAAAAAGGCCACGGTCACATGGATGCCTTTCTGTGGGAGCGAATGGAGGGTCTCAGTCGCATGAAAGACTTGTCATGGTAGAGACTAAGGGTTTATCTCAGCAAATCATTAAGTTGTCTCAGGGGTTGGGCACCTAGAAGGGTTGGTTGTCTCCTAAAGGTTCTATAGCTCCCAAGGAAGGTGATATTTGTCTTGTCTTATCAATTCCACTTCCTTAATTATACATGGGGAGTTGAATCATATCATAGTAACTCTTCGTCACATGTTTACCCCGGTTGGCCGGTTAGCTTGGGTAAATGTGGGAGGAGGGTGGTTACAGTGGATATATTCGAAACGAGGTATTATGATGGTCAAACGAATATCGTATGCCAAATTTAGGACCCCGGGCTATTGCAGTTCCAAATTATAAAAC
The DNA here is from genome assembly GCA_031772625.1 of Pinus tabuliformis. Taxonomy (NCBI): domain Eukaryota; kingdom Viridiplantae; phylum Streptophyta; class Pinopsida; order Pinales; family Pinaceae; genus Pinus; species Pinus tabuliformis. Next base: position 583,570,917 of record CM062808.1, on the reverse strand, counting down.
ACTTTGTGTACATAGTACCTGTAGGTTATAAATACATATTTGTTCACTAATTCAATAATCTCACCAGATAATCATCAAGAAGGCTCTATGCCCTCTCCACATAGTTGCGACAACATTGATTATTCCATACATTAATCAATCAATAAATAATTCATGACAAGAGCCATGGATGGTACACATTATATAACGAACATATTACAAAAAAAATAATCAACATGGGAACCATGGAAACTCAACCATAATATCACCAATATAATTAATACAAGTATACATGAATCATAGTAGAAGAATAGATCTTATTAATATATAAAAATACCAACAAAGTCAGGGACTTCCACATACCACCTAACCATATATTGGGTTGAACCAAATTTATCTTGCAACCAATCACCCTCACTCCATATTCCAAGAATTAATGTGGGATCTCATGGAATAAACCAAGATAAAACCAACCAGGGCTTCCAGAGGCCAAAACACCCCAACCCTCAACCACAGTGATTCCACCTCTACGGTCGGACATCACTAACATCAACCAGATAGGTCTCTACCCAAGTTTTCCAGGTCTCCAAGAACTAGTAACTTAACCCACAACCTTCCAAGGCTCCAGGGAATTTGTCCAACCTAACTCTAGGGACTAGTAACTCAACCCAAGTTATTCTAGGACTTCCAGAGTGTTTGTTACAACCCACAACCATAAGGAACATGAGCACCAATTGAAAAACCATATGGTAGCTGGTCTCATGGTGGGCACAAATCAGATATAGATGACACAATTAGAGATGCAAGGTTCTTGGATACACCGGATAGACTAGGTAGTGGACATGGGCTTTAATCTAGTTTTGGTTCAGATAGGTACCATGGTCATCATCATTATCATCATGTTGACAGTGCTGGATCCTGCCAACATGTCAGGGGGATCTCCCCGGTAAGAAGTCCCAATTAGACCTCAGACTGTTTGGTGTAGGAGTCCTATCAGTGGGTCGTAAGGTAATTCCTTGACCATGATGTCGCACAGAGGCAAGTAAGATAACTCTATCAGTACCATGGGTGTGACTGATGTAGTGAGTCAAGCAATGAGTATGAGAGGTTCCAACACTTCAAAGGGGAGGGAAGGTGAAGGTGAGTTCCTGGTTGAAAGGGATTAGTCCCAACTCAGCTGACATGCACAGCTTCCATCAGAGCAGTCGACACGGATGCAGCAGTCACAATATACAAGATAAGATAACACGAATAGCACTCACGGATCAGTCTGAGATGAGTGTGACGGTTCGTATAACAAGGTTCAGAGAAAGGTCTGTCTGATGTCCAACAGAGCAGTCGACACAGACGGTGATAGCATTAACAACATATGCAACACATTAACAACAAGATTCATATAATTGCATACAAATCAGTTCATATACAAGTACGTAAGTTAAACAACATATATCATTAAGGTAACCGGAGTAGTCCAACTACAATAACAACATATGCATGAAAATGTGTTGGCTTTTATTATATAAAGAAGTGTAAATCACAATCATATAATACACCATGTAAACCTACTAGCCCCATCAGTGGAACATTACAGCCACATCCACCTGCTCCTCCAAAGAGATGTACTAGCTCCGTGTAGTGGAGAAGCCAAGGTGCATTACAATAATGTCCAAGCCTTCTTCAAGATAGTCCTTGTAGAAGCTTGGCTGACCAAAAGCCTATACAATGAGTTATTAGGGATTATTTATATCAAAGGGTGGGGTGACCATTGACATTCCCCTTTGTGATCATTCAACTACCCTCATAACTCTTCACCTACTCTATCACTGTTACATTCACTCTTGAGACTTGACATGACTCAACATTACAATGCACATGTACCCATGTGAACAATGGCTTGAACAAGCCAAACTAGACACCACTCTAACTTAGACAACTATAGAAGTCCAACTGCTCGACATCTTCATGCTGATCGACAGTAACATATTGGTGCCAAGATTGGTAGTCTTTGATAGTGTCGGTGTGTTCCGCTGTGACATCCATCTGGAACCTGAACCTTGCCTCCATGGCATTCAAGTACACTGCTTGGGCTCCTCTGTCCAACTCATCTAAAAGAATGCACAACATTGTCCTCAATGTGGCCGAACCAGCAACATACTTGCACATGAATTCTGCACTGATAACCAAGTCTGAACTGGTGGCGACGCGCATCAACTCGTCGAAGTATGAGTCAAGCTCCTGTTGGACCTGCTTCTTGGTCTTCGCTTGCGTGAGAGTCCCAAGTGATGGAATCGCATATGTGTGCACAACATCCTCCATGCTCTTGAATACTCATGCACGAGAAGCCCCTATGCCAGTGATGAGTTGCAGTAGGTCCTCGTAGTTCTGGATCTGACTCTGGATAGTGCTTGCAGCTCAACCGCATTGGCCTTCATCATCTTGGGCAAATGAAGCGAGGCTCCTTTAGACTTCATCGTCCATGCTCGCATGCTATTAACAGAAGCATGTATGTTCTTCTAAGATGTGATCTCTTCTCACACATGGATGTTGCCATCCGTGAAGATGAACAACTGCTTGATGCACGGTACGAAACTTGGAGTAAAATGCTCGCATAACTGTGTCCAAGGACAACACTTCCTCCAGTATTGCCTTCTTCAATTCATCTCGGTGAACATTGTCACCAAGTCTCCTCCCTGCTTGGCCACCTTTATTTCCTTCACCATTCTCTCATTCTTAGCTATGAGGAAGTGAACACTAGAGCTAGTGGCTTCGACATACACTCTAGTTGCATCGGCCAAAGCAGTTGGGTCCTTGTGCACATCGGTCACGATCACTTGTTCTTCAACTTACGCAAGGGATGTTTGGTCCTCCAGAGTTGGTACTCTGTCATGGTGCACAACTCTATGTTGAGATTCATCAAAGAATTTTTCGCGCATCTCTGCTTCCGAATGACCACCAAGGATCTCAGTGCATCCTTAGTCATTCAAGACTTGCTCATCGTCTGGATGTATGGAAGCAGGCGAGCCGACCTCTCCATGGTGAGGCATGAGGTCGGTATCTTGTTCCAACTCCTGTTGCTCCATGTATGCATCCAACTATTCAAAATCATGTTCTATCTCATCAGCAAAGTCTTTCCCCTGCGAGGGTTCACCCTATTCGCTTGATGTTAGCTATTCAGAAGAATCAACTACTTGTAAGGGAGTTGCTTTGTCTATCTACACGTGATGCACCCCCTGCTGAATTTTTTGTTGTTGCGCTTCCTTCTCATGCTGGCGCAACTCTTGTTCTTTCTGGAGTTACTCCCTCAGCTCATGCAACTCCTTCTCTACTCCTTCCATTCTCTTCTAATCCCTCCGCCTTCGCGTGATTCACTTGTCGTGCTACTACCTATTATGTTGAATAGCCATAGCTTCTTGCTCTACAATTGGATCTGATCGAAACTTGCAACTTTGTTCCTCCTCCATGCGTTTGACAATCTTTCGCTTCCCTTTGTCACGCGTAGGTATGCTTGGCTTTTTTGCCTCTGTTGTTGCCGCTACTGCTGGTGTTCTCTGTGGTGCTGCTTCGTGCTTCCGTGCTAACCATTCTATGGTGAAACTGACCTTTTCATTGGGTCTGGAATGATAGTAATAATACCTCCATGAGTCTTCCTTGTCCCAATGAAATGCCCCATGGATCCAATTGAACTGAGCTCTCATGCAGTGATCCTTGACAATGCAATGTGGGTCATACGGGTTGAAGCTTCGAAGGTCGAATGGGTACTTCTTCATTTTTTCATCTTCGACATCCACTTGTTTGATGCTCTTGATCTCATATAACCCAATCCGCAATGGAAGAGTAGGCCAAGGTGCCTTCTTCTTCTGCTGCAGCCTATATGTTAATCATGTTGAGATATGATATACGCTACTTCCTACATGACAAGCACGTCCAAAGAAAACTTTGGCAGAACATGCGGAGGCTTCTCCACACTGAACACTCGGATGAGCGTGTCGTCCAGTGAGGCATACCAATCTGCAATTCCTAATAATTCCTTCATCACTTCTTCTAACATGTAGGGTGGATCCTGTTCGAATATCAACTTGTACATTGGGGCAACCAGATGGTCGGAAAGTCATTTGATCACTCCTCTGAAGCTGCACTCGGAGAATATCTTGAAATATGTGCTCACAACAGTCTCTGCCGATGACCATGTCCACTCTCAGCCCAGGAACTCATGTCAGGCATAGACTGTATCTAGAATGTAGGCATACATACAAATCTCTGCATGCATGCCTTCGGGCACCTGTCGAGCCTTCGTGACTTGCTCCTTCAGCTGATGAGCCAGTATGCCGAACCAGTTGCATGGTCTTCCTTCTCTAGCTAGTTGGTCCAATGTGACCACCCAACTCTGAGGGAAGGTCTTAGTGCTCACTTGGCCACTCAGTCGACATACGAATATGACTCAAGTATTGGTATGCCTTCCTCAGTATCTTTGTCTTATAGATCCGATTAGGGGTCATCTTGAAGCGAGCTGGCTCCTTTACCCAATCCTTCAGAATATATTTGCAGTGGCCTCTGCTGTTGGGAAAGCTGAATGGAGGGGTCATGATAGTGATGGGCTCGTCCATCTGATACATCTCATCATAGTCTCGTGCCCAGAAGGTTGCAAGCTTCATCCCATTGATATTGCTCAAGGTCATCGTCTCGAGGTCAGTGTGAGAGACGATCTAGTGAATCACATATTCACATGGGAACGCAGGGTATCTGCATGCATTCCGGTACAGGATGGACTTATGAATGTTCACGTACACCTGACGGTCTTCAAGGTCTTCCCCAAAAGTACTTTTGAATGTTTCATTCACCTCTTGCCACTTCAGTTTGATGTCCTTGTCTAGATACAACTTTGTATCTTCATAGATCGGCATGCTAGAGGACACCTGTTCAACTGTTATTCCAACTGCAACGCCATCAGTGTCTTGGGATCCTGTTATCTTGGAATCCATTGAGACAGATGAACACCTGAAAGATCTGGAAACAAGCATCATGCATGGTAAGAAATATGTCAGTGAAAACAAAGCAAATCTGGGGGAAGGTCACAGCACATACTTGGGGAACTGATGAGTAAGATTGCACAAATTTCATTGGGAGACTGAGTGACTGGCTACCAGAATTGCGTAAAAGGCAGTCTGGACTGACTAGGAGGCTGACTTGGCTACTGGGTCTGCAAAATGCATAATCCAGTTGGGCAATTGGTTGTTTGGATTGCGCAATGCGCAATTCTAGCTGGGAAAGACTATTGGCCGAGGGGCAGATTTGCGCAAATTTTTGGGCCAAGCAGCCATTGACCTCCAGAAATGCGCAATTCAGTCTAGGAGGTCAATTTTGGGCCAGAATGCGAAAATATGGAGAGGAAGGTGAGCCTTCCTTCTCCATTTTGCGCAATGCAGCCTTAGTAAAGGCAGGGATCGGGCCAAGGTTGGCCCGACTCACCAACAAGCAACTGAAAGCAAGTAAGTTGATGAAATGCATGGCGGCACTAAGTGATAGTAGAAGTGATAAACAGTGCATGCAAAAGATGAATGGAAGATTGAGCAAACATGTCAACATGCATGTGGGTGAGGTCGTTCGCTGGTTGGGCGAACGTCCATGCAAAACAGTTTCATGCATGCGACAGTAGTGAGATAGCGACGAAAATTGAAATAGAGCTAGGACAAGCTAGAATATATGTAAAGGACAGCAGACGTTCAAAGAAATCAAGCAAACAACACTCACACACAAGTGAATACACAAAAAGCGACATAAATGTTGAAAAAGACAAGTTGAGGCCACTTACCCATGAATAGTTGAGCAAGATGTGTCGAAGAGTCCTGGATGTGATGTGAGATGTTAGAGCTCCAATATAGATGTGAATCAATGAGCTCTGATGCGTCGAATAAATAATTTTGTTCTCAAGACGTGCATGCCACAAATCTAGGAAAAAGTGACACTTGGGGGAAAACTTCTAAAACAACGTTGCATGTAACCCTCGACTACTAAAAATAGTTCCTAGAATCATGGGATACCTTTTGCATATTGCCTCTTGCTATTCCGGGAAGATCAAGTCATGCATGCATGTAAGTCAATTTTCCTCGGTCCCAGGTGGAACTAGTCAACCAGACTATCCATGTATGTGAGTGCTCAACTACTTGGGAAAAATGTGCATTCTTGACTGTAAGCGGGGTTGACTGCCCAAGGGGATTGCGCAATTTCTAGGCCCAGTACCTAACTGCTACCCAAATTTGTGCAAATCCTGGGCTGAACTGCCTGTTGATGGGAGAAATAAGTGCAATTCCTACTGGGAGGGTTGGCTGGTAGGATTGCGCAATCCAGGAGACCAGTAGGATGTCAGAGAGGATTGCGCAATTCTTGGAGGGAAAAGCTGGTTTCCCTCCAAGAATGCGCAATTTTCAAGGGGAAGCTACTCAACCTGCAGCTGGACCAAGTCCGGATAAGCAGCCTGTGAGGGGAATGGATCGACTATGTTCGACAGGCTCCCTTTGTGCGAGGAAAGCACTGAAGCTTAAGTACTTGATGAAGTAAGACAAAGTGTTGTGTAATGTTGGTAGGGAGGCTCCAAAACAGGCTAAGGAAAAATTTTGGAGGGTGGTTGTAGCTGCTACAACACATCCTTATAGGAGGAATGTGTTGGAAATACTGAGAAGGGGGGGGGGTGAATCAATATTTCTTACAATTTGTATTCTAGTGATTGCCAAAAGCATATATAGATATGTAAGTGTATACGTAGAACACAGAAACCAGCAGCTAGAATAAATGCTTTTATTAAAACTCAAGACAGTACAATGAAATAAATACAATATAAGTATATATCTGACTGTGAATAATTTCCAAGCTCCAACTTGGACCTCAGTGAGGCTCCAACTTAGACCTCAGTGAGGCTCCAACCTCTAGAGCACCAACTCTGTTTAGCAGTGGTTCTGCACTTAGGAGCACCTACCCCTAATGACTTTAGTCTTGTTCAGTTCTAAGGCTCCAACCTCTTGGGCTCCAACCCAACCTTGGTATACACTAGTATGTTGCTGCACTCTATTTAGCTGAGGTTCTCTCACTCCTACTCTCCTGCCTCTGTTACTTCTACAGCCTCCGCTGGTTCTGCTCCCTCTTCTGCCTCTGCTGCTTCTGCTACCTCACGCTCTGGTTCTTCACCACCATAACATTCCCAACAGTCCTCTGTTTTTACTGTTTTATACATTCCCATGCCTTTGTCCATTTGTTTCCGCTTACACCATCTCTTAGGATTCCTCCTCAGTCGTTGTCATTTCCTCTGATTCGCTTGATCTTTCAGCTTCCCTCCTTGATCACTGTGACTTCCTCTGTGCTGGCTTTCCATTCAACTTCTTAGCTTTACGGTCACTGTGTGTTAAAAACTGTAACCCAGGCCCGTTTTTTCAATGATAACAGGCATCCACCGAGACTATTTTGTTTAACGGACATGCTACGTCCTATCGCAGTCGCAATTGGAATTATTTTAGCCTCATGTGCATATATTTTCAAGTCTGATTTTCACCTCCGATAGTGTTAAACGCATGTATGTAAGGTTTTGGCCGCCGATGTATGTTTATGCCATGGATAGTGTTAACGTATATATATATGTGTGTGTGTGTGTGTGTGTTTCTCCTCCAATAACATATTCTGTACATATACATATATATATATATATAATCTGCCTTTTCCATTGATCACTGCACCCCGACGTAATATTCCCTGTCACGTCCGATGAAGCCGCACGGTTTAAGCCCTATCGTCCGATCATCCGCCAAGCGATCCAACGGCATTCGCTCCTCCTAATGTCGTAACTTAATCGCATGTTAACACGCGATAAAGCGGTTTTTGGCCACGTCCCGTCATCCACGTGTCGTGCAATGAATGGTATCGCACACCATGGTACGTTTACCACCCACCTTCGAAAGCGGTGTGGGGAATACCGCTTACCGTCGTCCCCGCTCGCTATCTCCCGTGCATCTTTATCACCCCGACCGTTGGATATGCCCATCATGTTGTATCTGTCGTCCATAGTTTATTTGTTGGGGATTCATATTATTCTACCTCTGTTTACGTTAATGCATATTTATATGGTTTCTGCTCCGATAATGTATTAAATGCATATATGGGATTTACAGGCTTGATAAGCTTCTGATAGTGTAATCGCTAGCATACAACTCTTTTGTGGCCTATACGACTCCCGATGGCTCTCGATAGCATTATCTGTGGCATATTTACTCCTCTCATCTCCATCTTCTCTGATGGCTCTGTGTGCTCCTCTTCTTTGGCTCTGTCTGCTCCTTTCGTCTCCATCTGCTCCTCTGGTGGCTCTGTTCTGCTGTTCCTCTTGGCTTCGTCTTCTCCTCTTGGATCCGTTCTGTCTGCTCCTCGAATATTGCCATATTGACATCAATGACAATCTGTGTCCAACAATCTCCCCCTTTGTTATTGATGGCAATATTCTTCTGCTCTCTCCCCCTTTGACATCAATGGCAAAGGGATGCATATGGACTCCCCCTGTCAAACTGCTACCCCTGTTTTGCTACATCTTTATGACTAAACTTGAGTGATGATAAAGAAATAACCCCCATATTTTGACGCAGATGTTCGAATGCTTCTCGAGGAAGAGGTTTTGTGAAAATTTCAGCTATCTGCTCCTTAGTACTGATATATTCCAGGACGATGTTTTATTCAGCTACTTGCTCACGGAGGAAATGATACTTGATTGGTATGTGTTTGGTTCTTAAGTGCATCACTGGATTTTTGCTGAGACTGATAGCACTTGTGTTGTCACAATAAACGATAATTGGTTGATCTGTACATATGTCGAGATCTTTTAAAGCTTCCTTCATCCATAGTATCTGAGAACAACAGTCGGCTGCAGTAATATACTCGGCTTCGGTTGTGGATAATGATATGGATGACTGTTTTTTGCTGAGCCAGGATACCAAACAGTCTCCTAGGAAGAATGCATTTCCAGCAGTACTTTTTCGATCATCTATGCTTCCAGCCCAATCAGCATTGGTGTATGTAGTTAAATTCAGTGTTGAGTTCTTTGGGTACCAAAGACCGAAATCAAAAGTTTCCTTCAGATATCTGAGAATTCTTTTTATAGCTAATAAATGGGATTGTTTGGGAGCAAACTGAAATCTTCCCACCATTCTTACTGCTTGCATTATGTCTGGTCGTGTAGCTGTTAAGTATAGAAGGGCTCCAATCATTGACCTGTAATGAGTTGCATCTACTAGAGGGGAGTCATCATCTTTTCTCAGTTTGCAGTTTGTGGTCATAGGTGTGCTCATGGGTGCACAGTCCTCCATTCCATATTTTTTGAGCATGTCTTTTAGATATTTGGTTTGAGATATACACAATACTGCTCTGGTTTGAGATATTTGAATTCCAAGGAAGTGGGACAACTCTCCTATCATTGACATCTCAAACTCTTTTGACATGCTTTGAGAAAATTCATGGCCCATTTCATCATTATTACTATCAAAAATCAAATCATCGACATAAACAAGAGCAACTAGTAACTTACCTTCATCTGTCTTTATGTATAGATTACTTCCAGCCACTCCCTTTTTGAAGCCTTGTTGTTGTAAATAGTGATCCAATCTTGCATACCAAGCTCTAGGAGCTTGTTTCAACCCATATAAAGCCTTTTTCAACTTACAAACTAAGTCCTTTCCTGTTGTTAGATCAAAACCTTATGGTTGCTCCATGTAGACTTCATCCTTGAGTTCCCCATTTAGAAATGCTGATTTCACGTCCATTTGATAGATTTTGAATCCTCTTGAGCAAGAAAATGCCAAGAACATCCTAATAGCTTCCATACGGGCCACTGGTGCAAATATCTCTTCAAAGTCAACTCCTTCAATTTGTGAATAGCCTTTGCAGACAAGTCTTGCCTTGTTTCTGATAACCTGTCCTTCCTCATTCATTTTATTTTTGAACACCCATTTGGTTCCTATTATGTTTTTGTCCTTTGGATGAGGTACCAGCTCCCATGTCTTGTTCTTCTCAATTTGGGACAATTCTTCTTCCATGGCTTTTACCCAATGAGGATCCTTACTTGCTTCTGCAAATGTTTCTGGTTCTATCATAGATAGGAGGGCAATGACTTTTCTCTTGGGTGTGATAGTTATCCTTCTTTGGGTCTGCACACCTTCATCTCTATCGCCAATGATCTGCTCTTCTGGATGATGTCTTTGGACATACTTCATCTTTGAAGGGGTATTAGGTGGTTCTCTTTCCTCTTCTTCTTCTTCTTCTTCCTCTTCTATTTCTTCCTCTTTAGGTTCTTCTTCTTCAATGAGATTGTCATCTTCATGTTCTTCAATATCCTTTTCTGGAAGATCTTCATCAATTTTTACATCAACGCTTTCCACTATTTTCTTTAATCAATAATTGTAGCACTTGTAAGCCTTGCTCTGTGTAGAGTATCCAAGAAATATCCCTTCATCAACCTGAGAATCAAACTTTCTAGGTGAGCCATCACTTATTTTTATGAAGCACTTACTTCCAAAGATCTTGAAGTACTTCACCGAAGCAGGTCTTCCTTTCCATAGCTCATAAGGAGTTTTTTCACAATTTGGTCTTAATTGAGTTCGATTCAGTGTATAGACAGTTGTCCCTACTGCTTCTCTCCAAAATTTAGGTTGTAAGTCTGCTGCTAATAGCATAGTTCTTGCCATTTCTTGGACTGTTCAGTTTCTTCTTTCAACTACCCCATTTTGCTGAGGTGTTCTGGCAGTCGAGAATTCTCTTTTAATTCCATGAATATTACAGAACTCACTAAACTCGTTTGATGTGAATTCTCCTCCTCTGACTGTTCTGAGACACTTAATTTTTTATTTTTTTTTCATTTTCTATAGGGGATTTTAGATACTTAAAACACTCAAAAGTTTCAAATTTATACTTTATGAAATATATCCACATCATTCTAGTATAATCATCAACAAATAACACAAAGTACCTTTCTCCTTGGAGTGCTTGATTTCTAGTTTGCCCACACACATCAACATGGATGATCTCCAAGGGCTTTGATGTATAGAGCTCCTTTGTCTTGTGGTTGGTTCTGGTCTGCTTTCCATGTTGGCATGGACCACACACTACTTGATTTGGTTTGGACAGCCTTGGGATGTCTCGTATAGCTTTGATCTTGTTGATATTGATCAGATTTTCAAAGCTTGTATGTCCAAGTCACTTGTGCCACAGCCAACTCTCATCTGTCTGACTTAAGTAGCATTTATTTTCTTGAATCTTGTTCAGAATGTAAATGTTTTCTGATGTTCTCACCCCTTTTTCCACAAGTTTCCCTGAGGCAGAGTTCCTTATTTCACAGTCTTTGGTGCTGAAAACGACCTTATGTCCTTGATCACAGATTTGGCTGACACTCAGGAGGTTGTGTTTGAGCCTGTCAACTAACAGAGCATCTTGAGCTTTTCCTTTTCCATTGATTAGAGTAATTGTTCCTTTTCCTGCAATTCTGCCTAATCTGCTTCCAAAGGACACATTCCCTTCCTTTTTACTCAGTGAGACAAACTTCCTTCTGTCTCCTGTCATGTGTCTGGAGCACCCACTATCTACAAACCACTCGTTTTCATTATTTTGAGCATATAGAGCCAGGCCGCATTTGTCCATGCTAGAGTTCTTGCTACTTGTCTTTCTTCCTTTGAGTGGGTAGTCTTGTTCATAGTGTCCATTATTGTAGCAGAAAGAGAAAATCAGATCAAATTTGGTCAAGGGATCAAATGAATTGAACATTTTGATTTGTCCCTGCCTTTTGGGGGCATATGAGTTGATTATTCGGTCCTTTAGATTTGTCTTTTCACTTCTACAAGCCATACAATGTCTGGCTTGATGACCGAAGTTTTTACAGTGAAAGCAGTATCCAAGAAAGATGGTTTTGTACTTGTTGAAGCAACCATGATTTGAGTCAATGTCCATCCTGGGAATTACTCCTCCCTAGTTCTTTGGATTTGAGATGGGCCTTGGTGGAGTACAGGTTTGTATTTGTTGTAGTGTCCATGATTTGACTCCACATTCTTCTTTGGAGCAACTCTCTCTTCATTCTTGGGGTCTGGGATGCGCTTTTGATAACATATTCTTTCATTTTTTGGATTGCAGGAAAGTGCATTGGCATAGCTTTTCGCACTATTCTTAGTGCTTGAGGATTCTCCTTTGAAACCTATTCCAGACTTGTCATGTTGAGGTTTTTGATTTTTAAGAATAGTCTCAAGTATTTGGGAACTTTTACAGCCCTTTTTAATTTGCTCCAACTCCTTTCTCAGAGACACTATTTCAACCTCACGTTCTTCACAAGTCTCTTCCTTTTCTTTAAGCTTTGCTTCCAAGAGATCTTCTCTCCCTATTATTTCCTCGTTTTCCACTTTGAGAGAAATGATTTTGTTTTGTAGTTTCTCATTTTCTTCAATGGCACTTATTAACAGGTCATCTACATTTCCTTCCAGCCCTAAGTCATCATCATCTGCGAGTGCCATGAATAATGCTTCTTGGCTTTCATCATGATCACTTTCCTCATCCGATTTCTTTTTGATAACCCTAAACTCATCCTCATCAAATTCATCTTGCTTGTAGAAGAAGTTTTTCTTATTGAACCCTTTCTTTTTATGTGCCATTCTTTTAGAATTTCCTTCATCATCACTGTCATGTTTATGAGGACATTTTGTTGCATAATGACCTATTTTACCACATTTAAAATAGATAAGAGGATACTTGCCTTTAAGCTTAGATCCTCTCTTCAGATTTCGTACAAATTGAGCCAATTCGGATTCCACATCTGACTCATCACTACAATCATTCCTTTCTTTCCCCTTCTTTGACTTTGAGGCCTTGAATGCTGCATCTTTGGAGCTTGGGCCACCTTTCCTCATTTCATAGGCAGTGAGAATTCCATGGAGTTCATCCATTTTGAGGGTATCTATATCCTTTGCTTCTTCTATAGCGCTTATTTTGGAGTCAAATCTGTCTGGAAGAGACCTTAACACTTTTTGAACAATGGTACTTTCTTCAATTTTTTCGTCCAATCCTTTCAGGGAATTTACCACTTCAGCTACTCGGAGGAGATATGCTGCAATGTCTTCTTCATCTTCCATCCTCAAACTTTCAAATTGTCTTCTGTGAGTTTGAAGCTTTGCCTTTTTTACTTTTGAGTCTCCATCGTACAAGCCAACTAGCTTCTCCCACATTTCTTTGGCAGATGTATAGTGCATGATTTTTGTAAACTCAGAATCAGTGATTCCACTAGTGATGGAGTTCATCGCCTTTGCATTTGCGATGTAGGCTTTCCTCTCGTCTTGGTATGTTGGAAGAGTGGTAGTTGTTTTGTATTCATTTTGAACAAAATGCCAGACTTCAGGTCCAAGGGACATTAAGTAGTAGGTCATTCTTTTCTTCCAGAAACCAAAGTTAGTGCCATCGAACAACGGAGGTCTTCTTGATGCTTCGTGATTTCTCATCATGGCTATGGATCCTTCCTGAAGCTGTTAGGCTAGTATGAAGAAGCCGGCTCTAATACCAATTTTTGGAAATACTGAGAAGGGGGGGGGCGAATCAATATTTCTTACAATTTTTATTTTAGTGATTGCCAAAAGCATATATAAATATGTAAGTGTATACGCAGAACATAGAAACCAGCAGATGGAATAAATGCTTTTATTAAAACTCAAGACAGTACAATGAAATAAATACAATATAAGTATATATCTGACTGTGAATAGTTGCCAAGCTCCAACTTGGACTTCAGTGAGGCTCCAACCTCTAGAGCACCAACTCTGTTTAGCAGTGGTTCTGCACTTAGGAGCACCTACCCCTAATGACTTTAGTCCTGTTCAGTTCTGAGGCTCCAACCTCTTGGGCTCCAACCCAACCTTGGTATACACTAGTATGTTGCTGCACTATATTCAGCTGAGGTTCTCTCACTCCTACTCTCCTGCCTCTGCTACTTCTACAACCTCCGCTACTTCTGCTCCCTCTTCTTCCTATGCTGCTTCTACTACCTCATGCTTTGGTTCTTCACCACCATAACATCCCCAATAGTCCTCTGTTTTTACTGTTTTATACATTCCCATGCCTTTGTCCATTCATTTCCACTTACACCGTCTCTTAGGTTTCCTCCTCAGTCATTATTGTTTCCTCTGATTCGCTTGATCTTTCAACTTCCCTCCTTGATCGCTGTGACTTCCTCTGTGTTGGCTTTCCATTCAACTTCTTGGCTTTACGGTCACTGTGTGTTAAAAACTGTAACCCAAGCCCATTTTTTCAATGATAACAGGCATCCACCGAAACGGTTTCGTTTAACGAACATGCTACGTCCTATCGCAGTCGCAATCGGCATTATTTCAACCTCCTGTGCATATATTTTCAAGTCCTCTTTTCGCCTCTGATAGTGTTAAACGCATGTATGTAAGGTTTTGGCCGCCAATGTATGTTTATGCCATGGATAGTGTTAAAGTATATATACATGTGTGTGTGTGTTTCTCCTCCAATAATGTATTCTGCGCATATATATATAAAATCTGCCTTTTCCATTGATCACTGCACCCCGACGTAATATTCCCTGTCACATCCGATGAAGCTGCACGGTTTAAGCCCTGTCATCCGACCATCCTCCAAGCAATCTAATGACATTCGCTCCTCCTAATCCCGTAACTTAATCGCATGTTAATGCGCGATAAAGCGGTTTTTGGCCGTGTCCCGTCATCCACGTTTCGTGCAATGAATGGTATCGCACGCCATGGTACGTTTTCCACCCACCTTTGAAAGCGGTGCGGGGAATACCACTTACCGCCATCCCCGCTCGCTATCTCCCGTGCATCTTTATCACCCGCGACCGTTGGATCTACCCGTTGTGTTGTATCTGTCGTCCATAGTGTATTTTCCAGGGATTCATAGTATTCCGCCTCCGTTTACGTTAATGCATATTTATATGGTTTCTGCTCTGATAATGTATTAAACGCATATATGGGCTTTACAGGCCCGATAAGCTTCCAATAGTGTAATCGCTAGCATACAACTCTTTTGTGGCCTATACAGCTCCCATGGCTCCCGATAGCGTTATCTGTGGCATATTTGCTCCTCTCGTCTCCATCTGCTCCGATGGCTCTGTGTGCTCCTCTTATTTGGCTCTGTGTGCTCCTCTTATTTGGCTCTGTCTGCTCCTATCGTCTCCATCTGCTCCTCTGGTGGCTCTGTTCTGTTGTTCCTCTTGGCTTCGTCTGCTCCTCTTGGATCCGTTTCGTCTGCTCCTCGAATATTGCCATATTGACATCAATGACAATCTGTGTCCAACAGAACGAAAGGGGATATTTTCCGGATGAGTTCAAAAAAGCAAAGCCACCTACATTTAATGGAGAAATGAAGAAGTCACAAGATGCAAAAGTGTGGTTGCTCAGGATGAATAAGTTCTTTTTATTGCATGATTACTCAGAGAACATCAAGGCCAAAATAGCTACATTTAGTCTTAAAGGTAAATAAAACATTTGGTGGAAAGATGTAAAGAATATCAGAGGTATTCATGAAGAATATTTGACTTGGAGTGAGTTCGAGAGACTTTTCAAGAAGAAGTATCTATCTGATAGATACTATGATGACAGGGAAAAGGAATTCTATGAGTTGAAGATGGGATCCATGACCGATGAGGAGTACACTAGCAGATTCTTGGAGTTATTGAGGTATGTGCTTTATCTTAAGGAGGAGAAAGTGAAGATTCAAATATTCATCAGTGGGTTTCCTGTAGCATTCAAAGACAATATTGAGTTTGGTGAGCCTAGATCATTGGAGGAAGCCATCAGAAAGTTAAATAATTGTTATGAACAATCAAAGCGCATATTTGAAACTAAGAAGGAGTGGAAAGGTAATGAGAAGAATAAGGGAAAATGGGATAAGAAGCGAACAAGACCTTAGGACACAGGTAACAAAGAGAATTCAACACCGCCTAAGAATTTCAATGCATCTGATAGAGGACAGGTATTTCAATCTGAGGAGAAGAATAAAGGTGATGGTAGGAAGCCCTTGCAGTTTTGGAATTGTCATGGAGGGCATCGTAGGAGAGATTTTCCATGACATCAGGGTGGTACATTGTAGATCTATAGTGCTCAAGAGGCACAAACAGTGGGGGATGTCCTCACAAAGTATTCCTCAGATTTATGCAGCACTGGATAATAGGAAGGAAGGTCACTAGGAATCTATTATCGAGATGGACGGTAATATTTGTGATCAAGTTGTTTCTATTTTGATTGACCCTAGATCTAATTATAGTTATGTTTATCTTGACCTGGTGGATAAGTGTGGTTTGAATAAAGAAGTGCATGCAGAATCTTGGTTAGTGCAGTTGGCTATAGGTACAAAGAAAATAGTTCATCATTAGGTAAGAGCTTATGTGTTTGAATTGTATGGTATGCCTGCATTAGCGCATTTGAATGTGCTTCCATTGAGCTCATATAGTATTCATTTGGGTATGGATTGGATATATCTTCACAGAACCAAGGTAGATTGTTATGACAAGGATATTTTGTGCTTGGATGACAATGGATAACAAAGAATCCTACAGGGTAAGAAGAAGGCTACATCAATTAGAATGGTGACAACCATGCAGGTGAAGCACAGTCATAGAAAAGGGTGTTTGTTAGTTGTAGTGCATATTTCTAGTGATAAAGGTAAGGATGTTGGGGACGCGGAGGTATTGAGCAAGTACTCAGTTTTACAACATTTTTAGGATGTATTAGTCGCAAATATTTCAGAGTTTCGCCTCATAGAGAAGTGGAATTTTCCATTGAGTTGGTACTAGGGGTAGCACCAACATCAAAGGCACCGTACAAGATGAGCAAACCAAAGTTAGTATAGTTGAAGTTGCAGTTAAAGGAAATGTTTGACAAGGGATACATTAGGCCAAGTGTATCGCCTTGGGGTGCACCAGTGTTGTTTGTGAATAAGAAGGATGGTACTCTCGGGTTATGCATTTGCTACAGGAAGTTTAACAAGGTAACCATCAAGAATAGGTATACGTTGTCGAGGATTGATGATTTATTGGAACAATTCAAGGGAGTAGTAATGTTCTTGAAGATTGATCTAAGATCAAGATACCATCAGGTATGCATTAAATAAGAGGACATCTACAAGACTACTTTCTGGACCAGGTATGAGAATTATGAGTTTGTTGTAGTTCCATTTGGTTTGACTAATGCTCTAACTACTTTTATGTGCTTGATGAATAGTGTGTTGCATCCTTATCTGGAAAAGTTTGTTATTATGTTCATTGATGCTATATTGATATATTCTAAGAATGAGGAAGAATATGGAAAACATTAGCAACAATGTTGAGATTGCTATGAGTGCATCAATTGTATGCCAAGCTTAGAAAATGTAGTTTCTTTCAGAAATAGGTACATTTCTTGGGACATGTGGTTTCCAAGGAAGGCATAGTAGTGGATCCATAAAAGATAAGAGCTATCATGGAATGGGAAACTCCTAGAAATGTGGATGAGGTAAGATCATTCATGGGACTAGAAGGTTATTATAGGAGTTTCATCATGATATTCTCTCGAATTTCCCATCCCATTACATCATTGTAGAGGAAAGGCAAGAAATTTGAATGGAGAGAGCAATGTGCAACCCATTTTTAGCATTTGCAACAATTCTTGACAAATGATCCAGTTTTAAAGATTTTAGATTGAGACAAAGAGTTTTTGGTATGTACAGATGCTTACAAGAGATGACTTGGTGGAGTCCTGATTGAGGAATAACATATAGTGTTCTATGAATCAAGGAAACTAAATGAGCACGAGAAGAATTATGTGACACGTGATTTTGAGTTGGCAAAAATTGTCCATGCATTGAAGATGTGGAGACACTACCTTCTTGATAAGATGTTTTACTGATGAGCGATCATAGTGGATTGAGATACTTGTTTTACCAACAAAAATCTGAATGTCAAGCAAGCTAGATGGTTGGCCATGATCAGTGAGTTCGACTTTGATATCAAGTACATTAAAGGTAAAGAGAATAGGATTGTAGATGCTCTTAGCAGGTGGATACATGTAAATCACATTGCAGCTATGAGTTCTTATGGGGTGGATTTATAAGATCAAATCTTACAGGTAGGTCAGTAGGATGATAAGTATAGGGAGCTTAGGAATAGGTTATGGCAAGATATATATGTGATAAATATGTGGACTATCATCTCATAGCGGATGGTTTGGTCAAATTTAGGGATAAGATCTATGTGACGGACAACAGTGAGATTAAGAATCTTATCTTGAGAGAATTTCATGCTAAACCATATTCAAGTCACCTTGGATATTAGAAGACATTGACAATGATGAAGAAGTTCTATTATTATTTGAATCTAAAGAAGGCAGTGGTAGAGTTTGTGGTTAGATGCTTGGATTTTCATCAAGTAAAAGTAGAGTGTAAGCATCCAAGTGGATTACTACAACCAATTATGATTCTAAAGTGGAAATGGAAGGTCATTTCCATGGACTTCATTACAAGTTTTCCAAGGACATCTAGACAACATGATTTTATTATGGTTGTGGTGGACATGTTGAAAAAGGTAGCACACTTCATTCCAGTGAAGTCTACTTACTCATCTAATGATGTACCACACGTGTTCATTAGAGATGTAGTAAAATTTCACGGCTTTCAGAAGAAGATCGTGTCAGACAAGGATGCTAAGTTTACTTCCATGTTTTTGGAAGAGTTATTTGTAGGTTTGGGTACAGAGTTGGCCATTAGCACAAATTATCATCCACGGACCTATGGACAAACAAAGAGGGTCAATAGGATCTTGAAGGACATGTTGAGGATGTATGTGATGCATTAACAATGGAAGTGGGAAGAGTATCTTCCAGTGGTTGAGTTTTCTTACAACAATAGGTATCAGGAGTCTCTAAGAATGAGTATGTTTGAGGGACTCGATGGGCAGAGTTGTAATACTCCCATCAATTGGAGTGATCCAGTGATTAATAGGGTATTGATAGGACTAGACATGTTGGCAAAGATGGAACAATAAATGCAGGTAATCAAGAAGAAACTAAAGGCGACATAGGACAGGCAGAAACGTTATGCAGATCAACACAGGTTTTTTAAGGAGTTTCGGGTTGGGGAACATGTGTACTTGTGCATCAAGCCCAAGAATAGCTCCTTGAGGATTGGATCATGTTCCAAGCTAACACCTCGATATTTTGGAACTTTCAAGATCCTTGAGAGGATTGGACCAATAGCCTATAGACTTGCACTGCCTCTGACAGTGAAATTCCATGAGGTTGTCCATGTGTCATTTCTTAAGAATATGTTAAAGATGTTGATCATGTGATTGAATGGTCTCTACTTCAAGTGGATTGAGAAGGATAATTCCAGCTAGAACCTCAATGCATTTTGCAGAGAAATATGCTCATGCTTTGGAACCGAGAAATCAAGTAGGTTAAAGTGCAGTGGAAGAACTTTGGGCTCAACAAAGCTACATGGGAGATGGTTGATCAGATGTGGGCCATGTATCCTTCACTATTTTCTGGTTAAGGAAAAGTAGTTTTGGTATATGTATATATATGTATATGGATGTAAATACTACCATGACTTGTGTTATAAATATCCCATAAGCAGTATGGTTGTCATGTTGTTATGTTTGTCATGATGGTTTTCTTTTCAACAGGTTGTTCATTATAAATATTGCAAGAGCTAAGTTATAAAGCTCCATGGGCTGTATTTTTTGCTTTACAGCGGTCTTGTTGGTTGTAGGTTTCATTAAACACCGAGGAAGGTGTTCCCCAAGGGGGAGGGTTCTGTAACAACCCTGGTTAAAAATCTATGTAATAAATTTAATAAAGGAAAAATAATAACCAAGGTCATGGGACAAGTATTCCAAGATGAATCTTGGGAAAAAAATCATAGTGATGGGGATCACTTGTGATTTATTAATGACTATGGAAATTGGCAAAGGCAATGGCAAAGGATTTGAAAAGGAAAATTGACATTTATTTAATAATGAAAAATAGGAGAAAAAGAAGGTGAAATGCCACAAGTTGCAAGTGAGGAAGGAAAATGAAGAAAATAGAGGCTTAAATGATAAACTTGATGTATGGATCTTATCATGTTTTGGTTATTAGATGTCATATTAATGAATGGATGACGTAATAGATAAGAATTCACATATTGGGAGGAGACATCAATCCTCCTTGATGATTCTCAGATAAGTATGAGACCGATGTGCTCAGATATGTTTTATTGACATGTAGATTTCATGTTTATAATATGTTTTAGGAAATCCTTGTCATGGCTGGTAGGGGTCAGGTTAAGTCCTTGTTCAATTTTTTGCATTAGAAGCCATGTTTCAATGTTATTCATCAATTTTGTAAGTTTCATGAAGTTCTAGGCAGAGGCCTAAATCCCAACCCTGAAAAAGTAGCTCAAAATTCAAGGTCGCTGGCACAGAACTGCTTGAAAAAGGCCACAGTCACATGGATGCCTTTATGTGGGAGCGACCAGAGGGTCTTAGTCGCATGAAATGCTTGTCATGGGAGAGACTGAGGGTTTATCTCAACAAAACATTAAGTCGCCTCATGAGTTGGGCACCTGGAAGGGTTGGTTGTCTCCTAAAGGTTATATAGCTCGCGAGGAAGGTGAGATTTGTCTTGTCTTGTCAGTTCCACTTCCCTAAATATACAAGGGGAGTTTAATCATATCATATTAACTCTTCATCACATTTTTACCCTGGTTGGCCGATTAGCTTGGGTAAATGTGGGAGGAGGGTGGTTATAGTGGATATCTTCGAAACGAGTTATTATGATGGTCAAACAAATATCTTATGCCAAAGTTACAACCCCGAGAAGTTGGATTTCTAAATTATTCATTTATACAAACACTTTGTGTACATAGTACTTGTAGGTTATAAATACATATTTGTTCACTAATTCAATAATCTCACCACATAATCATCAAGAAGGCTCTATGCCCTCTCCACATAGATGCGACAACACTTATTATTCCACACATTAATCAATCAATCAATAAATAAATAATTCATGGCAAGAGCCACGGATTGTACGCATTATATAACCAACATATAACCAAGAAATAACCAACATGGGAACCTTGGAAACTCAACCATAATATCACCAATATAATTAATACAAGTATACATGAATCATAGTAGAAGAATAGATCTTATTAATATATGAAAATACCAACAAAATCAGGGACTTCCACGTACCACCTAACCATATATTGGGCTAAACCAAATTTAACTTGAAACCAATCACCCCCGCGCCATATTCCAAGAATTAATGTGGGATCTCATGGAATAAACCAAGATAAAACCAATCAGGGCTTCCAAAGGCCAAAACAACCAACCCTCAACCACAGTGATTCCACCTCTACAGTTGTACATCACTAAAATCAACTAGATTGGTCTCTACCAACGTTGTTCAGGGCTCCAAGAACTAGTAACTGAACCCACAACCTTCCAGGGCTCCAGGGAATTTGTCTGATCCGACTCTAGGGACTAGTATCTCAACCCACCAAGGGCTCCAGAGCATTTGTCCCAATCTAGGCTCCAAGACTAGTAACTCAACCCAAGTTATTCTAGGGCTTCCAGAGTGTTTGTTCCAACCCACAACCATAATGAACATGAGAACCAATTGGAAAACCAATCAAGTGGAAACCCATAACACCATGGTTATCCAAGAAATGGAAAGGAAAGACTAAAGCCACTGTCAATCTAGGCACATCTCCATGCCAATGCCAACACAAAACTAGAAAATCACATACATATACCATGTATCCAGAAATCGACAAGGAAATCACACATGCAACCTGTTACCTACAAAGAAATCTAACTGCATATGTTGATCAAACTATTCACTTAAGCTTTCCTGCTTTCCTTTGCCTTGTTTCTCAAAATCCAAGTGAATACTAGAGTGCTCCAAGCATGCTCCAGGAATGTTCTAAGTGTGGAAGAGTGTGAGGGAATGAGAGAATGGTAAAGAGCTCAACCCAAAACTGTAAAAAAGCTAACAATTGACCCTCATAAGCTATATTATCATTGAGGCCTTTATTTTCTTCATTGTCCTTCATTTTTCCTTCAATTTCCCTCTCACAAAAATATGTGTCTCTTCACCTTTATTTTCTCCTATTTTCCTTTATTTCATAAATAAAATGTCAATTATTGCCACTTTGTCTTTGTCAATGCCTTTCCCTATTTCGATAGCCATAAATTAATCACAAGTGATACCCATCACTATATTTTCCCAACATTCAGCTTGGAATATGAGTCCCATGACCTTGGTCTTATTTTATTAACATAGAGAATCAACCAGGGGATGTTACATAAAGCCTAAATTACTAAGTTACAAATAGGAAGAAAAAATTAAGGAAAATAAAAATATATATAAAGATGAAAATTGAAAGGTAATAAATTGAAATATCAAAAAAGTAACATAACCTTATAAATTAACTGGCTAGTAAATGCCCATACACATCAATCATAATAAACATCAAAGCACTTAAAATTAAAAGAACCATAAAGATAACTAATTTATAACTTTACTATTATTATTATTAAAACTTGGAAGGGGATTCTTATTCAGGGAGATTTAACCCCCCTTTACCATGAAGATTCTTAATTTGAAAATAGACTTTATTACATTAGCATGGGACGATACCACATGCCCAAAAACCCATAACTCATTTCATGTGACACATGTTAATCAATTTTGATAGAAAACAAGCATAACTACTTTGGAGATAAATTTCAACCTTTGATTTGCGTATACTAATAAGAATATTTTAGAATATTCCATAGACATTATATCCCTACAATCCACCTAAAATTATTGATTATTAAATTAATATTCTGGAAGTTGTGTTCCAAAATAGACATGCATGTTGACATAACAAGAAGAAAAATCTATAGTTTGAGTGGGCTTAATGGCTAAGAGCATGTGTTTCCTTTCCTAAAAAGCCCCAAGAGTTAGCTCAATCGGTCAAATCAAGTGCCTCGCCAATGGGAGGTCACAGGGTCGAATCCCGAAAGCTCTTGGGGTTAGGTCAGTAAATAGGCCGAGGGGTGTTGATGCCCTTCGGGTGGCGTCCACTCAGTGTTTAAAACCCTGGACGTAGCGGCTACCCACTGACCCGGGTATCCGTGAACCAGTAAGTGAAAAAAAAAAACAAGAAGAAAAACCTATGAATAATAGGAAAAAAATTTACAGTTGTTTTTTCAGTATTTGAAACTAGTGATCTTATGATTTTTTTTTTTTAAAACATGCGCACGCCACATATATATTGTTAAAAGTCTAATTTATACATACTCTATCCATTTTGGATTTAAACCTATGACCTCTTAAAAGGAAGCACATGATTTGTGCTCCAAGATGAGTATGATTATTAATACTGAAAACTAAAGTCATGATAATTAAATCAAAAAATTATCACATAAGATACTTCGATATATGATAGAAATTACTTGGAGGAAGTTTCTTTATACAAATATTTTGGAATCAACATTCATCACAAGATCAGTGAGAATTACATCTGTTATAATCAATATTATGAGAATTTTAACACTTTCTTTCACAAGTAAAGAATCCTATGATACCAAAAACACTTTAGCAATCATTCATATAGGCATCACAAGAATCAACACAAAAATCACATATTTGACACATATTTCTTCAAAAAATTTCTTCAGTTACTTTCACAAAGGAAAGATTTTACTTATTTTACAAAGTTCTTTCACTACAACTAGAAGTAAGCTACTACTCCCTAATTTATCAGCTACTATTGAAAGGAACAACTACCCCTAGTTTATCAGCTACCACTAAAAGGAGTTACAACCCCTGATTTATCGGCTACTACTGAAAGGATATCTAACCCATAATTATTTACCAGCCACTACTGGAAGGAGCTACAACCCATAATATGCAAGCTACCACTTGCTTGACCTCCTTGATTCATCTCCCATTCCATTTTCAAAGTCAAATCATGAAGGCCACTTCCATTCATAAAACAAATAAATTCACCTCAATCAATCACCCCAATCACCATCAAAATCACCTTCAACAATCTGTAATCACTGATCAATTCACCATACACACCAACAACAACAACAACATTAACCTTTGAACATCTTCCTTGAAAATTCAAATCTGCCTATATAGAATTAGGATTTCTATTTTTAGATCTAAACACTTTAGTTATCTTCTGTTTTTTTTCATGCATAACTTCTTATTTTTTCCTCTGTCCCACTTCTGTCAAGTTTTTTAGATGTGTTCAATTAGTATTCAAACTCTAATCTTCTATCTCTATGTGAAACTCTGAGTTAAATTGTCAATTTTGTAATTCTAGAAAATATCAAGGTTTAGCAGTGATTTCTAAATTTGGATGACTGCCAAATTGTTTGTGCTCTGCCAACTTATTCATGTCGTGTTTTCTAAACTTTAGTGCACTTCCAATTTGGTTCCCAACCACCAAAATATGGCGCAAAATGACAAAAAATTTCGACCCATTCATACATTTGAACTTACGCCCAAAGGTGCTTAAATAAAGAATGTAGATCAACCACAACCCTTGGTCATGAAACACTATGAAACCATCATATATAACATTCATTGCACCTTTTTTACTATAGTACCAAGGGTTGAAAATCTTTGCAAACCTTTCACGCCCATGGTCATAATATGCAAACGAAACCAAGTCCTGGAGCTTTACCATAGCCCCTGGCTTTTATTTCCCTGTAAATAAATCCAATGAGTACCTTTGTTTTCTTCCAAGGTTAATCCTACGGAAATATGTGTCCCAGTGGGACCACTTGTCATGTTTTTGATGATGTTTCCATGTGTGAAGCTTCCATCCATTCACATTTTTGCTCCAGCATGTCCCTATGCTTCGTCAACCGTAATAAAACACCTTGTGCTCGATTAGAAACCTGTAGGGTCACTGACCTTCCGAGGTTTGGGATGACATGTCCCTATGGGACCTCTCCCCATACACATGGATCAATCAGTGATTTGTCGAGCTGATGTATCTTAGTCTCCTACACTTGATCTAGGAGGATCCAAAAAGGCTCAAAATTCTAAGTCCTCAAATCTCATAAAAATTGGAACTAAGTCATATATCTTGTTGATATGATTCCAACAATACAAACGACACCTCAATATAAGTATGTATGAGGAATTTATGCTCATCTGAAGTTTGGACCACAACAAAACAAAAGAATTCAAAGTCAGCCTAGATTGCCAAGTGGCACTCCCATAGGTTGCCACATGGTAGCCTAGTTAGCAGGCTAGGTTGGACCCACAGAGTTGATGTGGCACCCACCAGAGATGTCATGTGGCTTAATGTGGCACCCAGTGACTGTTGATGTGGCTGGACACATAGGCACCATGTGGCATGATCAAGATGTGAGATGTGGCATCACCATGAATGCCACGTGTCCTCACCACATAATTCCAATCAATATATAAGTGGACCAATCTGGGGGGCTGCCACGTGGTAGCACCCGGTTGGCCAATTAAGTTTGGTATATGAACAAAAATTGTTTTAATGCCAATTTTATGTAACAAAAATTAAAAATCAAAAACCCTGTCGATCACTTAGAAAAGGAAAATTAGAAACCGTAGAATGGACACAGGCTTGGCTTTCGCAATAACAGGTAGTAAAAATGCATGAACATAGAAAAATATAAACCTACAAACTCAACTAACTTGTGATTCCATCTCCAAAATTACAGACTTCAATTGTGAATTAGCTATTGACACCTCTTCAAAAGCCTCCAAGTTCTCTATAATTCTCTCCTATCCATGACAAAGGTTGTAATTATATAGAAAATTTTGCAAGCCCTAAAAATCTCTAACCACATCACTAATTTCTCTCAAATCTCTCAAAATATACCAAAAACCTCCCTCCAACGGCAAAAAATTCAAAGAGCCATCTTCATGGATAAAACATCTAGTTTTCATGGAGAGTTTAGAAGCAAGGTAAACCTAGAGTGGAACTCTTCATCATAGTAAGAATAACCAGTTTTCATGGAAAGAGGGTTCTTAACAAGTTTTCATGGGGTAAGAATAGAAAATTTTCATGGGCAAGAATCTTTAGTTTTCGTTCCTAGGGCTTTCATATCCAATTTTCATGGAAGATGGGCTTTCATAGCCTGTTTTCTACTCCATTTAGACCACTTACCTTCTGTATCAATTATTAAAAACAATGAAATGACTAACAATTTGATTATGCTTGGTCGCCTTGAGAAAGTTCCCCTGCCTTTCAGTGCCCGATTCTTTTCGTTATTTTGAGTCTACGTTGCCTTTTAGTGAGCCTTTTATCCTTTTTGGGATCATCCCTTTGAGGTTTCCACATTTTTTCTATTTGATTTTCAGATTTTATTATATTGTTTTATTTTATTTAGAGTTAAATGAGTTTATTATAGTTTTTGATAATTTTATTTTAAATTTGATTAACATCAATGCTTAGTCAACATCCTAAAACACTTTTATGTTTTTTCTTGAAATGAGTTTCATTTCATCACTTACATTATCTATCCACTATCCACTATTAAAAACATTTAAATTACTAGCAAAGTTTCATTACCATTAAAAAAATTAAATCATTAACAAAGGTTCGTATACCATTAAAAAATTAACAAAGGTTCATATACCATTAAAGATTTAGCAATTTGATTTTCTTGAAATGTGCTTCATTTCATCACTTCTTTATATATCCATTGTCCACTATTAAAAAAAAAATATTGACAAATGTTCATATACCAAAAAATAACAAAATTAAATCATTAATAAAGTTTTGTATACCATTGCCTGCAGATGTTTGGTCTCGTGGCCAGCAGACGATCTGTTAAGTCGTCCGTGTCGTTGTGCATGTCACGAGTTCGAGTCTCATCTTACCCGAGGGTTGTTCTTGCAGGATGGGCGGTTCCTCCTAGAGGTTATAGTGACAGCCAGTGGGATTCGACCCCGTGTAACGCGAGTACGATACCACCACCATTGCCAATTCCGCTAGTCAACAAAAAAAAGGTTCGTATACCATTATAAAATTAACAAAGGTTCATATACCATTAAAAAATTAATAATTTGATTTTCTTCAAATGAGCTTCATTTCATCACTTACTTTATCTATCCACTATTAAAAATAATTAAATCATTAACAAAGGTTTATATACTATTAACAAAATTGAATAATTAACAAAGGTTTTTATACCATTAAAAATTTAACAATTTGATTTTCTTGAAATGAGCTTCATTTCATCACTTACTTTATCTATCAAATATTAAAAACAATTAGATCATTAACAAAGGTTCATATACCATTAAAAATTTAAATAATAACTAAGGATGAGATTTTTTTTAATCATATATATATACATTGCAGAAAGATTTAGAGACCCCTATAGTGAAATGTATCACTTCGGTATCAAACTTGCAATTTTCCATTTCTAGAGTAACACAATTAAAAATTACTAACATAAATTACTAATTCATATACTTGTTGTACTTGTTATTTGTTCATATTTTTATTCTTTGACTATAATAGTCATTTACATTAATCATCATTAATTTTGTCACTTATTATATAGTCATATGTTTTAATCCTAGAGTAAATTAGTCATTTAAGTTAGTCGCTTTAGTTTGGTCACTTATTATATAGTCGTATATTTTATCCATAGACTCAATTAGTCGTCTAAGTTAGTCATTTTTAGTTCAGTAACTTAAAATTGCTCAAATATAGTAGTAATTCACTTGAAATAATTGGAGTGACTAACATTTTTAGTCACCTAGTCATTAATTTCATCATTTTCTACTAGTGATATAAGAAAATACATGAAATTTTGCAACTACTGATATAAATATTCTGAAAACTAATTTATTTTGATATAGACACATAAGTTCCCGACTAAATTTTGCAGTAAAATAGAAACATTAAATAAACAAAACATCACAATAAGCAAGGCACACAACTCTCAAGGAAACCAAACTAGGAAAACCCTCTACTTGTCTAAGAATTTTATTGAAGCAAATTGGGCAATAAATCTCTTACAAATACAACTTGTTTCAATATATAATACAATATGGTCCTCTCTTCTTGTAATAAGTTAAAACACTCCTTGCATGACCTTTGATCTACTCCTCGATTTCCTCCTAATTCCTTGTGCATAGGCTCCTACTAAAATCATGTGCAATTCCCAAGGAAATTCCTCTCTCTAATAATGCACACACAATTTTCTCTTAGAAGGAAATCATTGGAAAGATGTCCATATGAGTGAAAATTCATGCACCTTAATGGTATCTCCCATAATCCAAGTCCTGCACATAATTTTGGTAATCAATCTTTATCTCCATTGCGTCAGCCAAACCTTCATGCAGTGATTTTTTTTCTGCACAGTATATGGTGGTTTATAAACCCATGCACCTGAATGGTATGTCCCATAATCCAAGTCCTACACATAATTTTGGCAATCAATCTCTATCTCCAATGCCTCAACCAAACCTTCACGGAGTGATTTTTTCCTGCTCAGTTAATGGTGGTTTACAAACCCAATTCCCTCTGGATTCAAACCTTTGATCTCTAGGATGGAAGCATTTTTCTCAAATGCTAGGCTCACTCACGATGTACTACATTTCTCACCAGACTTATGCGATAATTGTTCGAGAAGTACACTTTATCTAAAAATAGATTATAGTAGGTTGATCTTAACAAACTCCTAAGTGTGCAAATATCCTAACAATAATGTCTATTCATTAACGGCCAATCAGATACTAACTGAATCCATATTTTTTCACATAAGTGTTGTTTGAACATTGG
Source organism: Pinus tabuliformis (assembly GCA_031772625.1). NCBI lineage: Eukaryota > Viridiplantae > Streptophyta > Pinopsida > Pinales > Pinaceae > Pinus > Pinus tabuliformis. The sequence goes on along the minus strand of CM062808.1, from coordinate 583,542,096 downwards.
ACCTTCAGAACTGAAACCCTTAAATAAAAATAGCCTAGAATCTGTGGGTACCCTATAGAGTCAAATCCTCGTGCACATACCTACAATTGAAGAAAGAAAAAAAATTTGGTGGCAAAATTTTAAACTACTGCAATCTCCTTCTTCCATTTTTTGCTACAACCTTCCTACTTACTTTATCTTTCTAGATTTATTTTTTTTGTCGATCTTTCCTGATTTTAACAATAAAATTTTAATTATTTTCCTTTGTTATCTTCATAATTTCATTAATTTTATCATGATTTACATTATCATATGACTTTGTTTTCTCCTATGGGATTTATTTCAAATCTTCAAAAAAATTGTTTTTAATCTGGACTTGATAAAATAAAGCTAGTGGAGTTTGGAAATGTATATTTTTGTCAAATATCTATTCATAATGCAAACCAGGACAATTCCTTCTTACATGATGTAAATGAAGAGCCTCGTTTAATGTCCTAACACTCGCGATGGTTATTTGTCCCTTCTCAAGTTGTTTTCATCTATTGATGTCAGTGTAAAAATATTAGGTGGTTCTGGAAACAAATTCTAGCACACATTCGTCATATTTATGTCTCTTTAAACAACCTTGTCAAGTTTCCAATTGCCAACACCAAACTCAATCCCATAATGAAAAACCCTCGGTTCAGTACCTCGAATCGGAATGTAGCCCAGATATATCATTATGGCATTTAATATCTGATGCCTCAAGTTTATCATCTTCTTTATATAAATACATACAAGGAACCATGTTATATCGTGTTACCCACAACTGATGCAACTTATACTAGTTATGGAATGTTAAACTGTTTCCATCTCCCAATTTCATGTTTTACTACAACCTTCATGCTTACTTGATCTTTCCAAATATATTTTTTTTATCGATCTTTCCATATTTTAACAATAAAGTTTTGATTCCTTTCCTATGTTATCTTCAGAATTTCATAACTTTTATCATGAATTACATCGTCATAAGACTTTGTTTTCTCCAATGGGATTTGTTTCAAATCTTAAAAATAAATTGCTTTTAATCTGATCTTGGTCAAATAAAGTTGGAGTTTGGACATGTACAATATTTTTGTCAAAATTTTGTTCAAAATGAAAATCAAGAAAATTCCTTCTTACATGATGTAAACACAGAGCCACATTCAATGTCCTAACAAACTCAATAATGATTTTGTCCCTTCTCAAGTTGTTGTGATCTATTGATGTCAGTGTAGAAGTATTACGTAGTTCTGGAAACAACTTCCAACACACATTTTTCATATATGTGTCTCTCCAAACAACCTTTTCAAATTTCGAATAGCCAACACCAAACTCAATCCCATAATTAAAAACTTTGGGTTCAGTACCTGGAATCGAAAAGTAGCCTGAATATAGAATTATGTCATTTCATGTGTGATGCCTCAATTTTATCATCTTATTTATATACATACAAACACTATGTAAGGAAGATCTTGGAAGAAAATGAAAATGCATTATAAGTTTAAAGTAGTTGAAGTTGAACTGCCACATGAGAGTACCATTGAGATTATATTTATTTATGGCTATGATTTTAGTGATAAATATTTTCATGATAAACATTCAAGGGACTCAAAACCTAAACCAATTTACGAAAATAATCAAAACTTTATTGTTAAAATCTACAAAGATCAAGTAATCAAGAAGGTTGTAGCAAAAAATGAAAGAGGGATATGGCAACAATTTAAAATTCTGCAACCAAAAAAAGATGTTTTAGTTGTAGGTATGTGTATGTGGAAACTTTGACTCTATAGGGTGCCCATAGATTCAAGAAGAGAAACTTCTAGCATAACAACCCATATATAAAACTATTGACTATTATCTTGGAAATGTTAATTGTTTAATCATAAGACTATATCTTTGTAAGAATAGAAACTTCTAGCACATTGGACATCAATTTCTTGCGCAATGATGTTGGAGATAAATTTAATGGTAGAAGAGTAATCATAACATGAGAATATTCTTGAAAATATAGATAGAGCTTCCATGTTATATGCTAACAAGCTTGAAGGCCATGGCCAACTTCTTCCTCTACTTCCAAAAAATATTTTCCTTTTGATCCTCCCCCTAGTTTTCTAGTTGGAGTTCTTTTTAAAACTTGGAAAAAGAAATTGATTAACAGGATTTGATACATAACCATAAAAATAAGTTGGTTGTAAGAAGAATCTTATCTCTAGGTTGCTCAAATAGTACATATAATTTGCTAGAGGGTCACAAAAAACATGAGAGAAAAGATAATCTTGATTAGAAGCTTCAACATATTCTTGGACTTTTGTAACAACTTGGTGAAATGTATCATGGAAATTTTTAATGTATAATAATTCCTTGTGCGAGCTGAAAATATCTTCTTCAACAAGGCAGTGATCACTATTTCTTGATTCTTCAACTTTGCGCTTTTTGAAAAAATATTGATTTCTCTGTGAAAGGAAATGCATATGGTCAAATTTTTGAAAGCTTCTTACCTTTATTTTCTAGGCATAGTTTTTCTTCTTATGGTTGTCTAATGTATGTGCTTGTAGCCTTCTCTTCATCTCAATTATTTGAATCATAAATATGGTCACCTTCAAAATGCACAAAATAAGGCTTATGATGTTTAATTTCCAACTCAATAATTTGTGTATTTCTTGATTATTGAATGGTGATTGTTGTTGTAGGTCTTAAGTTTGAGCATTTTGAGCACTCCCTTTATCAATTTTAAGTAGGTTCAATGAATCCTATGTTTGTAGGGCTACTAAAGAACAATCTTCTTCCAATTGTCCAACATCTTCTTCGCATATGATTGTCTATGCCTTGGGTAGCTTATGTATTAAGATGCTCATAATTTCATGATTTCTGCTACAATGGCTTGTGGACAAATGTGCATGGGAAATTGTACCTTTCTCTTGGTTAGAACAATTTGAGTCATAGACAATAGCCTCCTCAAAATTAGCAAGATAATATTGAGTTGAATTAACTTGAAGCTTTATTGTGTTTTCATCTACAAAGCTATGAGAGTGCAATGTGTTTTGTCCTAAAGAAATTTAGAGGGTTTCTCTATGAGTTCCTGTGAAGAAAGAGATGCGTGGAAAGAGTTCAATAGAAGTCCCATATTTTTATTTGAACCAAAAACAACATTTTATCTTATGTTTCCATAATATAAGGCCCTTTTTCCAGCCATCTCATTTACTTAAGAAAAATTATTAGTAGACAAAAATGACTAAAACAAGTGAAACATCAAATATATCTTTATTACACATTGTTCATCAATCAACTTCAAAATGTTTGGATGAGATACATGAGTGTTGTCTATAAAAAAAAAGATATGTCTAGCCTTGCATTGTCTTGAGCTATGCCTGAATTTGCTAAATGTGTATGTGACTCATCTCTAGATGTTACAACTCTAGTCCAAGTTGTTGGGGGCCAACTAGCATCAACATTAATTTTTTGTGGCTTCTTGTTCATCAGATTATTTTCTGAGAACCATGGATTTAAGAATATTGGATGATTTCCAATTTCATCTACCTTGTATCCATAAAAATGTGTTTGTTCTTTGAGAGGAAGGTTTGGGATTGTCTATGCATTTACATCATATGACTTTTTGTTCCTATATGATTCTTCCATAATGTTAATTGGAGGAAAATATTCTCGTTGAATATTCACACATCCATTGAAGGAAATGTGGGATAATTTTAGGTGCATTATAGACAAGATAATTGTTTGAGACACATACAAGGTGTCTCTCTTCAACAACAAGATAAACTACACAAGTTTCAAGATAGACAACAAGATAAACATAGTGAACAATTGTCGGCCTATCACACTTTTTAATGTGTCTTATAATCAAGAATATGGCAGCCTGAACCATTTTCCCTGATCAGCTAGAGTTTATTAAGAGACATTTTATCCTTGGTAATATTATTACAAGTTGTGAAGGTCTTGAATGAGTATAAAATACTAGTCTCATAATTATAGATGAAGATAGGAATAGCAAATATGACTCCAAAGGCATATTTTCTACTAAGGTGAACTTCTTCAAGCTTAGAAAAATAATGTAAATCTCCAAATGATGTACCCACTTGCATGCTAGGAATTAGGAGAGAATGTCGTGTAAATCCTTCATTAATGTGCCCTCCATGCAAGTGGACAAAAACATAATGTATTCCATTCAAGTGCCAAAAAGGTGATAAATTGTAACTCATCATGCTGCTTGAATAGGTAAGCAACTCCGTCAAGTGGAGTGCCCTCATTTTTTAGGAATGAACACTTGGAACATGTAAGAAATATGATTTAAAGGAGAGAGTGCAAGGCTGGTAGCTTCCACTACATCAGTGTCTCCCCTATACTTGAGTGATGCGTCCTATTTGTTGATAAGGTAACTCCCATTCGTGTGTTCTTCTCCTCATTGTTGTTATAATGGGTGTTTAAAAATGGCAGCAAGGGATGTTCCCTTAAGAATGCTAATATATTAACAAAAAAATTTCATTGTCATGCTGGTAGATCTACATTCAAAAGGTGTAAATACAAAAAAAAAGAAAAAATATCTCCTCAATCAAGTGTTGATCCACAAGCTTGCTCTCAAATATGAATTTATTTTGATGTTTGACTATGTAATTGTTTCGTATGGGTGTGTTCACACTCATTAAAAAATATGTAGTCTTCTCTTCCTATATGTTGTTTCTAAAAAGTTTGGATAATTGACATTTGAGCTCAAATGGGAGCTGAAACTTCTCTCTTACAAGCAAAGTTTTGAAAATTGTTGAAAGTAAAGAGTTAACATATCAGTTTCATCTTTAAATGCAGAAAATTGAAGATGAGTCAACGCCCAATTTTAACAATGGATGAATACCATGCACATGATGAGAGAACAGATGATGGGAAGATCTTGCATAAATATGCATGTCCACGTAATGATAGTCGTGTTGGGAAGATGACAAAAAAAAGTGTGATTTTTCAATTTATGCTAAAATATGGGCATAGCGGTATAATCCCTTTCCCTCAAAATTGTTATCTAGATAGTATTGGCACGAAAATGACGTGACGGTTGAGACCCTGGGTTCAGGCATAAGGGAGCAACAAGGCTCCACTGTAGTCTAGATCAACTCTGACATTTTAACCTTACACAGAGAGGGTAAGGAGTCTCACCCGAGGCATGTCGTGACTCAAGTTAGATGAGGGAATAATTAGGAACCAAAGGATTCATATCGAACAATAGAGACCAAAACCATAAAACATAGCATTTATATTAACCCAATCACAAGGATATACTCATTATATATAAGGAAACTATATAACCAGATGCATTCATTAAAAATTTTAAAGAGTCAACACAAAACTTAAGGACACAAGGTGGGTTTGAACCATCTTCTCCATTAACATACATAAGGCTCAAGATCTGATCATCGACAACAAGAATAACATAACTAGCATAAACAAATACAAACAGGACCATGGAGTTTTTCACATTACTCTGCGACATAGGAAGACTCTAACTATCCTAGGCTCACTCGACTGACTAACAAAAGCCCCCCTTCCCTCTTTCTTTCTATTTTTATCCCTTTACCTTTGCTTGGACTTCCAGTTCTACCTTCCTTTTACTCGACTACCTTCCTTCTCGGTTACCTCTACTCTTTCCTCACTTGGTTGTCCCGGCTTCTTCCCGCCACCTTTCCGCAACTACCAATCATCTTCAGTTTCTATTCTTCCCTCAGTTGTCAACTCACAACTCCAACAGTCATCTCCACCACATGTCAACAGATTCCTTCTCTGCAAAATCTTAAAATAAAGGCCCCAGTAGGCCCCAACCATAGTCCATTGAATCATCCCTGAGTTAATCTTCCCTTGGTGTTGTCAGTGTTCTTGGTGCGGTTGACACTTTTGTAGGTGCCTCTACTATTACTACTGTTGGTTCTTTTGTTTGCGATGCCGCTACTTATTTCTATGATAGTGTTACTTCTTATTGGCCTTATTTTCCAAATGAAGGCCCTAACTTTGGGATGGTAGCAATTGCATTCTGGCAGAATCAAGTGTAGTTATCAAGTGTTTCTTGCAAGAGGTCAGTGATTGTTGCGGCTTGTTTGATGAGCTTCATCGTCCTGCTAGAAGTTGGTTGGGCTGATCGATTGCTCAGTAGTGAAGGCCACTGCTCCTCCATTTCTTCACTGATCTCTCGTAGGGCATTGACATGAGTGTCGACCAACAGTCAGAGATCACAGATCTTTTGTTTTGTCTTTGCCAACCTGTCCTCGATTTGTTGGACACAAAATTCTAGAGAGGCTACCTCTACTTTGAACTTATTCTGTTGATATTTTTCCTTAGAGCTCCTAATGTCAGGGAGGAGCTGCTAAATTCGCTGGCAGAGCAGGTAGACGAGTTGATTTTTCTTTGTCAAACTATCGGATCAGTGCTGGGACGGGGTCCCCTGGGGTCAATTTTGGGGCAAAATTCCACGTTTTGGGGCAAAAGCCCAAGTTTTGGGGCAAAAAACCCGAGTTTTGTTGTAGAAAATGTAAAGTCTCCACAAGTTGTGGTCACGGAGCGTGTAGATAGTAAAGTGTCATAAAGGGTTTTACCCTTCTTTTATGTAAGTTGTGTTGGCTTTCATAGATCTACCCATGGTCCGCAGACCATGGGATTGTATAAGTAGGAGAGTCTTAGAGAGTCTAAGGCATGATAGGATGATGAAGATGAATGTAATGGGTCAGTAGGCAGAAAAGCGAAGAAGTCATAGAGTAGAAGAGAGGCTCTATAGCTGTGTGCGCAAAGGCCTAGAGTAGAGTCTGCAGCTGAGTGCGCAGACCCCTGCAGCTGAGTGCGCAGGGAAGCCTTGAGTCTGTAAACAAAACTAAAGTATTAATAAAGAGATTATTCCAGAAATTCTTGTGTTTGTCTATTTACTTATGTTATGAATGAATGCGTTATTATGTTATGAATGAATGCGTTATTATGTTATGATGAATGATGGGTTTATGAATTAATACTGTATTGATGCACGATTTTACATGATTTATATTGTCATATGAACGCAAGTAATAGTAATTGTTTACACGAAAAATATTTTGTTTCATGTTAAAGTTATCGAACACTTAAACCGATCTAGGTAAATATGGGATTAAGGGTAATCACAGAGGTGCGTAAGTGGTTGATTCACCTGTTTAGGGTCCGTGAAAGACAGTCGTGAACGTTCGCGGAGGTATAGAATCTGATTAAGGAAAGTTATATCGATAAGCCCTAAGGGCTTATCGATCCGTGTAAAGGTAGGTTTAGGGCATAAAACGACATTACACTAATCTTTGGGTGCGGAAACTTGGTTCCAACATCCCCCCATACTGCTTCGAGTGAGACTTCAGTTTGCACACCTCGGGTTGATCCCGAAAGGGCCAGCAGTGTAGGGATCTGTTTGGAAAAACTAACTCTGAACCTGGGTCAGGACCCACTAAACCAACAAATGGTTTTGTTGCTGGGACCGGGATCTGGATAAAGAGATGTGTGATGTCGCATCACTGGAATCCAACTAAGAAGGAAATTGAGGAGTGATTGGATAGAAAGATCCATGAATTCGCGACGCAAGAAAACGGAAATTAGTGCCTGACAAAAGAACAGTCGTTGGACAGGTATCCATACACAGAGATACACAAAATTTTCTTATGTTCCTTCTCGATCAAGCTATACAAGTGGATCGCTAAATTGGTAGACATCGAGAGAAGGTGGAGGCTTGACGGTCCAATAGTGTGGACCCCGGAGCTAGTGCGGAGATTGGAAGCCTCTAAAGATAAGATCGCGTGCGATGTCGATCACTAGCTTGATCACGTCATAGGAGGATTTGTGACAGAATGTGTGGTCGACACCTCGGTCAGCTACAGTGAAGCAGAGCGACGCTTCTTCAAGGGACCGCGACTGGAAATTTATTCAGGGATAGAGGGAGAACAGGCCCTGAATATAGCCCGTTAATTGAGCCTCCTCTGAGCGACAACGAAGGAGCAGCACAGGCTTCACCGCAGAGTGTTTTCCAATTAATAAGACAAGGGTTCTTGCAAATACCTCATCCACCCACACCATCTCCGCCTTCACCTCCATAGCATACACCTTCGCCCACACCGTCACCACCGTTTGATATTTCGAATATGATGAAATTGATCGTTTTCAAGGGCTTGGGAAATCAGGACCTAGACCAGTTTTAGTTCATTGCGAAGGTCATATGGATAGCCCAAAATATTACAGATGATCAGATGAAGAAAGAAACATTGGTTACTGCTTTACAAGATTGTGTGCTAACGTGGTACATTAAGTACTGCAACGATAACCCGATGGCTCCGTTGGTAGACATTCAGACCGCGCTGAACAAGGAATTTAGTAGGCCCAAGTCTGAGTCCCAATCAGACGTTTGCTTTAAGGAAATCATGACGAGGCCTAGCGAAACAACCTGGGATCTGGATCAGAGACTGAAGTGCCAGATTCGTGAAGCTAACATGAATCTTACGGATGGGTAGCACCGCGAATGGTTTGTAGCTTCACTCTTGTCTCACTTGAGGGTCGCCTTATCACAAAAAAAGATTGGGACCCAGGTGGAAGCCCTAGAAATTATGATGAGACTGCATGAAACATCGATTCAAGACGCTTCTTTGGGAGTACAGCAGATTCACGTGGAGTTGCAAAATCTTTGCCTAGAGTTTCAAAGTCTGAAGAAGGATAGAGCGGCTCGACCAGAGGTGCGCGAAGAAGTTTGGTGCCTGAAGTGTAAGAACCAGGGGCATGATAAAGATCATTGACCTGTCTTCACGGATTATGTTGCAAGAGGAGGGCCAATGCCTCTGAGGCTGGAAGCTCAAGCGGGGCCAAGTACAAGGCCCGCGTTGTGGTGCATTATCTGTCAGGTAGCTAGAAAACATGTGACAGACAATTGCCACTTGCTGCAGAAATTTGTGCAAACACTGCAACAGCTCTTCTACAACTTTTGTAAATCGATGGATCATGATGAGCGTAACTATCATAGTTATGATTTAATGATGGAGAGAATGCCCACGTATCGAATTCAGAAAGAAACTCGGCCTCCAGATCAAGGCATTGGAGGAGCGCGAGGAGGATATCAGGGGCACAGACGAGGTCAAGGAGGAGGAGGACCTGCCAGAGGTCGGGGGTAAGTTATTTGCTACAATTTTGGAGTGCCAAGACACCACGCACGAGAGTGTATGAGCCCAGCATGCTTGTCGTTCCAATACTGTACTCAGTTTGATCACGCGGTAGAAGATTGCCCTGTATTAATAGCTAAGGTGCAAGAGAAGAGGGTGCAACCTCAGCAACCTACCCAGAACCTACAGATGACGAGGGTTAAACCCTGCAAAGAGGATCCTAATGTAAATATCATGTTGCAAAGTGGAATGACGACTGGCGAGGATAAAGGAAAGCAACCTGAAGAAAGTGAGTGGGTCCGCAAAGCTCCAGAAAAGCATGTTTGGATTTGATTTGGAGCGCGCGAAAGAAAAATTCATGGAAGCAAAGAAAACCTTTGCTGAGGCCTCTACCTCAGGAAATCAGGATAAGCTATCTGAAGAAATGGACCCCTCCATGCTTACTACCTTTTTGGAAACCTATATGAAGCTGATACGCCATAGCAAGGTAGTGAAAGGGTTACAGGAGTTGATCAATAAATGTGTTGGTAAAGAAAATTATCCTAAGGGACCTTGCATAGTCAAAAAAATTGGTAAACATCAGGCAAGAACAGGGCGTGAGATGAGGGTCACTACACAAATAGGGGTGTATGAAATGGATCAAGTTATTCTGGATTTGGGGTCGGATGCGAACGTATTGCCTAAACAGACATGGGAAAGAATGGGGAGACTCGCGCTGCAGTGGTCTCCGATTCAATTGAGGGTGGAAAATCAACAAAAGATTATCCCCATGGGAAGATTGTAGGGAGTGACAGTAGATATTGAAGGCGTAAGCACGTTGGCTGATTTTGAAGTGATAGAGATTGTCAATGACAACAATCCCTACACTGCGCTCCTTGGGATCGATTAGGCTATTGACATGAATGGGGTGATCAATTTGAAGAAGCGGACAATGTCATTTGAGAAGAAATCTCTCCGCCTAGTAGTACCTTTGGACCCTACAGAAGGACGTGCTATACTAAACCGGTCTGTGATTACAAAAGTGACGATGATTTGGACCAAATCTACAAAATAACAGCACGAGTCCAAGATTGGGTGAATCCGACAATAGATGGACGCATTGCATGGGACCGTGAAAGTTCCTGTACATCATATTCAGATGAGGAATTGGAACACTGGTAGAATAGGTTGCACGAAGTATCTACGCTGCGTTGTAACATGATGACTAAATTGCTGCATTGTGTATCATCGGAGGTAAGAAGTTTTCCTTATTATGATGGTCTAACTGATGTATATAAATTTGTGAATGCATTTGAAAGGGAAGTGCCTGAGAAGTATCGCTTCCAAGCACTGGATTTGGCATTGCGCGCTACACCCGCAAGGTGGTGGGGTACGCATAAAGACAGTTTTGATGGATGGTGTGAGTTTAGAAAAATGATGCGATTGCAGTTTGGTCGCCCAAAAGTTTAGTTAACAGAGAAATATGATGGAAGGAATGATCCACGTGATCATTTAGCAAAATGGACTGACGTTTATGGGATAGAGCCGCAACCTGAGTGGGTACATTTATTCTATCACACTTTGGATGTAATACCCATGAATTGGTACCTGGAAACAGAGCTCCGCCACGGTACTGAAGAATGGGACATTTTGAGACAGGGATTCTTAATGACATTCAGCTTTGAAGATGGGTTCGAATGTATTGATGAGGTGTTGCAGGAGGTCAAGGCAGCAATCTTCATAATACCGCAGGATCCTTTGGATTTGATTCAACCAGATTGGAGCACCCAGTTGTGCCATGCGCTGGAGTGCTATAATGTGACTGTTGAAGAAGAAGACGAGGATCCAAGGAACATTAATATCCCAGAGGTAGAAGGCCACCGTGAAGTTGAGGGACCACAGATAGAGAATCCATATATCATCATGCCACTAAAGACTAGACAGGTGCATATTGGCACAGAAGTGGAGCCGAAGTTTGTGAATATAGGGTACTACTGGGATGATGCTACTGTAGATAAGGTCACTGAGTTTCTCCGCGAATATCAAAATTTGTTTCCCATAAAGTTTTCAAACTTAAAAGGCATCATAGGCAATTTGGGAGTGATGAAAATAACTTTGAAACCAGACGCAAAGCCTGTTAAGTAGAGGCCATATCGCCTTAATCCCAAGTACAAGGAAAAGGTCTGCTTGGAGTTGGACAAGATGCTTGCAGCAGGTATTATTGAACCAGTGGAGGAATCTGATCGAGTGAGTCCAATGGTAGTTCAGGAAAAGAAATAGAAGGATGAAATAAGGATTTGCGTAGATCTCAAGAAGTTGAACGATGCTTGCATTCATGATCCTTTTCCAACTCCGTTCACAGATGAAGTACTAGATAATGTTGGTAGGTAGGAGGCCTATTCATTCATTGATGGGTTCTCTGGATACCAACAAATAAAGATCATTCCAGAAGACAGGAGTAAGACTACCTTCGCGACTGAGTGGGGATCCTTTCAGTATATGGTAATGCCTTTTGGGCTTAAGAATGTGTCAGCAATCTTCTTGCGCGTAGTCATCGTGGTGTTCAAAGAGTTCATTCACAAATTTTTGGAGGTATAATTTGATGATTGGACTGTGTTTGGACTGGTAAAGCACCATGTAGCTAGTTTGCGCTTGATGTTGGATATGTGCCGAAGGTATCAGATCATGCTAAACTTGAAGAAATGCTTATTTTGTGTCCCTTTTAGAATCTTGTTGGGTCATGTGGTATGCAAACAAGGATTAATGGTGTACCCTGCTAAGATCGTGGTTATAATTAATTTTGAGGCGCCAAGAAGTGTTAAACAGCTACGTGCAACACTGGTCCATACTAGATACTATCAAAAGTTCATCAAGAGTTATGCCCGGATTACCGTGCCGATGGAAAAGCTATTAAAGAAGGATGCTACATTTTGTTGGGATGAAGAATGTCAGAGGAGTCTGGATGTATTGAAAGAGAAAATGGTCACCGCGCTGATCCTAGTCTTCCCAAACTAGAAGAAGGAATTTCATGTGCATGTGGATGCTTCATGTATTGTGTTGGGAGTAGTGTTGACACAGGCAGGTGAAGGATAATTGGATCACCCTATAGCATTTGCGAGCAGGAAGTTGTCTAAGGCTGAAAAAGAATTACTCGACGATAGAGCGCGAAGGGTTGGTGTACGCGCTCCAGAAGTTCAGACATTACCTGCTAGGCAGACACTTTAAGATGTATACAAACCATTCTGCATTAAAGTACCTATTCAACAAGCCTGTGTTGGGGGGGGAGTATGCAGATGGTTGTTGTTGTTTCAGGAGTATGATTTTGAAGTAATTGTGAAGCCAGGGCAACTGAATGTAAGGCCAGACCATCTATCACGCATTGAAACAAGAGAGGAGCCTACCAATTTAGAGGAGGTTTTGCTTGACGCGTAGCTCTTTGCGGTGCGGGTAGAAGACAATCATTTTGCAGACATTATCCACTTCCTGACTAGAGGAATGGCTCCAGAGGGATACACTAGTCAACCAAAAAAGGAATTAGTGGTGCTAGTGGCAGAATTTTCTGTGATTGCAGGCCACTTGTATAAGATGGGATTAGATGAAATACTGGGACATTATGTGCCTAATTTTGAACGGAATAGTATCCTTGTTGAAGCTCATGGAGGAGTTGCGAGAGGCCACTATGCAGGGAAAGCAACAGTGCAAAAGATATTACGCGCTAGGTTGTGGTGGCCAACATTGCATAAGGATTCCAAAGCATATTGTAGGGCTCGCGATGCATGTTAGAGAATAGGCAGGCCATCGCGGAGGGATGAGATGCCTCTGAATCTACAAGTGTCATTGTAGCCATTTGAGAAGTGGGCAGTGGATTTTGTAGGGCCAATTCAGCCTCCAGGAAAGAAGAGATGTGCGCGGTATATCATCACCATGACCAAGTATTTGACTAGATGGGAATAGGCACAGCTCGTGAAGGATTGTACAGGGGCAATGGCAGCAAAATTTCTGTTTGAGTATGTGTTGACTAGGTTTGGTTTCCTGAAGATTTTAATCAGCGATCACGATACACACTTTCTCAATGAAACAATCAGCGCGTTGAAAGAGGAGTTCAAGGTTTATCACCAAAAGAGTATGCCAGATCATCCTCAGGCCAATGGGACAGTTGAGGCATTTAATAAGATATTGGAGAACGTGCTGACAAAGGTTTGCAATGCGTAGAAGAATGATTGGGACGTGCGCGTACCAACTGTTATGTGGGCTTATAGATCTTCCTGTAAAAGGTTTACTAGTCAGACACCTTTTAGGTTGGTATATGGCGTAGACACTGTAATGCCTATGGAGTATATCGTGCCTAGTCTACGCATAGCAGCATTCACAGGGATGGCGGACCACAGAACCTTAGAAGAACAGCTCGCGCAGCTGACAGAGCATGAGGAAGATAGATTTTTAGTTGGATTCCATCAGCAGGTTCATAAGGAACGCGAAAAATCTTGGCACGATCGGCACATCAAACTGCACACCTTCAAGGTAAATGATTTAGTTTTATTATATGACAGTAAGTTTGATAAGTTTCCAGGAAAATTTCAGATGCACTGGCTGGGACCATACGTTATCAAAGAAATTACCGATGGTGGAGCAGTTCAGCTTGTGAAATTGAATGGGGATCCATTTCCGGGAAAGGAAAATGGAAACCGATTGAAGCCATACAACTGGGATTCGGCCCAATGACTATATGATGATAGCACAGTCTTAGTGCTCCAAGAAGCTAAAAGGAGGCGCATGAATATAAACTACACTGCCTGGTTCGTAGAGTTGTGCGACAAGGGGTTCGCGTGAAACAGGAGGGTGTCATAGTACCAGAAGAAGCGCGAAGGGAGCTACACTATAGGGGGAGAGACTACAGAGTGCAGCCAGAAAGTGACTGTTACCGTCATTGTTCATGATTTGACAGTGAGGAGACAGTTAAGAGGAGCGGGGGGGACGTGATATTTAAGGCTGAATTTAAGAGTGCAATCTTTGTAAATTTGCCGCCAATCTAGCATTTATGGACAGATTTTGGGGGGACGGTCGAATTTGAATTCAAATTCACCTATAAATTATGCATGGTCGTCCAACAAAAAACACTTTTCATTCTAAGGAATTTTTGTGTTGTGTTGTCTGTTGCACATGAACCGTGAGTTCTTTGAGAATTTGCTCGCAAGCTCTGTGTTTTATCAGTATCCCGAGTCAGACAGCAATCTTATTCATGACATCATGTTAGGAGAAAGTCCCGCAGAAACTGCAAGCACTGGAGGGACTATTGCCTCAGAGGGATCTGCTCCTAAGGTTGTGAGTCTGGAGGTTCCAGCAGCAGTGCCTATGGCATCGAGGTCACCTAGGCCAAAGCCTATGCCGGTAAAGGAGGTCCCCAAGCTGAAGAAGGATAAGAAAAAGAATCAAATGTCGGTGCATGAGTCACCACAAAAGCATTCAGCTACACAAGCTCTATGGAAAGAAAAGTCGAGCGCGAAGGAAAGGGGGAAACTAGTGGATTTGGAGGCAGAGGAGGGCGCGAAAGATATCGACATTGAGGGGGTAGACCCCATATCTAGGTTGTCGGAGTATATCCCTCCACACAAAGGAAAAGTGAAGGTTCTGAAATACCCAGATGATGGAGATTTCCTCCTTTTCACACACCTGCTACCGGAGAATATAACCTTTGAAGGTCTGCGCTTGGCACGGATCCCGCATTTAAAACTTGAAGATTGGTATTTAGCGGACCACGAGCGGTTCCCCCACCTTGCTATTGACACCTTCATGAGGAGGGTTTTCAAAGGGTTTTCAAAAAGGAGTCTGGTGTCACTGCGTTGGAGCCGATGGAATGGATTCATGGAGTTAACAAGTCAAGGTTATTAAACATGTTATGGGTGCCCCATTACCACCGTGCCCCGATAAACCTAACCATTCTTAAGCAGTTGTTGTGCCTGGTGCATGAAGGGTGCTTGTGGTTGAACAAGATGATTCCCATCACTGATATGTTGATCTATTGGATCACATTATTTCCACACTCTGGACTGAATCTGACCAAGGCGTTTGGTAGAAAGACGAGTGAGCGCGACCTCGCTGAGAAGATGAAGGACAAGTTTAAAGTTGTCAAAATCCACGCAGGTATTCAATTACGAGCATTACTGACCCTATGATGAAGGTTGCGATGCAAATTTTGGCTGGAAAGGTGATGAGAAAGTGTCGTGTGGATGAGGTTCTGGCACTAGTGGTTTCGTTAGCAGCTCAGTGCGTGGAGGGCGTACAGTTCAACTGGGCGTGCTACTTGTGTATCAAGTTCCTCGTGAACTACAGAGAGGCACAAGACGATAGTAATACCTTTCACTATTCGTGGTTGTTGCTCTCAATTGTGCTCGTCACATGGGATTTGCCGGAGGACAGCCAATTTCCTCCTGTCGAGAAGGATTTACCGGAAGCAGTAAAGTTTGCATCTCTCTAGGCCACAAAAGATGTTGCGCGGGTCATAGAGAGAAAAGTCTTTTGGGTACTGATGGAGGTGAGCATTCACATGGCCATCAACCAAAAGCCACGGTTGTCACCAACCGTGTTCGAGCAACTCTCAGGGTACGCGAAGTTCAAAGTGGACTTCCACCATGTCTACATCTGGGCGCGAAAGGACCCCGAGCAGAAATGGTTTGACTTACCCTACCTCACTACGGATGACGTTATTGCAGAGGTCATCAAGCGTTGGCCAACAGAGTGGCATTCCGCATGTGATGTGGCCGTCAGGACTAGAAAGTCTGCGGAGAAAAAATAAAAAGGAAGCGGCCAAACAGAAGATTCGGCAGTTGGCTGAGAAAAGGAAGAAAGAGGTCGAGGAGAAGGCCCACGTAGAAACTGAGCATGCCACGAAGGAACAGGTAGAACAGGAAGAGAGCGGCTCTGAAAGAAGTCAGAAGTCTCCTTTGCCCCAAACAGAGGAGGAAGATCAGTCAGAGCAAGGCGACGATGAGCAACAGGAAAGCACCCCCTTCCGAATAAAGCGGTACAAGGAGCAGGAAAAGAAAGGACAGCAAAAGAAGACAAAAGCCACCAAGTCGTCAATAGATCCAATTACCCTAATGGATGGTGACTTGGATGAAATTTGAGACAAGGTGTGGGATACAACAGCAGAATTGCTGCAGCAGTTTGAGCAGCAACAAAAGAAGGCACTAAGCACCATCCAGATGGGTCTGCGGGAGTTGCAGATCCAAACAATTAGACTTCAGGCAGGTGCAGGACAGAGCAGCACGGCATCAACTAGCTTGGCATTGGGGACCACTCAAGCAGTAGAGATGGTTCGTTCATTAGATCTCTGGGCATGTTATCGGGAAAACTAGTGTCTATACAGAGCTGCTAGTCCCACTAAGGCTGGTAGCTACCTTAGAAACAAACACACTAAAAACTACTTTCGTTTTCCTTTATGAGAAATAGATAAGAGAAGAATAAGGAGACCAACCTCTATCTTGCGCTTGGTTCCTTGCTCGATTCCTCTCTCTTCTGGTAAGTCTTTACCACTTGCTTCCTTGTCTACCCAGCTTCAAGGAGTACCTGTAGAATCAAAGCAGCATAACACTATCCAAGAACATAGATCTATTATCATAAACAATATAGGATCATATGTACATTGACCACACAAATGCATAAATCATCAATCATACAAGAATGTGGAGGAAAACTTGAATAGCTTTATTGATAATCAAGAAAGAGCAAAGAGGATTACAACCAATTGTTCTGACCCAGCATCATCCTCTCAGCAAGAAAGCCCTTCTTCACCTCATGAAAAGCTTAGATCACCCAACACTATGATATTGCACCAAGAAACCAACAGCACTTCCTTACAAGATACAAAATTCCAGCCTCCAACCTCTGGATCTCTGGGATGAGAGATCTATATATAGATATTTGCAGAGGTGTGAGTCAGCTCTGGGTTTTTGATTAGTGTCTTCTCTCTGATAGTTCTTGTTTCCACTTGGAGATCTCATTGATCTCTTACTCATCCTTGGGCGATTCTGAGAGGCAAGTGTCACAGGAGAAGTTTCTGGAAGATTCCATGATCATCCACCTCGCAAACTGTCTCTGCCACTTGTCTTTTCTCATCCATCGCACCCTATAGAAGGGCTTTTCAACATGCATCACACTTCCCGTGTGCATTAGGTGGGATGCATTGCACTTTGACCATGGAGCAGGTGAAATGGTCCAGTTTTGACCAGTTCTTAGTAGTTTTTCATGGAGAAATTCTGGGAGATGATGTAATTAGTTGACCTTGTTCTTTTAGGGGTTGGAACAACACCTTTAGGGACTTAGGAGCCCTTGGTTTATGGACATTTATGATTAGGGTTGCAGTGCCCAAAAATGTCTATAACAGTTGCCCCCTAAAGCATGAGGTTGTTAATCTTTTGACGTCAGGTGAAATGCTTTATCATGAGGATCCGAAGTTTTTTCAAGCTGGAAGGTGACCTGTAATAAGATACAATACAATACATTATCTTCATAATATTTTCATGATCTAGCTGAGGCGGGCATTCCTATGCTCAACTTTATAAATTCATTTTCATGTACATGAGACAGACAATCGTCTGAGTGTAGACTGATGATTCTGGTAGAGCCATCATCCCTTAGATTGGATGATTATCTGTGCAGCAGTGATGTACATTTGATGTCTTTATTTTCCTGAATATATATCGCAGCCCGGATAGATGAAACTAGATCTGGGGTCTTCAATCTCGTTCGATCTTCACTCAAAGTACAAGTCGATCCATGTGAGAGATGTTCTGGAGTCGAACATGGAAAGACATCGCCTGATTACCAGCCAATGATGTAAGCTGTTAGCAGGCGCGAGAGTAAATCACCGATAATGATGATGACCCTCAAGGTACTACAGTACAATTCACGTGGTGTGAATAAGGGACTTGGCGTCGAACACCACGCAAAATCTTTCGGTCGAAGGCCATTGATGTAAACCTGTCGCCGGAAGTGAGAAACTTGCCATTGAGGCATGCAAGCTTCAAAGTACTGAAAGGGTTGTTCCTAGATCAACTTCTTGGATAATGAGCTGATGTCGACAAGAAGCGATCCGTCATAGGAGGGCCTTAGTGAATCCCACATCAATGACACGGAACGGAGCAAATGATTTTAATGGAGGTGAAAACGATCTAGTGATATAAGGTTCAGGGTGGCGGTCATGAAAGAATGGAGCGTAAATGTATTGCAGTGGGTGAGACACAAGTGAATTCTCTGAGCGACTTCTCTTGAACATATCGGCGACACTGACATGATGGATTGGTAGCATTAACCCCAAATGTGGATGGTGTGATGGAACCATGGTGATGTGACCAGTGAATGGAACAACCCAACCCGACTCGGATGCGGAGTGAAAGTGTCATGTTCAAGAGCGACTTGCTACCAACAAAGCTTCTTCAAGTTTTCTTCCCAATTTTTCCCCAGTCATTGCTGACGAGTACCTCTTTATTTTTGTCAAGCTTGAGGAGGATAACATATGCTTGTTCTATAATTTTCCCTTCCGGCAAACCCATCGCTATGTTTTAACGAGCCTAGCGATAGTGAAACTCGTTCTTGTCTGTTATGGACAAGTTTGTCGCTATTTGGTTTTAACGAGTTTAACGACAAAGATAACTCGATCCTTTTCAATTTTAGAGAGTCTGAAAAGGGACGTAAAGGAAACTCCAAAAATCCTTTTTCGTCATCTAATCCCTTAAGTCCGAAAAAGTATAAAATAATACAAAAGGGATGAATTTTCGGTAATTTTAACGAGCCGAACAAAACAAGCGCTCGATCTTTTTGTGTAATAATCCCTCAGGTCCAAAAAGATTAAAATCTAAAGGAGGGATAGCACTTCCGGTCACTTTAACGAGCTGGAGAGGCCAATGGTTCGGCAATCTTTTCATATTTTACGAGTCAGTTGAAAAGAGCGTAAAGGAGACTCGTTTTTTAGGAATGAGTGATAGATTCGGGTAGCGGCTGATTCCAGGTAAGGTTTGGAATTTTCCAATCACGGCAGTGTCACAAGGATGGCTAACAAGATCATTCTTCGCAGCTGTTCCTCAAAAGGGGTAAACAATCAAGTGGAGGTGAATGATCGGCCAATACAGAGTGGAGGTGATGATGAGAACACAACCAAGGCTTCAAAGGCTGAAGTAATACATTCACGATGGTTATTTACCGGAAATTGGTTCATTTTTTAATGAGCTTAAACGCTGGGGGAAACACTTGCTCATTGCTTATGTTTATTTTTTAACAAGCTTGAATTCCGCGTTAAAACTGTCGATTAATCCAGTCGCATAATAAGGATGTCTCATATATAAAAACGGCATTATTTCAAAGCTTTGCCCCGTATCCTTTCTTTATGAAAGTTAGGAAACGACCAATCCTACGAGTTTAAAGGGTTAGAGGACCTATAAATTTAAAAAATAAATGGTCGCTCTTTGCTTGCACGCTAAAAGGTTTGCATGCCCCCAGGTATAGCGAAGTAGAGTTTCCAGGTTACCCCTCAATTTGCAAACAAAACATTTGTTTTATCGGGAAAGGCCTACCTTTACAGGTTACCCCTCAATTTGCAGACAAAACATTTGTTTTATCGGGAAAGGCCTACCTCAACAGAGGTATCTTATTCCGGTCTAATCCCATTTTCCAAAATGGACAGGTGTTTCAGGCCAGTCATATACTCTCCGCGGAAACCCACCCTATACCCAAGGTTTTCCTGTCGAAACAGGCCAGGGTGCATGCCCCCTGGGTTTCAGTCATGCCCTTCGAATCACTTGCGCTCATCAGGAGGATGGACTGGGGATTAATGAGACATTCCTTGTGTGAAAAGACCATTCAGGGTTGGTATATGACTATTTGCTATGTGTGAACCGGGGAATGAAAGCTGATCTATGAGCTTGACCATTCTTCCTTCGTGTAGAAAACACATTACTCTAAAGAGTGAGGAGACAATGGCTCCCATGCAATAAATATAGTCTCGTCCAAGGAGTAGATTATAATCCAGGGGTCCTTGGACTACCATTACG
Organism: Pinus tabuliformis; assembly: GCA_031772625.1. Taxonomy (NCBI): domain Eukaryota; kingdom Viridiplantae; phylum Streptophyta; class Pinopsida; order Pinales; family Pinaceae; genus Pinus; species Pinus tabuliformis. The sequence continues at coordinate 583,521,932 of CM062808.1, read as the reverse complement.
TTCATGTGAACAGTTTTCCTTCTCATTGTTATCGGCACACCGGGAAGTATCCCTAATGGTCGACTGGTTCCTTTATCAAAACCTGTTAGATTTCTCATCTCAGGCAAAAGCGATGGCGAACCAAGCGCTTTCCAAGCAGTTAAGGAAAGGATACTCACAGAAGCCCCTTCATCTATGATGGTACCGACCATGACCATTCTATATATTTGAGCAATGATTTGGAATGGTACACTAGCCGATAAATGGGGTCTGCCTAGTAGATTCCAGTCAAAGGAAACAACCAGGTTGCTTGGAGGTGGGACCGAATAGACGGCCAGGTACCACTCTGACGAACTTCCTTCCTGCGGTAAAGGAACAGGTAGACTGCCCCCATGTTCATCGGAGTCTGTGCTTACGAAGAGAATTTGAACGGTGTCGTTCTTGTTCTCTTCGATGACTGTATCATCTGAAGATGGACCTTCTGAAGGCAAGACCGGGTCAACTACCGCCTCGACCTTTTGACTTTCGTCTGGTATGGATTCAGATGGTTTATCTTCAATGATATACGCTTCGACCGACCACAAGGGCGTGTCAGCCAGATTTTCAACTAGTGACGGACTCGACAAGAGTTTCTTGTATCCAGGAGGAAGCCGTAACGGTGAAACCGGACGGTCGTCCAAAACTCTTTTAGCTTCGTCTAAGAAGGGACAACGGTGGACAGTGTGATCGCCTTCACACAATTTACAAGGAAATTTATATTTTCCTTTTTGTCTAGGGGCTTCACTTTCACTAGTTGACGGTGTATGCTCAACATGATCATCAGAGGTTGATGACACCGGATTGTGCAAACGAGGAGACCAATCCCTTAAGATCCGAGGGATGCAAGGACAATCTCGATGATAGTGGTCTCCTTTGCAAATGACACATGGCGATTTAGGCTTGGTCGGTGCAGTGTGTGGATTTTCGCTAGACGATGCTTGGTTGCCCCTTTTTGCCTTTGGCTCCTTCTTCTTCTTCTCTTTCTTCTTCTTCTCTTTATTCTTCTTCTCTTTCTTCTTCTCAATTACTTGATTTTGGGCTTTACCAGCTTCATCAAGTGAAGAGGAAGGAGGAGAGGAAGAATTGGACGAAGTAGAGGGTTGGGGGGTAACTCTAATATCGTTTAGTTGCTGACTTGACTGTTCAGGAATCACGGTATTCTGAATGACAGAAGTTGAGAAGAGCCATACGGGCAAGCCGATTGTCAATCCTGGAAGAGACAATGTGGCCATATGGGGTGCACCAACATCTCCCCAAGAGGAGAAGGGACTAGGATTTCCTCCAAGGGGAACTCCTTGGTTGGTGGACTCCATTTTTCTCAACTTAAGATCAACGTAGGAAAGGTGATGATTATTCTGTTTAAAATAAATTTTAGACGCTTTGACACAACTTGTTTTTCCAATTTTTAAGAGTCGAGAAAAAACAAAAGATGACTCTAGTCGCCTTCGATTTTTAATGAGCCTGAAGTGACAAGTGCTCAGATGGACCTTTTCCGTTAAGGAGTCTGAAAAGGAACGAAAGGGACTGCTCTGGAAATCTAGACAGAGGGATTACCAAACCAATCACAAAACCGTAGAATACTTTTTACGGTACGGCAGTCAATCTTCCCGAATGCTGTGTTCAGTGCATTGCAATCGATAGGGCGGCAGACACGGCTTCCTATGGATAAAGGATAAAGCCTATTATGGTCTCCCAAAATATACTCGAAGGTACGTGGGAGCACAAGTCCGTACTGGCACTTATCATCTCAAAGCGGGGGAATCACCCAACCAACAATGAAAACAACAATTACCAGGCTTTACGACACCGGAATACGTCTCTAGCCTAGACTTCTAGATGTTGTGCGTTAGGTTCCAAAGCGTTTTTAGATTCATTAAATTTATTTTATAGTTGATTTTGCTTAAGAAATTTGCCTTTCAGGTTCACCGCGTGATTTAGATGTACAATTCCTAAAATGCAATCTAAGATGATAAACAGTCGTTTAATCTTCTTTTTGCAATGAAAATCCTAGCTACTAAGGAAAGAGAGATGGCGTTCTTTCAACAAAGAGCAGAGAGCACACACTATATGCACTGTCCTAAATCAAACCGACAAACAGTCTAAATGCAAATGCACATGCATGTATTTGTTTTCAACCTTCTTAATGTGTGAATGATAAAAAGAAAGCTAAGCGCAAATATGAATTATTTTCCAAAGCGACAATTACTAACAAGTTTCTTTTCAAAACAAAATGAGGACAATGACGACACTTTGTTATTTGGAATTGAAAACTTGCTTTCGACACTTGAAAAACTACTAACTCAAATCAAATACAAGAGTAATAGTGTAATCGACTACCAAGAACAATCAGATTCTCTTCTATGACTGAAAATGACACTTTCGACACTTTCAAATCAAGAAACGACAGTACAATTACGCTACTTCTTTGTAAAGGAGAATTGAAAATGACTCAAAAATACATAAAAACATTTACAGTTCTTTGCACAATGGAGGCAAAATAACAGCAAGGAAAGGGGTTTCAAACAGAGGTGTACTGACTACAGGCAGCAAAACTCCTGAATAGAGCTGAAAAGAGTGAACATAGAAACCAAAATTTAGTAACAAGGCCTTGTCTGATCAGCGCACCTGTAACACAGTGAAACTGAAATGCAACGCACCTACTACACTCGGGAAGTGCGATGCATTTGAAGTTCACAGAACAGACAGTGCGCTGGACCAGGGACGAGACTTTGATTGGGTTCCGGGTCACAGTTTTCAGTTCAGTTCAAGGATTTAGGCCGAGCAAGTGGTAATCAGTAAATCAATCACAGGGGGTAGATCTAAGCAGTTTACTAGAGCCACCACGAGGGCAATTAGAGAGCTTGTAAATCAATTGTTTAATTCATAAACAAAACCCGAAGATAGACTGAAGCAGCGTTGATCTACTTTGCACTTGCATAGCAAATGCAGTTCGAAGGCTAGCTGGCTTGACTTCAGGCTCCGTCTGTAAGTTTATAAAGTAAACAAATGTAGATGAACAAACAATCTACTCGCTCCCCAGTGGAGCCGCCATTTTGTTATCGAGAAAACTAGTGTCTATACAGAGTTGCTAGTCCCACTAAGGCTGGTAGCTACCTTAGAAACAAACACACTAAAAACTACTTTCGTTTTCCTTTATGAGAAATAGATAAGAGAAGAATAAGGAGACCAACCTCTATCTTGCACTTGGTTCCTTGCTCGATTCCTCTCTCTTCTGGTAAGTCTTTGCCACTCGCTTCCTTGTCTACCCAGCTTCAAGGAGTACCTGTAGAATTAAAGCAACATAACACTATACAAGAACATAGATCTATTATCATAAACAATATAGGATCAGATGTACATTGACCACACAAATGCATAAATCATCAATCATACAAGAATGTGGAGGAAAACTTGAATAGCTTTATTGATAATCAAGAAAGAGCAAAGAGGATTACAACCAATTGTTCTGACCCAGCATCATCCTCTCAGCAAGAAACCCCTTCTTCACCTCATGAAAAGCTTAGATCACCCAACACTATGATATTGCCCCAAGAAACCAACAGCACTTCCTTACAAGATACAAAATTCCAGCCTCCAACCTCTGGATCTCTGGGATGAGAGATCTATATATAGATATTTGCAGAGGTGTGAGTCAGCTTTGGGTTTTTGATTAGTGTCTTCTCTCTGATAGTTCTTGTTTCCACTTGGAGATCTCATTGATCTCTTACTCATCCTTGGGCGATTCTGAGAGGCAAGTGTCACAGGAGAAGTTTCTGGAAGATACCATGATCATCCACCTCACAAACTATCTCTGCCACTTGTCTTTTCTCGTCCATCGCACCCTATAGAAGGGTTTTTCAACATGCATCGCACTTCCCATGTGCATTAGGTGGGATGCATCGCACTTTGACCATGGAGCAGGTGAGATGGTCCAGTTTTGACCAGTTCTTAGTAGTTTTTCATGGAGAACTTCTGGGAGATGATGTAATCAGTTGACCTTGTTCTTTTAGGGGTTGGAACAACACCATTAGGGACTTTGGAGGCCTTGTTTTATGGACATTTATGATTGGGGTTGCAGTGCCCAAAAATGTCTATAACAGGGCAGTCGTGCTCGCTGATGGAGATTTGAGTGCAGAGGGGCCGCTGACAAGGCTATTGTCAGCACCTTGAAGAATATTGGCCTCAACCTGGCCGCACTCCCCAACAAGTTTCTTCACACAATGCACACAGGTGTGATAGCAGAAATTAAGGCCTGAGAGAAACAGATGTTCGTGGAGAAATCAGCCGCGCTAGAGACCCAGAAGAAAGTTCAGGCGTAGAACGACCAACTTGCAGTCGTGGTAGCCGAGGCATGCAGAACAATCCCTGAACTGCATATCCCAGAGGAAGAGTCATTGAGGTGAAGATCAGGAAGTTGGCTACAGGTGTGCACGACATGAAGATGGAAGTGGCCAAGGTTCAGTTTGAACTGAACCTAAAAATCACAGAGTTTCAACTCCACCAGAGGTCAGAGAACAACATGAAGCCACTGTAAAGGATGGAGTCCCAGCAGTGGATTCCGCGGTGGTGGATAGTACTGCACTTTTCAAGCAATCCATGGAGGTAGTCACGGTGCTACAGGAAGATCCTAACCTATAGATATTAAACACAGAAGCTTGTGAATTGCAGAAGTTGTATTATGAAGCGAGAGCGAGGGCATGCACCGTCGTTATAACACAGTGATTGGCCACGCTGCATGAGGCAATACAGTTGCTTGAACAGGTGGAAGCAATGCAGAGGAGAGGGGCATTCCTAAAGGCTAGATTGGGGCCTTGGCTGGATGAGGCCTATGTTATCTTTGCAAACATTGAGGAGAAGTTGGAAAGCCTACAGCACACGCAGCAGAAAATCAAGGAAGACAATGCAGGACCAGCAACAGAGCAGCTGGTGGAGCAGATCAAACAAGAAACCACGCAGAGCACGGCTGAGGTAACAGTGGCACAAGTAGAGTTGGGGGGTCTCCACAGTAAGATCTCTACACCAGCAGAGTGACTCGAGGACGAGTCATGATATTTGTGTTGGGGGTCTGTTGGGACAGGGCCCCCTATGTTAATTTTTGGGCAAAAAGCCCAAGTTTTGTTGTAGAAAATGTAAAGTCTCCGCAAGTTGTGGTCACAGAGTGCGTAGATAGTAAAGTTTCATAAAGGGTTTTACCCTCCTTTTATGCAAGTTGTGTCAGCTTTTATAGATCTACCCATGGTCTGCGGACCATGGGACTGTATAAGTAGGAGAGTCTTAGATCTACCCATGGTATGCGAACCATGGGACTGTATAAGTAGGAGAGTCTTAGAGAGTCTAAGGCATGATAGGATGATGAAGATGAATGTAATGGGTCAGTAGGCAGAAAAGCGAAGAAGTATTGGAGTAGAAGAGAGGCTCTGCAACTGTGTGCGCAGAGGCCTAAAGTAGAGTCCGCAGTTGAGTGCGCGGACCCCTGCAGCTGAGTGCGCAGGGAAGTCTTGAGTCTATAAACAGAACTGAAGTATTAATAAAGAGATTGTTCCAAAAATTATTGTGTTTGTCTATTTAATTCTGTTATGAATGAATGTGTTATTATGTTATGATGAATGATGGGTTTATGAATTAATACTTTATTGATGCGCAATTTTACATGATTCATATTGTCATATGAACATGAGTAATAGTAACTGTTTACACGAAGAATATCTTGTTGCATGTTAAAGTTATCGAACACTTAAACCGATCTGGGTAAATACGGGATTAAGGGTAATCACAGAGGTGTGTAAGTGGTTGATTCACCTGTTTAGGGTCCGCGAAAGACAGTCGTGAACGTTCGTGGAGGTATAGAATCTGATTAAAGGAATTTATATCGATAATCCATAAGGGGTTATCGATCTCAGCAAAGGCAAGTTTAGGGCATAAAACGACATTACACTAATCTCTGGGTGCGGAAACTTGGTTCCAGCATCCCCCCATACTGCTTCGGGTGAGACTTCAGTCTGCGCACCACAGGTTGATGCCAAAAGGGCCAGTAGTGTAGGGATTTGTTTGGAAAAACTAACTCTAAACCTGGGTCAGGACCCACTAAGCCAAAAATCAGTCATGGACCTATTGCATTAATGTGAACCCATCATTCAGAGTGTCAAAAATGGAGGCTTTCAGAGTGGCAACAATAGTGATATTTTGTTCAATTTCATCAATATAGGTCGTGGAATAATTTGGCAGTGCCTTCCTTGCACTGTTGAGGCTTTGTCTGAGCTCTCTATTGGTGGAGATTAGCCAGTTGCATGCAACTTGGATGTTGTCGTAGCATTCAACCATGGTGCAAGAAAAAAATTCCTCTGGAGATTCAATGTCTACATTAGAAATGGTTGGACAAAGCATCTAAAATTGTATAATGATCTCATCAACATGTCCCTGCAGTTGTTGATTTATTTAGTGGAGCTAGTCGCGTTCGGTCATAAGGGACGTGATTTGCTGGTGTTGCTGCTTGTGGTCGGTGACAAGATCATTGTGAATTTGTTCAACCCACTCCGTAACTTGCTATATGAAACTAAATAACTGTGATGATGAACGGGTCTAGAGTATATCTTGCTTCATAGAGGATGGATGCAGGAATCAGCTCTACAAAAGTTATCCACTAGAAATGCACTTATCAAAATTGCCTTGGGGTGAGTTGGCTTACGGTGAGGGTTTTGAAAATTGGGTCATTTCTAATATATAAACTAGATTTGGAACAACAGGGAAATTTAAGGAAAAGGGGGGGGAAAATGGCTAAATGGTTGTAACGAGTGGCTGTGAGGTGGCGGGCATCATGCTCAGTAGTGGGCCTGACTCTAATGGTAGGGATATCATGGAGATGGTGATGTTTTCTCCACTAGGTACTGGCATGGAAAACTGAACGATAGAGTCAACCTCCATATCTTATGTGCCTAGTCATGTCCCAGAGGGTATGGTATCTGATAGGGTTGTGGAAGTGGATGTTGTATGCGGGGATGGTCATGCGAGTTGGGTGAAACAGTGGAGGTGGAGGGTGGGAGTTCTTTTACGATTGGGGAGGCTGCGATGGTCTGGGGTCCCTCAATCGTGAGGTCGACTATAGGCACTACAGAGTCTACCTTTTTCTTCTTGGTTGCAGCTAGAGGCTTGGTGATTTTTATTTTCCTGGGTTTGGGAATGGTCATCTTGGGCTACGAATGAGGTCCTACATGTGGTATGGCAACATCAAGGGGTGTGGTTTCCAGAGGATTCTGTTGCGTAAAACCTTACAATTCAACAGAGTTAAGGATTGAACCTGATTAGTTAGTTAATATCACAATGGTTTTATTGAGTGAGCTCATTTGCTTCTTCATTTAAGTGAAGATTGGCTACAACTCATGCTTCGTGAGCCACTTCCTGGTGTCCATAATGTTTCTCCTGGTAATGGTGGTGGTACCATCCAATCAAACAATTATATGTGCTTCCATTCTGAATTTCCCCTACAACCGTTGGCCATGACCTGACCTCTACATGAAAAGCTTCAGCTAAAAGCACAAATTTCTTGGCCTACATCTAAAAGGTGTGCAGGTGAACATAGTGCAACCTGATGAAGGTATTCCTATGAGTAGCCCAAAACCAAATTGATTATGAACACTCATCTAGCAGCAACTTGAGGATTCTCTCAATGGCTTTGATCACCTCGAGCATTTTGACATACCACACCCCAAAGAAAGCTTCATTGATCTCCTTGTTGCTTGGGTCTCCCGAAGTCCTCCATGGTACATACTAGAGAGCTAAGGGTTGGTCTTCTGAAATTGGCACTAGGTCCCTACCCTCTGTTGGGCACCACTTTAACATCACTAGATTTGTTAGGGCCTAAATCTACCTCAGGCTGAGAAAGGCAGGTCTAGGGTAATATCAAACCACGCTTAACCTAGTAGTTAGCCCTACCAAGTTGGGAGAGGGATCTTTTCTTGTCAATCTCAAAGAAAATATGGCAAGTAAGGCTTGAGATGACTGTTATGAATACTAATTTTAGGCTAGGTATGTTTTCTCAAAGGAATTTGATTGATTTTAATGGTTGGTTGCTGGATCAGATGGGGAAGGCAGCTTTGGGTCTGGGAAATCAACACAGATTTGCAGAGGTTTCTGTGGGGCGAGGTAGGCAAGTGTTTTAGCACTTTGAAATGAATGTAATGGTGATTCTAAAGACTGGTGAGGAGCTGGAGAGGGCATGCAAGTGTCATGAGTCCTCTTTAGACAGTAGAAAACATGTAAAACTAAATAAACCCTAAGGCAGAGCACTGAAATACCAATGGATTCTACCTTTTACACTTGATTCATTTAGTTATGCAGAATAAGAGAGATGATGGCACACATAAACATAAGATCAATTGAATTACAGAGAAGAAAACAATGCTAATTCACATTACCACAAGAATCCCACAAAATGCTGCAAAACCCTGGTTTATTTCCTTGCCAAACTGCAGAAGTGATGTACAATAGTGCTCAATGCATCCACAAGAGTCCAACCCTGACAAATGACTAAGAAAGTACAAGATATAGGCATCAAACCACCTATGCTAGCCATCAAGGGTCGAATCCATGAGTCAAGGAGCTGTTTCAACAAGATCTAAACTAGGAACTGAAAAATAGGCAGTGGAACAGCTTGCCTCTAAAACTATGGAAACTGATTCATTCATCATCAAAACAACTCTAACTGATGTATCTACCTCCTTAAGTCATTTTTCATCATTTTTACATCATATTACATCAAGTTACATCATATTACATCATGAATTTACCAAAGAGAGAAGAAAAAGTCAAACTGGTAGAAAACTAGGCGAAATTCTGAGCAAACAGGCAAAACTGGAAAAATTTTCTCCTATGCGTAGCACCACTGATTCTATGCGTAGCACTTTTTCAGGCTAGTTTTGGAAGGCTTCCCGAAGTCCAAATTAGGTGCAGAATAGCTCATTGGAAATCTTGGTGAGTCTAATTTCTGGGACAACTTGAATTTTTTGATTTGGAGTCCATTTGCCCCTTCATAAATGCAATCTCCCAAGATTGCTTCCTATGTGGCAAAAAAGTGGCAGAGAGGGTATTTTTTGGGTGTTTTTGGCCCTTTTGGAGGTCCAGAACTTGTCAAAACTTCTCAGCCATTTCTGAGCATGCATAAATTTTCATCGTGATTCCAAAAATGTAAAGGTTTTTGCAAATCCCTGTTTTTTGCCTTAAAAAATTCAAAAATGACAAAAACTTCACCAAATTTCTTGAAATTTGGCATGAGTGATCCTTTTTATGTGCTATGTTGGGCCAATGATGCTTCAGCCAAGATTTTAAGCTTATCTTGCTCCTTTTTGCTCCTCAAAGCTCTCTTTAGTTTGGCCTTTAACCTCTTCACCCTTGTTTTGCAAATTTTATTCCGAGTGAAGTAGTGATATGCCATATGGCGCAACATTTTCTTCTCCTTATTAGCCTTATCAAGAATTTTCTCAAGGTGGATATTCACTCTTTCCAACCATGATTCTCGGTCAGCCTCTATTTCTTGCTCTAGTGAAGTCAGCTTGATTTTCCTTCTTTTTGCCACTTGCTGGTTTTCCCTTATGGTTTGCAGCTCCATGATAGTTTGTTTGTCCTCCAGTCACTTTTTCTCTTGCTCAAGGAAGTTAATGATCCATTTAGCCCTCTCAAGGTCAAGTGACAAGGTTTGGATCTCATCTTTTTTCTCCTTGATGATCACATCCTTAAGTTTTGAGCTTTAAGGGCCCAAATCATTGTCATCCTCTTCAACCAAGACAAAATCTTTGTCTTGCCCTTCAGAAGCCCCCTCATCATGCAATTGTTGCTTTCCTTTGTCCTATATCCATTCTGTTGAAGAAGAAGGCAAAGCCCCTTTCACCCCAGGTGAAGATAACATTTGCCTGTGATCCGATGAAGAAAACAAGACCCCTTCCATCCTTGGTGGAGATGATACTCGTTTGGCAGCTGCAAATAGTCTCCTTGTGCCTTTCTCATAAGTGACAAACACTAGCACACCTATAGTCTCAGTCTCATGAACATCTGGTTGGTTTGAAGGCCCTCCTTCCTCTTGAAGCACCGATGGAGTCACCTGAGGGCTTTTGAAAACCTCATGTGCAATGAAAGTATCCCATGAAATATTCAGCAAGCTTAGCTGATGCAAAACAACAATTTTAATCAATGAGAAATGGTAAATGCTACTGAACTGCTAAGGAAGAGGTTTCCTTTGCACATAATGAGCCATCTTCTCAATATTCCTACATATAAAGTATGGGAGGTTCATCATCCTCACTCTTGTGAAATGCATCAGCAATCTAACATGGTATGTATATAGACGGGAAAACCTCCCCTCACAGGTAAAATATTTGATGATGAGTTTCATGAGTGGAGCATAAGTATCTTGCAAGTATTTGAAAGGAAAGACCCTACTGATTTGCCTCTAATAACTAGCCTTGATGTAAGGCTCATAATGCTCTCTGCCCACATGCTGCCCCTTATTCCACTGTTCACCCACATTAGGGATGCATGTTGCTGCTGCTATGGTTTCAGGTGTCTTGGTGAAAGAGACACCAGCTAGGTTCACCTGGCCATTGTGAAGATGAAGAACAAATAACCTAGCAAGCTCATGGTGAAATTTCACCCTCTCCACCATTTCACAAAACCGGTAACAAAACTGATGTTTAAAACAAGTTATTGCAAGAGGGCAAGCAAGTAACTCTGTAAGAGTGTTGGGCACCTCCCGGATATATTTTCCTCCTTTATGTGGTTTTCTTGGTGCATGAGCCTCTTGGGAAGAATCACTGACATATTCATCATCCCTCTCATGTGCTGAGTCTGTCTCCATACTTGCAAATTTGGAGTGAAAAATGATGAGTATGAAGAGATTTTTAAAGTATGAGGGTGAGTAGGGTGACTGTTGTTTTTCTTTTGGGAAATGAGGGATTGACTGATAGTATGACTGTAAATGAGGGTTTTGATGGTGGAAGGAATGTAATGAGGGAATAGGAAATGGGAATTAGGGTTTTGGGAATGTATGGGGTTAATGTTTAGGAATAATGTATAGAGCTTAGGGTTTGGTAATAGGGAGTGAGTGCCAATGATTTTGGGAGAGGGAAAGAGGAAGGGATTTAGGGAAATTTAGTGTAAGGGAAGGGAATGGAGTTTAGGAAGATAAAGGGAATGGAGTGTAGGAAGATAATGAAAGGGGAATTAAAACAACAGAAAACAAAACCCTATGCAAATTTGGCAAGACAATTTTAGAGACAGCTAGGGTTTATTTTTTAGACACACAAATCACCACCACAGATGAAAAAATCCCTTGCTAGACCAGATGTGAGGCTTTACTTACTTGTTGAGAGGTTACTTGTGAATTTGGAGGCAGAGGAAGGTGATGAAATTCGATTTGGAGCTCAACAGGCAGGTGTGTAGCGCTGCCTCCCAGGTGCGTAGCGCACTTTGTATGCGTAGCACACGACCAAAATCCAATGCAAAACCTGCGCCAGGTGCGTAGCGCCGGTGAAAATTCGTGTTTTTTGCTCACTTTCACCTCTTTCTTCCACAAACCCGATTTTCTCCTTTTAGCTCACTCTCTTGCACAAAATGAAGACTTTCAAACATAAAGAAGAACTTTATATCCCCTTGGTTTTAATTTTTCATTTACAAACCCACTTTTCAAAAGTCTTATTCACTTTGCTTTAAAAAACTCTGTTTTTCATTTTGCAATTTGACTCTTCTTGATCACTTGATGAATTGATGCATTGATGTTTTTGTTTCTTGCAGTGGCTGGAGTTGGCAAGGTGACCAAGGGCAATAGCTGGAACTTATTACATATAGAAACATTGAAATTACATAAAATTTGTACATGAAATGGAAAAAACCCTGTTTTTACCTCAAAACAGAGTTTTGAGGTAAAAACCCTTTATGAAGCATATCATCAGTGAATTTGTAATTTTATGAACTTATTAGACCTCCTCATGTGCCTGCTGACCATTTATTGAGTTTTTTGCTGACCATGGTGACAAACCCTAGACCTAATGAGACCTAAAACCCTAAAAATGATTTTTGCAAATGTAATGACAAAAAATGACTATAAATGACCTGAACATGTGAAAATAGGCCAGTAGGTAAATGACATGAGGGAAATTGACAATGAACCACTACCAGCAGTGGATCCATGACCTAATGGAATGCAGCTGATCGGATGGGACACCTAAAATGCATGAAAAAAGAGAAATTTGATCACTGATGGAGGGATGAAGATACTGACACTAACATTAGCTCCAATGGGGATGGTAGCTCCTGGGAGGTGCCAAGAACTACAGATCTCTAGCAAGCAGACCAGTGCCTTATCCATTGGGAAAAATGGAGTCAATAACTTTAGCAAACTAAAACCAATATCTTGACTCAAAATTGACTCAATTACAAGACACACTAAATAACCAAAAACTAAAGTCAGACCTTCAGTTTTATAGCCTTCACTTCAAGCCCCAAACTGAATGAATGATGACAGTACACACTTTGCAATGAAGGAAATAAAATGGTATGTACAATGACAAATTATGACAGCAGAAAACATTTCAAAGATAATACCATTTCAGTAGCCGACCATTGACTGACCCTCCTGGACAATCTTCATTGTTCATTTCTTTGAGGAGAAAAGCCCTCTCCCGCCCTGGTAGGGCTAGCTACCAGGTTAAGCGTGGTTTAATGTTACCCTAGACCTGCCTTTCTCAGCCTGTGGTAGATTTAGGCCCTAACAAGAGTCATCACCAGATAGTCGTAGATGAAGTTAGTGCTTCGCTTATGAATGTCTTTGCAGGCCTCAAACAACTCATTAAGCAGAAACATGAACCAGTTCAGTTGGACACCCTTTGCACAATGCTCTGCAACTGATATTGTGTCTCGCATGCACTCATTTGTTGAAAAATGGCACATCAACTTCCCTACAATGATGTAGCAGGAAAACTTAATATTTTCCCTATTGATGAGGTCAATTTTCCCTACCTTCCCTCCTCTCTTGGTGTTGTACTTGGCATAGTAGTTAGCATCTCCTTCCTTCTTTGCTCTTTTTGAGTTCGCCTGGAATGTCGTCGAAAATACATCCCCCATGAATAATAGACCTGTGAGCCTCTAAATACCAATTGTATGAATAAGGTACTCCTTGTCCAACCAGACTGACCCGCCATGCATCTTGATGATCAAAATTTTAGTGCACTACATTGTCACGAGAGTTGGTCCAAACACAAGTAAACTCCTGAAATTCAACAGTGTGGATCGTTGAATTCCCCTATATGTGATCTTGGCATTGAATATCGTTGTCCCATCCTCCTTTGTGATCGTCTATGTATATACTTCCTGCTTCAGGGTCAGGAATTGAAAATAATCCAACAAATCATTGTGAACGAGCATGGCCTTATCGCGTTTTCCATAGAGAGACTCTGTAATTGAAATCCTATCATCCAACCCAAATTCAAGAATGGAAAGAATTGGCATTGTCATATTGGAACATCATTGGTAAACTGTTATGAAACCAGCTCAAGAAAAGATAGAAAATATAGATCAACGCCTTAGAATTCAGCCTCTTCGAGGGGGCAACCTCCTTTACATTACATAAATGAACAATTCTTGGATGATACAAATGAAAAGACCTCCTTGCTATATATAGGAGTCTAAGGGGTCATAACATAATCAGAGCCGACATAACAATAATAATGTAAGGGCACAATAATAACAAAAGTGGGCTTCTATGGGGCACATTAGTAACAATATGGGCACTACATGGGTACATCAATATAATAAGTGGGTTGTACTAATAACAATAAGGGGTTACACTAGTAGTATAGGGGCCTAACATGCCCCTCTCCTTCAAAAAGCATTGTCCTCAACGCTTGAGTAGTTCTTGATGCTTCTGTATAAAATTCTTGTCCTCCCATGTGGAATCTTCAGCGGGTAAGTTCTTCCACTTGATGAGATACTCTGAAATTGATCGATTTCGTAGCTGTCGGGTTCTTGTTTCTGTGACTTCTCCAGGTCCCAATATGATTTTTCCTTCCTTTTGAATATCTGGCAATATTGTTTGAATTGGGATCTTTTGCAACTTTTGAATAAGTGGCCATACTTCTTTGTCCTTCTTCCATTCATCCCTTGCTTCGTTTATCCAATCTGGTTGGATAATAGAAATAGCACAAAACAATGCTTCCACATCCTCATCCTTGAAGAGTCTTCCCATTCAGTAAGGTCGCCATTTTTTAAGTGCATGTAGTATTGCGAACATTTCCTTCTCATAAATAGCTTGATTTAGATGTAGCAGTAAAAATACCCAGTCACCTACATCAAAACATTTTTCACTATGATGTTGATCTACCTGTTGTTTCATTTGATTTTGCACTGAAGTGGCATTATCCTTTAAATGTTGGAGAACTTGTTGTTGATGCTCGATGTGATCTTTCACTGCTTGAACCTTTTTCTTCTTGATATGTCCTTCTATCTTTAGAGTTTGAGGAGTGGTAATTTCTTCCAATCCTTTACAAGATATGGTCGGATTCATTTCTTGACGCTCGATGTGATCTTTCACTTCTTGTACATTTTTCTTCTTGATATGTCCTTCTATCTTGATAGTTTTAGGAGTGGTAATTCTGACCAGTGAATTACAAGATATGGCTGGATTCATTTCTTCTTTCTTGATGTGATCTTTCACTTCTTGCACCTTTTTCTTCTTGATATGTCCTTCTATCTTGAGAGTTTGAGGAGTCGTCATTCTTGCCAATAGTTTACAATATATGTTCTGATTCATTTCTTCTTTCTCTGGGGTCGGGTCCTGGCATATATCCTATTCTTTTGATGTTTCTTGATCCTTTTCTTCCTCCTCTTCATACTCTATGTAAAATAATTTCTTCTCAGCACACTTATGACCTTTAGTGCATTTGTTGTCACAATTGTAACAAAGCCCTTTTTCTCTTTTTTCTTCCAATTGTTGTGGTGTAACCCTTGTAGGTTGTGGAAGGCTAGGAGAAACAACATGTCCATCTTTAAAGTTGTGAGGGTTAGACTTCCTTGTTGCCATAATTTTACTTTCAAATATGTCACAAAGCCCTTTTACTCTTTCCAATTGTTGTGGTGTTGCTCTAAAGAAGGTGTTGCTCTTTGTATCCTCATAATGTGCTATCCTTTCCTCCGTGAGAATTGACCACGTAACAAGTTGTTTACGAGAACAAAGCCCTTTATACCATAAAAATTGATCCAGATCTAAATATGAAGATGCAATACATACCTTTTGTAACAGTGGTACACCATGTAGATCAAAATATTGCTCCATATGAAGTATCCAATTTACCGGATCCTTGCCATCAAACTTCCTCATCTTGCTTTTTCTTGATTTTAGGACCTCAATCTTGAAACAACTGTAACTCTGTACTTGCGGATATTTAAGTTCTGAAATTTCTACCTGTAGTAGCCCTCTGTGTCCTCTTTCCAATGCCACTAGTCTAATCCAAATTGGATTCTCCAAAAAAGAGTTATGCACAATCTCCCAAGATGACCAGATTATAGACCTTTCCAAAAGAGCGAACTTGTATGAAGTGCCACGTGTCAATTTTTCGACCTTTGGCTCTGAAAAAGATAGAAAAGAAACTACAGCGTATCCTCTTTCTGTACCTTCTTATCAAATTTGAATCCAATGCTCAGAGAGAAAGTTATGATTATTTTCCCTAGGTCACCTGTTTGGAATGTAATTAAGGAGTCTGCAAAAAGACCAACTTCCTCAGATCATATCTCCGCAAATATAGCACGAAAAGCTCTGAAATTCGAACCCGAGGTTCAGCGCGATTTCTTCTTAAATGGGTTTTTTTTGCAACTTTTGAAACATCGCAGAAAAAAAGTTATAGCGAAAATTCCACGATGACCTGTTTGGAGCAGCGAAACCCTAGAATCCAAAGCTCTGATACCAAATGTTATGAAACCAGCTCAAGAAAAGATAGAAAAGATAGATCAACGCCTTAGAATTCAGCCTCTTCGAGGGGGAAACCTCCTTTACATTACATAAATGAACAATTCTTGGATGATACAAATGAAAAGACCTCCTTGCTATATATAGGAGTCTAAGGGGTCATAACATAATCAGAGCCGACATAACAATAATAATGTAAGGGCACAATAATAACAAAAGTGGGCTTCTATGGGGCACATTAGTAACAATATGGGCACTACATGGGTACATCAATATAATAAGTGGGTTGTACTAATAACAATAAGGGGTTACACTAGTAGTATAGGGGCCTAACATGTAAAATTACTAGTGGATGATAAAGAATTCTTTGGAGATAGCACTGAGAACTTGACTGTGACTTGAGAAATTCTATCACCTTAGCTTCAAACTTTGAGAACTTCAGCATATCCATGCAAAATAAGTAGACCAACTCGACATGATGTTTCTAACGAGGCTCACTGACTAATTACTATGGAAATTTTTCGTATGTAGACTCTAACTTATTATTCTGTCATTGGCTGAGATAGGTCTGACTTAGTTGGCGTACTTCTGGAAAAGATAAGGTGGAGTTAATGGGTAATTATGCTAATGTAATAGCAGATGTTTAGGAATTATTTTTCCTTTAATGGAAATATTTTACTTGAACCTGGGCTGATAGCAGCATTATTGTCTAACTATTACTGAAAATACCCCTAGCATGTGTGACTTACCCTCGCAACCACAAACAATTGCAATGTGGTGACATAGAAGATGCAACTGAACTGATGTCCCAAATTTTTATTTTGGTTGAAAATTTTTTACAGCTGGCTAATTGACTAACTAAACTTTATTCTAAACTGACGAACTTAATCCTACTGACTTTTCCTAACCTACCTATGATCTATGTTCAGAGACCCAATCCATTTTGAAGTTCAATATTTGATGTGTGGAAGGGTTTCAGGCGTGAGTCATTCACCCAACCTGGTAGTAGTACTCCATCTAGTTGCATGAGATTGACAGCGCCAGACTCCCTGATCTCTATAACTATGAACGGCCCTAGCGAGTGCATCTGTAGCTTGCTCAGAAAGTTCTAGAACTTAGTTTCATATAATAAAACATGCCCCCTGACTGTAAAGGATTTCTTCGTAATGTGTCTGTCATGTCGTACTTTTTGTCTTTTCTGCTCGACTCACTGGTGAAAATCTGCTAGTAACCTTGCTTCATCCAGTTCCAATAGCTCTTCCAATCACTTATGGAGTGATTCTTCTTCTGTCATTTTTATGGTCTGGGCGATAAAGATGCTTGGGATTACAAACTTTGCTGGCACAATGGATTTTCATCCATACACCAATTGAAATGACATATATTTATGTAGTCTCTTCACTATTATACGATATGCCCATAGTGTGGTTGGCACCATTTCATCCCAATCATCCCTATTTTCCGAACACACCTTAGTTAATCCATTTTCAAGTATGTTTTTTAATTCTTCTATAGTTCCATTGGCCCTCGGGTGATATGGCATGCTCTTGTGATGTTGTATGATGAAGTTCTACAATAGAGAAGCAATTGTTTCATTGATGAAGTGAGCTCATTGGTCTCTTGTCAGGCTTCCTTCATCGATCCTGCATCAACCCATCTTGTGAGATATTCTCTCATTGTGATTATGTACCTAACCTAAGTGTGACACATTAGCAGATTGATCGGACCTATGAAATCAATTTCCCACTTTTCAAATATTTGTAAAGAATGTAGGGTTATAGTTTGAGCTCGTCGCGATGTGATGGTTTCCCAAATCCCTAGCAAATCTCACATATCTTAGCATACTCTTTGGCATCCTTATATACCACTGGCCACCATAGCCTTTCCTGCAACACCTTCCACGCGGTGACCTTCCCTCCTACATGGCCACTTGCAAATCTTGAGTGGCATTCCCATAAGACGTCTTGTCATTCATGGTGGAGGACACACCACTTAAACACCTAATCTAACCTGAGTTTGTGTAAGTTCCTTGCAATGAGCTAGTAATCAACTACTCGTACGACCATGTATCTTGTTTGCGTAATTGTGTAATCATCCAGGAATTTCCCTGTGGCTAGGAAGGTTGTGATTTCTTCTAAATAATCTAGTATTGCTTCCACTATAAATAAATCATTGTCATGCAGTTGGTCATCCAGGGAACCCCCCCTTTCTACTGATTCCAACCTTGAGAGGTCATCACGCCCAACATTAAACCGACCTGGTTTAACGATCACTTGAAAAATAAATTCCTGAAACAATAGCAACCATACGCAAATTCTCCCTTCGAGTATAAGCTTGTTGACCAGGTATTTCAATGTAGAGTGGTCTGTAAAAAACTTAAATGGGCCCCCAAGTAAGTAGTGTCTGAAATTTTGAAGAGAGTATACCATAGTTAGTGCTTCCCTCTCAGTCATGGGGTAATTATTTTATGTAATTGATAGCTTCCTGTTGGTGAAATAGATTGGATGGTCTAGGCTTCCTTCTCCCGACTGTGCCAATAGTGCTCCCAGAGCAATACCAGACACATCAATATGGAAATGGAATTTATTATTCTAGTCGGGATAGACTAAAATTTGAGATCTTACAACCTCTATTTCAATATGTTCAGTGTGGCTTGACACTCCTCCGACCATATGAATGCTTTTGCCTTCCGTAATAACTTCTCCATTAGCGCAGTGATGGAAGCGTAGTTGCATATGAATATTCGATAGTATCTAATGTGCCCTAATGTTGATTCAAGTTGATTAACATTAGTCGGTCAGTCCATGTTGATGATTTCTGCAACCTTGGAAGGATCTATGCATACTCCGTCCTTACACACAATATGGCCCAGAAGTGTTTCGAATGGAACTGCAACTATGCATTTGTTTAGATTCAAAGATATCGGCAATTTTCTGTAGCGATCAAACATTATCTTGAGTAGGCTTGGGTGTTTCATCAGCAGGCTGAATACTCTCCAGTCATCCATCTAAACCTCCATGAACCTATGGATGTAGTCTCTAAATGTTGCAATTACAATTATGGAAAATACTATTGGCGCATTATTAAGACCGAATGGTATCACATGGTAGGCATACAACCCCCACTCTGTAGTAAAGGTGGTTTTCTCCTGGTCTTCTTCATCTATTCTGACCTTATGGTAACCCGAGAACCCATCTGTGAAGGAATATGCCCCATTCCCAGCGACATTGTCTAAGGCCTCATCATTGAATGGTGCGGGGAATGGGTCATGCACACAAGCATTGTTAAGGTTGTGATAGTGTACATAGACTCTTATCTCCGCGGCATCCTTCTCGTTCTATATTACTATCTGACTCACCCATTCTCCCTTTGCTACCAGGAAAATAAGTCTCGCCTCTATGATCTTGTCTATTTCTTTCTTTACCTTCTCTGTGACCCTTGGGTTCAACCTGTATGGCATGTGCTTCACTCACTTTGCATCGGGCTTCAACACAATTTTCATTTCTCCTATGTCTCCCTTGATCCCTTTTAAATCTACAACTTACAAGGGAAATAAATCTTCATACTCCCTTAGGAGATCGAAAATATATTTTTGTCGTATGTTCATCCCAATAGTCTCATATTGATCCTAGCTTAGGTTTATCCTCCATGATAATTTTGTGCTTCCGTAACTTCACTCGAAGCAAGTGTGGAGCATTTGTTAAAGTTCCCTCCTAGATATCACTCTCCCCTTGAGTTTAATGGAATGCCATGTGTCATAACCCCTCTATGTTGTCCTCATTGGGTTCTTTGCCCACCTTCCCACAGGATATCACCTTCGGATATCCAAACTCATAGAAATACTCTCATATTCTCTAGTCTGTGCATTTGTCCCAAAGTTTGCCTAATGTAAGGAGGACACATTTGTTAGCATGTAATGCTTCAGTTAGCCTTCTATTATTGTCATTGAAAGCGAAACTACTAATAAATTGTTATTCTAGTGTGTCCCAATCTCCCATCTGCCTCCTTATTTCTTTATGTATATAACACGCTTTAGGAAAAGTACCCAATGTGTGTATGAAACCGTGCACCCAAAGCTCTTCTAGAACCCCTCTTGGTTCCATATGCCCTTACATTTTTCTACATGTTGCCGAGGATCTAATTCCCCCCTATATTTTTCAAATCCCTATGGGTATTCCCCCACCTATTTCAGTATTTCCTTCATAACTCTCTTAATTCTTTCTCATTCCCATAGATAGATGTGGTGAACCCCCCACCATCGTGTTGGGGTCGCTTGCAGTGCAACGTCTAATAATGGTATTCGACGTTCCTCCCTTATGGTTACATCAACTTTATTAAGGAATAAATACACTCAATCTATACCACTGAAAATAGGAAAGTATCTTACCGTTGTCCCGATCGAATCGACGTGGCACACCGTAGAACAATGTCTATTGTCAAACTCATATCCACCTTGTTGCTAAGCTTCCCATGCAGCTTTTGAACCAACCTAAGAGCTCTAGATACTCCTGTAGTTGACTGATCCTTCAGTTGTTGGGTTTATGTAATCTTCTCTCTTACCCGTTGTTAATATGTAGAGTTGTTCTAACATCCCTGGATCTTCTCTATCATGTATAGGTTATGTGAATCTGGGCCCCTGGTACAGGTCTAGCACTAGTTGGATGTCTCTTACTCCCTCTACTTCAAATATCATCAGCGCCTTCTTCATATCTATAATGGCATAATTTTCATAGGCCCAGTCAATACCTAGTAGTGTTGAGTAAGGATCTTTGTCCCCCATTATATCGATCACTTCAAAATCTACATGTGTCTTTACCCCTTCTACATTCACCTCCACGCCCTCCAATCTCCTAATCAGAAGTATACAGTATTGATTAGCCATTCACAGCTGCATTGGTGAGAATGTTAGTTGAGGTTTCCCTATTTCCTCCCACTTCCTTCTTAGTAGGATTTTGACATCGTAACATAGGTATAACATGGTGTCCTTGATTTGGAAACTAGAAATCTAAGCATAAATTATGAATTCCCTGCCTGTTCACTTCTTATTTCTCCTTACTCTCCTAGTCTGCCTTTCAGGAAAGTTGGAAGAGATCCCCCCCCCTTCAGTTCTTTCTTCTGGTATGGCTGCCCTGAGGCTTTTCCGTAGTTTCCCCAACATTTGCTCATCTTTGAAAATATGCAGGAATAGCCTGAACCATTCCTCAATAGGTCTTGCATTGGTGGATCTTGGAAGATCTGAATGCTTGTACTTATGAGACTTTGTATGTTCTCTTAATGGTCTTGTGCCTTAAGTTAGATTGTCATATAGTTTTCTTGCTTCTTTGTATTATTGTTTTTGCTTATCAGAGTTATGTGGCCGCTTTGGCGAGGCTACTCAGATGATTTTGGGTTGGTCTTGAGTGTCCTGGTTAGGTCCAGTCTTCCTACCACTGCAGGTAACTTTATTTATGTTGGGTAGCAGGGATACCTATGTAAACTTGGGTTCTACATTGATCAGATTTGTCCCTCGTTTCCTGTTCCACTCCTTCCACCTTGCGATCAGCACTAAGAAATCCTCTATCACATGGGCATTTACCTTGCACTATGAGCCCCAAGGTCTCCTTGATAGGGGGAATTTTTATGTGACATGTTCCTCCTGGTCACAATTCTAACAGAAAATGGGTCCTCTATCCCCTGCCCTTCCTCCTCTCATTCCTCCTCCTCCTCGCCCACTGCAAGCAGTCTAATTGATCCTGAAGGTCGAGCAGTCTAGTCGATCTGTTAGTGCATTTAGTGCTCGGCACTAGTCATTTTGGTGGGTTGTGGACGGGCAGAACTCACAATAGTTGTTATTCGGGACATTCAAATACTTTTTCAATATCAGGCACAAGCGCGGTGGGTGTCCATACCCCCTACACACTTTGTAATACTCTAGTTGGTTGTGACCCAGATATGTGCCTTGTGACCCTACAGCGGCAACTCCTGATATAGGTGGGGCCCCCGATGGTCCCCCTAGGCCCTAACATGGCACCTGCACCTATCAGCCTTAGGCACTCCGTGGCAACGTCACCCTCCACTAAGCAGTTGGTACACAAAACATTCGGCCTTGTGCGCCAACCTCCCGACTGTAGATCTTTCATATTATTTGTTAAACTTGTAATTTGGTGTTCAAGAACCAGGATAGAGGAGTCCTGTGAAGAATCTTCCCCCCGATATTCATTCGGATACCCCACCATAGCCTCCATTCGGGTTGCTTCCTCTAGGGCATCCTATAGTGTCTCGATTTTCTATTGCGTTAGCGGTGTCCGAGTGAGGGGTAAAAGGGATTTGATGAACCATTCCCTCTGGTGATTTGGGTATACAGTATAGTTGAGCTTACCAACTGTGTATTTAAACCTTTCAACTAGTTCACAGACAGTTTCTCCCTCTTGCTAGTTGGTTTCCCGCAGCTCCGAAAACCCTTCCTAATATGTTTGGGGAAGTTTGAATTCCCTTACAAACTCTTTTTTAATCTCATCCACCATTTCGTTTTGATCTAACTTCAACCATTTGGTGAACCACCTCAAGGCTCTTTCCCTGAGGGTGGTCTGGAATTGTATCAACTTTACATTTTTAGGCATCTAGCAAGCCCTCTTGGTATCCTCACATAGGTACTAGTGTTGCTCCATGTCTTTATTCCCTCTACCACAAAATTATGGATATCTTGTAAATGACGCTACCATTATAGACTAGGTTCACGATAAAATCACAAAATATTGTGAACCTGGTTGTTGAGAACCTTGTAATCCCAAGTTATTATTACTGCTATTTCCACTACTACTAGCAGTACCAATCTTAGAGTTAATATGCACACTATGCACTCTTATCGTCTTAAGCAACTTAGAAAGGAATTTACGAGGGTTGTTGTAGAGTACCAGGGGAAGGTCGAGGGGAAAGCTAAATGAGCTTTAGGGGGTTGGATCTTTGATTCTTCTGGACGCATCATCCTTTGCAAACAATCTCCTCATCACTGTTAGCTCTACTATAAACTTCAGCATTTAAAGGTTAAATTTGGGTCTGGTGGTGGGTTTATGCTGAAAGGGAACTTGCAGCAGTCATTCCCCTTCTGCTCCTTCGATTTCTTCATACCCCATAGCCCCGCCTTCCCTGTTTCTTTTTCTCCTGAAACCTCTTTGTTCCACGTTTAAACACTCTATTTCACCTCCGTTTTACCTTTGAAACTATGTTAAATCCTGTGTTATCGCTAAGCTCCGAGTGCTAAACTTTACCCACCGTATGACCAAACCATGTGACTCGGCGCTTTCATAACCCTTTGCCCTTCCTCGGCCTTTCGTTGTTCTCTAATCTCCACCATTGATCTCCCTGATCTAACAGTCTCCGCATTTTCTGCCGCACGTTAAACCTCGTGTGCTTTCCTTGCCATCCAACCTTCCGTCGTGTGATCGAATAGTAGTTGCAAGCCCTGCTCGCACGACATGTCCACTCGTTAGCGCGCAATCGCGGTAGTTTCCCGCCGGCCCCATCTGCCACGTGTCACGCAAAGACTGGATCGCTGACCGTTGTACGTATACCACCGAACCCCAGTAGGCAGTGCGAGGAATACCACTTACTGCCTGCCCGTACGTCCCCCGCGCGTTATCACCCGCATACTTTCGCCTCCCGATGACCGTCGGATCTGCCCAACTGTGATCCGACGGCTCACGTTGCTCCATCCGCGTCACCTCCTGATAGCCTCCATAATCTAATCTCCACCGTTCAATTTCATGATCCGATGGCTCACAGCTTTCTTCCGTTACCTCCCGATATTCCTCATCGAGCGATCTCCGCCGTTGATCTGTGCCATCCGACGGTCCGCCTCGTTTCTCTATTCACTCTGTCCACCCGCCATGAAGTCTTTACTCCTTTGACTGTCTTGAGCTCCCGAAGGACGAAGCCATCACCTACCTGTACCTAGCGTAGTTATTCCTCAACGATTGCATTTAAAGGAAAGCATGGTCGAAGAGGAAAATGCAGAGTTTGAGCAGATAAACGTAGTTATTAGTTATGGATCTTCTATCACTCAGCACTCTGCCTACTCAAGAAGGACAGCAGAGTATCAGAAAAGATCAGATTTGTCCATTAAAACCAGCAGATCGTAGCAGAGACTCCATCAGAGAGTTAAGGTGGTTAGTGGCCCATTAGGACCCCTCCACACATAGCATAGCAGCATATCTTTGTAAACAAACTCTATATATACCCAGCAAACAAATGTAATCGGGGTTGATGGATATTGTATTGATGTAAGGTTCAACTTCTGGAGACTGTAACTACTGTGATACCTGCAGTGTCTCGTCTTCATTTTCAACTAATACAAGCTTCTTTTGGTGTTAATTGCTCACTTTCCACTTCTATTGTGTTCCAAGCTGTACCTGTTATGCATTTTTCATGTACTCTTGATGTTTAGCATTAGAGGGGCTGTCATCCCACCTCTGTGTTAGAATCTAGTAAGTATTATTGAATGTGTGTGCACATTTCTATTGTTTTAATGCCAGAGAGTTGTCATCCTGTCTGTGCATTAGGAAATAGATTTGCAGACCTCTTTACTGGTTGCAGCTGGCCATCACAGGGTCTTGTGCATCTGCTAGTGTGATCAGTATTCTCCATGTTCACCTATTCCTTAAACTGTGAGTAATTGGTGGTCTAAAGCCTTGTAGTCTGGGGGTGTTCACCCATGTCTGGGGTTGAGCATAGTAGAAGTGGTTATCTGGCTTGAATATGCATCATTCCTTCCATTCATCCACCATTTTCTAACATTTTTGTTGAGTTTGTAATGTTCCCAAGCATCTCTGATATACAACTTAGGAGAGTTTCTTGGGGTGATAACATTAATTGGGGCTGTTGCTGGGGAGAGGAGATTGAAGCTCAGCTTCCCTGGGAGAATGACATAGTTCCAGATTTTGATGATAGACAACGTCTAGACACATTTTCTGGTTGTAATCATCTATCTGGCGACTCCACTGGAGGAAGACCAACATTTGGCGACTCCACATTGCAGTTCTGGCGCAATTGGTGAGGCATGCTCGGAGAAATCCTTAGAAACCATCAGCTGAACCATTGCCTGATCCTGAGAAGATCGTTAAGCAGAAGAAAATTTCGTAGAAAGGAGCATCAGGACCAGGTAAGCCTTAAAAATCCCATGTATCTCTGTTAGTGAAAATCACCTTCAAAGATTCATTTAGCTCCTGTTCATTCATTTCCCTTTCAAACCTCAGTTCAAAGAAGCACCCATGTTGTCCATCATATTCCTCTGTCTCTGTCATTCTTTTCATTGATTCATACCACTCAATCCACTAGTATCCTTTCATATACCCTAGCCATGGCAGGTCAGCAAGCCCTTACAAAGATAGAAAGAATCGTTGCTGCTAGATATGGACCCTTGGTCTTGCCTGTTCCTTTAAATGCCATGCCTACAGGAGATTATCAAGAATTTATGCCAAAGTTTACTAGTACAGAAGGAGTAACAGTTGAAGAGCATTTAGAGGCCTTTTATAGCTATGCTGATAACCTGGATATCAATTAAGAGGATGTTTGGATGAGGGTTTTTTTCCAAAGCCTAGATGGGGAGGCTAGAAAATGGTTCAGAGAATTACCCCCTAGGTCTATTGCAGACATTGAGGCCCTAGATGATGTGTTCCTAAAGCACTAGGGGAATAATAAAGATCTTCTCTTGTATCATACTGATTTTGGGAACTTGCAGAGAGAAGATGGTGAGCTGCTGTCTGAATTTAACATTAGATTCAATCATATGTATAGCAGAATGCCAACTGAAGTAAGACCCACCCCTGCTTCTGCTATGATCACTTATGCCCATGCCTTTGATTCTAAGTTCTGCCTGCTGTTAAGAGAAAGAAGATGTGCTTCTTTGGCTGAGATCCAAACTGCAGCCTTTGAAGTAGAAGCAAACATCATTGCTGCAGAAAGACTCGAAGGTGATGCTGAAAGGAGAAGACAGGGAGGTGAATCCTCATCATCCTCAGAGCCTGAGATCGATGAATTAACCAGGATGATAGAGTTTTTGGCCTCTGAAGTTTCCAAACTAAAGGCTAAGCAGTATTCTGAAGAGGCAGGAGCTCATTGTTCCTTTTCTTTTCCAACTCCAAATCCATATAGAGGAGCAGGTAAGCAATTGCAGATTTTGCAAAGAAATAGAGATGCAAATGAAGATCAAAGGGTCAACACCCTTTGTCAGAATATAGTCATGGAGGAAGATCTGTTTGAAGAAGAGGAGGAGTTCCATGGTTTGGAAGATAAGGGCAGTGCCCCTTTCCTAACCAGAGCTGCATATGAAGATGCAATATCCAGAGGCACTGCTTATCAGTTTGTTGTGCCTGCAAAACAACAAGCTTACAGCAGCAGCAATCAGCAGGAGATCCTACCATCCTCAAAGAGCCCAAAGCCAAATCAGCTTTTAATGACTATGCAGATCTGCAAATTAGCCAGCCTGCTTTTGTCCCCAGCCCAGTGACAAATAAGGGAGAGGAAAGCTCCCCATCATCTTTTATCCCTCTGCCTGCTCAAGTGACAATCCCTCTAAGTTTCCCCTTGAACACTGAGGCAGAACAAAATTCAATGCTCAAGGTTGATATGGATAATATCTGTCTTGATATTTCGAAGCCTGCCCAATTGGCCCCCACACAGATTGAAAGGGCAGCTTGCCAGATGACAGAGGAAGAGGATGCACAGTTTTGGGACTCTTCCTTGGATGAAGATTGTTCAAAGCAAGATGCAGGAGCAGATGATGTCTGTGAGTCCTCCACACAAGAATACATTGGTTTGCCATTCATATTAATTATGCAGGCCACAGATGACAAAGACAAGTACACAGCAGCCATGATTATTCAGCAGGTGTACAAAGGCTCCCATGAAGAACATCCAAGGAGGAGAGCACACAGAAAGGGGATGAAAGTTGATCCATATCTACCTATTAAGCTCAAATGTCCTAAACTGTTTGAGGTAGATGATCAAATAAATCATGTTTTGCAGCTCTATGGTGAAGGGGCCGAGAGCAGGAGAAACAATTTTGATGGCTCATCAGTTGGCCAATTTTTTAATAATTACGTTGATTAAGGTCCTCTGGCCTTAATGATTGTAAGCAGTTTCTTTTTCAGTTTTAGTGTAGACTTGGTTTAACTCCATTCCCAATGGATACTAGGCAATGTTTTTTAAGCTGGGTTTTGTATGAAGGCATTAGTATGCAATTCTTGAGACCTCACAGGGAGGATCTCATCCCCAGAAGGAGCCAGTGTTAGCTCTGCTATAAAATTCAGTGTTTAAAGGTCAAATTCGGGTCTGGTGGTGAGTTTATGCTGAAAGGGAGCTTGCAGCAATCATTCCCCTTCTGCTCCTTTGGTTTCTTCATACCCCATAGCCCCGCCTTCTCTGTTTCTTTTTCCCCTGAAACCTCTTTGTTCCACGTTTAAACACTCTATTTCACCTCCGTTTACCTTTGAAACTCTGTTAAATCCCATGTTATCGCTGAGCTCCGAGTGCTAAACTTTACCCACCGTATGACCAAACCATGCGACTCGGCGCTTTCATAACCCTCCGCCCTTCCTCGGCCCTTCGTTGTTCTCTAATCTCCACCATTGATCGCCCTGATCTAACGGTCTTCGCATTTTCCGCCTGCACGTTAAACTTCATGCGCTTTCCTCGCCATCCAACCATCCATCGTGCGATCGGACGGTAGTCGCAAGCCCTGCTCGCACGACCTGTCTGCTCATTAGCGCGCGATCGCGGTGGTTTCCTGCCAGCCCCATCTGCCACGTGTCACGCAAAGACTAGATCGCTAACCGTTGTAAGTATACCACCGAACCCCAATAGGCAGTGCAGGGAATACCGCTTACCGCCTACATGTACGTCCCCCGCGCATTATCGCCCACGTACTTTCGCCTCCCAATGACCGTCAAATCTGCCCAACTGTGATCCGACGACTCACGTTGCTCCATCTGCATCACCTCCCGATAGCCTCCATAATCTAATCTCCAGCGTTCAATTTCATGATCCGACGACTCACAGCTTTCTTTTGTTACCTCCCGATATTCCTCATCAAGCGATCTCCATCGTTGATCTGTGCCATCCGACGGTCCGCCTCGTTTCTCTATTCACCCTGTCCACCTGCCATGAAGTCTTTTGTTATGAAACCAGCTCAAGAAAAGATAGAAATTATAGATCAACGCCTT
The DNA here is from genome assembly GCA_031772625.1 of Pinus tabuliformis. Classification (NCBI taxonomy): domain Eukaryota; kingdom Viridiplantae; phylum Streptophyta; class Pinopsida; order Pinales; family Pinaceae; genus Pinus; species Pinus tabuliformis. Next base: position 583,493,774 of record CM062808.1, on the reverse strand, counting down.
AGAATTCAGCCTCTTCGAGGGGGCAACCTCCTTTACATTACATAAATGAACAATTCTTGGATGATACAAATGAAAATACCCCCTTTCATTATATAGGAGTCTAAGGGGGCATAACATAATCAGAGCCGACATAACAATAATAATGTAAGGGCACAATAATAACAATAGTGGGCTTCTATGGGGCACAAGAGATATGGGCACTACATGGGTACATCAATAAATAAGGGGGTTGTACTACTAACAATAAGGGGTTACACTAGTAGTATAGGGGCCTAACATGCCCCTCTCCTTAAAAAAGCGTTTTCCTCAACGCTTGAGTAGTTCTTGATGCTTCCGTATAAAATTCTTGTCCTCCCATGTGGAATCTTCAACAGGTAAGTTCTTCCACTTGATGAGATACTCTGAAATTGATCGATTTCGTAGCTGTTGGGTTCTTGTTTCAGTGACTACTCCAGGTTCCAACATGATTTTTCCTTCCTCTTCAATTTCTGGCAATATTGTTTGCATTGGAATCTTTTGCAACTTTTGAATAAGTGGCCATACTTCTTTGTCCTTCTTCCATTCACCCCTTGCTTTGTTTATCCAATCTGGTTGGATAATAGAAATAGCACAAAACAATGCTTCCACATCCTCATCTTTGAAGAGTCTTCCCATTTGGTAAGGTCGCCATTTGTTAAGTGCATGTAGTATTGCCAACATTTCTTGTTGTTTCATTTTATTTTGCACCAAAGTGACGTTATCCTTTAAAAGTTGGAGAACTTGTTGTTGATGCTCGATGTGATCTTTCACTGCTTGAACCTTTTTCTTCTTGATATGTCCTTCAAGCTTGATAGTTTGAGGAGTGGTAATTCCGACCAATGAATTACAAGATATGGTTGGATTCATTTCTTCTTTCTTGACGTGATCTTTCACTTCTTTCACCCTTTTCTTCTTCATATGTCCTTCTATCTTGAGAGTTTGAGGAGTGGCCATTCTTGCTAATAGTTTACAAGATATGGTCTGATTCTTTTCTTCTTTCTCTGGGGTTGAGTCCTGGCATATATCCTCTTCTTTTGATGTTTCTTGGTCCTTTTCTTCCTCCTCTTCATACTCTATGTAAAATAATTTCTTCTCGGCACACTTATGACCTTTAGTGCATTTGCTATCACAATTGTAACAAATCCCTTTCTCTCTTTTTTCTTCCAATTGTTGTGGTGTAACCCTTGTAGGTTGTGGAAGGCTAGGAGAAACAACACTTCCATCTTTATAGTTGTGAGGGGTAGACTTCCTTGTTGCCATAATTTTACTTTCCAATATGTCGAAAAGCCCTTTTACTCTTTCCAATTGCTGTGGTGTTGCTCTAAAGAAGGTGTTGCTCTTTGTATCCTCATAATGTGCTATCATTTCCTCCGTGAGAATTGACCACGTAACAAGTTGTTTACGAGAACAAAGCCCTTTATACCATAAAAATTGATCCGGTTCTAAATATGAAGATGCAATACATATCTTTTGTAATAGTGGTACACCATGTAGATCAAAATATTTCTCCATCTGAAGTATCCAATTTACCAGATCCTTGCCATCAAACTTCCTCATCTTGCTTTTTCTTGATTTTAGGAGCTCGATCTTGAAACGACTGTAACTCTGTAATTGCGGATATTTAAGTTCTGAAATTGCTACCTGTAGTATCCCTCTGTGTCCTCTTTTCAATGCCACTAGTCTGATCCAAATTGGATTCTCCAAGGAAGAGTTATGCACAATCTCCCAAGATGACCTGATTATAGACCTTTACAGAAGAGCGAACTTGTATGAAGTGCCACGTGTCAATTTTTTGACCTTTGGTTCTGAAAAAGATATATTGGAAACTACAATCCGTCCTCTTTCTATACCTTCTTACGAAATTTCAATCTGATGCTCAGAGAGAAAGTTATGACGATTTTCCCCAGGTCACCTGTTTTGAATGTAATTCAGGAGTCTGCAAAAAGACCAACTTCCTCAGATCATATCTCCTTAAATATCGCGCGAAAATCTCAGAAATTCAGACCCAAGGTTCAGCGAGATTTCTTCTCAAATGGGTTTTTTTTGCAACTTCTGAAACGTCACAGAAAAAAAGTTATAGCAAAAATGCCACGATGACCTGTTTGGAGCAGCGAAACCCTAGAATCCAAAGCTCTGATACCAAATGTTATGAAACCAGCTTAAGAAAAGATAGAAATGATAGATCAATGCCTTAGAATTCAGCCTCTTCGAGGGGGCAACCTCCTTTACATTACATAAATGAACAATTCTTGGATGATACAAATGAAAATACCCCCTTTCTATATATAGGAGTCTAAGGGGGCATAACATAATCAGAGTCGACATAACAATAATAATGTAAGGGCACAATAATAACAATAGTGGGCTTCTATGGGGCACAAGAGTAACAATATGGGCACTACATGGGTACATCAATAAATAAGGGGGTTGTACTACTAACAATAAGGGGTTACACTAGTAGTATAGGGGTCTAACATCTTTACTCCTTTGACTGTCTTCATCTCCCGAAGGACGAAGCCATCACTTACTTATACCTGGCGTAGTTATTCCTCAGCGACTGCATTTAAAGGAAAGCATGGCCGAAGAGGAAAATGCAGAGTTTGAGCAGATAAATGTAGTTATTAGTTATGGAGCTTCTATCAGTCAGCACTCCACCTGCTCATGAAGGACAATAGAGTATCAGAAAAGATCAAATATATCCATTAAAGCCAGCAGATCGTAGCAGAGACTCCATCAGAGAGTTAAGGTGGTTGGTGGATATTGTATTGATGTAAGGTTCAACTTCTGGAGACTGTAACTACTGTGATACCTGTAGTGTCTGGTCTTCATTTTTAGCTAATACAAGCTTCTTTTGTTGTTAATTGCTCAATTTCCACTTCTATTCTGTTCCAGGTTGTGCCTGTTATGCATTTTTCATGTACTCTTGATGTTTAACATTAGAGGGGCTGTCATCCCACCTCTGTGTTAGAATCTAGTAAGTATTATTGAATGTGTGTGTAGGTTTATGTTGTTTTAATGCTAGAGAGTTGTCATCCTGTCTGTGCATTAGGAAATAGATTTGCAGACCTCTTTACTGGTTGCAGCTGGCCATCACAGGGTCTTGTGCATCTGCTAGTGTGATCAATATTCTCCATGTTCACCTATTCCTTAAACTGTGAGTAATTGGTGGTCTAAAGCCTTGTAGTCTAGAGGTTTTCACCCATGTCTGGGGTTAAGCATAGTAGAAGTGGTTATCTGGCTTGAATATGCATCATTCCTTCCATTCATCCACCATTTTCTAACATTTTTGTTGAGTTTGTAATGTTCCCGAGCATCTCTGATATACAACCTAGGAGAGTTTCTTGGGGTGATAATAATCACAAAGCACATCTCATCCTCCATGTCTTCCTTTGAGCCAACGTGACCAATTCCATTCGAACCCTCCTCCGTAATGGAGAGGGAGGGCTCCTATCACCCTCTGCACTTACGGTGACCCTAGCCATCCCTATCCCTTTTTCTGAGTTCTTCTCCATCCCGTCTTCCTCTTCTAGGCTCCTCAATACCACTCCTTCTTGGTGTAGTTCCTTTGACTACCTTTTAATCACATGCATGGCCCTTTCCTGCCATTTCTCTACTATCTATGCCCTCCTCTGCACTCTTACTTCCCTGGCCTTTCCTAAATCCTCTACGTCCATCCTTCTAATGGCTTCATGATCCCTCGTTAGGTAGCATTTCTCCCCTTAGATCCTTCCCCTAGTACTATGGGTTTACTCTACCATGCTTGGATTTTGGAATATAAACAGTTCTTCTTCCATCATTAAGGCTTTAATCCAGAGAGGTAATTCTTTCAACAACTTCCCTCTTAACCCCGCTCGAAACACATCATCATATTTTGAAAAGGATTGGTGGCTTTCTGTTGCAAACTTGACAATGTACCCCTCTAGTGCAGTTTGCACCTAGAAATATTCTACTCTTTTCATATCCGTGTTAAGATGGTATAGCATAGCAAGATCCACTAGAGTCCAGTCATGATGAGACAATCTCTATCCTCCTAACCTACCCTTCACTTGCAATCTCCGCAACTAGTTGTACAATTCGTTTGGGAACTTACACCATAAGATCTCGTACTAATCACTTGCAGCCTCTGAGTGGATAACTTCGTCTTTCAATTTCACAACAGCTCAGTGGTGAAGTAGAGCTTGTTGATATACAAACGGATCCACTTTCTCATCCCACCAGTTTCGTATTTCCTTCTTAAAAATCCTCGATACCACATTCTGAACCCTCCTTTTTTATTTTAGGTCCTAACAATGGAACCATTTATTTGCATGAAAATGAAAGCAGAGTTGAGACCCTAGTTTTAGGCACAAGGGGCCAACAAGATTCCGATGTAGTCTAGAGCAACGACAACATTTTCACCTTACCCATAGAGGGTAAGGAATCTCACCCAAGGCGTGCCACGACTAAAGTTAGATGAGCAAAAAATTAGGCACCAGAGGAGTCATATCAAACAGTAGAGACCAAAACCATAATAACTTAGAATCTAGATTAACCCAATTACAACTATCTACTCATGTTATATCAAGAAACTATATTACCAAATGCATTCATTAAAATTTTTAAAGAGTCAAGACAAAGATTAAGGACACAAGGTGGGTCTAAACCATCTTCTCCATTAACATAATGTAAAGTGGTACATAAGGCTCAAGGCATGATCATCGACAATAGGAATAACATAGCCAACATAAACAGATACAAGTAGGACCATGGAGTTGTCCACATTACTCTGTGATATAGGAAGACTCTAACTATCCCATGCTCACTCGAATAACTAACAACAACCCTCCTTCACTCTTTCTTCTACTTTTTATCACTTTCCCTCCGCTCGGACTACTAGTTATGCCTTCCTTTTTCTCAGATGCCTTCATTCTCGGTTGCTTGATTCTTCTGGCCACCTTTTTGTGACTGTTATTCATCTTTCAGTTTCTATTCTTCCCTCTGTTGTCAACTTCACAACTCCAATGGTCATATCCTACCCTTGTCATTGACTTCTTTCTCTGCAAAATCTAAAAATCAAGATCCCAACAAATAGGATAGAATTTCATAGCATGAGAGATGTAGAGGCACTAGACATAGATGAAGAGGCAACAAACACAAATGGAAAGGTAGGAACCTTTCATGAAGGGATTGAAATTGATAGAATGTTGAATGAGGGTTTCAAGGATGAATGGAAGAAGTTGATGGAGGATGCTATAAAACCTGTGTGTTACTTGCAATTTAATTAATTTAACAACAATCATTTTAATTCTTAACTTGTTGAAAAGTGTGCAACAAGAAATGCTTGTTGAGAATGCAACAAGATGATGGAGCTTAGTGGAAAGGAGTCGCCTTCACTAAGTGGGCATGCAGGAAAATTATGGCGCAAAGTCTATTTTTGGATCACAGCAGGAGTGATCAGATTCTATTTTTAGACTGCTATTCAAAAATAGAAAAGTCAAATATTATTGTCTCATAATAATATTTGGACTATAAACTTTATCTTATCCTCTTGGAGCACTTTAGTTTGAGCTACAGATGTGGCACATGCAGCTGTCAGAAGGAAATACACTTTCTTTATGTGTTAGTTGAGCTATTGCATTCAAGACATCAGTTATAACTCATGCATGTGAGTTCTGTGGAGTTAGATGAGCAGATAATGGAGTTGTGTTCAGTTTGACTTAGTTGAACTAGTTGTATTTAGTCTAACTGATCAATAGACTAAGTGATGAGTTGTCTGAATTAGTTATTAATTAATTCACTAATTATTAACTCATAATGCAACTGAAGAATACATCAGTTAACTCAGTGCATGTACAGTTCAGTGGAGACAGGTGTTAGAGGTTGAGATTGCTATCAGTTGTGCGTGAGATTGTGCACATGCATGGGATTGAGTTATGCCAATGATCTCTACGTAGTGTGGGCCAATACCAAGTGAAATATAGCTTGTGCTCACGTGATTTACAATGTGGGTGATTTTCACAAGGTAAATAGGAGTTTGGATCAGCCATTCTTATTCATTCTCAGCAGGTATTGTGCATTGGAGGCAAGCAAGCAGCGGAGGAGATTTGGAGATCAGATCTGAATTGTATTGTGTGTAACAGGTGGAGATAGTACTGAGTACTTGTGAGGAGTATTGTACTATGTTTGTTACATGTTCTCAATCAATATAATGTACAGATACTTGGGGTTTTTAGTGAGATGCTTTCCCCGGGAAATACTGTGTTGATATGTGTGATTGATGCTTCTACGTGCGCATGTTATTGTTTCTGCTTCTGCAAATTGATGATCAACGTAGAGGAGGTTATGTATTATGCATGTATTCCGCAATAGTGTATAATCGAGATAATCTCTGTTGAATATGTGTTTATTATTCAAAATTTCTACATAACTTGCAAGCGGTGCATGGTTAGACAAATGGGAGTGTTGATGAGTTATCGGCATTTTTACAATGGTTTTTACCACCCAACTCCACATTTCCAACACAACAAAGAGCATGTAAAGTGAAAATCTCTAAGTTAGGCTTAGGGTATGAAAACATCCACACATGTATGAATGGTTGTGTATTATTTCACAAAAAACTTGCTAGTAAGACTGAATGTCCAAAATGTAAAGAAGGGAGTTATAAACCAGGGTTGAAATCAAATTCAGCTCCGAGAAGGGTTCTTTGTCACTTTCGAATAATCCCACGATTTCTTCAAATGTACAAATGTAGAGACATTACTGAGCTAATGAAATGGCATGCCCAAAATAAGAGCATTGATGGAAAACAATGATTTGTGGTTGATTCTAAGATTTGGAAGGAATTTTACAGCAACTCGCCTTATTTTTCCCAAGATCCTCGCAATATAAGGTTGGGTTTAGCTCTAGATGGGGTGAACCCTTTCTTAGATAAAAGCACTAAATGGTCAATGTGGGAAGTTTTTTTAATACATTATAAATTGCCTCCATGGTTAGAAACCAAACCATTTTTCTTGATTTTATAATTGATTATACCAGGGGAAAAAAGTGTGACTTCAGATACAATTGATGTTTATTTAGAGCCATTATTTGACGAGCTAGTGGAATTGTGGAAAGGAATTGAAGAAATTTAAATTTTATGGGATGTTAATTCACTTTAAGAGCTTCTTTATTGTTTATAATCCACAATCTTCCTACATATGGCACTTTGACACATCTCAATGTTCATGAATACCATGGATATCTAGCTTGCATCTTTAAGGGTTTTGTGAGGCACTCAAGTAGTTTGCACAAGTGTATTTATTATGGACATCATACCTACCTCAAAACGGAGCATCCACATCATCGATAAATATCACGTTTCAATGGTAAGGAAGAGAATCGTGAAGCAACAATGGAAATAACAAGTGATTACATTATTGAGAATGGAGAAAAAAAATGAAATTTATTGAAAATGGTGGCATTTGTCGTAGTAAAGATGATCCACTTAATGATAGTGGTGCAAAAAGAGTGTGCATATTTTATAAATTTCCATACTTTAAGCATATACCCATTAGGCAATGTGTTGACTTTATGCATACTGAGAAAAACATATCTTTTGCTATTATATAAACTATTTTTGGTGCATATGATACAGTGTCATCATGCCTAGGCCTTCAAGAACTAAAGATTCATCGAAATCTTTAGGTTAAAAAATATGGTAATGGAAAATACAAAAAACCCATTTCTCCTTACATGTGGAAAAAGGATCAACCTGCACAATTCTTAAAGTTGATGTCTCAAACATGATTTCCTACTAGATATTTAAGTAGTAATATTAGAAGCCAAACAGACAATAATAGCTTAAGAGGCCTCAAGACCCATGACTATCATGTCATAATTCATGATATTTGACTTATTGTAGCCACATCAAGTTTGGAAAAGGGACCAAGATTGGCAGTTATAAGGTTGGGCCTAATATTAAAAAGAATGAGTTTTCATGTGTTATATCCTTCAAATTTTGATAATTTGAGGGGAGATGTTGTTGAAGTCCTCTAATTATTGGAACAAGAATTTCCACCAGCAATATTAAGTATTTTTATGCATCTTCTTATACATCTAGAACATGAACTAGATTATTGTGGCCCAATAAGAACAAGATGGATGTATCCTATAGAACGATACATGAAAGTTATGAAAACATTTGTTCGTAATAAGACAAAATGAGAAAGTAGCCTTTGTGAGGGATATTTAATGCAAGAGGACATGGGATTTTTCACATAATATATGAAGGATTTTAGCAATGTCAATCGGCGTGTATGGGATGATGATGACGACCAGAGAGTTGCAGATGAAGTATTAGAAGGAAGTGGATGTTGGTTCAAGCTATCAAATGAGGAAAGAATTGCCATACATGCCTATGTTCTTCAAAACACATCATCATTCTATAAGTGGCATAGGTAAAATATTATTTACATGATAATTTATTTATTTATTTTCATTTAATACCTAAATTATTATCACTCTTACTGTTCATAGGCTGGACCTACAACCTACATTTGAAATCAAGGTAAATGATCTGTAAACTTCTGTGGATATTCCACTGGACAGTTCGTCACAACAGACTCTACAATATTAGATTAAAAATTATGAATTTCTACATTGTTACAGTTTTATTAAACCTCTAGATCTGTAAACTTAACTGTAATTAGTGCATTCATGTGAATGGAAATTATGCATAAAAGTAGAGAATGACAAAATAAGCTCACACACACACACACACATAAGACACAAGATATGCTCTTGGAAACCCTTTCGGGATAAAACCTAGTTGGAAGGTGAGGTTGCTTCACTCTCTTTATCTGTCACGAAAATAAGGCTACTTGTACAAAGAAGTAATGCATATGTCCTGAGGGTTGCTCCAATGCATATATCCTCTATATGTGCTCTACCTCTTATCTCTCCTGGATTTCTTTTCTCAGCTATGGAACAAAATTTTCTCGACAAAATGGAACGTCTCTTCCTCCTAGTGGTCTAGTTATAACACATCCTGATAGCCTACTAGTGGTTAAGTTTGACTACATCAACTCTTAACTAGAGTTACAATGTAGACTTTTCCAAAGTCTTTTACATCAAAAACACGTGGCTCGCCCCTTTTCCATGCATAAAGGGGGTTTACGCGACATCCTCCCGAATTATAGGCATGAAAACAGAAAGATCAACTTCTGAGTGGCATAAATTTTGCATAGGGACTTCGATTGATGCGCTTCTTGCACCGTTGGAAATATATTTTTGTGCAGAATAGTTTTACCCCCAAAATATGTCGTTTTATGCCTCAAATCACTCCTAGAATGCTTCAGAGGTTTTTCCAAATTGGGTCTCACTAGTAGAAACAGTCCCACGAGTTTATTTCTCCAATTTTTCCACTCTAAATGCATCAAGATGGATGAAAAACGATATAATGATCCAATTTGAATCAGTAAAATATATGATATTGGTCAAAATATGCTAGTACATGAAGGTCAGAGGATATGAGGTAGTGTTGAATAGGATATGGTGTTTATTATTGATACAACACCAACGTTGTCATTTCAAATCAAGAATGTGACCCATGCATGAAAGGCATGAGCCATAAGGCAACAATTCTAAGAGAAGTGTTTAACATGCATAGATATTTGCTAGAATTTTTCATAGGGATATCATATAAAATGGTTGTAGTGATAGTGTAGGGATTGCACTGTGTCGAATGCAATATAAACTATTGGTTGGGTTCCCTTTGCGAGTGATGTATAGGAAACAAGACCAATAATCCATGTGGTATATACAATGGTTAGAGCCTTGATGTAATACAAATGAAAGCCATAAGTTTAATAGTCAAAGGTCGACATGTCAAGTGCACAAGTGCTAGGGGATTTAAACCCCAACCTTGATCTTTGCGCTAGTACCAAAGCACTTGGGAAGGCATGAGGGCGCATGAGTTAAGGCGATGAACTGATGCTCTTTCCTTAGAACAATTGTGCCATACGCCAATGCCAAGCAATGATTTTCAGCTAACGTGTTGCACACTCCTAATTAGTAGATGCTCAATCATTGCCACTAGACAACCTTCTTCAATTATGGGTAAACCAATATACTATGGTGAGTTACACCCTTGTGCTAGGCAATATGAATGCACACCTTATAGTACAAGGAAGGAAAAGAGGATCTTGCCAGGGTTTGAAGCTGGCAACCTACGAGTAAAAAATTATCATCATCTTGGTCCATTCATGGAAGAAAGTTTGGAGCAATAGTTCAAACAACAAGAGGCCACCTCTGGTAGCAGCAAATGTTTCAATAAAATAATCTTGTAGCAACCATCATCACTAAGTTTATTAAGAAGGGATGTGACAAGAGTTTTGTGTACTGCAAAGAGCAAAGGGAAATTAAGATTCCAATTGCAGAAGTGATTGTTCATCGCTTATGTCTAGTACTGCATGGATGCTTGAATTAAGCCAAATGGCTAAAGGGACTAAAATACATGGCACAGATTATCGCTATGCCTTTAAACACTTCAGGATAAGGAAGTTGCATTCAACACTTTCTCATGGATGATGGATAGATTATTCTTTGTCTCCATATCTATATGAATAGTGTTATTTGTTTGCAGTTGGAGGATGTTGATTTGCATGAAGAAATTTAGGGTTTCTTACAAGAATTTGTGCAATTAGGGTTTCAGAAAATAGGAAAACTTACCCCACCTAGCTTCCAAAAGCATTGTGTCAACCTTGAAGGAAAGTGATTCAACAGGAAAATGGACAGTTCATACAACAAATGAACATCGCCACCTGATTCACAATCCCATAAAATTTACCATATTATTACAACAACATTGGAAACAAGCATCAAAGTTTCCAACAACCTCCTTTATTCTCCTAATGATTTATCTACTATCATACTGTAAATGTTTATCATCATAATACCAACAACCTTGCTGAGATTGATTCGAGCATGTAACAGTCACGAGATGAGAGAGAGCAGTGAGGAATCTCAAGAGTTGTGAGGGTAGGTCAAAGGTAACAATAGGTGAACAGTTGCCTCACCTCTATAAATGTATTCTCATATCTCATTGAGGGGGTACTTTTAGCACTTGAGTTAGGGGCTAGTAGTAGATAGTTGATTTGTGCTTGAGAGCTGGAGGCTCTCAAATCTTGGAATCTATTAGGGTGATTGTGGTGAGGCTACGGTTTTGCATTGGATAATGGTATTAGTAGCCCGTGTTCCATTGTTCAGCTTTGATTTATTGCAAGATGTGTGCTTGCATTTGCAGCAGTAATAATAAGAAGTTCCTTATTTCTCACACTGATTCCCATGCCTACTCAAGGTGTCCTCATTGTATTTATATGTGTGCTTTCATACAGGAAATATGTTATGGACTAGTTTGTAGTTGTTACCATGATGGTGACATATTGTGAACTAATTTGTAATTAACTTATGGCATGTTCTTGTTTATGTATGCATGAGGCAGCCTTGGCTCACTGATCCTTCTCATGGCATACTTATTCTTATGGTTTTTTTGACTTTCTTGTACCTCTTTCTGTAGTTTATCAAACTTGGGTTAACCTTGTTTCATTGTCTAGGCATTACATTCTTGTCCTCACTGTGACACCTTTTCATTTGATAGCCAAGAGAAAAAACATTCATGGTGGTAGCCAGGCCCACATACCGGATGGGGATCTTATCCCAAATGGTGTGAGGTCTAATTGGGACCTCACACTGGGGAGAACCCTAACCGTTGGCGGCATCCAACACCGTCAACAGATTTGGTGCTAGAAGGAGGGTGTTATGCTCTTGACCTGTGATAAATTCCAGAATGACAGAAATGCAAAGAAATATAGCCCAGAACACAGAATAAAATGAGAAAAATAGCAAGTATTTTATTATTCAGAAATAGATTCAATGTTCACTTGCCTCTTCGAGGGGTCAATCTCCAGCAGAGCAGAGCTCGATTACAATAAGACTCGATGATCTTTCCTTTACTAACTAATACTATTTATAGCTAAATGACATCCAAAACCCTAACTACTAGTGGTCCCTTGAATAACACAGGTTAACCACTTTATTTATTAACTATGGTTCGTTTACAACTAACTTTGGTCCCTTTTCTCTAATGCGGGTCAACCACTTACAATTATTAATGTGGGATTTATTTACTCTCTAACTAACTATGACTATGAATCGACCCATTGAGATTATTACATAAATAAAGGGATTAGGGTTGGACCCTAACATGCCCTTGCCCATCAAAAGAAAACTTGTCCTCAAGGTTGAAGCTGCGGAAACTGCTGAATAATACTGGCTAGTTCCCAGGTCGCATCTTCTGGAGAGGTGTCTTTCCACTTGACAAGGACTTCCTTGATCGTGCAGCCATGGAGATTTATTTCACGAGTATCAAGGGCCTGATCTGGTTGGAACCAGAGTGAGCCTTCCTCATCCAATTTAGGTAGACTGGTTTGAATTCTGCAATTGTTCCCCACAACTTTCTTGAGGCATGATACATGGAAGACCAAATGGATTTTTGAAGTTGGTGGCAACACTAGTTTGAAGGTGACTGCTCCAATGTGCTGAAGTCTCTGATAAGATCCATAGAATTTTGGTGCTAGTTTTTGGCAGCCCTTTTCTTTGAGAGATGTTTGCTTATATGGTTGCAGTCGCAGGAATACTTGATCCCGTTCTTAAAATGTGCACTCGGAATGATGTTGGTCTGCTTGTTGATTTATTTAATTCTGAGTTTGATGGAGATTATCTTTGAGATGAGCTATCCTGGTGGCATGGTTCTTTAGGAGTTGATCAATTGCCTGCACCTTAGAACATCCAGGGATATAAGAAATATGTGAAGGTGGGAGTTGGCCATACACTGACTCGTATGGAGTCATCTTGGTGGCTTCATGATAGTTAGTATTATACCACCATTCAGCTAAAGGTAGCCATTGTACCCATTGATGTTGCTTTTCTGAAGTGAAGCACTTTAGATATGTCCCCAAACATTTGTTGATTGCTTATGTTTGACCATCTATTTGGGGATGATAGGCGATACTTAGTTGGAGTTGTGTGTCTGGTAGCTGAAAAGTTCTTGCCAAAATTTGTTGGTGAAAGTGGGGTCATGATCAGACACAATGGAAGTCGGCATGCCATGCAGTTTGAAGATCTGTTCGATGAAAGATTGAGCCACCAAAGTGGGGATAAATGGGTGGGGTAGAGCACAAAAATGAGCATATTTATAAATTTTGTCCACAACCACCATGATCACTTATTTGTTTCTCGACTTTGGGAGACCAGTGATTAAATCCATGGAAACATCCATCCAGATAGAGGCAGGGAGTGGCAATGGTTGTAAGGTTCCTAGTAACAATTGTGAAGTGAACAAATATATGTTACCAGTCCCCCTCTATGGGATGGGTTCTTGGCTATCCTCAAACGTCTTCAACTTATGTAGAGTCTCTCTCCTCTATAATGCATAAACCCAGAAAAAATATGGTGTGCGACAATGAAAATAATCAGACTTACAACAGTGAGTGCAACAATGAAAATAATCAAAAGTGAATAATGAATGGAAAACCCTCCTATTTATAACAAAATATTGAGTTATCCTCGAATAATGAGCAATAATAAAATATTATTGATCCCATTCTTGGAATTGCCACTTGGAATACTTTATTCTATTTGTTTAGGAGGGAAAAAAGTATTTAAACTTTTATTTAGAAATAATAAATGAATAAATGATTTATTTATTATCTCGATGAATTAGTTAAGGAATAATAAACAAATAATGATTTATTTAATTATTCCTAAGGGATTTAGTCAAAATTAACAAAGAATAGTAATTAATTAATGATTAATTAGTTATTCTTAGAGAAAAATAAGATAAATAATTATTTATCTGTTTATTTTTCATGATTAGGTCAAATTTAACAAGGAATAATAATAAAACAATGGTTTAATTAATTATTCCTAGAAGAAAATCAAATAAATAGTGATTTATTTAATTATTTTTCATGGGTTTAACTATAAATTACTTAGTAAAAGTGGTTTATTAGGTAATTTCTCATAGTGAAAGCAATTTTACTATGGTAAAATTGGTTTTACATGGTGTACTTCGATCCATCTAGTAAATTAGGCTAGATGATCAATTTTTTGGTGATAATAGATTGCCCCCCAACGTACGAGTGTTAGGAGCAAAACGTATGACCGAAGTACGTTGTAAAGACACAATCACTAGACAACACAAGGGAGTCAATGAGAGAAAGAGAGAGAGAGAGAGACCAATGAAGCTGAAGCTGAGAGAGGATAGTGACAGAGGGGGTGAGACTAATGCAAGTCTCCTTTTTTGTTATGCTACTAGACCTCAATGAGGCGGGGGAGGCATACCCATACCCGCTGAGATAACTTAGTACAAAAATAATGGTTCGCCAAGAAATATGAAACTGAGCAATAAAGTACATGTTGAATGGTACATGACACGCTGGCATAACAGAGCCAGAAAATAATACAATGTGTCCCATATACATAATGCACCTGGTAAAAATGTGAGCCAGGATTGAATACAATAATATCTGAGTACATGAGATACAATGTCCCTTTCCTCAAAAAATGGGTGGGAGGGAGGGTAGAACAACCAAGAAACCCTACAAAACAAGGGAGGGCTCTGCAAAACTGAGTGGATCATCTAAAGGAGACATGCATGCGATGAACACTACGATCGGTAGGAACCGAACCCATCAACTCTGTGGAACTGCATCTGAGGCTGTAGCATAGTAGGTATGCATCTGGGCATGTGGGGGGCTACCTGAAGGGCCACCCCCTCATGAGGTTTGAAACATCTCACACATACCCGAGAATCACTGGTACAATCTGCTACATCACTGGACCATCAAGTGTATGGATCATGAACATGAAACGACCAAGTCAATGGGCAATAATGGGACCCTCTGCTTGATCCAAGGCGTCGAACAAGAATGGAAGCTAAAACTGAGATACACCGCCCTCTAGGTCGTTCTTCTGGAATAAATTGGTTGATGTCAACAGAATAGGGCTTGCGCTAGATGAGGCAATGAGGATCCTCAACTAAAGCACAAGGGAAAATAGTAATGTGATTGATGGACTGACACCAGGGATAATGGGAAAAGTGGGACTGAGGGACAAACATACGACTTCCCTTGTCAGAGCATAAAGTGCATGGTTGACCTGGTAGCAACTGACTCAACTCTAGAGGGGATGGGGACAGTATGACTGGCGGCCTAAATGGGAAAAACAGGATGAACAATATGCAAATATGGATGGTATATTGTGACATGATATGATGGGACATGAAATAGACTCCAAGAATGCAAGGGTGACTCGATGACGCTGCCACACAAACTAGGCCCAGTGGGGACCATGAATACATGAGTAAATGACGGTTACTCATGACGAAATTCAACATCTGGTACGACAAGTATTAAGAGGAGGTGGACCTCAAAGTACAAGTGTCACTTTTATGACGAAATTCGGTTTTGAGAGGTGACAAAGTGACCTTTCTTGGAAAAATGGCTTCCTGGTGAAGTGTCAAATCATCAAAAACTGAGGAAGACCCATTATGGAGCTCAGTGAGAGCTTTCCAATAGTGCTGACGGTTTTTCAAACTAAGCTACGAAGATCGTAGCGGATAAACCAACCATCAGAATCGAGATCTATGACTTTCAGGCAAGTGGCCCTACTTGTCTAAAGATGGCCTTAATGCTTCTTGGAATGATGGTTCCTGGTGAAGAACTAAGGGAAGAGGAAAACTAGAATGAACTACTAGAGGAGGTCTAGAATCAGCCTTGCCCACTAAGTCAAACATGGGGACTATGTGGTAATAGAGTAGAATATTTGAAGATATGGTATCAAACGTCTATGATATGCGATGTGCATTTGGCTCGCCGAAGAGGCTGGTAGGACAAACTATCCAAGTAATGGGAGGATAATCAACCATACTGGATCTAGGTCGAGACTTAATTGAGAAGATAGCTAGGGGAACCATCATTCCCCCAAGCATGGGGATACTGCCCACAAGCATATGTGATGGAGGAGACTGATCTGGTATGCAAAGGTGGGAATGATGCTCCTTAGTAGGAGCAGTTTGTGGAGCACCATTGTGTTCCAAGTGCTCGAAAAAGTGATTCAAGCATCTCGACCCAACTTGGCACAAGATCCTCCAAAGGATGATAAGGAGATGTAGGGGCCTATATGCCCCCCCCCATTATACTATGGGTGTACCGAATGTATTTAGAGCTAGGGGCTCCAAACACTTATATGATACATAATATGATTATGCATTTTATATGATGATGATGGTTCGCCATTTGTTTTGTTTATGGTTGTCTTCTGTGGTATGCATGTGATAAATGCCAATCTAGAATGTTATTTGCAATGGTATCTACATAGTGATTTCAGCTCTAGGCACATCACTGAAAGTAATGGTTTCAAATTCACGTACCAATAGGTTCACTCGTAGATATTTTCTAAATAAGACTTGGTTATGCACATGATACACACCATTCATTTGCATGACAAGTATCAAGGAATCTAAATGAACATGAAGATGAAGGACGTGATGAGCGAGGGAATCGACTAACAAACCTATCACTGCATCATATTCGGCTTGATTATTGGTGGCAGATCCAATGCACACGTCGTTTGAAAGGACTAACGTATGCAAAGGGATAAAAATGGCCCAGGCTACTGAGGCTAGATTCCGAGAGAAGTGACTCGCACCATCAACATGGCCGATATACGGTGTGGATGATGGATCCATCTAAAAGATGCAAAAGACAACAAATGAGATGATGCAATCTACTTAACTTTATGGCAGAAATAAAGACATGCAAATCAAAGGGATGTGCGTTGAGCAAAATTTCTCGAGATAGAGCGCATTGGGAGAATTAGGAAGGAGATGGCCTTTGAAATTCTCTTAAAGGAATGCCCCCTTACTCAAGTGTAGGGGTAATCAGGGGTAGACATAGCTTCCATTTTGTCCTCATCAGGTTGGGCAATGGGTGGATGGGAGGAATAATGTCTACATAATGCGGCAGCATTACTTGGTGCATCAACCTGAGGAATAAACATAGTTACCGATCAAACGAGAAAGTGAACTGGTACCCATTTTTTTGAAGTGACAAAAAATCACCCGATTTTGAATACACTTCTTTTTTAGCATATTTTTGGCACTTTAAATTTTCTTATATATCAAGTATGAACATTTTTTTTTTTTATGTTAGTGATTTTCATGCGGATTTTGAAAAGTGTTGATGTAACATCAACACATTTTTTAAATGTTAGTGATTTTCATGCTGACTTTGAAAAGTATTGATGCAGCATCAACACATTTTTTAGAGGGCTTATTTTTTACACTTTGAATTTTTTTATGTATCAAGTGTGAACATTTTTTTTTTGTTAGTGATTTTCATCTTGATTTTGAAAAGCGTTGATGGGCATCAACCCTTTTTGTTTAGAGGGCTTAGTTTTTACACTTTAAATTTTATAATGAATTAGGTGTGGATAATTTTTTTTAAATGTTGGTGATTTTCATGTTAGTAATAAAACATAAAAAATAAAAATAAAAATAAAAACATGACCAAAAAAAATCAAATACAAAAAAAAAAGCATAAAAAAAATTAAAAATAATAAAAACATGTTAGTAAAACAAAAAACATAACAAAACAAAAAACATAAAAATAAAAAAAACATGACAAAAAAATAAAAAAAACATAAAACATGTTAGTAATAAAATATAAAAATAAAAATAAAAACATGACAAAAACCCCGGATGCGGGTGGTTGAAGATGAGTTATTGCGGATGCAACGCCGGTCTGGCAGGTGGCCAAGCCACATGGTCTTCTGCGCTCTCACCTGTGGGAATTTAAGGCAGGCCTCTGTCTCTCGGTCGACACCATTAATCTGTTGCGCGGATCGAGACCTTCCCTGTAAGCTTAAAATCATGGCTCCGAGCCCTCAGCAGACCTCCATTCTGCCTCTGAACTGCTCTTGCCACCCTGCTGCAGCAGAGCCAAGCTCTCGCACCGCAACAGGGCGGCGTTGCAGGCTTCTCAGCTGTGTCGACCTGGGAAATGGTATTCACTTCTCCCACTCTATTTACTGCACCTTGCATTTTGATGCCTCGGCCCCTGCCTCTGTCCCTGATTTGAATCCCCCTATCATTTACAGTGTTAACTCTGTTGCCCTCGTCCAGCTCCCAGTCTGTAACTTGACCATTTCGGCTCACTCCTCGCTACAGCACCCCACTCAGAGCAATATGACGCGACGTCGTCACCGCATGCGAAGCAGGCGCGGAGGTAGCTGCAGAAGAGCCATCCGCCCCCCTTCGCCACTTCCCTCTACATCGACTTCCCCTTCGCCCTCCCCGCCCCCCAGCCCATCCACTTCCCATTTCCATGGCAGTCATCCGGTTACCCGTAGCGGAGGAGGACGAGCTCGTCCCGGTGCGACTCGTCGGGTTGATGGGGCCACCCAGATGCCCAATCTAAGTGCTGCCACCCAGTCCGCTCAATTTCGTTTCCTTTGCTCCATGGATAGACCTGTCATTATAGCCACCGTTTCGGTGGATTTTAGGGAGGAAGCTGGCATGCACAATGATCCAGAACACAGCCCAGCGAAGAACCTGGTTCATCCGCCCCCCGACCCTGTACAGAAGGTGCCGAGCACCAGCAATCAGCAGGAGGCCAAGGATCATCCGACCACCAGCAGACCGAAGGCTTCGAGCGGCAAGGCCACCAGTGCAGCCAAAGGAGTTCAGGATGAAGCCAGAGAGACACACGACAATATGGGTGGCAAGCAGGCAGAGGATACTAATTCAGGCGAGTATGGGTGTCCGATTGTGGAGGAGAAGCCACCATCATAAGACACCTAACACTTGCATGCAGACAGGTCACGTGCCCAGCTCGGTATTTTTAGTAGTTTGTCTTTTACTGCTATTAATTTTGACAGTTAATTTTGAAATTCACCATGATAGTTAATTTTGAGTTTTGGAGATGTAGCCCCTGCACGGGCAGATGGTTTTTTTCTTTCTCTCGTCTTCAGACTGGTTTCCCCTCCCGAGGCAGTCTCGTTTTAGTTTTGATGTTTAAACTGGTCATATGGTTATTCTAGACCCGCAGAGGTCGGGGCCTCACTGTAAATTATGTTTCCATTAATAGATTTAGTCTTACTTTAAAAAAAATAAAAAAAATAATAATAATAATTCAAATACAAAATAAATAAATAAATATATATATATATATATATATATTAAAAAAAAAAAGGAAAAAACAAAAAAAAACAAAAACAAAAACAAAAAACCTATAAAAATGTAAAATAAAAACCAAAATTAACTCATAAAAAAGAAAAAAATTGAATAAAAAATTAGGGAAAACAAACAAAAAATAAATTAAAAAATGATTTTTTTCAAAATATATATATAATTTAAAGAAAAAGAAATTGATCCACCAAAAAAAAATCTAAAAACATTTTAAGTTAAAAAATAATAATAATAAAAAGCTTAAAATAATTACCAAAAAAAAAAAAAAAAAAAAAATTAAAATAATAATAATTAAAATAAAAAATATTTAAATTAAATAATTTAAATAAACAAAATAAGATAAGATAAAAATTTAAGAATTATTTAAAAAAAAACGTGCCCTGCGCCCTCCCTCATCCCCCTCGCGACCGTTCCCCTCTCCCCTCCCTCACCCTCATTCCTGCCCCCTCCCCTCGCCTCTCGACCCTCGGCCCTCCCCTCTCCACCCTCGACCCTCCCCCTCTCTCCCTTTCCCCACCCGACCCCCACCCCACACCCCCTCCCCTGTCACGCTCAGCCCTCCCCTACCCCCCTCGCCTCCCCTCCCCACCCAGGTCGCTGGCCGGAATCGACCTACAACCTCTTGGTCACTGGCTAGGGGCCCAGGTGGGGAGGGGAGGGGGGTAAGGGGCGAGTGGGAGGGCTGAGGGTGGTGAGGGAGGAGGGTAGCATAGGGGTCGGGTTGGGTAGCAGAGAGGGGAGGGGAGGGGAGGGAAGAGAGGGGGAGGGTTGAGTATGGGGAGGGGAGTGCGGAGGGGGATTGTGTTATTTTTTAATTGTTTTTTTTTATTATTTTTTATTTTATTAATTACTTTTTTTATTTGTTTTTAATTATTTATTATTTATTATTTATTTTATTTTATTTTAATTTTTTTATTTTTAAATTTAATTTTTTTTAATATTAATTTAAATTTTTTTTTAAATTTAAATATTTTTCATTTTAATTTTTAAATTTAAATATATTTTATTTTAAATTTTTTTATAATTTAAATTTTAATATCTATATATATATATATATATATATATATATTGATTTAATTTTTAAATTTATTTTTTTAATTGTTTCGAATATTTTTGTTTTTATTTTTAATTTTAATTTAATTTTTTGATAATTATTTTAAAAAAATTAAATCATGTTTTTATTTTTATTTATTTTTTAAACTTAAAAATGGTCTTTTTTAATTTTTATTTATTTTTTCTTATATTTTTTATACTTTTTAATTTTTTTTTTTTTATTTTATTTATTTTTTGTTTTATTTATTTTTTTATTTAAATTTTTCATTTTTACAAGTTAATTTTGATATTTTTACATTTTTATGGTTTTTTTTAAATATATTTTATGAAATTTAATTTATTTTTTTGTCATGAATCGTCCCCTTGCCACCCTTGGCCAGTTGGGCCTCCCCTTGCCACCCTTGGCCAGTTGGGCCTCGCGGTCGTCGAGGAATTTTTTTTTTTAAGTTTTTAATTTTTTTTAATGTAGTATTTTATTTTTGTAAATTTTTTTTTTTTACATGGTATGGTTATTTTTTTTTACATTTTATAGTTTTTTTATGTCATTACTATATTTTTTATATTTGATTTTTTTTGTCATGTTTTTTATGTTTTATTACTTGTTATTATTTTTTATTTTTACTTTTTTTCAATATTTGAATTTTTGTTTTCTTTTGATTTTTTGTGTTTTTTTTTATTGTTTTGTTTCACTATTTGAATTTTTGCATTTCTATACATTTTTTATATTTGATTTTTTTTGTCATATTTTTTATATTTTATTAATTTTACATTCTTTTTCTTTTTCTTTTTTTTTCAATATTTGAATTTTTGTTTTCTTATGTATGTTTCATATATATATATATATATATATATATATATATATAGGGTATGTGTCGATGCTTGTCTAGCAACTCGATCCCATTATGTGCAATTTGATAGTTGATTTTAAATTTTTCATTATAAAGAATCGAGTCTGCCCCACATTGTGTTAATTTCATGGTTGGTCTTTAAGTTTTTATTACAATGGGATGAGCTCACTTACACTGCATTTCAGTTTGAAAGTTGATTTTTAAATTTTTTTCGCAATGTATCAAGTTGTTTTAGGCTAAGATTTCAAAATCGCTATACATATAGCATTTAAAAAAAAATTAATCTTAGTATAATAACTCTTTCATTCAGGGGTTCATTTTTAAAGTTTTTTAGTCATAAAAATTTTCCATAATGTCATGCTTAAAATATTTTGAAAATTTAAGATTGTTTTGTAGTCATAATCTTTGGTTTTAATTCCATGGTTGAAAAATTATCAAGATTTTTAATGTTTTTCTAAGTCGTGATATTTTATCTTTAATGTTATGGTTGAAAACAATTATAAATATTGTTTCTTAGCACCATGCTTGAAAATTGTTGGAATTTAAAGGTTTTTCAACGAAGTGATATTTTAAATTTAATGTCATGCTTAAAAATCGTTGGAATTTTAAGGGTTTTCAAAGACATGATATTTTATCATTAATGTCCTGCTTGAAAATCATTGAAATTTAAAGTTTTTCAAAGTCACGATATTTTGTTTTTAACATCATTACTAAAAAATGTTGAAAATGTACCCTTAAAAAAAAACAAAACAAAATATATATATGTGTGTGTGTGTGTGTGTACAAAAAAAAAAACGTTATTCCGGCATCAACACTTTTCGATTTCAAGGTGATTTTTGCACCAAACAAAATGGCTTTTATTGTTTTTCGCTGTTATTTTTAAGAAAATATTGAAAATCTATTCTTGAAAAAAAAAAAAAAACGTTATTCTGGCATCAACACTTTTCGATTTCGAGGTGTTTTTTCATGTTTTTTTGGATTTTTGGGCTCAAGTACCCATTTTGAGGTAATAGTTCCAATTTGATAGGTAACTATGTTAATAAGGTTCACATACGCATCATCTTGAATGGTAGATGATGGACTAGTAGACAGAGGGTCTACTGATGTTGAGACTTCGGATTCTGTCGAAAAAGGTTCGATAGAAATCCACACAACAACCTTAGGAAGGTTCGTCAACGAGGAACTCAAGGATGAAAACAGGTGAAGAATGGGGCATGTGATGTCCGTCATCTCGACATCGGGGGGAGGGATCATAATAGAAGGGCCAGAGTTTCCCTGTTCTAGTTGACTGGTGGTACCAGAATCCATAGGTAGAGGAGTAAAGGCTCTACTATGAGTGGCCTTGTATTCACGAATCGCCCCAAGGCAATCGCGAAATTCATCGAGACAAGGGAAACAATGGGAATAGTGACCATGAAGGTCACACAAGGCACAATGATGGTTTGTGCGAAGCGTTTTGAGTTCCTCGGGTAGGACCATATATCAACATGGACTTCCAGAATATTCGACTCAGGGAACGCTTCATGAACCAATGGTTTAAGTTGAGGAAGTTTAGGACAATTATTGGTGGCATGCCCAACAACTTCACATAAAGTGCACGGCTTTGGGGCCTTAGGGGCTGGAGCAGCTCGGGGAGCCTTGTCCTTTGAATCTTTCTTTTTGGATTTGCCCCCTTGGTCAGATGCTTTCGCAACAGGAGTTGGTTCCTATTGAGGTTGTGATGGTACTAAAGCAGTGGCAAGGGTCATGGGGACCGGTTGAACAGGGGTCAAAGCGTGATATGGTCTTGGCTAACCAGGTGGAATGTTTGCAGGGGGGTCGATGTACCATACTGGGATCCCGAGAGTCATGTTAGGAAGAACCAGCGAAGCCATGACAGGTACAGAAAAACTCCCGGAGCGGGGAATAAGAAAGGTATCTGGCCAGCACAATAATGTCCTGGTGGAATAGCTTCTGGATTGTTGAGACCTGGCGGAACTATTCCGAGTGGGAACATAGGAGAGGCACCCACAAATGGAGGAGTTGTTATGCTCTTAACCTACAAGACGAATACCAAAATACCAAATATGCGAAGAAATATACCCAGAACATAGAATAGTGAGAAACAACAGCAAGTATTTTATTATTCAGAAAACAATGTTCACTTGCCTCTTCGAGGGGGCAACCTCCAATAGAGTAGAGCTCAATTACAAAATAGGACACGATGCCCTCGCAAGGAGTCTCTATCCTTTATATATGACTCATACATGTAATACTATGGATCAAGACCATGGTTCTTATTAATACCATCTATCTAATAACATGGCCCATTTGCAACTAACTGTGGTCCCGTCATTAAATGCGAGTTAACCACTTACAATGATTAATATGGGCTTTATTTTACTTAACTATAACTAAGACTCGATCCTACTACATAAATAAGGGGGTTAGGGTGGGACCCTAACATGCCCTCCCCCTTAAGAATAGCCTTATCCTCAAGGCTGAAGCTGCGGAAACTGCTGAAGAATAGTGGTTGGTTCCCAGGTTGCATCTTCCGGAAAGGTGTCTTTCCACTTAACGAGGACTTCCTTGATCATGCAGCCATGCAGGTGCCATTCTCGTGTGTGTAGGGCCTGTTCAGGTTGGAGCCAGATTGAGCCTTCTTCATCCAATTCAGGTAGACTGGTTTTAATTCTGCAATTGTTCCCAATCACTTTCTTGAGGCATGAGACATGGAAAACTGGATGGATTTTTGCAGTGGATGGCAAAGCTAGCTTGTAGGCCACTTCTCCAATGCGCTGAAGTACTTGATACGGTCCGTAGAATTTTGGAGATAGTTTCTAACAACCCTTGTCTTTGAGTGACGTTTGCTTATATGGTTGCAGCCTCAAAAATGCATGATCCCCTTCTTGAAATTAGCGCTCTAAGCGATGCTGATCTACCTGTTGCTTCATGCAGTTTTGAGCTTGATGAAGATTCTCTCTAAGATTGGCGAGCATGGTTGTCCGGTTTTGTAGGAGTTGATCCACTACTTGTACCTTTGAGCACCCCTTGATATAAGAAGTAGGGGAAGGAGGGAATTGACCATAAACTGCTTCATAGGGAGTCACTTTGGTGGTGGCATGATAGTTGGTGTTATACCACCATTCAGCTAGAGGTAACCATTGTACCCAAAGATGTTTCTTTTCTGAAGTGAAACACCTAAGGTAGGTTTCCAGACATTTGTTGGCGGCTTCAGTTTGACCATCTGTTTGTGGATGATAGGAAGTACTGAGTTTTAGTTGGGTGCCTTGTAGCCTGAAGAGTTCCTGCCAAAAATTACTGGTGAAGATCGGGTCACGATCAGACACAATAGAAGTTGGCATGCCATGCAACTTGAAGATCTGATCCATGGAAGATTGAGCGACCAAAGTCGGTGTAAAAGGGTGGGGTAGGGTGCAAAAATGAGCATACTTAGAAAGTCGGTCCACAACCACCATGATGACTGACTTGTTTCCTGACTTTGGAAGACCTGTAATGAAATCCATAGAAACCTCCATCCATATTGATGCCGGGATGGGCAATGGTTGTAATGTGCCTGGTGCTTTGATTGTCTCCCCTTTGTGGTGCTGACAGATATCGCATTCCGCGACAAAAGTAAGGATGTCCTTTTTCATGCCTATCCAAAAAAATGATCTTCTAGTGCGAGCATACGTCTTCTGAAAGCCTGAATGTCCTGCAGTGGGGGAGGAGTGCAATTCCTCCAAAATGCGGCTTTTGAGGGTGGATGTTGGTGATATTACGACTCTGTCCTTGTAGCGAAGAATCTCATCCTGCCACGAGTAGCCCTTGGTGGAATTTGGATTTGCCTGCAATTGAGTAATGAGTTGGGAGAGCCAGGGATGTGAAAACCATTCCCTACGAGCCTCTTCAATCCATTCTGGAATGGGAAGGGAAATTGCGAGCAATGTACTTTCCTCCTCAAATTGGCGAGATAATGCATCTGCTATAATATTTCCGCGCCCTTTCTTGTAAATGATCTCATAATCATATCCCAGCATTTTGGTGAGCCATTTATTTTGTTGTGGGGAGGATAGGCGTTGCTCCAAAAAATATTTAAGACTGTGATGGTCTGTGCGGATTTGATAACGTCACCCCAATAAGTAAGGTCGCCAAGTATCTACAGCATGTAAGATGGCCATCATTTCCTTCTCATAGGTAGATTGTCCCAGATTCTTCCCACTTAGTTGTTGGCTTGTGAAGGCCAAGGGTCGACCTTCCTGCATTAAGACCACCCCAATACCCGTACCCGAAGCATCACATTCAATGACAAAAGATTTGGTGAAGTCATGTAGTGCTAAGACTGGAGTGGAACACATGGAATTTTTTAGAGCTATAAATTCTTGTTGTGCTTCATCATTCCAGAAGAATGAATTTTTCTTGAGGAGTTGAGTGAGGGGCTTCGCAATGCAACCATAATTGCGGACAAATTTGCGATAGTAGCCTGTGAGACCCAAAAATCCTCTCAGGCTCTTCAAGGTCTTAGGTTGAGGCCAATCCTGCATGGCCTGGATCTTTTTGGGGTCCACCTTGACACCTTCACGCCCCACAATGTGGCCCAAATACTCAACTTCTTCCATGCCAAAAGAACACTTGGACATCTTAACAAATAATTTATGCTTGCGGAGCAATTGCAAGAGCAGATCTACATGCTGAAGATGTGCGGCCCAAGTGCAACTGTAGATGAGGATGTCATCGAAGAAAACAAGGACAAATTTCCTGAGATATGGTTTGAGAAGGTGGTTCATAAGGCTCTGAAAAGTAGATGGGGCATTACAAAGACCGAATGGCATGACCAAGAACTCATAATGGCCTTCATGAGTTCTGAAAGCAGTCTTTGGAATGTCGACTTCCTTCATGCGAATTTGGTGGTAGCCTGAGCGAAGATCCAGCTTAGTGAAGAATTGAGCCCCATTGAGTTCATCCATCAAATCATCAACAACCGGGATGGGAAATTTATCTTTGACTATCAACTTATTGAGGGCCCTGAAGTCTGGACACATACGCCATTCCCCATCTTTCTTGAGTACCATGACCACTGGTGATGAATAAGGACTAATGCTGGGACGAATGATGCATGCTTCCAAAAGTTCCTTGATTATTTTTTCTATTTCATTCTTTTGGGTGAACAGATATTTGTATGGGAACACATTTGGTGGTTAGGCCCTTGGAACTAAGGTGATGCTATGATCATGTTCCCCTCTCGAGGGTGGAAGCTCATGAGGCTTGTCAAA
The DNA here is from genome assembly GCA_031772625.1 of Pinus tabuliformis. Lineage (NCBI taxonomy): Eukaryota > Viridiplantae > Streptophyta > Pinopsida > Pinales > Pinaceae > Pinus > Pinus tabuliformis. Next base: position 583,467,339 of record CM062808.1, on the reverse strand, counting down.
GACTGGCAGATGGTTATTTAAAATCTGTTGCATCTCAGGATGAATCGACAGAGAATTGGGTTTGACGGCCTGGATGGCATTAAATTGAGCTATAACTCCATGATGGCCCTTTTTTAACAATTTTTCCATTCTATGTGAGCTGATGATAGAGGGAGCTCCCGCCTGGAGTCTGCGGAGGGTATGTGTGGAGTTGTTATGCTTAAAGCTCATATATAACTCCTGGAAATCCATTGTGATTGCCCCAAGAGTGCGAAGCCATTCAGCACCGATGACAATGTCGCACCCTCCCATGTGTATGGCAAACATGTGGGTCTTCAACTGATAATCCCCCATTTGAAGTTTGACATTTTCACAACGGCCTTCACATTTCATTGTTCCCCCATCCGCAATTTGGACTTGGAAGTTAGAAATTGCTCGTACAAAACAATGCACTGCTTCCGCGACTCTTTAATGGATGAAATTATGTGTACTTCCACTATCAATCAAGACTACTACTGGGCGATGCTTAATGAAACCTCTGATTTTGAGAGTTTGAGGTGAAGAAATCCCTGCCAAAGCATGCAGCGAAATAACTGGTTCGTCAGGGACATTATCCTTCTGGTTGTCCTCTTCTGCCTCCTCAGGTTCCTCAAGTGGTGGGGTTTCCTCCGATGAACTGTAATCAGTGGCATCAATTTGAAAGAATTTGGGCTCCTTGCATTTATGACCTGGGGAGTATTTTTCATCACAGTAGTAACATAATCCCTGCTTTCTTCTTTCGGCCATTTCTGCAGGTGACACCTTTTGAACCTTTAGTGTTTGATTCGTGCTGTGAGCCTATGGGGGGCGACCCTTGGTGGTGAAATTTGGGCGAATGGACTGGGCCGATAACTCACGTTCCACGTTACGAGCTACCTTGCAAGCCTCCAACCATGTGGGAGGGTGGTGCAGTCGGACGTGGGCTTGTATGGCCTCTTTAAGACCGCTGATAAAACATTCCGTGTAGAACGCATCTGGGAGACCCCTAGTGCGGAAAGCTAAGGTTTTAAAAGCTGTAACATATTCATCCACTGTGCCAGTCTGTCGAAGCTTAGTGAGACGACCCAAAAAAGCAAAGTCATGGTCAAAGCACTCTGTAAGAGCTTTTTTGAAGGCGTCCCAAGTCAAAAAACTTCCATTGCAACGTTGATGCCATTGCCACCATTGCCATCTTTCATTGTCCAAGTACATGCTCCCCACCATAAGCTGAGTCTCATTATCTAAGATGTAATTCAGATTGAAATACTGCTGCATTTGTGCTACCCATGCTGCCGAGTGAGAACCATCAAATTTATGCATATCCAGCTTGGGAGGTCACGAACGGGATTGTTGGTGGGTGCCCTAGAGGTGAAGAGAGTGGGTAGACTCACCTTCACTGTGTTCATTGCCAATATACGCCTCCTCGCAGGCTTCCACCTTGCCCTTGGAGAGTGCGTTAGTTAGCTTGTCGAGCTGATCTTGGAGGTCTTTCATGGATTGTTCAAATTTGTCGATCTTCTCATTGGCCATAGCTTGAGCTCTAGTTTCTACCATGCACCGATCCGATGTATTTGAAATTTGGAACCACTCGAATTTTTTTTTTTGGCACTAACAATTGAATGGTACCACCTTGCTCAACTCGTTGTCCTGATTCTTATGGGCTAGATCTCCAATAAGAGCTCCGGGGGGTCTCAGACTTCTTTCTTTCTTTCTTTCTTTCTTTTTTTTTTCTCCAAAAACTCCTAACGGAGTTTTACTCCTTGCTTAGGAATACTGCAGTAGCCGAATCCCCAAAATGTCAATGCTGCCAAAAGTCCTACGAAAATCATGCCCCTGTATAGGAACCCCACACAGCTACTCAGATCTGGATGACTGTTCGGATAGCTCTGAGCGGCAAAACAGATTGTTGCTGCAGATCTGATGGATCTAATAGATCTGAATGGTTGTTCTGTTAACTCGGAACTGCGGGACTAATGTCTGCTGCTACTGCAAACCCCACTTGCGAGATCTGATCTGGCAGAGATTATGCGTGATCCAGAGATAGAAAAGGGAACTATGGTCTCGAGGAGTGTCAGGTGCTACAGATCGCAATATACATAAGGGTCTGACAGTAGTACTCGGCCCAATGTTTCAGGGCTCTAACTAAGGAGGATCAACCGTACCCTTAGCCGTACAACCCAACTACCCTATCGTACAGGTGAGTAATCTCTCCGAGTGCTGTTCTCGGTGTACTGTAGCAGCAAGACGGCCGACGGTTTATCTATGGCGAGGTTTCAAAGGAGCTAGGGGGCTTCCAATATACCCAAAGGGTACTTGGAAGACAGTCTGTGCGCGGTTCTGTCTAATGCGCTACTACTTGAAGGGGTACCCACAGGGGTTACAAGGGAGTCCAACAAGCGTGACCACCTCTTGTATTTCCTGCGTGCATGCCTCCCCAAATCCGCAAGTTTATGTGCTGAACGACAGATCCCGTGGTTTAAAGACGCCGGAACACGTCTCTAGCCAAAAAAAAAATTGCTAAGAAATGGAGATCCCACTGGCACTAGAAAGAGCTCTGATACCACTTGTTATGCTCTTAACCTGCAAGACGAATATCAGAATACCAAATATGCAAAGAAATATACCCAGAACATAGAATAGTGAGAAACAACATCAAGTATTTTATTATTCAGAAAGCAATGTTCACTTGCCTCTTCGAGGGGGCAACCTCCAATAGAGCAGAGCTCAATTACAAAATAAGACACGATGCCCTCGCAGGGAGTCTCTATCCTTTATATATGACTCATACATGCAATACCATGGATCAATACCATGGTTCTTATTAATACCATCTATCTAATACCATGGCCCATTTGCAACTAACTGTGGTCTCATCATTAAATGCGGGTTAACCACTTACAATTATTAATATGGGCTTTATTTTACTTAACTATAACTAAGACTCGATCCTACTACATAAATAAGGGGGTTAGGGTAGGACCCTAACAGGAGCTCTTGGGGGAGTGGGTCTAGAGGGTTCAGCTAGAAGAGCTACAACAGGATGCTGAGGAGCTGGTTGTTGAGCAGGTGTACCGGACTGCTTAAGGGCGCCCCGTGACACTTGTAACATGCAAACATTCATGGAAGTAGGTTCAGAAATAGGAGGGGGGGGACCAGGGAAGGCACCCAACAATGAGGAATCTTTATAGACTCCTGATGAGATGCTGATGCAAGGGATTGACGACTGTTTATCAGACACCGACGAGATGATGGACTCGGGGGAGGTCATGGATGTCGGCTCGTAGTAATTCAACTGATCTATGGTGACGATCTTCCCTTCATGGGGGAGGCAAATCTTGCGGAACATCGCAGACGTAATAGCTAACATGGCATATGTGTAACTACGACCTAAGAGGATGTTGTAATCCAAAGGGGCTGTTGGGACTCAGAAATGTCTTATTTTCATCCACCTTTTTCTTCACTATTCCTTACATTTCATCATCCCATTAACCTTTTATCATATCATTTTCATAAATACATTTGGGTTTCACCTTCTTATTTTCCATTTTATTCATTTTTGTATTACAAGTGAATTTATGATTAAATATTAGAAAATATACATATTTTTATATATATCTCAAGAATATGTGAGTTTTGTGATGTGTAGGAAATATGTGAAGAATTAATATCTCCTCCACCATATTAAGGAGATAATTATGCAAGCCTATTCCTAAGGAGAAAATCATGGAGAATTTGGTTGGCATATCTTATCCTATTCCTAAGGAGAAAATCATGGAGTATTTGGTAGGCATATCTTATCCTATTCCTAAGGAGAAAATCATGGAGGATTTGGTTGGCATATCTTATCCTATTCCTAAGGAGAAAATCATGGAGGATTTGGTTGGCATATCTTATCCAATTCCTAAGGAGAAGATCATGGAGGATTTGATTGGCATATCTTATCCAAGATATGTGAGAGATTTATGGAGGATTCAAAGGGATCATATTTTGTAATAATGGGAAAGTAATTAAAAATGCTTGAGAGATTTGTGGGATCATATTTTGTAATAATGAGAAAGTAGTTAAAAATGGTTGCGAGATTTATGGAACTAAAAAGAGAATAGTGGATGATGAGTTTGTTACTCATCCCATTGTATAAATAGGAGTACAATCTCCTCCATTTGTAATCTGGAAGTTTTTGTAATCTTAGAATTGGTTTGTAATGGAGATTTTGAAATAAAGGATCATACTTCACTTTTGCTTCTACATCTGAGTTTCCATTGAAGTGGTGTGCTTGTGGAGTTATGGAGGGCCCCCATGGCCTCACTTGCATGCTTATTTGTTTATAATTTATTTTATGTTTTTGTTTGATTTCAGCTTTCAAGTTTTGTTAAATGTTCTAATATTGAAAGAATCTTATTTGAAGGTGTTCTTGTAAGGGAACCGTAAGATCTCATACAATTATTAGATCTAGGTTTATTTCGTTTCAGCTTTTAATTTCTTATTAGATGTTCTAATGTTGGAAGAGATCTTGTAGAATATGTTCTTGTAAGAGAATCATAGATCTCAAACAATTGTTAGATCTAGGCTTGATTAGTTATTGAAAGAGATCTTAATGAATATGTTCCTGTAAGGGGACTTTAAGATCTTGGACAAATTAGGAATCTTTCTAGATCTATATATTTTAGATAAGCACTTCTAAGTTTACCTTCCTGGGTTGACATTAAATTAAACTCTAATTTGCATCCGCATTTTAGACCACACATTTTGGCGTCGTTGCCCGGGAAGTGCAACTAGAAGGGTTTAGTACTTATTTCATGCATTTGTTTTAATGGGCTAATTTGTGGAACTTGGTGACAACAGGTTCATAAAGGAGTTCAAAGTTTGGAGCATTCTTTTTTTTCATTTTCGCACATAGATAATTTAAATTCAGTTTTTATTTTAAACCCCCCATTTCTCACTAATCCATCTACGGATGAGGGCTTTGACAATGTTGAACAGGTACTTCTTGGAGAGCAAGGACAATAACCTTGAGCCAACTCTAAGACAGGATTCTCACATACTTGCAAAACATAATGTAAAATTTTTAAATCTTGATGTGAGCATGTTCGAATTTTTAGTCCGTAGATGGCTTCACTGGAAGCATGCTTTTACTTAGAAAATAAAACATCTTTTAAGTTAATGTAGAATAGATTAGAAAAATAAAAATGAGATCTCATTAGAAGTCATTATCATTAGAAGTTTTTAGTTTTGTTTTCAAAAAAAAAAATCATCATGAATAAATTCAGTGGCACCTCTTTGCATTTCTATGTCTTGTTTCTGTATCACGGGTGAGCCAGGAGCCTGATTATCGGAAAGATTTGTCTTTCGAGAGTCTAAATGCCCCTGTGACATTGCAAAAAGAGTGTAGATAATGCAAGGTTTTGTCGCAGATCTTAATTGTGTTTTATCCATCCACGTTAACCTGCATAAATAAAAAAAAATCAAGAGATTAGTATGCTCTCTTCCCGCGCTTCGTGCGATCTGGAAGATCAGAAAATCTATTGATTTATTTCAAATAAACATACTCTTACTGGAGAACTAATCTGCAATGCGACAATAAAGAATTTTGTGAATGAGTGAAAAATCATCTTAAAAAAAAATTTAGATAAAACTTAGCCTTTTTAAATTTTAGTTTTTTTTTTTTAAATAATAAAAAAAAAAAAAAAATTCCCACATAGTGATAAAAAAAATTGGATTTGACTTATCCTAGAGAGATTTGGCATTTGCATTATCTTCTCCTAATTTTTCTAGACAAAAAGCCAGATTTTTCATTGATTCTAAAGGATTTTGTGTGTTTTTTTAGGATATTGGAAAAAAAATCCATTTTAGTGTTAGTTTAGAAATTTTCTATATTAGTTTTTAATAGAATTTGTTTTTGTTGATTTCTTTCTTAAAAAAAAAAACACTCAAAATAAATACCAAAAAAAAAAAAAAAAAATTGATTTTTTAATTTTGTTATTAAAAAAAAAAAGTTGAATTTCATTCTTTTGTTTAAAAAAATAAAAAATAAAAAAATTTCTCACAAAATTCATGCAGGTTTGAAAATAAATAATGGAACACTTAAAAACAAATTTCAAACATTTGGAGGATTCTATAAATGATGATTATCTTGTTTCAATAGCTTCAAGTTGGCATTAAATATTCATGTTGAATGCTTTCATATCACATACTAATATGCAGAACACAACAGATCTTTCTAATGCCAATCTTTTTGCCGAGCATCTTTCATCTGACACAAACATGGAGTATTATTTTTCATGGTTATTTTAAGAATGGATTGATTTTAATATCATGATTAAGTCAATTTCAACACTTTGATTGTCCTTAATATGTTTTATTTGGTATGAAATTTTTGCGTAAGAATCATGAAGGAAATGACCATTTCTTCTTGAACACACTTATGTTTTCTTTCTGCCTAGTTTTTTTTTTAGAGGTTACAGGATAATCAAGTGATCATAAGGAGATTACATTGTGACGACAATTGGTCTGCCAAAGACTACAATTCATGAAAAATCCAACTCCACAACCACTACCTTGCACCTCCCTTTTTGAAGCAGATTTTGAATTCCACCAATTGTAAATCCATAAAGCATGACATTTCCATATCCATTTTTCACAGCAAGAATTCATCTTCATACACCATGCATTTCCTTACATCCATTTTTGAATGCTTGAAGGAGCTAATTCTTCACTGCACATATCATGACATTTTCCACTGCACAACGATCCTTTTGCGTCATGATTACTTCCTTTTAAATGAAACTCATTCCATTTCCATGATTACATTGCCTTGTTTCCTCGCCATGCTAATCCACACTGCTTGTCCGTGAGTTCTTTCCATTTATAGTCCTACCAAATCTTTTTGTACAAACTCGCGTTGATTGATGTGGGATTCCTTAAGGCCCACCTTTCAACAAGTCTTGCCCCATCGACATCAGCACCTTATCTGGGAAATAGACTAGAGTTCCTTTTGAGTACCTAGAGGCTTGCATGCCTTAATGGCAAGTTCTCTCGCTGACGATCATGGGAATACATCAATGTCCCTTGATCTTCAAATCTTTCAAGTGGCTCGACCTCAACACATCCATTCGCACTTCGCAAGATGTACTCGGGTACCTTGGCACTCATTGACATCAATGGTGAGTTGCCTCGCATTGGTTAACGGCATACATCAATGGCCGGTAATCCAATGATTTCTATTCATGCTCGACATCGACACATTCTTTCGCATGATTAGAATTGTACCAAGAAGTTTAGTAGCAGGTGAAGACTATACACATTTTCACGACTCCCTCAGCAGTTATAGCAGCACGAATTCTGATCTATGAGAGTACCACAGTTCCACTTTCAGCATTTATCTTTTCCATGATTCAGCATCAGCAGTTTAGATTCCTTCATTTCCCAGAATCCAGTAACAACAACATCAGACACATTTTCCTAATCCAGCAGCAGCAGCAGCAGCTACATTCCTCTTGCATAGTTCATCATTCTTGGGTAAGTAGAGGTATGTTGTTTTCTAATCTTTAATCATGCAATTCCTTATATGCTAACTTGAATATTTTGGAAAATTCCCTCGCCATACTACATTTCCTTTCATGAGCCATGTCAAGTTTCATGAGGACATGCAACCAATTCAGCTGAGGGGGGGGGGGGGGGAGAACTATATTCACTTCCATGATTCCATTTCTTCACCACACTACATATTCACTTCCATGATTCCATTTCTTCACCACTATCACTCCATTTTTTTCTCATTTACCATTCACCAACATTTATTTTCCAATCATACTTTGTTGCACTTTCCTTCATACGTAATATTGGCATGCTTCATTAATATTACAAAAGGGCTTTCTTATGCACATTGATAGCTTATGATTTCCAGTGAGTGTTTACATTATTATTGAAGAAAAGAGAATAGAAAACGAAATTAATGTTTTTAACACAAGAGCCAACATTCTTTGTATTCATGGTTGTCACACAAGAACCAACCATAAGAAAATGTAAGTTGTTACTCATGTCTTTCACATATCCTAGAAACATTCATTATTAAAGACATCATCATGTAAAGCCAAAGTTGTTCAAGATGCCAAATGTTCTTAAAGAGACCCATGCATGGTTGCATGAGGACATGCAATAAGTTCAGTTGGGGAGGATGTTGGGACTCAGAAATGTCATATTTTCATCCACCTTTTTCCTCACTATTCCTTACATTTCATCATCCCATTAACCTTTTATCATATCATTTTCATAAATACATTTGGGTTTCACCTTCTTATTTTCCATTTTATTCATTTTTGTATTACAAGTGAATTTATGATTAAATATTAGAAAATATACATATTTTTATATATATCTCAAGAATATGTGAGTTTTGTGATGTGTAGGAAATATGTGAAGAATTAATATCTCCTCCACCATATTAAGGAGATAATTATGCAAGCCTATTCCTAAGGAGAAAATCATGGAGAATTTGGTTGGCATATCTTATCCTATTCCTAAGGAGAAAATCATGGAGGATTTGGTTGGCATATCTTATCCAATTCCTAAGGAGAAGATCATGGAGGATTTGGTTGGCATATCTTATCCAAGATATGTGAGAGATTTATGGAGGATTCAAAGGGATCATATTTTGTAATAATGGGAAAGTAATTAAAAATGCTTGAGAGATTTGTGGATCATATTTTGTAATAATGGGAAAATAGTTAAAAATGGTTGCGAGATTTATGGAACTAAAGAGAGATTAGTGGATGATCATTATGAGTTTGTTACTCATCCCATTGTATAAATAGGAGTACAATCTCCTCCATTTGTAATCTGGAAGTTTTTGTAATCTTAGAATTGGTTTGTAATGGAGATTTTGAAATAAAGGATCATACTTCACTTTTGCTTCTACATCTGAGTCTCCATTGAAGTGGTGTGCTTGTGGAGTTATGGAGGGCCCCCATGGCCTCACTTGCATGCTTATTTGTTTATAATTTTTTTTATGTTTTTGTTTGATTTCAGCTTTCAAGTTTTGTTAAATGTTCTAATATTGGAAGAACCTTATTTGAAGGTGTTCTTGTAAGGGAACCGTAAGATGTCATACAATTATTAGATCTAGGTTTATTTCATTTCAGCTTTTAATTTCTTATTAGATGTTCTAATGTTGGAAGAGATCTTGTAGAATATGTTCTTGTAAGAGAATCATAGATCTCAAACAATTGTTAGATCTAGGCTTGATTAGTTATTGAAAGAGATCTTAATGAATATGCTCCTGTAAGGGGACTTTAAGATCTTGGACAAATTAGGAATTTTTCTAGATCTATATATTTTAGATAAGCACTTCTAAGTTTACCTTCCCGGGTTGACATTAAATTAAACTCTAATTTGCATCCGCATTTTAGACCACACAGGGGCATCGATGACTTTGATATTGACATGGACAATCTTGCCCACAAGGGTCACTGGACTGTTGCGGTACATTCCAAGGGGCTAGGAGGAGTGTACATCCCAGGCACTCAAGGTGATGGTGGAGGGGGACAACTCGAGTGACTTGAGTTGTTTCCAAACAGCAATGGACATCACAAAGGTGGATGCACCTTTGTCAATAATGCATCTGGAGATGATGGCATTACAAACTCTAACTGGTATCTAGAAAGAAACAGATGAAGGTAATGGGGGGTGCTCTGATGTATCAACTGGGAAGACAATCAAACAATTGTCGGAAGGATCCACTACACCCAAGGCAATTAGTAGAGCCTTCTTTTGGGAAGGGCAGGGTTGGAGGACTTCCAGTGTCGACATGGCGGCAGGTGACTGCGCCAAGTCGTCTACTATATTGTATGTATGGGCAGCTGTGTTAGAAGTCGCATTACGGCGTAATGGTACCTTTGGGATCTTGGGAATGGCCTCAACTTTGGGTTGAGGGATCTGTAAAGGACCATTTGATGTCATAAGAGGCTTAGTGGACACTTTGGTTTTGGACTCGGCCACTGACGAAGTGGAGGTCTTGTCATATTGACGCGGCCAAGTTTGTAGGTTGATGTTGGAGGGGTTAACCTCATCAGAGTTCATCATAAGAATCTGGTAGTCACTGGGACCAGAAGGTTGGGGAGGTTGGATGCTTGACTTGGTTGGGGTTGAGCAGCAACAAATCCTTGCTGAGGGAAAGGATTTATGAGCACGACCAGTTGAGGTGGCACAGGATTTTGAGACGATTGTTGACCTCAAGAAACTGCTTGAGCTTCCCACAGTTGGCACATCTAGGGTAAAAGGGGGCACTCATGTGTGTAGTGGCCATGTACACCACAACATGCACAAGGCTTATTCAAATGAATAGCCTTGTTTTGTTTGGGTTGGTCGCCCTGTTGCTGGTTGTTGGTGTTAGTCTGGTTCCCCTAGGGTTCGCTAGGTTGGTTACCTTGGTTACCCTTGTTACCCTTCCCCTTATTCTTTTTCTTCGAATTCTGGGGATTCGTATCACTCTAATGTGCAAACACCTGGCCCTGAGGGGGTGGTGGCTGTTGGGGCTAAGGATGCATGGGAGGCTGTGTCGCTAATGCTTGAGGGGCTGGAGCGTCAGGCTGTGCATAAGAAGGAGAAACAGTTTGATAAACGAGTTGGGGCCCTAGAAACATGTTGCTAGCAGGAGGGCATAAATTTTGGAGGAATTGGTGGTAGCCATAACTCTGCTGAGAATAGGGTGAAGAGTATGAAATGGATCCAACGATACCGTCGAGAGCGTGATATGCCCTCAGTGCATTAGCACTGCCAAAACGAGGGAGGTTTGGAATAACAACATAGACATAACCTGGTTGAGCATAAATCAAATCATATCTCAAAGCGGTCTGGAGAGCTTCTTCCTCTCTTTAAGGAAAATGAGACGCGACATCTTTCCCGATAGGGTATAAAAGGCTCTTGAGAAACCAATCTAAATAAACACGGTTTTTGAAAGGCAGGGCACGACATGTGCTCCTCCTTTAACGCCACTCTTGAACATGGTTAAAAAGGCGAGTAGCAGAGGATTGATGGAATGTGGTCAAAAGCTCAGTACCAGTGTCGTACCAGAGAGGTAACTGGAAATAGGACAAGAACGCTTTAGCAAGTGTTGCGAAAATGGAATGAGAGGCAGCGGGCTAGTCTACATACCATTTTGCAGTGTCTCCAGTGAGCGTGTGTTGGAAGAGCTGAAGATGAATGGATTCATCGGTTACGGAGTTGGAGGAACACCACGTGGAAGGATCGAACATGGTTGGTAGGATCCTCTCTAGCAATACCCTCAAACTTTGGGATGTCTGAGGGAAGCTTAGTCAGCATAGAGGGCCAACTAGCATCATGGTGTATGGGGTCATTTATCAACTGGTTAAGATCCAGTAGACTTAACCTAGCCATAAAGGGGAGCATGGAGGCTGTCGGAACGGTTCTTGAGACTATTCTGCCAAATGTGACCATCGGTATAGCATCGGAGCCACCACCAAATTGGGGTCCTGCACCTGCTGTGGGTCCAGAAATGGTGACGATATGCGATGAAGGAGGTTCATAATCAAATGAGGAATCTGAAGGACCGGGAGAAGAGTCGGAATGGGGACTCGGAGGGCTATAAACTCAAACCCGGCGGGGAGGAGTAATACGCCAAAGCAGAAATAGGGGGTAAAGGCCTAATAGTCTCTGCAACTGACGCCTTGGTGGTGTAATGATGGAAGGACACACGGAACACAGAAAGGGTGAAGGGAGATCAACAATATATCTTCTATCTCTAATGCAGTGAGATAAATTTATTATGTTAAGTCTTAGCTTGGTGGTGTAAACCAAGCACCCTTCGCTTAAGGTGTGCTTGTGTGTGTAAGTGTATTAATTGATTAAGCCCAGATCGTGTTTGTAAAAAAGAAAAAAAATATTGCTGTAAATAAACTGAAATAAATAACAGAAAATAAACAACAAAACAATTAACTAAACCCCACCCAAACTGGGTTTGCAAACACTGTACTGCTAGGTGGCTAAACCGATGGAAAATACACTGAAACAGCTAAGAGATCTGAATGTCAGTGTGGCTGGGATCAAGTGACTCTAAGCTGTTGGAAAGTGGTGCAACAGTAGCAAAAAACCAGAGGGGAAGATCGCTGCAAAAAGGTAGAGAGATGGGTGAACCATCTAGGGAAACTGATGGGACCCTAAGGGAATGATCAAACAAGTTTGAATGTGAAACTATGGATGGTAGCAACCTATCTTATCATATCTGAAACAAAAAGTTACAGATTTGGAAAATGTGGCTGAAAGTGCTACAAAAAACTCAGACTTTTCACTCAGCTAAACTCCTCCTAGAAAGCTGGAAGTGTACAAGAAACCCTAAGGGAGGTTAACTTCGACTTCGACGAGTAAAACATAATGGATCAAGGCCTAAGCGGGATGAGACAGAGGTCAGACACCCAGCTTACATCTCTCAGCAAAACCCAGAAACAGATCTGAGAAAAGCCCTTAAAACCCAAAAATCACAGGTTCTAACCTGTTTTTTGATGAAATCGCACTTTTTGGGCAGAAAGTTACATTCTGGAGCCCAGATCGCACCTTTTGGGCTGAAAACTGTGATTTCTACTCCGAGACTTCCAGTCTGCAAATTTCATAGAAAAGTGTTGCCTTTGTCGTGGCTAGTTCATGTGACCTGCGGAAACCACTAGAAAGCTTACGGAAGTCATAAATTTATTAGATCTAGGGTTAAAACACTAGGAAACATTAATAGAAGAGAAAAAAGAGGAAACCCTAAGTTGAAAACCAAAGGTCACCTAAGTTTCTGGATCTGAAGTATAAAACCCAGCGGAGTCACCAATTTGTTGTAGTGTTTTCTTCTCAATGATGTACGAAAAGAACCCACTTAAGATCGTGGATGAAAAACGATCTCAACAATAGAAATGACTGCTAAACATTGTAGATCTGCAGCTATTGATAAAAACAAAACCTACCAAAATCTTGATCTATAGTGCAATCATAGTTAAATAATAAAATGAAGAGTAATAACCCTAAAACATCCAATGGAAACCAGAATTGTAGAAAATGATTTTATTATAACACCTGTGAAGGGAACAAATATATGTTACCAGTCCCCCTCTATGGAATCGGTTCTTGGCTATCCTCAAACATCTTCAGCTTATGTAAAGTCTCTCTCCTCTATAATGCGTAAACCCAACAAAAATATGGTGTTCGACAATGAAAATAATCAGAGTTACAATAGTGAGTTCAACAATGAAAATAATCAAAAGTGAATAATGAATGGAAAACCCTCCTATTTATAACAAAATATTGAGTTATCCTCAAATAATGAGCAATAATAAAATATTATTGATCTCATTTTTGGAGTTACCACTTGTAATATTTTATTATATTTGTTTAGGAGGGAAAAAGTATTTAAACTTTTATTTAGAAATAATAAATAAATAAATAATGATTTATTTATTATCTCGGGGAATTAGTTAAGGAATAATAAACAAATAATGATTTATTTAATTATTCCTAAGGGATTTAATCAAACTTAACAAAGAATAGTAATTAATTAATGATTAATTAGTTATTCTTACATAAAAATAAGATAAATAATGATTTATCTATTTATTTCTCATGATTGGGTCAAATTTAATAAGGAATAATAATAAAACAATGGTCTAATTAATTATTCCTAGAAGAAAATCAAATAAATAGTGATTTATTTAATTATTTTTCACGGGTTTAACTATAAATTACTTAATAAAGGTGGCTTATTAGGTAATTTCTCACAATGAAAGCAATTTTACTATGGTAAAATTAGTTTTACATGGTGTACTTCAATTCATCTAGTAAATTAGGCTAGATGATCAATTTTTTGGTGATAACATGGAGCACATGGCCTGTTTGAGAGCCACGAACACCTACTAAGCTACATCAGTCCAGAGAAATGATTTTTTCTTGAGAATATTAGTGAGGGATATAGCAATGCGACCATAATTGTAGACAAATTTGCGATAGTAGCCAATGAGACCCAAGAATCCCCTCAAACTCTTCAAGGTTTTTGGTTGGGGCCAATATTGCATTGCCTGTATCTTTCTTGGATCAACCCTCACTCCTTCACGACCCACAATGTGTCCCAAATACTCGACTTATTCCACGCCAAAAGAGCACTTGGAAAATTTGACAAATAATTTGTGATTCCAGAGCAGTTGCAAGATCAAGTCTACATGTTGAAGATGTTTGTCCCAGGTTAGGTTGTAGATGATAATGTCATCAAAGAAGACACAGACAAATTTTTAGAGATATGGTTTCAGCAGGTGGTTCATGAGGCTTTGAAAAGTAGATGGAGCATTACAAAGACCAAATGGCATGACCAAGAATTCATAATGGCCTTCATGAGTTCGGAAGGCAGTCTTGGGAATGTCTACTTCCTTCATGTGTATTTGGTGATAGCCAGAGCGAAGATCTAGCTTGGTAAAGAATTGAGCACCATATAGTTCATCAAGAAGATCATCAACAATCGGAATAGGAAATTTGTCTTTGACAATGATCTTGTTGAGGGCCCGAAAGTATAGACACATGCACCATTCTTCATCTTTCTTTAGCACCATGACCACTGGTGATGAATAAGGATTAATGTTGGGATGAATAACAATAGCTTCGAGGAGTTCCTCAATGATTTTTTCAATTTTATTCTTTTGGGTAAAAGGATATCGGTATGGGCGCACATTAGGCAGTTGGGTCCCTAGGACCAAAGGGTTGTTATGATCATTTTCACCCCTAGAGGGTGGAAGCTCTTTACATTTGTCAAATACTTGTTGGTGGTAGTCTAAGACCTATTGCATCTCAGGATGAATATGAGGAGTAGTGGATTCAATGGCCTAGATGGCGTTAAATTGGGCAATGACTCCGTGATGGCCCTTTTTCAAAAGATTTTCCATGCGATGTGAGATGATGATAGTAGGAGCACCTGCCTGTAGTCCATGTAATGTATGAATGTGGTCGTTCTGCTTAAAGCTCGTATATAACTCTTGGAAATCCATTGTGATCGGGTCCAATGTGTGAAATCATTCAACACCCAAGACAATGTCACAACCACCCATTTCAATAGCAAACATGTGGGTCTTGAGGTGGTAGTCTCCCATCTGAAGTTTAATATTTTCATAGTGGCCTTCACATTTCATGGTCCCCCCATCAGCAATAAGGACATGGAAATTAGAGTCTGCCCGCACAAAACAATGAACAGCTTCAGCAACTTGATTATGGATAAATTTATGAGTGATGCCACTATCAATCAATACCACTATTGGTCGGTGTTTAAGAAAGCCTCGAATTTTGAGAGTTTGAGGCGAACAAATGCTCGCCAAAGTGTGTAGTGAGATAACTGGTTCATCTGGCATAGCTGTGAGATCATTGTTAGGTTAGGTTTCCTCAACTTCATCCTTGGGCCCTGAACCTGGGTGGGACACCCCTTGGCTACGAAATTTGGACGAGTGGACTGGGCAGCTAAGGTGAGTTCCACCTCGACGGCGTTTTTGCAGGCGTCCATCCACGTAGCTGGGTGGTGCATCCAGACATGGACTTCGTTGGCTTCTTTGAGACCACTAATGAAACACTCCAAGTAAAAGTCATCTCCTAGATTGTCAATTCTGATGACCAATGTCTCAAAGGCTGCAATGTAGTATTTTATTGTGCCTGTTTGTCGAAGCTTAGTGAGACAGCCCAAAAAAATAGATTCCATTTCAAAGCAGTCACATAGGGCTTTTGAGAACATGTACCAAGTTATGTTCCTGGGATAACATTTCTGATGCCACTGCCACCATTGCCATCTCTGTTGGTCCAAGTATAGGGCTCCCACACATAATTTAGTTTGATCTTCATAGATATCATTAAGGGAGAAATATTGTTCCATTTGTGCTACCCATACTGCAGGATTAGAGCCATAAAATATGTACATGTACAGCTTGGGTGGTCAAGGGTGGGAATGTTGGTGATTTCCATGGAAGTGAATGTGATGACTATATTTTCCTTCGATGTGTCCATCAACACTATGCTCCTCCCAATGAGACCTCTACATCATATTGGTGAGCAGTGAAAGTTGTGAGGTAATGCGGTCCATATTTCACTGGAACTCATCCAACCTTTTTTCAGGGCTCTCGATCTTCTTAGAGGCCATGACTTGAGATCCGGTACCTACCATACACAAACCCTGGTCAATTAATTAATAGTAGTCTTCTTGGAAAGAGGCCGAGCTCAAGAATATATTGGCAGGGGTCACTTGAAGTCACATCGGGAAAATTTGGGACCCCCAGAAAATTGAGGCTGATAAGTGAATGGTACCACTTCGATCAGCTCGTCATCCTGAAGCTTATGGGGTAAGTCTCTTGCAAGCGTCCTGAGATTTTAACTTTGAAAGGTAAAGATATGAGATTGGTCAAAATATGTTAATATGTGGAGGCTAGAGGATATGAGGTAGTGTATATGAGGTAGTGTTGAATAGGATATGGTGTTTATTATTGATGCAACACCAACATTATCATTTCAAATCAAGAATGTGACCCATGCATGAAAGGCACAGGCCATAAGGCGACAACGCTAAGAGAAGTGTTTAACACGCGTAGGCCTTTTCTAGTATTTATTGCAGGTATATCATATAAAATGATTGTAGTGATAGTGCAGGGATTACACTACACGATAAGCAATATAAACTCTTAGATGGATTCCCTTTGCGAACGATGTACATAAAACGAGACCAATAATCTATGTGGTATATTATACAACGGTTATCACCTTAATGTAATACAAATGCAAGCCACAAGTTTAATCCTCAAAGGTCACCATGTCAAGTGCACAAGTGTTAGGGGATTTAAACCCCAACCTTGATCTCTATGCTAGTGACAAAGCGCTTGGGAAGGCATTAGGGCACATGAGTTAAGTCGACGAACTAATTTTCATGTCTTAGAGCAAAGGGAAATTAAGATTCCAATTGCAGAAGTGATTGTTCATCGCTTATGTCTAGTACTGCATGGATGCTTTACTTCAACCAAATGGCTAAAGGGACTCAAAGACATGGCACAGATTATCGCTATGCCTCTAGACACAGCAAGATAAGGAAGTTGCATTCAACACTTTTTCATGGATGATAATGGGTCTATGAATGAAAATATAAGTGACGAATCCTAACAAGACCCTGCAAAATCCACCTACTCTGATCACACCGTCATACAAAAAGGGACTATACAGGGGTCCAAATTGATGTTTTACTTTTAGTTAATTTGTCATGTTTCTAGAAATATTCTTTGTCTCCCTATCTATATGAATAGTGTTATTTGTTTGTAGGTGGAGGATGTTGATTTGCATGGAGAAAGCTAGGGTTTCTTACAAGAAGATGTGCAATTAGGATTTCAGCAAATAGGCGAACTGAACCCACGTAGCTTCCTGAAGCATTTTGTCAACCTTGATGGCAAGTGCATCAATAGGCAAATGGACAGTTCACAAGACAAATGAATATCGCCACCCGATTCACCAACCCGTACAATTTACCATATCATTGCAACAACATTTAAAACAAGCATCAGGGTTTCCAACAACATTCTTTATTCTCCACACAATTTCTCTGCTATCAAATTGTAAATGTTTCTCATCATAATACCAACAACCTTGCTGAGATTGATTCAAGAATGTAATAATCACTAGACGAGAGAGAACGTTGAGGGAGCTCAAGAGTTCTAAGGGTAGGTCAAAGGTCACGATAGGTGAACAGTCACCTCACTTATATAAATGTATCCTCA
Organism: Pinus tabuliformis; assembly: GCA_031772625.1. Lineage (NCBI taxonomy): Eukaryota > Viridiplantae > Streptophyta > Pinopsida > Pinales > Pinaceae > Pinus > Pinus tabuliformis. Next base: position 583,449,577 of record CM062808.1, on the reverse strand, counting down.
TACCTCATTAAGGGGGGACTTTTAGCACTTGATCTCGAAGCTAGTAGTAGATAGTTGATTTGTGCTTGAGAGATAGAGGCGCTTAGCTCTTAGCATCTAGTAGAGTGAGTTGTGGTGAGACTAGGGTTTTGCATTAGATAATGGTATGAGTAGCCCATGTTCAACTATTGGGATTTGATGAATTGTAAGATGTGTACTTATATTTGTAGCAACAATAATCAAAAGTTCTTTATTTTGGAATTGATTCCCATGCTTACTCATAATGGTTGTATTGGTTTTCTGGTGTTCTCATTGTATTTGTATGTATGCTTTCATACTGGAAATATGTTAACGACTAGTTTGTAGTTTTTGCCTGTATCTTTTCTTTTGAATACGTGATTACTTATTCCATGCCATGCTAGTGACATATTGTAAACTAATTTGTAATTAACTTCTGGCATATTCTTGTTTATGTATGCCTGAGGTGGTATGGGCTCACTTATCCTTCTCGTGGCATACTTCTTCTTATGGTTGTTGTGACTTGCGTGTACCTCTTTATGTAGTTTATCAATCTTGGGATGACCTTGTTTCATTGTCTAAGCATTTAATTCTTGTCCTCACTCTAACACATTTTCATTTGACAGCCAAGAGCGAAAACATTCATGGTGGTAATCGGGCCCACATACCGGATGGGGCTCCTATCCCAAACTGTGTGAGGTCTAATTGGGACTTCACACCAGGGAGACCCCCTAGCCGTTGGTGGCATCCATCACCAACAACAGGTCCAGTTAACCTTGTTCAACTCATTAGCAGTTAATCTCATCCACATCATCGTCATCAAGGAGTCCATATCGTTAACAAGGAAGTCCACATCATCATAAAGGAGTCCATATTATTAAGAGATCCACATCATAAATAATTCCATTTCATACATCATTATCAAGGAGTTTGCATCATCAAGGAATCCTCGTTATCAAGAAATCAATAAATTCGCATTATCAAGAACATCAATGGGTTCATATCATCATCAAGGACATCAAAGAGCCCATATCATCGTCAAGGAGTTCAAATCATTAAGAAGTCACATCATTTAGGAGTTCATCATCCATATCGTTATCGAGAAGTTGACCTTGTCTAAGTCATCATCAAATATTACACATCATTAGTGATGATAAAAGAAATAAAATAAGTACAAAATATTTATCTTTTGAGAACATGAAAGCTCAATTGTAATCTTTTAGCCTTCTTGCATTCAATCTACAAATCAGCCTCATCCTCAAGATGTCAAATATTTTAGGAGCTAGGCTTTCTTTTTCTTAAGCAGAAGTAATTAATCCATAAGCCCTAGACTTTCATCACTATCCCTAGATAGGGTTATCAATTTATTGGTTAGGGTTTTAGCTCCAAACCCTAATTATCTTTCAAGTTAGGATAGGGTTTACAAACCCTAACATCAATCAAACCTATGGATTTTGAGAGACATTCATTCTTGCATTGTTTTTCTACCACATCATTTTTGCTATCAATCTTAGGGTTTTGTCCATAAACTCTGGGTCATTCCCTCTTAAAAGCTTTACTAGTCTTTTACAAATTCAAATCATTTCAATTATCCAAACGCTGCAATGTTATTCATATCGTAATTATAAAAACAACATTGTTAAGGTATTCAAATCATCCTTCATATGTAACAGTCTTTCACCTTCCAAGTTTCACTTCAGAAACAACAATTTTGGATAATATTCCACAAAAGTTAATAATATATGCCATAATAGTTAGGTCAGATCCTATTGAATGTCGTCATTCTTTTGTGTATATAACAGAGCCACAAAATCTCAAACTTGGAGTAGACTTGATTACACAAAGATAAAGTGTTTTAGAAATTCACATATCATGTTGAGATGCTCAAACTTAGTCTTCCTTTACAGTAATTTTTCCTTTTATAGAAATATTCTTTAAGAATTATTGGTACGCCTTCACTAAATTGAGCCATCAGAAGAGCATGGATCTTAACCTAGATACATTTGCTGAGAGATAAAAGATTCAGACTAGATTCTTGGATTACGGGACCTTCTACAGAGGCTCACACTCCTAAGCTTGGTCATGACATAATGTCATAACAATACCATCGCAAAGAGTTTGGATCACTTACCTTAGAAGGCTCAGATCAGATGCCACAGTGAGCTAGGATGCCTTCTCAATTTTTGCTTCATCACAATTCATAGATCAGACTTTATTGAACCCAGAATATGGTCATACCCCAGAGTAACAACCTTCGCATGATCTATAGGTATAAAATCTCAGGTTTGTAAATATAAACTAGTTGCATTATGACAAAGATACGTAGCTCGCATGAAAAAGTATGAATATTACAAAGAGGGTCTAACATATAGACTTCTACTTAATGCCATAAAACCCACCTAGAGAAACTTTGACACAAAACTCGCATATGGAGGGGTCACATAATTCGCAAATATCCATAGAATATAGGATACTCTGGTTCACAACATCCACCATAGGTAAGTGCTACAAATCTTGCAAATATCAAGGTAACTCGACCTAACCTCAACAAGGGTTTTGACCATCCTTTTTAGTATTCTAATTTTCACTCCAACCTTAAAAGAAAATTCATCACAAGATGTTAAGGAAAGTGCGAGGAGGATTTTTAAGAAATTTGGAAGGGAGCCTTAATAACTCACATGTCCATGCCACAGAGAGGCTAGTTTCAGGAAACTAATACCTCAATAGCTTAGTAATCTCAACTTTGCATTGAATGGCCCTTTCTTGCATTGAACACAGAACTTTAAGCTTCTTGTTCGGACTTCAATCTTGATCTTGTCACTCTTAGATGACAAACTTACTTGAATTTAGAGGCTTCCATAGGTTCGGTCCAGAGAAATATGCAAGCTTAGAGAGATGACTTGGATGGAAAACCTTTATCCTAGGCACTTATCATCCTAAGATTTTGCGGCCTAAAACCACAAACCTTTGCAACTTGAACCCTACCTTATCTCAAACATGTTTTTTGTGGTTATACCCTTAATTTTAAATTGTAATTACTTCACTCTATTTTAGGACAGTTCGACCTAGACTTGGCCTTCTCTTCCAACGATCACAAGGGACTCAACCTTCTGTTGTGGTAAAAACACAACCCCCCCCTTATTCACTTAATACTCATTATGGGGACCCTTTGATTGAATGGTTGGTCAGATTACCATTTTATTTTGAGAATTTGGATTGCCTAAATGAGTTTGTTTTGTTCTTATCTTCATAGCATAACTCGTTTGACCTCATTTGGACATTTGGTTTGTAAATGGTGCTTAATTCAAGAATGGATGTTTTTCATCGCTTTGGCCTTGTAGGATGTACATAATGTACATTACTTTTTGTTTTATTTTATCCCTCACATAGCCCCCGAGACCAAGCTTCAATGTTAAAGTGGCTTTATTATTTCAAAGTAATATTATGGATAAATCCTTTATATTACAAGTGGCTAGTTGTTTTGAAACACAAACATCTAAACTTCATTCATAAATTTAATACAAGTGGCAATCAGACTATTATATATATCAGACTTACACGTATCAGAACCCTGGGTCTTCTAGATATTGGGGAGCCTCAACCCAAAAGTTGTGATATAAGCCCTTCCAATATCCAAGGCCTTCATCTTATGCAACAAATGGTTGTAGTTTATGCATATCACAAAGATCACATATCGAGGTTACAATGTTTAAATGTTGTGATATATTAAAACCCCAATATGTCCCCACCTTTGTTCCACTTCATAAATAATTTAATGAGGTTTAATAAAGGGCTTACACAAAATAATTGTTTCACAGTCATGATTTGTGATCTCTGCCTTCCACGTCACCCAGAAACTTTATGCCGGGGTTGTTGAGTCCCGACCTCCAATATAGCAATCCCGCTGATATCCAAATATGTCAGTCCTTCCAACTTTCGATAATCATCTCCTCCGATAGCCGATTTCTGATATTGCTAAACCTCTGATCTATGATAAACCTCTCATATCGGGACTTTCCAATCAATTGTTATCCTTTCACACCTCTGATATCAAATCTCTAATTCACACCTCTTATACAATGGACTCAATAAAGGAATTTAATATAATATCGCGTCCGCCCATCCGCTCCATATCACAGCCTCGTGTATCATCATTTTCCGTTTGTTCCCATTGTTAAAACTATCAATATCCATTTCTCTGATACCACTCAGCTCTTGCCACTTGTCACTTCGAGCGGCCGTTGTCATATTAATTGAAAAAATGCTTGATTTTTCTAATGGTTTTGGGCATAATTAGAGTTTGTTTTCGTATTATTGTTTTCGCTATTTTTATGGCTAACTCTAATTATTTCTTCTGTTATAACATAAATTTCCAATTAAAGTGAGTATTGAAACAGATCTCAACGATCACCAACAAAATTCCTCTATATGGTAAAGGGATATTGTGATAAAATAAAGTTGTTGAATCAATTGTTCCTCACCTGTCGATTCAAAACAAGCAGGCGATAAGCGAGATCATCCTTTTGTGCACAAACCAAATTGGGCAATCCATTTCACTGTGCTCATCTACATTTTGGCCACAATTCCAACTAAACCCATCTATGTTATAATTAACTCGACTGTGGATAGATTTGGGGAAACTATTAATATTTCCACTGTGTATAAATATTGATCTTTGATTGTGAGAAACGGATTCAAATTTGAAAGAAAAGAGGCCAAATAATGCTTGGGATTACAACCTGTTTGTAAGGAGGGAGTTTGTGATTCATTTACACTATTGTAGTGAGAGTCGATCCATCTTTGCAGACAGGGAATTAATTTTAGAGGTAGCAGAAGACTTGCACTACTGTAACTCTCTATTGTTTTATGTAAATTGATTCATCTTTATAATAATATTTGTTTATGTAATTAGTTTCATAGCACTACTACTTTCTCTGTTATTGGAAGTAAATGCTTCAGTTTTTAGGTATCATTTCTGGTGTATGAGTATGTATGTGGCTTTTCCGCACTAATGTTGACTATTTATTGAAATGCTCATTTAGAATATGGTCAAGCTATCTTGCAGGGTTATTCAGAAATGAGATTCGAAACTGGAACTTGTATAAGGATAGAATTTTATCTCCTTAAGTTTCTAGCTATCTAACAACTTAATCTTATAGATGTCTTGTTTCATACATGTCATTTATTTGAACCATTTCAGTATTGTGGCATGAACCTTTTGGTCCTTATGCATATGTTGTATTAGGAGTTGGATTTATTTACAGTTAAGTGTCTAGTAACTACTTATTAGGCATTTAGTTGTTCATAATTGTTTTAACAAGGATTAGATCTTTGAACTATTTCTTTCATCTAGTTCCTTCATTATATTTCAATTCCTACACGCTTCTTTTCCCATCCTTTTAACTTGCCCTTGATTGAGAGAATGACTAATCCTTCTTTCAATCGAGATAGGTCTAGGATTATATGCATCTTATATTATACTTTGCATTTAGTTCTACTTTCCGCATTCTAGAATTCCCCTCATACAGGGGTAGTATTTAGAGTGGTTTGGTTGAGCCCCAGATCATCTTAAGGATCACTTTCTTTCCTGATCAGGAAGAGGGTTGATCTAATGTCTCTTCTCTATTGGTAGGTGAAAGTCATCTTTTAAGTCAGTGGAGATAGAGAGAAGGTAACTCGACCTAGTTTAACCAGTCAGAACCACCATTTAAACAAAAAAGGAGCTGCTCTAAGTTCCCGACCGGGTGGTCTCCCTTATAATGTTGTAAGCAGAGATTTTCGAGCCTTCAACATTTTTGGCGCTAGAAGGAGGGCCAATGAATGTTTTTTTTCTATATTTTTCTATTTAATATGGCCCCATGTAAAGGATTTCCTTGGAGTTGATTTTTTGGACCTCATCCAAAAACCACTCCAATAAATGCAGTCAAGATCCTATATCGGGTAAAATATAATGGTAAGACATCTTCTTTTATTCATCTCCTTCAATTTATCTTAAGTTGCAATAATTTCAATATTGATGAAGATATTATTTGCAGAATATTTACTCTAAATTTGATAGGAAAAGCCAAAGACTAGTGCTTGTCACTTCCAGTTGCCTTTTTACGTAGTTGGGACGAATTTTCGAAGATTTTCTTTCATGCATTTCAGGAATATGACTACAAAAAATTGTGTGATCAGTTAAAAGGATTGTATAGGATGGAAGGTGAGACTTTGGATATGTTTTATGTTAGATTTAAATAAATTTTAATGCAGTTCTGGGCCAAAGATTTACCTCCTCAATTCCAATTGATTGGATCGTTTAGGCATTTAGTGTCTCCATCATGTGATAACTATCAAGAACCATAAAGTATAGCCTTTGTTGATAGTGATGCACTTGCTCAAAATGACAATTTCGATCCTTCGCAAATTGAAATTACAATTGATAATGCCATAAATGCTCCAAATTTACATAATGTTGATCAAATAGAATTTCAACAAAATGCATAATCTATTATCAGCAACCAACAACAACTAAATCAGCAGCAATTAAATCAACTAGAGAATGTCGACAACGCACAATCTACCGCTGAAATTAATTCACAATCTGTTGATAATAAATTGCAAATGATGGAGCAGTCAGCAACAATTTGCAAATCAATCAAATATATGAAGAATCTGAATTGTCTATTTTGGAAAATCAGAAATCATTTATGCATAGAGAAACCTTCAGGTATATATCTTCAACTTCCTATTTTTCTCTCTACCCTGATATCTTTAACAATATTAGTTTAATTCATAATCAATCAACAGCTCCTTTGGATACAAATTTAATATTAGAAAACAGAGGAACTAATTTTAATAATGAATTATTAATTTCTGATATTGATAGAGAAAATTTAATTAGTAATTCAATCAACAAACCTGAAGATTCTCTTAACTTGATATTCAATCACTTGTCTGGTTCTGATTTATTTAATTCAGAGGAAAAGAACACTTATGAAGTTACTTATGATGATGACTTGGAAAATGAAAACACTCAACCTCTTTTCTCTTCGGAAATGATTTTGTTTGATTCCTTAGGTGAATCTATTTTGAAGATAAAGAGAATTTTAATCAATGGTTAGTTCTAGTCCATTCTAATTTTCAAACGTTCAATCATCCTATTAATTTTTGTATTGAAGAACCTATCCTAATTTTTTATTCCTATGATAATGAAATGCCATTTTTGGATCATAAGCTTGAAATCTTCCCATTCCCGCAAAAGAAAGAAAACAATGAGTTATATTTTATAATTTTTATTGATGCTTGTGGGAAAGAAATCTTCGCAAATGAATCCCAACCATGTTATAACATTATTTGTAACATAAACATATACTACAAATTGCCTTTTTCTCATTCTTTCTGATTACATTTCTTTCTTTATTGAATTTTATTTCTGATTTTTTGAATACTTTGCATTGGCATTTTGAACAACATTACACTAATTTCTCCTCTAATGCATTGATCAGCACAGGTGCAGATCTATCTCAGAATTTCAATTATGAATATCGAATACTTATCATTTTGAGATTATATTTGATGTTTATGTTTTCCCAATTTTCTGATTTTCAAATTAATTATTCATTAATGTTGACACTTGAAAGTTCATCGCCAACTAATCCCTTCAGGGATCTTCCACATTGCTATCCACCCAATTCTTTTGAAAATAAGATTTCTTATTTCTCTTTTTCTTTACAACAACCTTTCATTTGCAAAGATTTAACATTTAATATTGGTTTGTTGTTTCCTCTTTATTTGAATTCTTTTCAAACATCTAAATCACATCCTTATTTTGATGACCCTATAGACAGATGTTTGGAAGAATTTTAGGGAAGGGATTTTGTAAATAGGTTGCTTCTTGTACATACATCGGTATTAGATGTATATAATATATTCAGTTTTATTTTTGTTGGTATATCTATGATTTTTTTATTGATGTTTAATTTACAAATTCATGCAGATAATAAGATGCTTGAATGGTTACATTGGCAGCACGAATTTACTTATTCTTAGTCTACTTCTTAGATTAGGATTAGGTGTAGTTTAGAAGTTAGTTTAAATTAAATAAGAAGAAGGTTTTGAACTTTGATAAATACATGCGAGAGGATGAAGATTCATCAAGTAAAGCTATGATCAAATTCTCCCAGGTACACATTTACATGCTCATTTCCATTTGTTCTTAGTTTTCTAGAATTTATTTTCTCTTTTAGTCATTTTTTCGTTTCTTTCTTATATTGTGTTGTTCTTTTGGCAGGTATTGGCTTGAGTTAGAAGATAATCTTTTACCAATAAAGTAGTTGTGACAAATATTAATGCTAAAAGGAGCAATTTTAGAAAAATTAAAAACTCATGCAGGGAGATTTCCTTTACTTCTGAGTTTTTCTTATCATCCTTCTTATTCTATTTCGAGATATGGTTATTCAAAGTTACACATTTTAAAGCGAGGTTTGATAAAGGAAATAACATTCCTGTTAAATTCTCATATGCAAATTTTAATCACAACTCTCCATTTAATTAGAGAATTTATTTAAATAAAAGTTATGAAAAACAAACTCACCATGCGAGACAACATTTCATATGCTTGACATAATGCAAAGAACATAACAAGATATGTATTGCTTATATAAAGATATTTCATATCTTGTTTCACTTGAGTTTTGTTTATTTCATGATTTTGCTTGCAGTAGGTTTGCTTCTATTTTAATTTTTAGTTTGGATTGCTTTTCTCTTGTCTCTTGGTTGGATTTGTTTCCACAACGTTTCTTGGTCCCTTTTTGCAATCCCCTTGTATGCAGATTTCACCTTTGTTTGGGATTAATCCTGGTGATATTACAAACCTTTCAGTTGGAGGGCCTTTTCCACCCATCTTTGGTTTAATACTTGGGAACTTTTTACTCTTATCTAATGGAATCCATTAGTAAAGGAAGAATAAAGGGAAGATCATTAAACTGCTATTTTTTCAGCTCATATTGAAGTTTTGATATTGTTATCTTCTATTAGTATTTGAATGCTCTCTTACCTTAATACACATAAGAAAACTATTTTACAATAAGCCATATCTTGAAACAGATACTAAGGTTACAAAAGAAACACACCAGTTTAGTATTCTATAACTCTTCCATGTCATCCTATCTCTTAAGGAGAGGAATTGTCTCCCCATCTATTAGCACAAATTATCAGAGTATAAATTAAAAGTTGTGTGAAAAACCTGAAAGATAGGGGGTCTCTGTAATGAGCCAACCTACCATGATCATGGGCTTTGATTGTTATGACATTATCATATCTGGTCACCAAGCCAGGATAATGGCTCACAACACTTCGTTGTAAGACAAGAGGTCTCATCACAAGCCGGCTTGTTCATGACTATCAACACTTGTGAATGGCATTGTCATATTTGGTCACCAAGCCAAGACAATGGTTTTCAGAGTTTTAATAAAATAGGTTTCCTCTGAAATATTTAAACATAGATGGGATACTGACATTTCCTTTGGGCTAAGAGGTAACCCTGTCAAGGCTATGGATGCCTGCTGGCAGCAGTGGCTCTACCTATGACAATGAGAGTTCATCTTTCTACTAAACACAATGCTAAAATTTTGTCCTTTAGTTTATGTTGTCATTAATTAATGGTTATTGTAAACATGATCTTACTCTTATGATTTTTACAAGAGATGTTCAAAATGATTAAACTCTATTTTGAGGGATTTCATAGAGTCTGAATCTTAGCATTTTGATTTTATTCAACCTTGCTCCTTTTCCTTTTGGGATTTCATTAATAATAAACTAGAGATAACTGTTTCTTCCTAGTGTGTCGCCATTGTTGTGGTAAAAACACAACCTCCCCCCATTATTCACTTAATTCTCATTATGGGGACCCTTTGATTGAATGGTTGGTCATATTATCATTTGATTTTGAGAATTTGGATTGCCTAAATGAGTTTGTTTTGTTCTTATCTTCCTATCATAACTCGTTTGATCTCATTTGGACATTTGGTTTGTAAATGGCGCTTAATTGAAGATTGGATGTTTTTCACCGCTTTGGCCTTGTAGGATGTATATAATGTACATTACTTTTTGTTTTATTTTATCCCTTACATAGCCCCCAAGACCAAGCTTCAATGTTAAAGTGGCTTTATTATTTCAAAGTAATATTAGGGCTAAACCCTTTATATTACAAGTGGCTAGTTGTTTTGAAACACAAACATTTAAACTTCATTCATAAATTTAATACAAGTGGCAATCAGACTATTATATATATCAGGCTTACACATATCGGAACCCCTAGTCTTCTGGATATCGGGAGCCTCAACCCAAAAATTGCAATATAAGCCCTTATGATATCCAAGGCCTTCATCTTATGCAACTTTTTTTTGTAGTTTATGCATATCACAAAGATCACATATCAGGGTTACAATGTTTAAATGTTGTGATATATTAAAACCCCGATATGTCCCCACCTCTATTCTGCTTGATAAATAATTTAACAAGGTTTAATAAAGGGCTTACACAAAATGATCGTTTCACAGCCATGATTTGTGATCTCCGCCTGCCACATCACCCAGGAAACTTTATATCAGGGTTGTTCATTCTCGACCTCCGATATACTAATCCTGTCGATATCCAAATATGTCAATCCTTCCAACTTCCAATAATCATCTCCTCCGATTGATGATTTCTGATATTACTAAACCTATGATCTCCAATAAACCTCTCACTATTCATATCGCAATTCTCATATCAGGACTTTCTAATCAAATGTTATCCTTTCACACCTTCGATATCAAATATTCGATTCACACCTCTGATGAGCCCCAAAAATGGACAATTATTTGGGCTCATTCAACCTCCTAATTTGACTTAATCCACCATTCTCATTAGTTTATTGCATGTTTTTTATTATATTTATGTTAATAGAGTGAATTTGGTTAGTCATTATGCCAACAAGTCTAATGGGTGCTTTGTGTAGCCTTTTTGGTCAACTTGGAGACAAAATTGAAGGTCTTAATGAGCACTTGGCAGCCAAATTCGTGGGAGAACAAGCTAGAGGATTTGTAGGAAGGTGTCCCCTTCATTTATGGGCCCTTACCTCGAATTCACCACCATCAGCTCGAAGTTCAAGGGCCACCGAATCAATCAACACAAGGGCAGCCAAGCAAGTCAAGTAGGACTGCTGTTAACTCCAAGTTTTGGGCAGCCGAGTCCCTAAATTCTAGGAGGACTGTTGGGTCCTCAAATTGTATAAATAAGAGGGCTTAAGACCTCATTTCAGTTAGTCAATTTGGTTAGCCAGTTAGTCATTTTGTTTTAGCCATTAGTTAGCTAGTTTGTAGTTCGATTTTTATGCAATAGATTAGCTTTGCTTTCAGCTCATGTTCAAGTTCTTCTTGTGGACAGTTTTGATGTAACTCTTCATTTCTTGATCAATAAAGATGAATCCAGCTTTGCACCAGCTCTAAATCTCTCTTAGGAGGCTGTAGCTCTTGGGGTTGGGCCCATCTCAAGCGCCCAGTACCTCCCTTGTTTGTCTTTATGTGTTTTGCTGCATTCTGAGAATAAAATCTGCTATTTTGTTTTGTTATTTAGTTTTTTTTTTTTTACGAGTAAAATAGCTTTTCATGCTCAGGTTTAGTTGATAGGTTGTTAACAGAAAAAGCATCAAGAAAATGGCCAACAAACACCTGTGGTTTCACCTCTCCCTCAGTGGGATCAGGAGCTGTGACTAGGATGACTTTGCTGCCCACAAAAACACTGATTTTGCTTTGCCATGCAATCACTAGTGTTTGATTTTCATGTGTAGAAGTTGGTTACAAGTTCAAAACTTTCATTTGCTTATTTGCATGAGTTAAAATACATGGTTTCATTGCAGGTCACACTTCTGTTCATTCTCTTTACTAACAACTAGCAAATTAGGTCAATGTAATTAGGTCTTTGAATTCATAAGTCTTTGTTGGTTCAGATTGGAAAACGACTTGCAGAGCACCTGTACCACTCCTTCATCTACTTATTCTCCATCAGCACCATCCACTCCACCCTCTACTTAGAACCCTTGCTTCACGTTTGCCATTCGCTCCCAAAACCCTAATTTTTGTGCAACATTGCTTCACTCTCCCTTGAACAAATTGAACCATCCTCGCCATTCCTTAGCTCCATCCATCAATTCCTAGGCCACTTCAGACCCCTATCCTACCTCCATATCCACTCATGCATCTTCCCTCACTCACCCATGCTCCAAAATCCCATTTCAGAACATCCTGTAGAAATCTCTGAACATCCTGTAGGATCCCCTGCAGACATCCTGTAGAAGCCTGCAAACTCGGTTGCCGAGCACCTGAACGTTGTGGACTTCTGTGGAATGACGTTTTGGATCCCTTGGAACCTTTCCTAGCCCTCCTGACCTTTCCCAAGCTTTCTTTCCCTTCGAACTACCCCTGCACAGTCAAACCCTAATAAGAAACAAAATCATAATAACTCCAACCACTTAAGCAAAAATACAAAAACAATGTTCTTTTCAGTAGAAGTAGTTTAAATTCATGCATCTCATATCACTAGAAGTAATGGCATCATTTCTAGAAGTTTGCACTCCCACCATTGCATCATAGAGATTAGACTAGTCAGATTAGGGTTTACTAGGGTTTCCATGTTTTGTTGGCTTTCAGTTCATTCTTGCAAAGTAGGTTAATTTCCTTTCAGATAGTCTTCGTTCATCATTTAGAAAGCTTCTTCTGAGAACATATAGAAGTTGGCTTGAGCCCTAGCGGACTTGTGCCAGCTGACCAAGTGACAGCTGCGACAAGAGCTAGTACTTGTGCATACAGCACCGTCGCTTCCAAGTTTGTTACGAACTACCGGGTTGATAAAATTAGAGATAGGAAGCTCCAGGAGTTGTAGCATTATTGCTACAATACTGGAGCCCACCAACCTCCGATATAATGAACATAGTTACCAATCAAACGAGAAAATTACCTAGTACCCATTTTTTTAAGGTCACAAAAAATCACTCGATTTTGAAAAATGGTGATTTAGAATACACCTTTTTTTAGCATATTTTTTGCACTTTAAATTTTTTTATGTATCAAGTATGAACAATTTTTTTACATGTTAGTGATTTTCATGCTGATTTTGAAAAGTGTTGATGCAGCATCAACACATTTTTTTAGAGGGCTTATTTTTTACACTTCAAATTTTTTTATGTATCAAGTGTGAACTCTTTTTTTTTGTTAGTGATTTTCATCTTTATTTTGAAAAAGTGTTGATGAGCATCAACCCTTTTTGTTTAGAGCGCTTATTTTTTACACTTCAAATTTTTTAATGAATTAAGGGTGAATATTTTTTTCAAATGTTGGTGATTTTCATGTTGGTAATAAAAACAAAAAACAAAAAACAAAAAAAATTAATTATAAAAAACGAAAGACCTATAAAAACGTAAAAATAAGAAACCAAAATTAACCTATTAAAAAAAAAAAAAATATATATATATATATATATATATATATATATTAATGAAAAATAAAATAAAATAAATGATTTTTTTTCAAAAAATATATATAATTTAAAGAAAAACAAATTAAACCAAAAAACATATCTAAAACCATTTTTTTAAAGTTTAAAAAAAATGATAATTATTTTTAAATAATAATAATTTTTCAGATTATTATTATTGTGATGGTATAATCTTGAGAGATACATATACCTATATCAAAATAAATAAATAGCATTTTTCCAAAGCATGTTAAACCTACAAGTACTAGAAATCAAAGCATGAAGGAAAATAATTCAAAACTTTAGGGTAGAAGGATATATAAGGGATGGAGTCCTAAGAGTCCCTAGAAAATAAGTCTTTGACTTCAAATTTTTCCATCTTGTTCTTCTTTGGTGGTCTTTCATCAACAACATTTGCATGTTCCCTTTCTCTCTTCTTATTTCTTGAATTATCAAGACAATTGCTACTATAGGGGATAATGAAAGCAGTGTTTTGATGACAGAATTCTGAAAGCATGTCTAACTTCCCTTCACTCCCCCTAAAAGTCTCTTACTAATATCCCTCTAGAGGACCTTGGGATCTGCCCAACAAGTCCTGATTTCATTTCATTTTTGTGAAACATTAAGTCAAAGTTTTGGCTTTCTCCAGGTGCACACATGTTAGACTCCTTGGTCCGTGTTTCAAGACGGGTCGAGGAACGAAGCGTGTGCCCTTGTGGTGGGCCGTGTGCACCTGCGCGCTCGTGGTGTTGGTTGGCGGACCGTGTGCACCTGCGCGCTCTTTGATAATTATTTTTATAATTAAGTTTAAAAAAAATAATAATAATAATTTAAATAAACAAAATTAAAAGTTAAAAGTAAAATAAAATAAAAATTTAAGAATTATTTTTTTAGATTAAAATTATAAAAATAAAAAAAAATAACATAAAATTGCGAGGATCGTAAGGAAGCATAAGGCGGATTCAACCTTTAGGCTTTTAAATACCATCTGGAGCTCCCTTAGATCTGTAAAAGACTAAGTGGACCCCAAGAATATGAAGGGTGTTTACATTATCCCATGCTCTTGTGGGACTCTCTACATTGGTGAAACTGGTCGCTTGATTAATCAAAGGATTCGTGAGCATGCCGCTGACATCAAGCATGGCAGGACCCGCTTCTTTGCTTTGGCAGAGCCTACAGATAAATCTAGGCATCACATCTGCATTGAGGATGCGACCCAATAATTTGAATAGAGATGATGGTTGGAATATTATTAGAAGTTGGGTCCCTCTCCTAACCTCTTACTTTTTTAGGCTTCTTTTTGGGACTTATCTTGTTTGATTATTTATCTATGTAGGTATTGGCATCCTTTTTATAGTATTTGTTGTTGATTTATTCTTCTTTAGAGTTTATTTTCTTGAACTTTCGTGTTTTTTATGTATTTTATCATCCTATTCGTTCTAAACTCCTTTTAGTATTCTTGTTATTTGTTTAATAAGCCTTAGCCCCATATTTTATTGTTGACCATGTTTTATTTATTGATTACTTTTCTTTGAATAGAAAAGTAATATATATATATATATATATATATCTTTTGACTTGTGTATATTTTTGTTTTATTTTTTTTCATTAATTATTTTTAATTTAGTTTATTTTATTTCCATTAACTATTTTATTTATTAAATGATCTTGTCTCGATTAGGGCCTTGGCTCCTTTTTATAAATTTTTACTACCCTCCTTGGTTAGAGTTTGAATTTTTTTTAATTAATTTAAATATTATTTTTCAAAAACTAGTTGTTTAATATAGCGGTTACTTATTAATATTTGTTTTTAATAAATTAATAAACTAATATCATAATTTAAATATTATTTTTCAAAAACCAATAATATTTAATTTTAATAAATTAATTTAAATAATTTTTCAAAAACTAGCCATTTAATATAGCCATTACTTATTAATATTTTTTAATAAATTAATAAACTAATATCATTATTTAAATATTATTTTTTAAAAACTAGTCGTTTAATATAGTCGTTACTTATGAAGACTTTTAATAAATTAATAAACTAATATCATTATTTAAATATTATTTTTCAAAAACTAGTCGTTTAATATAGTCGTTACTTAATAATATTTGTTTTTAATATATTAATAAATTGATATCATAATTTAAATATTATTGTTCAAATATAGTCGTTACTTGAAATTATGTCTCTACATTGCTCTCTATTTAAGCCTTTGTCATGGTCTTCCTCTTCATCTGGTCCTGATGATGAACCACACTTGTTGGTTCGAAACACGTTGGCCAAAAATTTCTCTTATGTGATTTCTACCTAAAGACTTTGCGCATATATATATATATATATATATATATATTATTAAAAAAAATCTCCTCCCTCCACACCACCCCACTGCCTCCCTCCCCATGGCACCGCATCCCCCTTACTCCCCGCAGCACCGCACCCCTCCTCCCCTCCCAACTCCACCCCCTCCCTCACCCCCTTCTCCTCCCCACCCCCTCCTTTTTAATATTTTTATTTTTATTTTTATTTTTATATTTTTTAATATTTTTCTTTAAATTTTTATAATAATTTTTTTTTTTTAATTTTTAAATTTAAATATTTTTTTTAATTTAAATAGTTTTATTATTTTTAATTTTAATTATTATTTTTAATTGTTTTGATTTTTTTATTTATTTAAATGTTTTTTTGGTAATTATTTAACTTTTTTTAAATGAAGTTTTTATTTTTATTTTTATTTGTTATATTTAAATTAAAAATGGTTTTTTTCTTAAATTATATATATATATATTATTATTTCTATTTAAATTTTTCATTTTTACAAGTTAATTTTGTTTTTTTTTTAACATTTTTATGGTTTTTTTATTTTTTTATTTTTATATATTTTTTGACATTTGATTTATTATTTGTCATGAATCCTCCCATTGACACCCCTGGCTGGTTGGGCCTCAGGGTGGCCGCGGAATTTTTTTTATTTATTTTTATTTTTTTTAAGTTTTTAAATTTTTTTAATGTTGTATTTTATTTTGTAAATTATTTTATTTTTCTTATATTTTAATTTTAAATTTTTATTTTTTTATTTAATTTTTATTTTCTTTTTCTTTTAAATTTTATATGGTATGGTTAATTTTTTTTACATTTTATAGTTTTTTTGTCATTTCTATATATTTTTTATATTTGATATTTTTGTCATGTTTTATTACTTGTTATTATTTTTTCAATATTTGAATTTTGGTTTTCTTTTGTATTTTCATATTTTTTATTGTTTTTTTTCAATATTTGAATTTTTGTTTTCTTATATATATATATAGAGAGAGAGAGAGGGTCTATGTCGATACTTGTCCAGCAACCCAATCCCATTATGTGCAATTTGATAGTTGATTTTAAATTTTTCGCTATACTGAATCAAGCATGCCCCATAATGTGTTAATTTCATGGTTGGTCTTTAAGTTTTCATTACAATGGGTTGAGCTCCCCTACACTGCGTCTCAATTTGATGGTTGATTTAAAATAATAATAATAATAATAATTGCAATGTATCAAGTTGTCTTAAGCTAAGATTTTAAAATCGCTATACATTTAGCATTTTGAAAAAAAAAAAATTACTCTTGGTATAGTAACTCTTTCATTTAGGTGTTCATTTTTAAAGTTTTTTCAGTCATAAAATTTTTCCATAATGTCATACTAGAAATATTTTGAAAACTTAAGATTGTTTTGTAGTCATAATATTTGGTTTTAATTCCATGGTTGAAAATTTGTCAAGATTTTAATGTTTTTCTAAGTCGTGATATTTTATCTTTAATGGTATGGTTGAAAACAGTTATAAGCATTTTCTCTTAACACCATGCTTGAAAATTGTTGGAATTTTAAGGTTTTTCAAAGAAATGATATTTTAAATTTAATGTCATGCTTAAAAATCGTTGGAATTTTAAGGTTTTTCAAAGATGTGATAATTTATCTTTAATGTCATGCTTGAAACTTGTTGGAAATTTAAAGTTTTTCAGAGTCATAATATTTTATTTTTAACGTCATTATTAAAAAATGTTGAAAATGTAAATATTGAAAATTTACTCTGCAAAAAAAAAATGGTGATGCAAAATCAACACTTTTTATTTTTTGGTTGTTTTTTCATGTTTTTTGGGCTCGAGTACCCATTTTGAGGTAATAGTTCTTGTTTGATCGGTAACTATGTTAATGGACCCAATAGCGTTATTAAAGGAATTTAATATAATATCGCATATGCCCATTCGCTCCATATTGTAGCCTCTTGTATCGACGTTTTTCGTTTGTGCACATTGTTAAAAGTACCAGTATCTAGTTCTCTGATACCACTCAGTCTTGTCCACTTGTCACTTCTAGGGGCCATTATCATATTAATTGAAAAAGTCACTTGATTTTTCTATTGGTTTTGGGCATAATTAGAGTTTGTTTACATATTATTGTTTCTGTTATTTTGATGGCTAACTCTAATTTTGTTTTCTGTTATAACAAAAATTCCCAATTAAAGCAAGTATTGAAACATATCCAGTCTATCACCAACGAAATTCCTCCAGATGGTAAAGGGATATTGTAATAAAAGAAAGTTGTTGAATTGGTTGTTCCTCACCTATCGGTTCAAAACAAGCAGGTAACAAGCGGGATTATCCTTATCTACACAAGCCAAACTAGGCAATCTGTTTCACTGTTCTCATCTACATTTTATCCATGATTCCAATTAAATCCATCTATGCTATAATTAACTCGACTGTGGAGAGATTTGGGGACACCATTAATCTTTCCACCATGTATAAACACCCATCTCTGATTGTGAGAAATGGATTCGAATCTAAAAGAAAAGAGGCAGAATAATGCTTGGGCTTACAACCTATGTGTAGGGAGGGAGTTTTTTATTCATTTACATTATTGTAGTGAGAGCAAATCCATCTTTGTAGGCAGGGAATTGAGTTTAGAGGCAGCAGAAGATGGTGGGCTCCAGTATTGCAGCAATGATGTTGCAACTCCTCGGACTCCCTTCTTTATGTTTATCAACCCGGTAGTTCGTAACAAACTTGGAAGCGATGGTGTTGTATGCATAAGTACTAGCTCTTGCCGCAGGCTGTCACTTGATCAGCTGGCACAAGTCTGCTAGGAGCTTAAGCCAACTTCTATGAGCTCTTAGAAGAAGCTTTTAACTGTGATGGACGAAAGCTAACTCAAGAGAGACTAATCTACTTGCAGAAAGAAGTTGAAAGCTAAAAAGAAATGCAAACCCTAGTTTTACCGACTAACCCTACTTGTGAAAGAAAAGAGATGTAAGCTACTGAAATGGATGCCATTGACTATTGCAAAGGTAAAATGCATGTGTCTAAGCTACTTCTGAAGGAAAATATGGGAAAAGAATCTTTTTGTCTTTTTGAGTAATTTTGCAGAATTATTATGCATGTGTGTTAACTATTCTTGACTGTGCAGAGGTTGATTGGCGAAAGGAAATGGAGTGGGCGCTTGCAGGGGGTTGGGAAGGTGAGAAGAGGGCCTAAAGGGTCCCTGGCACCCTTCCAGAGAGTTTCACAATGATCAAATCTCGAAAAACTGCTCACGTGAACTTCTACAGGAAGTCTGCAGGGGTTCTACATGATGTTCTACAAGAAGTTCTACAGTAAGAGCCGAAAGAGGATTTTGGAGGGTTGATGGTGGAAAAACGGTGGGAAAGTGGAAATGGAGGATGGATGAAGATGTGAAGGGGTCTGGGACCTAGTGAATGAAGCTAAGGAGTGATGAAGGTGGTTGGATTTGTTCAAGGATGGAGGGAGCAATGTTGCACAAGAATGTAGAAATTAAGTCAAATTGGAAAAGTGTGTCTACTGAAGGGAAGGAATCTGGAATTAGGGGTTGGAGCAAGTTGTATGATGGAAGAAGGGCAGGTAGGGATGTATTACAGGTGCTCTGCACACTATTTTCCAAAATTGATCGAACCAAGACTAAAAAATCGAGATCTATCTCTTTTGACCTAATCTGACCTAAAAACCAGAAACATGATGAACAAAAGTTTACAGACAAGAGATCATGCAAGATAACTATGGAAACTAAGCAAGAACAGATCTAAACATGCAAGTACAACTGGTATCAACTTTTCCAACTAAAAATCTAACACTAGCAATTGCATGGAAAGGCAAAAACAATGTTTTTGTGGCAGCAAGTATGCCTTGGTCTCAGCTCATGGTCCCAAGGAGGGAGAGATGAGATCAAGGATTGCTTGATGGCCTTTTTGCAAATCTTTTCTATTACCAAACTGTCAAATCAACCTGAAGCATGAAAAGCTATTTTAATCATCAAAAACAACCTAAGTAACAAAGCAAGATCTTAACCTAAATAACAGAAATTATTCTATGAATGCAAGGAAAACACATAAAAATACACAAAGGAGGTACTGGCACTTGGGTTGGGCCCAACCCCAAGAGCTACAGCCTCCTAAGAAAGCTCAGAGCTGGTGCAAAGCAAAATTTATCTCCATTACTCAAAAAATAATCATGTCACAAAACTATTTACAGCAAGAGCTCGAAAATGAGATGAAATGCAGAGCTGCACTAAGGTGCGAAAACCAATTGTTCAATAGCTAAACTACCAAGGTTTAAATCCTTCCTACTTATGCAACACGAGGACTCCCAACAGTCCTCCTTAACTTTAGGAGCTTGGCTACCCAAAACTGTAGTTAATCAGCCACTTCACAAAACCTGCTCGGCTGCCCCTTGAAATCGTCTTTGGTGGGTTGTTGAACTCCAAGCTGATGGTGGAGAACTTGAGGAAGGGGTCATTTAGTACAGGAGACACCCCTCCTACAAATCCTTAGCCTTGTTCCTTCGTATTTGGTTGACAATTTGCTCATAAATGCTTGACCTTGGTCCAAAAGATGTCCAAAAATATGCAATAAACACGTATTAGACTTTGTGGCCAAGTGACTATTCTCATTCATTCAATTAACATAAATATATTCAAAAGCATGCATAAAACTATGAAGAATGGTGGATTAATCGAGAATAATAGGAAAAATGAACCCATAAAGTTATCCATTTTTGGGGCTCATCAGAAGACTTGCACTATTGTAACTCTATTGTTTTATGTAACTTGATTCATCTTTATAGTAATACTTATTTCTGTAATTGGTTGCAAAGCGCTACTACTTGATCTGTTATTGGAAGTAAATGCTTCAGTTTTCAGATATCATTTCTGGTGTATAAGTATGTATGTGGCTTTTAGCACTACTATTGATTGTTTATTGAAATGCTCATTTAGAATCTGGTCAAGTTATCTTGCAGGGTTAATCAGAAATGAGATTCGAAACTGGAACTTGTATAAGGACAGACCTTTATCTCCTTGAGATGCTAGTTATCTAACAATTTAATCTTATAGATGTCCTGCTTCATACATGTCATGTATTTGAACTATTTCAGTATTATGGCATGAATCTTTTGGTCCTTATGCATATGTTGTATTAGGAGTTGGAGTTATTTACAGTTAAGTGTCTAGTAACTACTTATTAGGCATTTAGTTGTTCATAATTGTTTTAACAAGGATTAGATCTTGTGAACTATTTCCCTAGTCTAGTTCCTTCATTTTATTTCAATTCCTGCATGCTTCTTTTCCCATCCTTTTAGCTTGACCTTGATTAAAAGAAGGACTAATATTTCCTTCAATCGAGATAGGTCTAGGATTAAATGCATATTAGATTATACTTTGCATTTAGTTCTACTTTCTACATTCTAGAAGTCCCCTCATACAGGGGCAACATTTAGAGTGGTTTGGTTGAGCCCCGGATCAGCTTAAGGATCACTTTCTTTCTTGATCAGCAAGAGGGTTGATCTGAGGTCTCTTCTCTATTAGTAGGTGAAAGTCATATTTTAAGCTAGTGGAGATAGATAGAAGGTAATTGGACCTATTTTAACTAGTCGGAACCACCATTTCAACGGAAAAGGAGTTGCTCTAAGTTCCCGATCAGCTGGTCTCCCTTATAATGTTGTAAGTAGATATTTTCGAGCCTTCAACACCTTGTTTCTTCATCATGTAATAGCTCAGACAGAACCACAATATAACCACATGAAATCATAACCAGAACATAACCCAAAATCCCTCCTTAAGAACTTGGTCAACTTGGATCACAATCACAGAGATAAATTCATCATTTTTCATTCAACTTCTCTTTGGTTGGCTATGATCCCATGTTGAATTTCTAGGGGGAAATCAGCATAGAAACAATTTCCTTCAATAAATAACTTCTTCCAATGATTAGTTAGCATTAATTCCACATATCATTTATTTAATATCATCAAGCAGTTATATAGAAGGAAATTTCAACCATTTAAACATGAAAGAGCAATGAAACAACCATGAGACAATGAGATAAAAGACACACAGATTTAGGCTTGAGGTTGGGGCAAAACGCACGAGGAGAAAACCCATATAATTTTCCTTATGTGAGAGAGGGAAACTTAATGTTCTTAAATACATCATAAACAACATCAAGACCCTATCCAAACCAATATCCAAGAATAAGATGAAATCTCAAATCCTCCTCTTGAAATTTCGGACCTCCATTTCAAACTTATTCCTTCGCTGGACCATAGATAAGCAAGTCAAAGTCGATGTGTACAAATGATAGAGGAAGGCTCCATTATATAGTGACCAAAAAGGGGTCTAATGGGTTCCTCCAAAGGGCCCAACCAACTTTAATAATAGGAGGTTGACTTATTCATTTAGGAGGAAAAATTAAAATTTTACATTTTTACAATTTCTACACATGATGAAAATACTGACCATGGCTACAATATTTCCAATAATAAACATTTAAAATATTAATGTTCTAACTCCATCTTAGGATAGGGATAGAATTCATAAAGGCTTGGAGTCTCTTGCTTCTATGGTTAAGAGTGTACGTTAAATGGTGTAAATTTATGGGAGTTTTTTAGCAAGTATTTACCGCTATATATGATAGGATTGTAGTCTCTATAGACTAAATTTTTGTGTAGTTTCCCAGATGGAAAGCAATTATTGTGATAACTTTCCATTCATATTTTTGTCAAACTTTGATTTAAGATTACGTCCTAAACACAAATTTAAAATA
Source organism: Pinus tabuliformis (assembly GCA_031772625.1). NCBI lineage: Eukaryota > Viridiplantae > Streptophyta > Pinopsida > Pinales > Pinaceae > Pinus > Pinus tabuliformis. The sequence goes on along the minus strand of CM062808.1, from coordinate 583,426,991 downwards.
TTAATACAAGTTATCATTATGATTTAATAATAAAAAAAAGAAAGCCAAAATGAAGTCACACACATACGCATATATTTTCAAGGGAAATCGTCCTCTCTCCCAACCAAAGTGTGACAGTGAGGGTCAATAAAACAATATTCATAGGCAAATAACTGCCACATCAATGTTTCTCACCATCATGTCACTTGCAAGGAATTGAATCTGAGTGGGGGAGATAACAACCATTCTACCCAACCACCGAGATAACCATAATTGACTATATATATATATATATATAGAGAGAGAGAGAGAGAGAGAGAGAGAGAGAGGTGGGGGAGATAACAACCATTCTACCCAACCACCGAGATAACCATAATTGACTATATATATATATATATAGAGAGAGAGAGAGAGAAAGGAGAGAGAAAGAGAGAGAGAGAGAGAGAGACGCCCTTAATCCATTACATCATATCATGCTTAGTATTTGTTTCTTTGTGATGTATATGTCTCCACATATACAAATGTGTATACATGTAAATATATATGTGTGTGTTTTGTAAAAAATGGGATGTAAGAAGAGGGGAATCACTATATTTATGTTTATACAATAATATATGTATATCATTAAAATAAATTAACATTTAGAAATTTTCTTATTAAAAACTTTAAATCTTAAGTTTTGAATAATTTTAAATAATTATATTTATTGCATTCTTTATATTTTAAATATATTCATTATTTTGGTTTGTTCGAAAATTCATTCATCAAAAATTTTATCTTTTTAAAATAGACAAATTTATAATACTTATATACTTAACTAATTTACCAACAAGTTTCAAAGCCTTTCTTTTAACAAGATCCAAACCTTTGATATACAATCACAATTTTTTTTTCAAATTATTACATGTTTTTTCATGACTGACAAAATCGCTCACAATCATAAAGTCACAAATATTTTGAAACCTTATTATTCCCTGTCGTCTTCGACATGGAACTATTAGTAATCGAAAATTCACTTTTACATTAGTTTGTATGCAACTGAAATTAACTTATTCAAAGTTTTAAATTAATATTTTATAAAACACTTTTCTTGAACCTATCAGGTATATAGAATGATTTTCTCTGCCAATAGAAATTTTTTTCATCTTATTTGGCCTCTTTTCAAGGCACGACTCTATATATTGCACTAATTTCTTAAGTTGAAAGGATTCAAATCATTCATATTTTTCAAAACTGGAAGTAGTGCTACCATTAATTCATTAGCATTAAATTTTTGCTTTACATAATATATATCTTGCACAAAAGCACAAAGTGGTTGTGTAAAGTTGTTAGTTGTCATCTTGAGCATTGTCAAGTACTCCATATTTTCATGTACTCTGGCACCGCTTCACCACCTCTACCCAACTGTCACTGCCTCTGCATCATATTTTAAATCTACTAACAATAATAATTTATCAGACCTGTATGTCGAACGTCTTGGAGGTATGCCAAGTTGAAAGAAAAACAAATCAACACACATATGATAGAAGTCAACATATCCTTAAAATGCAAGCTCTATAGAAAAAAGCTTGTATGTATTGGTTAAGTCCCCTTGCAAGCTCTTATGTACTCATCAAGCCCCTTTGCAAGCTCTCCTTAGGGCACGTTGCAGAGCAACCTGCAATGATAAGAAGAATAATGATCTGGAGCAACAAAGCAAGAAGACTAGTGATTTGGAGCAACAAAGAACAAGTGAACAATAGGTGAACAACAAACATTTTTCTTATAACTTCTTCATATGCGCTTATATATTCAAACATTTTCCTTATAAGTCCTTCAGATGCACTCATATATTCATGGTATAGACATTGATTAAATATAGACACATGATTATAGCTACAGATATAAACATGACAGGGGTGTGATGTTGCCAAATGAAACACCGAAGAAAAACAATGCCAAGATGTGAATGCAAGAAATCAAGGTAAGCCTCATTAATGGCCTTAATAAATTCATTCATAAAAGAAAAGCAACACCAGTTAAGGAACCTACCTTCTATAGAGGGCAACATTCTCATAATCTTTGCTGGACAAAGAGGCCATGACACAAACAATTCAATTGAACTATAGGCTCTGGAACATGGATGACAAATAGCCTTAAATCATCAATAGAAACACCTAGTTATAGAAGGAGACTCAAAAATCCTTCTCGATAAGAACAAAACCTTAGTCGTTTATTGACTATTCGTATAGTTGAAGATTTAAAGCTTTCTAACACTATTGATTGATGCCCAGCATTATAGCTAACTGATTCCCTACTTTAAAGCCCTATTTACAGCCATTTACAGACAAACTGAGAGTTAGGAATCCTATACCTTCTTTCTTGTTATCCATACCTCACAACGAGCCAATTACTCTTTGCTTTAGCTTTTTTTTTTTGTTCATATTTTCTTCCTCATGAAGTGGCATATCAGGATTTCACTAAAGTACTTTCTTTCCTTTCATGAAGGGATCAATCAAACCACAATCAAACTACTAGCGCAACAAATTCATTTATGGGAAGAAAGATGAAAACTGACATTGTAATTGTGCATTCGCTCAACGACATATGTGACGCATACAAGATAAGATGAAGAAGCTGGGAAAATCATATCCCTCCTTAATACTATAGCATAAGAGAATTCTTTGATCTCCTTAATGGTAGAATCTAGAATCTAGAATATTGACAACAGTTTCCTCCACAACATAGACAAGCTTAAATTTTGTCACCTCAATGCTCATAAAAACTGGAAACAAGATTATAGCTGCCTAGATCCTGGTCATTGATGTTGATCGTTCCTTCACATATGTAGCACGACTTGTTGCATCAGAAAAACCACAACCTGACCCACATTGTATACTTCCCATTTTAGTGCCATTGTACACTTTGTTTCCTTGTGTTCAGAACAACTAATTTGTATTTTATCTCTGCGTCTTGTTATTTTCTCTACATGATGTGGAAAATTGGCATAGTGGAAACATGCACATGGACGTCTAGGCAACAATGGCGGCATGCAAAAACAATTAAGAAAACATGGTGTGGTCCAAAACACAATCATGGAGATTGGCATAGTGGAAACATGCACATAGACATCTGGGCAACGAAGGAGGCATGCATAAGCAATTAACAAAACATGGTGTGGTTCAAAACATAGTCGTGGAAAGTGGTTGCATGCAGGCCCCACTCGGTGGTTCCCTTTATATTTTATTTCATTTATTTATTAGTTATTATATTTATTTTAATTAAAAAAAATTACATATATTAAAAAAAATGAACATCAACAGCTTTACTCTTGCATGCAGGTGGGTTATCTATGAAGGGATTGATAACAAAAGAGATGTCAAAAGAGTTGGAAGCACAATGACGCAATCCTAGTGTGGTTGCATGTTTGATGTTTAGGTTTTAACCAATAGGGTTTGATTTGTGTAAATATACGTACTACATGTGCATTTGTGAAAAATACAGATATCTAATTTATGAATTCTGCATTGCAAGCATGAAGAGCAATTTCTTTCAATTCCAACTGACAACCCATATCTCACAACACTTAATGCTAAGATGATAATAGTTAAAATTGTCGGTCTAGCAACATTTCTTGATTATTTGGTACTACATATGCACAATTTTTTCATGAAATTTGGTTGGGTTAATAAAAAAACTTGACGTTTTTATTCATGCTTCTTACATCCATATTCTTGTTGGCAACAAGGAGATGAGTTACTAGCTGAAAATGTTTAGAGAGGGCCTTCATCTAGTGAACTTATTGTGTCATAGCTTGCAGCCATGGGTTTTCCTCGTCTTCATTGTGACAAAGTTGCAATCAATGCCTCAAATACAGGAGTTGAAGATGTAATGAGTTGGCTTCTAAGCCACATGGAGGACCAAGATATTAATACACCTATATCTATTGGAAGACAAAATGATACAAATATGAGTCCACTTGTTGCTCTCAAAGCTTCTTTCTAAACCTTGGCGTGATTTATTTTGAGACTGCCACTGCAGCCATTTTATTTATACCAACATTTACCATGAATATTTTATGTTATACCATCAGTGGCGAGTTTAATTCTATCTTTGCATATGCATCCAATTTTGTAAGTTTGTTCCTACTAAATATTTATATTATTTTTTTTGCAAACAACCTCCTTTTCTTCAGTCATGTTGGCCTCTAAAAAAAAAAAAAAAAAAAAATTTGCCACATAAACCATCAACCATTTTCACATCCCCTTTGTTGTCCCTTGAGACGACCTCTTGTCACATAATTGTTCATTGCGATATCAGATTCGACCTCTTGTCACATAATTTTTCATTGTGATATCAGCAGCCACATTAGCCCACATTTCTCCGTAGTCTTTTCTCTTTTGTCCAAGAAAAGTACTTCATTAAGCAATTTTTCGCTTAATATGCCCAAGGTAGACTCTAATACTTTCTTAATGCCTCCAACAAACAAGAAAAAAGAAAATAAGAGAAAATCGAGCCATCATATTCTAACACCTAATCTCCTAACTTCTTCCTCTAAAAGCTATATTTGCAACTTGTAGATTGTATCCTATGCAAAGTCCAACCTTGGAGGCACAAAAATCATCAATGTATGTTTTCTACAGTAGTTGTTAATGTTGCGGTAAGTCATGGTATCACTACAACCTTCATGTTTCAAAAATGACACAAATAGCCATGTGCAATCATGCTTTTGAATCTTTGAACTTCATAAAATGGGTTTGCCGGAAGAGTATTTAGAATCTATTCCCTTCAATCGCAAAAGTACATAACACAACAAATCTTCAAAAGCTAGTGTTTTAGGTAATTGAAAGATGGAACCCATAGAAGAAAAGTTAGCATTTAATGGCCTTTCTAACTAGGGAATAAAGAAATGCATGTCCAACTCAATTTTTACTATTTATGCAAAACTAGCGTAGGCTCTCATATTGTTCGTCTTTGTCTAAAAGGAAAGGGGCTATCAAGAATAGAACTATGAATCTCACGGAGAATTTGATCCTGGTTCAGGGAAAACACATTTACAAATTCAAGCTTTTTCTCAAGGCACGGACTTCTTGTCATGCAAATTTCCTTATTTTAACTTTTAAACTCCATAAATACTTTCTTTTGTGTAAATCAATTCACTTTCAAATTCATAAGATTTTAACCTATAGCTCCAATATCACTCAATTTGTGTGCATATTCTCTTTCTAGAATATGGAGTGCCTTCTTTTTCATAAATCAATTCACGTTCAAATTCATAAGGCTTAACCTATACCTCCAATATCACTCTATTTGTGTGTATATTCTCTTTCGAGATTACAGAGAGCTAGGATAATTTTTTCAAATTTAATTTATCTAACAAATTCATTGAATAGGGAAAATATGCATTTGGTCTCTTCAGTACTATTACCAAAATTCTTAAACCTTTCACACAATAATAACTCTAATATAAACAAGTGCTACATAGTAGTTAGTATGTGCCACTTAGTGTAAATATAGCTAAATTAAAGTAAAAAGAATAAATTTAAGTTACTGTTAAATTTTAGAATCCAGTCAATTTAGGTTTCATTGATTGGTAAATTGAGGTATTTTGATGGGGTGGCAGGAGGGGGAAGGATTCTCATTAATCTCGAAGGAATCATTGAATTTATATATGTTTGGGGGCTTGGATGGAAGACAAACAACCAAGTAGAAGCGTATGGCTTGCTCCGGGGCCTTACCCTGGCACAAAGAATGGGCATAAAAACAATTCAGGTACTAGGAGATTCCATGATCATTATTAGACATATGATCAATACTACAACAACTAAGAACACTACCCTGAACCAAATCATTAAGAGAGCCCAAAATTTGCTACCCTCCTTCGATTCGGTGTCCTTCTACCATGTTTTGAGAGGAAATAACCAAGAAGCTGATAGGCAGGCCAATCAGGCATGTCAGCTGGGGGAAGAAAAATGCATATTGAATGAAGTCGAGAGCACGACCAATATCCCTTAAGAATGTTGAAAAACGACATTTGCAGGATGACGATAAAGGCCCGAAGGAGGGCAAGGAAAGTAAAAAATTTAAAAAGTTTGAATCTTGGGGAATTATTGTTTCTCTATCTGCCCCTATGTTCCCCTCTAGTCTCTCCCCCCCCTTCCTTCTCCCTACTCCCCTTCCTTCTTATTTAACTCCCCCTCCCCTTCTCCTCTCCATTCCCCTTCCCCGGTGGCCACCTTCATTCCGCCCATCCCTGCCATGATCTCCTCCCCGGGCATCACAATCCCCTCAGCCCTTGAGCCTTGTCTCATCATCCCATGCTTGTTCATGACTTCCATGGAGCCTCGTGGCATGTCCGTCCTCCTCCTTCAGTCGCAACGTGTTGGCGTGCGTCACCTTGGTACCACATCTATTCTAGTTTGGAGCCTCAACATGTGTCTTCAATTCCCTCGTCCTGGTTCTTGGGGTAAAGGACGACGCTTCACCTCGGGCGTCTACAGAAGAATGGGAATTACGAAGCAAAATTTAATTCAGGCACACAGAGAAGCCCTGCTTGCTCATGGGAGGTTAGTCTGGCTGGATAGAATTGATCAAGAGTAGGGTGGGGAATTAATGGTGGATGGCAGAGACATGATGGAGAATTATCGAGATCCTAGCTACATCATCTTCATCGCTCAGCTCTGCATCAACGCTCTGTCCAGCAAAAGCTATAAAAGGCATAACGATATGTTGAATTTGTATGATTTAAGGTTATTTGGTGAGAAGGTGGCCTCTACAAAATCCTAGCGGCTTGAGCCGAGGCTGTTGTTTGTGAGTTCTGGTGTCAAGGGTGATGGGTTGTATGTAATTGCGGGTCTGTCTGAGGGCCTGAAGGCATATGCAATTGAGGTTCTGGGTGTAATTGAGAGTTGGTTTTTGTGCAGTTGAGGTTCAGTGTGTTGTTATAGGTATGTGTGCAATTGAGGGGTTGTGTGCACCCGAGAATTTGTATGACACTGGGTGGGCTGTAGTTACTCTCCTAACGTGGGCAGAGATTTGGAGCCAGAATTCAGGAGCTGAATTATTTATCGAACAATGGAGTGAAGTTGGGTTGAGCACAGTCATTGGGGAATAAGACTATAACCACTGGGTCTACGAGGGTGCTTGGCTGGAGGACAGTGAGGAGGAAAGAGACCAAAAAAATTGGAGTTGGTTAAATAGTTGAAGAATGGAAGCTAGTATGCAAAACGCTGAATCCTATTCATGGTCGGGATCCTGGGGTAGTCATAGACCGAGGTCTAGGGGGGCGTGAGTTGGCTCTTCTTTTACGAGTGGAAGGAATAGACCATCCTGCATCACTTGTGTGCAGGATCATTGGGAGCTGAGAGAGGCTCTAGCTGAACTACAATGCAGTATGCATCAACAACTCCACGAGAACATGGCAATGCAGGACAAGGAGCTGGAAAAATGAGAGCGCATTCGAGCATTGGAAGATGAGGTTGATGCACTGAGGCAACAACTCAAGCAACTGAAGCTCAAAGTGGAAATCATGGAGGATGTGACCGAAAAAGATAACAACAAAGGCTCTGAAGAAGTCTTTTTTGGCCTGGACCTAAACAGTCCAGCACCAATGGACATCTAATCTCACATGTTTCCTTTTTTCACCCATTATCTATATGATGCAATGTAAATGTATATATCTATTGTCTCAATTTTGTAGTATATATAGTTGTAAGAGCACTGGAATGAGGAACTTTTGTGGGCATAATAGACACATCCTCAGTAGCAGAATTGCAAAACAAATGAAACACCACCAGCTCTTTGAAGGCTTGGTTATTTTGATGTAAATTCCCGGTTTTTGTTTCGAACAAGTGTTATTTTTAATATAAATCTATACTCATTCTGGTTATAAAAAAATTGAGGTATTTTGTTAATTGTAATTATGCATTATGGCGGTGGAGAATCCAATCCTACCCAATGACAATAATAATGCCTTATTATAGTGATAATGCTTTTGTTGAAAAGGTTGTCTAGAATATTTTACATTTTCTGTGTAAAGTATAGATAGATATATTTTAAAGGGTAGTTGAATATATATATATATATATATATATATATATATATATATATATATAGCATGGAGTTGCTTTATTTACTTAGTTATTTGTTGTTTGAATTGATAACCATTTTTATTTATTTATTTTTTAAACGAAATAGGTAGAGATTTGTATTACAAAATTATCGATTACAAGGCCAAAACCTTTACATATTCCAATCTTCCTTGCGGGTCTGAGATTGAGCACAAAGGCTCAACCCAAACCCTCAAACGAGTTTCCCATGACACAAATACCACAGTCCCTTTCCAACTAAATATTTTCCAAAAAAACCCAAAAATACAAACACATATACATTTCATTTTTCACTATTTTTATTTTGATCTAGAATGACTTCTTGTTTTTCTTGGAGAAAAACTTTTTCCTTTCTTCCCAACTTGAATCCAACCCACATTTTATGTAAATTTTGGCGGGTTGTTCTTCAAGAACTGCACAATATTTTTCTTGAAATCTTCCTCACCTGCTTGATATGCCTAAGAAGTTTCCTTTTCAGTGGAATTACTTGTGGTTTCTAGAGATGATCCATTTTCCACGAGGGTTTTTTTCTTTTCTACTAACGCTACATCCAAGAAATCCTTACTAGCAACCAGAGGATCCACATTGACAAGCGAATTTTCCTACGTAGATTATGTGGCCATTGGTGCAGTTTCTTTGACTAACTTTGCTTCCTTCTTATCTTCTGGTTCTTTCTTGCCCTGAATCTCTTCTTCTTTGTATACTGTATAGTGGTCACCTTGTGCACCTTCCCACCATTTGGGCCTTCAGGGTTTTTTTTTTCAATATTTTCTATTCTAAGGACACTTGTGGCAATTTTCAATTACATGCCCCATTTCATAGCATACTCTACACTGAAATGAGATACTCTCATAGTCGAGCTTTTGAATCCATCAAATTAATCTCCGCGGGAAAACCCTTATTGAAGTCCATCTCCACACAAATGCAGGCATAGGAAGTCTTGAAATTTTTTTATGCTTGAGGACAGCTACGATAGAATTTTCCCAGTGCGTTCCCAATGGAGGAAAGCGGTGTGTGATTCCAGAAATGCAAGGAAAGGTTTGGCAATCTTACCCAAATTGGGGTTGTAGTAATTGATGTCATTACCGAATCAAAAGCGGGATACCATGGCTGCATGCAGTGGCCAACGCTCCCCCAAAACCATGGTCCAGCTTCACATATAACCTTCTTGTCTTCAATCTTTTAAAAAACCGTCGTGAAGTAACCCCTTGCCATAGGGTAAATATTCAACTCATCCATCAAAAGGGGCTTCCATGTCTTAGATATCCATTTATGCAGATCAAATAGTCGCGGCCATAACTCATTAAACCTGCAAAACAAACCATTCTCCGAAAAAATATTTTTCACAGTCTAAAGCTTCTTCATCCACAAGAACATTAAGGGAAGAAATTTCTTGCACCACCGGAAGACAAGAACCAAACTTCAACATAGAGTTGTATGAAACCAAAGAAGAGCTAACTTGACCAACATTCATACCTGCAAAAGAAAAATATTTATTCACCAAATCACAAGGATTCACCATTGAACGATATGCCGAAGATATCTGTAGAAAATCCATGTAAACAAAGCAAAGATTGAGTAGTTAGGGTGAAACCCTAGCCGCCGCAAGGATAGCAATTTTAATTTATTATTAATATTTTTTACTGATTTCTTATTAATATTAAGTAAAATTATATAATTAAGTCAGCACATTTACATTTTTACACCTACTTATTAAAGTGTCGAAGAAAACATAAATAGTGGTAGGTAGTAATTGATGGTAAATATGTTCTTTTCAACGATTTTAATTTTTGGTGGTTTCCTATAATCTTAACAATGAAAAATCTAAAGTATCTAAAAAACATGGCATAAATATTGCAACTGCATCCAAAAATTACGGCAGTGATCTACATGACATTGTGTTGTGCAAAGGTTGCAATAACAATAATTACATAATAAGGCCTAAACTAATCATATTGTGGATAGATAATTTTAAATATTGATAAAAACTAATAAAATTCAATCCATAATGTTAAACTATGAAAATGTTGCAATTTTTTTTCATAAAAAACAAAGTAATAAGCTAAATGTGTAATACCATGTCTACTACAAGTATAATAAAACTAAAAACAATAAAAAATTAAAATCCACACAACACATTAAAACACAACTAACACATATAAATTATACATAACTTTATAGTTTTTCGGGAAAGATTCATCTTTTCTATTACCAGAAAAAAGAATACAAATACAAGAAATGTAAATATCCAAACAAAAAAATCCTTATATAGCCAAGGCAACTTCAAGGAATACATATACAAACAAAACTAAATCAAAATACTATACTACTCTCTCAAGCTAAAAGTCTCACACAGGCTTTGTAAAATGTAGCCCACCTTGTATACCCAAGGCAACTTTAATCAATACATATCCAAACAAAACTAAATCAAAATACTATCTCAAGAAAAAAAGTCTCACATAGTCTTTGTAAAGTAAAGCCAAAAAAATAGAAGCCAAGTTCCAAAGTGATTACAGCAAGACAAGTTGGTCATTTAAGAGACTAATCATCCCTAGACAATGCACCCCATCTCCTTGTCTCTTCTTTTTGAAACTCAATAATTACCTTCAAAAAATATAACAACATAAACCACAACTAACCATATAAATTATACGTAAAAAAATAGTTATCTTCAAAGAAATGCGCAACGACATTAGGTGGGGAAGAATTTCCACCTAATTAGAAGTTCTCATCATTATAGCTATCATTGATCTGAGTACCAAAGAAATATGCAATGATTTTTGTTGGTGGAATTTTCCGCTAAACATTAAGTTGTTAGTAAGAGAGTGGCTTTTGAGTTGAGTATTATATTTATATTTAATAAATATATAATAATAATAGTTGGGAAAGATTTTATATTCAATAATAGGTAAAATTATTTTTGAGTTAGGTAATTTTAAATGGAATGAGCAATTATTTTTAAAATAAATATGCAATAAGATTTTACATTTAGTAAAATTACTTTTGAGTTGAGTATTAAAGTTACTTTTGAGTTGAGTATTAAAGTGTGACAAAGGAATTTTTTAGTTAAGTACTGGTTTTTAAATTTAGAATTATATTTATTTTTGAAATAAGTATGTAATAATGTTTACGGGGTTTTGGATAGATGATGATTGGGTGCATTGTTAAGGCATTCTTAGATGTTAAGTTACTAGTTCAATTTTATGCGTTATTCAAGTGTTATTTTTGGATATGACAATGATGTAGCCTCGCCAGTGTTGAACTTACCCAAAAAATTGCAATAACAATTGTTGGGTGAGGGGTTTGTCATTTAGTAAAATTACCTTTAGTTAAGTATTAAAGTGTGACAGGTATTTTCCAAAATTTGCCAAGCACCATGCGTGGAATTATATATACACTTGTGGTAATTGTTAAATGAAGTAAAATTATGGATCCCAAAAGCCTTGCTTGCTACCATTAAACTAAGGAAAAGCTAAACTAGGTCAAAAACCCTACTTCATCCAGGCAAAACATAAAGTAATCATGTCTCACTTAATTTACAAGTGGGCATTCCTACATATATTATCCAACACTATTTGCCCATCTTAATAAAATCAAAGTTATAGGTCCTCTTTGTTAATTCTTTCTACAACAAAAACAAGTCTCATTGTAACGCAAATTCTCTAGCTTTTATTTCCTACCATTCCTCCACAAAAATGGTAAGATCCATTAACTTATAAAATCATAGTTGAAATTTCCAAAGTTTTTTCACCAAATCCGTTCATGAGAGTTATAAAAACCTCAACTGGAGACAATAAACCCTAATGGGAGACAATGAAATTATAATACTTCCCGCCTTTCAAAGGTATGTATGATGATGATGATGATTAATGTCTAGTAATACCTATATGGTTTATCATACCTTAAAAATGTAAGAGAATAATTAGAATTCTTTAACATTTTACGTCTATGCCAAAAAAGAAGTAAAAGAATGTCTCCCAAATCACCATATTTTTGCTAAGTTAATGGGCCAAGAAGGTTGGCAGTGTGACAAATATTTGAAAATTAGATCGAATGTGAGTATAAGATGGACAATATAAGAGAAAGTGTTTTTCATCTTCAACCCTCCTATGGTTGCATAGTTGACAAACTCTTTCATTCCATGGTGTTTTGGGAATTGACCAACACCCAATTTTACTATGAAGCTCATGAGAATTAATTCTAATCTTGACAATCTTAATTTTATTTTTAACACTAATCAAGACAGAGAGATAGTCTTTGTTTTCGAGATTGGGGTTGATCACCTCTTTATAATATCATACTTCCCTTTTCCCTCTGACACTTTATTTCCCTACAATTTCTCCTTAAATTTGGAAGTAATAATATTTTTAATATTATTCGAATTTTGCAAGATGATCTCCTCCTTTATTCCCCAATGGTCTAACCAAGACTAAGCATCCTTATGCCACCCTCGCTTGAGTCGAAGGTGGGAGTTTTGGCTAGAGTTAGAAGCAATTTTAGGAAACCTCTTGGCATCCATGTTGTATAACTTCTTCTTATACATAAGATACATAGTCATAGTCATGCTTTCAATAGGGGAAACACTTGCTTCAATCAAAAGGATATGGTAGGGAGTATTTCTTTTAATATTGAGGTTGTAGGTTATAAATTGTTTTTGAATTTGTTTAATCCTCCTCCATGACTCTCTAGATATATTGTGAACCCAAACCTCACATCCATATAAAATAATAGGAGTGACAAGGGTCTTAAAGCGGAGCTTCTTTTTATCCCAATTCCAAAATTTTGTCATCTTACAATTGTCCTCTAACACATAGTAAGCATTCTAACCTTCATTTATCCTTTTCTCGATGTTATAATTCCAATTGAGCTTATGATGGATATTAATTCCTAGAGTTATGATGGATGTTAATTCCCAGATATTTGTACGAAGGAACTTCCTCCAAGGAGCTGTTGTCATAAATGAAAGTATCATAGGTGATATTTTTGGATTTAATTACCATGAATTTAATTTTGTCGGTATTTACAGTCATATTCATCTCGAAGGATTTTGAGTTGCTTTCCAATATTGTAATGGTTCCTTGCCAAAAGAACAATATCGTCAACATAAATGATAAGGGTTATCATCGTACCAATGAGTGTGGCCCAACACAACCAGCATCCTCCAAGCACTCTTTTAGCTTATCAATGTAGATGCCAACAATGGTAGAGGATAAGGGACACCCCTGGTTGACTCTAATATTGTGTTTAATTTCCTTTGACAAACCCCTAATGGTCTTAAGCTTGGAAATGTCATTCTTGTATAGCCTTGCCACAACAACCCTTAACTTGATAAGACTACATTATCTCTTCTAGCCTCTTCCATAAATTTGTATAAGGAATGGTGTCAAAAGCTTTTCAAAAGTCAACAATGCAGTATAGAGACTAGTTTTATTATTGTGACATTCCTCTACAATTATCCTAAGAGTAACAAGATGGTCCACTGTTGAATGATATCTCCTAAACCCAGCTTGGCCTTTAGTGCTTTTAACATGGATTTCAAGCCAAAGGCTAATCTTCTTTTACAAAATAAACCCATACAACTTAGATAAAATGTGGCTATTCATAATGGTCTTATCCCAACTTTTAAAGATAGGCAAAATAAGGCTCTATGTCCAAGGCTTGGGGAAGCCTTGCTTCACTACTAAATTAAAGAGCTCATGTATATACATAATGAGGATAGACTCTCCCATTTGCCATTTGTCTCACATACCCTCACCCCCTCTATTTTTTGCACTAGTATGTAGTTCCCATGCTTTATATTCTTATATTCCATAGGATTTTTACTCTTAATTATAACCTCGAATTCTAGAGTTTATTAACAAAGCAAGATTACATATTGACAATTTCTCACTTGAGACTTGTCAATTGGAGGTATTAAAATCCCCCCACTAAGTTTCAATTCTCTCGAAAGCAAATTGACATGTTTATCCCCTCGAAAAAGGGGCATTGGCATGGCCACATAATCAACTCATACACGATGATGGACAAAACTCCTATCCCTTGATATTGTCAATGTTGATTGGATGATGTTACTAGTTAAAAGAACTTGAATTTCCAATTATTGAGAATTTTGCTAGTAGATTTCATTATTTATAATACAATAAAACATTCATATTTATTAATTAGTTCCCATATTCCGATTGAGTTTTCATATGCTTATTACACCGGATGAGTCAAAGCCATCGAGGGTGCGAGCGGTCAAGGTTTCCTAGTTGCCATCGCTCCTCCCCACCCGCTGTAGATATGCACAATGGGTTTTTGTAGATTTGGGGTTTGCAGTGGCTATGTGTAGAGATATTCATGGCAGATTAAGAGTTTATGTTCTTGATTTGGGGTTTCAAACTAGGTTTTATACTGCCCCATCTTCTTATTGGCTTGGTTGATTTATTTGCTCAATTAGTTATGTTGAGTTCATTGTTTGTACAATGGGTGGTCTTTCCAACCCAGTGTGGATGGTCATGGCTTTCTGCCCCATAGTAGAATTGTAAAAAAAGGCAAATACTTGGGATTTTTCCTCTTCGATGAAAAACACTAATACCCTTAAGGAACATGGGTTAATTGGTAAGGTCATTGTACTTTGGCACAATTGTAACTTTGTTTTAAAATGGATCTATAACAAGTGGGCAGATAATGACCCCATCGGTACTTTATATTATGGAAACAATTACTTTTCTTTTCCTGATCTATAGGTTTGCAGTCTAATTCATGGGCTCCAAGGGAATGTTCACTAGACTCTAAATTTTAATCCTACCATGAAAATCTCTAATGCGCGTATATGGATCAGAATGTCGTATCTTCCACTTCTTTGCTATGATGATGGTATTTTCAAAGCCATATGTGACAAATTGGGCTACTACATTACCAGTTCAAAGGGCAAGGACAATAACTTCTCTTGTCCTAGAATTTGTGTCAAAAGGATTTTGCAAAGGGACTCCCCAACGCGTTTCAAGTTGACTTCGAGGGTTGGTCCCATATACATGCTTTGGATTATGAACATGTTCCTTTTAAATGTAATTTTTACCATGAGTACGGGCACTTTTCAAAAAGTTGTCTAAACACTCTCACATCTCAGTCTCCTTCTATCCCTATGTTGTTTTCTAAAAGTAATGATGAGCAAGGAGCATTTAAACCAATTCAAGGAAGCACAAGAATAATTTGTCTAAGGGCTATCACAATAAACATGAAGTTTTGATGTCCTTAGAGGCAAAATTTGAAGAAGATCAACCAAATCCAAATCAAGTGCCTTCAAAGAACATTGATTCACCAATTGAGGAAAAGATTATTTCTATAGATATTGATAAAACCCCTCCTTCAAATAAGAAGGATGAAGAGGCCAATTTAGAGGAAGGGAAGGAGGTTAATCCCTCCTCTTCCTCTCCTTTCTATTTAGAAGTTCTAAAAAACAATCAACAATCTTGTCCTCCATTAACAAGAAGTAGAGAAGATTGAAGCAAGAAATCCTCAAAATTTGGTGCCCATCATTCTTTAGCTTGCCATGGTTCTAGTGGGGAGATAGGTTTCAATTAAATCTTAGAAATATTTTGTTTTTGTACCATCTTGTGCGAGTAACCTGTAAGAATCTACTCATGTTCTCAAGAAGCAGTAGGCTCAAGTCTCACAAAGGTCTAGTATTGGATCCCCCCTTCTTTTGTTGGGAGGATGGTGGTTTTTTTCTTTTTTCTAAAATAATTGAAGGACTTTTCTCTATAATATTAATTATGATGTACTCCAACTACATGTTCGAGCCATAGAATTTACTTAATACAAAAAAAATATTTTGATTTAAAGAACAAAAAAAAGAAAAGGAAAAAACCATTTATTCCAATACAATAATGCATTGATTATATCCAATTTATTTATTAAGGAAGCATTTGAGCTATTTTATTAATACTTGTTGATCAATATAATTATCCTAGGTTTAAAGTCATGTGTTCTCTATCACACAATAATGTGAGTTTTTTTGTCTTCTTTCTTCTTCTTTTTTCTTTCTTTCTTTCATTCTCTCTTCTTCTTTTTTTAAACATATGCGGTTCACAAACCTTGGAGATTGGTGACCACTACGTCAATGGAATATTTGTAATAAACATATCCACTCAAAGGGATCACTTCCTACTAGCTCAACCATAGAACCTCACCCCGAGAGTGTCGAAAGAATTGAACCTTTAACCTCTTAATAATAAAAACGCTTTAACGACGGGGCTCGACCAATTAAACTAACTCTCAAAACTAGCATAAACTTATTTTACTTAGACAACATGTTATAATATTAACATTAATATAAATGAAATGACGACATTAACATATAAACAACACAACTTCTACAAATTAAAACTATATCACATAAATTTCAATTATTATTTATTTTTTAATTTTTTTTTTTTATTTTTAATCAATCTATTTATAATAATTAAATATTTTTAAAAATAACAAATAAATTATATATGAAGTAACGAAGAGAATCTGGAAAGAAAGTGAGTGAGTACACTAGAGTACAAACTTAATGACACCATCATCGACAATCCAACCGACCAAAACCATCACTATCACAGCAAAGAAAGGGAAAGGTCAAGAGAGGAACACTATCCCGCGATTTTAAAAAGAACATAATTTCAACTTTTAGATGCTGCCAATCATTTAATATATTTTTTCACAAAATAAAAATATATAATACACCGGTGAAAAATTCATTGAACTTTTATTCGTTTATTAAATAAACATTTTTATTAACCAAATGAATACATTTATTTCACATACAAATCTCTTTAAATTCAAAAGAATTACATCTTCCATTAATTATGGACGACTTTGCCAATTAATTATAGAGTACTCTTTTTATCCAAAATGAATTAAGAATTTATGACCATCTAAAACTAGAAAGTAAATGTTTTACTTAATATCTATTAATAAGGCCCAACTAAATAAGATAATCTCTAACTTTGTTGTTCATGGCTAACTCTTTGGGAATTAGAGTGCAAAGTAAGGAGGTTGAGTACTTTTTCTATCACTAAGGTTTAGTTTAGTTAATGTTAATTTTCCAAGGTTAAGGTTTATCTGTGTGACTATTTAGTTTTAAGTTATTGTATTTTTTTAATGATTCTTCAAATATTTTGTAAATTTATATTTTTGTTAATGTTATATTTAAAGATTTGATTGAAGGATGTCTTTGTAAAATTTCTTTATTCTATATTTGCAGATTACCACTAGTGGCAGGTTTCATTTAAGAGGTTGTTGGCTTTTTGAGAGGAGAAGCCTACGATCTATGATTTGTGGAGGAAATTTTATGGGAAAAATAATTGGTGAGCAAATTTGTTTAGAGGTTGAAGCTTACAATATAATGGTCATTTCTGTAAAGCCAAGCAATGGGAAGTTGCATATACTTGGTAAACTCATAAAAAAATGGAAGTCATTCCTCACATGGAATTCCCTTTACTTGGTGTACTTTCATTGGGAAGTTTATTGACATTTGGGATAAACTAAAAATTATGGAAACATGGATAGTAGAGCCATTACTTGCATGAGATTCAAGGTATAATATATCAGTTTTCTTCTCGTCGAAGTTTCTTTGTGTTTCCCTTTACAGGTAAGGAGGATTGTGACTTGACCTTCCATTCTAGACCCTATTCCATGGGATCCAAGGGAATGTACTTAACTCTCTGGACTCTTAATTTCAACTTAGAAGAGGAGATTTCCTCAACCTTGGTATGGGTTAAGCTACCTCACTTGCCTCTAATTTTTAGGGATGATATATCTCTAAAATATATTGGAAATTGGCCAGGTACATTTATAAACAAAGCCAAAAGGAAATATGTACTACTATGCATGTATATGTGTGGAGGTTGACCTAAGGAGGTACTCCTAAAGGCTTTGAAAAGCAACTTGGAAGGGTGAAGTCATCAACGAACCCTTGATCATGAGTAGCTTCTTTTTAAGTGCACTTTTGCCCAAAAAACTATAAAAAGGATTTAAAAGATCAACCCACTTTAAAGCTATGGTTGAACATTGATAATTAATTCATATTGACTTCATTTAGGTGTAGAAATCCTCAACTCAAGGGGAATCAACAATAGAAGTCTTCTTAAGAGGGCCCTTCCAAATCAAGTAATGATAGACTTGAAGTCCTTTAAAATTTAGAAGAATCGTAAAGGAAATCCATAAGGGATGAGGAATCATTGAAAGGTCCAAAACCTATGCAAACCAACATAAACTCCAAGAGGATCTAGAGAACATTGCTCAAGTAAAAATATGAGAGGAGAAATTAGAGGATGGAAAGAGGAAAGAGGGGGACATAAATGAAAAAGAATAAGTAAAGGCGGAAGATGAGGCAAGGAAAAAACATAAAGAAAATTGCAAAGGTGCAATCTCTCCATTAGTCATAGTATTGCATATTCATTCATTTGTGGCATTAGATTATCTATCTTTCATTAGAGTCTCGAAGAAATCTCCCCGTGTTCCTCGTCCTCTCATAAGGGGAAGGAAATCAAGCCGAGAATGGTGTGAGAATGAGGCATAGTTGAATATTATGTTGGGTCATTAATTAACCTTAGATTCTCCCCTTTTAAACTGTGCGAGAGGAGGGAGGGGTTTGAGCGGAGTTGGGGTTGTTATCTACTCATAATTGATAATCTAGATGTTTTAATGTATTGTGAATGGATACTACTATTAGGTCAATTCGTTGGAATTTATAGTAGAAGGTTCATAGCTTTTTCATGCACAATGTAAGAGTTATATAGGTTGTACATAAATTCTTCTCAATCTTTGGGAATTTTGATTTCTTAGTGTCAAACTCTCTAAAGAGTTGTATTAGCTCAATGTATGATGCAACCACAAATTTATTTTAATACAATCTCTAATCATTTTAGTTAAAATAAAAATATACATTTATCACCAGTTAATGTAACCATCAAGTAAATGATAGTGCAAAGCTTGCTACAAGAACTTAAGCTTGTAAGTGAAAGTGCGATATTCATCACAACTCACAAAAATAATCAATCAATAATTGGGTCACAAAGAGTAAACATGTCACAAGTAGTATTTAAAATCTGACAAAAGGATTATAATTTCTCCACTCAATAACCCAAACTAAACCTATTGACAAAAGTAAGTTATCTTATATGCTAAGAAAATACCCGAGATTTGATTATTTAATCAATTAGGGTGATAATATTAATAGTTTTCTTAAAGATGATGATATGTTAGTTATGTAAAATAATAGGGATCATCATAACAATTAAATTTAGTTAAATGATTTGTTTATCATTAAAAGATTCATATTTTTATAAGTTATTATCCTATTTTTATTTTGTTTATGTTATACTATTAAAAAGTAAGAACGTATACGTTCTCTAATTCCTTAAAGAATTGATATTTTAAAATCACTATAAAGGTTTATTTATTTATTTAAGTTATAGTTTTTGGAAGAAATAATTCCCCTCGTCTTTTTACACTTAAATGAGGAATGAGGAAACTAGTACCTTGCTAATGCCCTTTTCATAAATTACTCCCCTTTTCTCTAAATTTTTGGATGGAGGGCAGTGTTAACCGCCAACCTTATAGTCATTAATATTTGCTCGGTGTTTAGTGGGTTTTTAAGTTATAATTATAGATACAAAGCAATGGCAATTAATGGAATTTTATCTTCATATTTCATTTTCTTTATTTAAAATTGCTTTTCAAATTATAAAATGGTACATTTTAATCTTCCATCACTCACACTCTCGATGATAAGTGTGCTTTTTGTGTACACAAATATACACTTGCATTCATGTGAAGGTGTGAATTTGGGTACAAAAAATGCACACCTTCATAAAAGGTGGTGTGACCCTATGACGGTGTGCGTTTAGGTATAAAAAAAACCATATTTGCAATCCCCTACCACTCACCCTCTTAGGAGGTGAAGACGACCATTTTGGTGTAATAAATGTGTGAGGGTGTATTTGTGTGGAATAAATGTAGGAAGGTGTGCATTTATATGCACAATCACCCTAGGAAGGTGCGTGGTGTGGGGTTGAAGATATGCATTTTTGCATATGCATAACTAACGAACTTTTCTTCGTATAAGTTATTACAATTGAAGAAGTGCTTATTTGATCAAATTAATTAGGATTCACATTCAGGTCTACCTTTTTCTCCAACAACATAACATACTATTTAAAGTATAATAAAACATAAAAAAAAGGGAACCTTAGAGGAAAACTCACTTTATATATCTTTCCAATGATTAAAAGCTTTGTCAATAACAACATAAATGTATATAATACATTTGAAAGTTAATGATGTCATTTTCCTTCTAATAATAAGTCCTTAACAAAAACACCAAAGGAAAGTATTCAACAAATTATCCATGCTATTATAACTTCGTTCCCTTTTCACGTGGATGGAGATGTTATGGAGATGGAGATTGAACAAATAAATTTCATTGATGGATATGGATATGCCACCAAACACTAACTAAGATATTTAATAAATAACCCCTGCCAATGAAACCTCATTCCTTTTTCCTATAAACTAATATGTTACAATGCATGAAACATTATTCCTTTCCATATAAAATAATATGCTATAATGCATGAATAACTATTAGTAAAGTGAAATGTAAAAAACCACATATAGATTCTTAACTAAAACACCATTTCAAAGTATGAAATGTAGTTCCCATATTATTGGAACCTTATTCTTTTCAATAAAAACAACAAAATACCAGCCAAATTTACACAAATTTATATAGGATAAATCCCACGATAGTAGTGATACACCTACTTAAGGGTGTAACAAACCATGGTCTCAACACCCCATAGAAGTAGGAGTAGACACTAGAAAACATACAATTTTGGAGGATCTACATTTTCGACACCTACTTATGGGTGTAACAAATCATGGTCTCAACACCCCATAGAAGTATGAGTAGACACTAGAAAACATACAATTTTGGAGGATCTACATTTTCGAAAAATCTGCCGATTCAAAGCCTAGACTTACTTTTACCGTTTTCTCCTTTTATTTGTTTGCCTAAAACAACATGAAAAAAATCCAAATTCTTTTACTTATAAATTTTAATCATTCATTAAAACATCAAACTTAAATATTCACAAAATAGTTATATCATAAATGTTTATAAATATTAAAAATCTTAATTTTCCTTTTTAAAGATAAATGGTTTAAAAAATAAATGTTAAAACCATATTATTAACCATTTTTTTAAAATTTAATTTATAAATATATACATAAACATACCCATAATCAATATAAATATAACCAAATACACACATAAGGTTACTTTTGATGAAGCATATTTAACCAAAATACAAACCATTTTTATTTTTTTTAGAAATATACATTTTATTTTAATTTAATTTAATGTGTGGTTCACATATACGAGAGATGGGTGGCCACTACATTCATCGAAATTATTCGGTAAATCCATTCGAAGGGATCACTTTTTGCTGACTCATTAGCAGAGCCTAATCTCGAGATACTTAACCAAAATACAAACCATTCCTTTTTTTATCCTATACATATATAAAAATATACATTTTACTTTAATTTAATTTTATGTGTGATTCACAGACATCGGAGATCACTGGCCACTACATTTATGAACTTTATCCATTAGAAGAGATCACTTTTTGTTGGCTCATTCAGAAGGCCACTATATTTATGAAATTTATCCATTAGAAAAGATCACTTTTTGCTGACTCATTAGGAAAGCCTAACCTCGAGAACTTCCATAAAAATTGATCCTATAACCTCTCATTAACAAAATACTTTTATCCTTAGAAACCCAACCAATTAAACTAACCTAAAACTATATAGAAATATACATTTATAAAATTAACATATATAAATGTAAGGTTTCCAGTGTTGAAATTAAAAAAAATATATATATGGATAAACATGTGAACAATCAGCATAGAGATGACCAAGTGCATACATAAGCATGTCCACATCAAAGAAACTCCATCCCTTCATTTATGTGGAGGTAAACGCCAAATAAAAAATAATTGTAATTGGTCCAAATCTATACACTTCAATCAATAATATTGGTGCAGGTGTCATAACAAACATCCGCACATTGGGGCAGTGAATGACCTCCTCATAAGAGTGGGAGAACATTAGGTTCGTGAGTGACTGATTACCAGACAACCCATTGATATCATCCCTGCGCCTTGAAAAGGACATCAAAAGTTTTTATTGGTATCTGTGTTCCAAGAACTGCCCCTATAAACAATCATCAGATTCTCAAGGTCGGTGTGTGGGGCCTACAACAGAACCGAAAGTTGATTGTGTTGGATTCCAGAACTAAATACCTTGGGCACCCTTGGGCCTCAACGATGCGACTCTATCAAATCCATTACTCAACCATAAAGGTGGGTCATTCCTCTTACACTTGTGTCCACCATAGCACAAACATGCCCATAAAGCATGACATTGATCTTCTCATAAATTCAGGTTCTATATTTTAATATTTTTATTCAGCTAATACCATCATTAATTTAGGTTTGATTTTTACTCATTTTTACTTTTTTTATTTAAATAAAAAATTAAATAAATGTTCTTTTATAGGACAATTAATTATTAGCTATTTTTAAAAATAATTAAAATTAATCTAAATAAATATTAAATAAAATATTTTTCATCATATAGATTTAGAATAATTTGATATATGATAATTAATTATGGTGTAGTTTAATTTATATATGAGGGAATTTATTAAAATCTAGCAATATAATTTCAAGATTTTTTGTTGTTTAAAATATATTTTTGAATGCATAAATAGATTTAGCACCCTTGAAAATTTATTGAACACTCAAATTATACAGATTAAACAACTTAAACTCAAGTTTTTAAAAATCTTTAACAAATTTTGATTAAAATTAAAACTATTTTATCTATAAATTAGACTATAACAATAGTTATTAATAATTTATTTAAAAAATAAAAATTAATTATAAATACATATTAGTATTAAATAAAATATTTCTGATCATGTCTAGATTTGAAATAATTTGATATAATTAATATCTTTATTTACCATTGTAAATTAAAAACCACTACTATAATGCTTTTTCTTAATATTAAATTTGAATATCTTAAACTTACCTTAGTAAAAAAGAAAGCTACTTGAAAAATGATCACAATGACTACCTATTCACTCTATTAAATACTTCTAACGGTCAATATTGATTTCTTATTTATGTTTTTTATCCACATTTAGCTGGGAATAACAAAGTGACAAGTTGACAATTATGTTTTACCCTTTTTTTCCCGACTCAACGTATTTCGGTATTAAAGATCCCAGGAAATTAAAGATCCATTCCTTGGAGTTTTAAAGATCCCAGGAAATTAAATAAAGAAAAAATACTGATAATAGTATATAAATCAATTATGAATAATTAACGAGAAAGTGAAAAATGAATGTGTGAAAATAATGAAGAGAAATATTTTACTATTTTTTATGTTAAATTTTTCAATAAGATTTTTATTTTAATAAATCACATTTGTTGGTTTGAAACGTCTCACTATATTTTTTATGTGATTTCTTTTAGAATTTTTTTTGCTTAATTCATTATAGTTCACATTATAGAAAATACTTTTATTATTAACTCTATTTTGATTTGAATTTTATAATTCTTCCAAATTTTAAGAATTCACAAGAAAAATAATTAATAATACTATATAATTTGAAAATGAATAATTAACAAATGAAAAGTGAATATTTTATAAATGATAATTAAATTTAAATAAAAAATGAACATTGGTTTTCTTTACTATTTAAATTTACAAAATTTAATAAATGTATATGTATTATTTTTTCATTAAATAAAATAATAATAAATATTTAAATTTTATTATTATTATTTTGAATTTTTAAATATCTATTTTAGAAAAGTTTTAAAATTTTAATTTAATTATCAATACTTATTATTAAGTGGTGGATAGTAGTGATTTAATCTCCATAAAATATTCTAAAATATTATTAATAATATTCACAAATCAAAGGTTGAAATTTATTTCAAAAGCCATTATATCTTTTGTGCTCATTTAATTAAATTAATTAATTAAAAGAAAGACACACAAACAAATGACATATGAAATGAATAACACTTTTAGGGCACATGGTATTGATAAATTCATGGCATTGTAACAACCTATTTACAAGCTAAAAATCTTTATGGTAAATTAGGGGTGACGCTACGGTGCAGTGCTTCTTAGTCGTGGGGGAAAATCAAATTTGTAGGCTAGTGGGTGGCAAGAGGGAATTGGCGCGAAGGCCCTCCAGTTTTGCCTCTTGGTCAGCTTCCTCCTATTCCTTTTAGATAATGCTTGGAAAGTGGGTGGCGCAGTTGGGGCAGAGCTTGTTTGGAGCCGTGAAGTGGCAATCAGGTGACGGGGTGGCCCACGAAGTGTGTCGCGGAAGGGAGGAAGGTCTTGTCTCTTGGGGAAAGATGTGCACAACTCAGTTCAATTGGAGGGAGGTGCCTAGTCAGATGCTTCACCCTTCTGGGTGGCATCTCTTCGTCACAAGTATTGTTAGTTGTTTTTATAAGGAATTCTGCTTCAGGGGAACATCACCCCTATTTTTGGTTAATTGTTATTTCCTCTCAATGCCTCGGCAAAGAGGGTGGGCTAGACGGGGGGGGAACAACAGTAGGTGCGACGTCATGAGGCTAGCCACAATGCCTCGTCGTCCAACTCAGAAAGCCGGGGGACCGAGGAAACTGAGACGATCTCCCCATTCCAGTCTCAGGTCAAGTTGAAGCTCCAGTTTCCCTTGACTCCATTGCTAGTCAATTACGTCAACTACAACTCAACATGGACATCCCTCGCGACCACAAGCATGAAGACAAAAATGAGACCATGGCACACTTCCAGGACATCCAGTTCAGTCAGAGTGAGATTTTAGAGCAGCTAGAGAGGGTGAGGCGCCAGCATCGTCGTATGATTGACCAATTTCGCAGTTTGGAAGCGAGGGTGGAACACATTTATTTTCATCTTCATGGTCGCGGTGGCCTCTTTGATGCTCCTCCTATGCTGCTTCCTCACCAACCCCCTTGATATGCAGTTAATAGTTTTGGTTTCTTTTTTGTTTATGCCAAATATGCTTATGTATGTATGTACTTAAGAAATAATAGTTGTTACAAGCTCATTTTGGCTAGTTCTAGTCTTTACTCTAAAAAAATCTAGTTGGAATGAGAGAGGGAGACTGGTAAGATGAATGATGTAAAATATATTGTCATGAAAATATAATGCAAGTTATTTTTGATCAACAAAAAAATTAAATAATAATAATAATTTAAAATGAAGCTATATATATATATTTTAACCATGTAAAATATAAATATTTTAATACTTATAATAATATAACCATTTTAAATTAATATTTATCAACATTTATTAATCATTTAATTTATATAACTATATTAATATATCTATTGAAAATTTTAATAATACATTAAAATATTATATTTATTTTAAATTCTCTTTACAAATAGATATAATAAATTACATTATTACATAGAAACGATAATTAATATTAATAAGTGGAAGTTGTCCTAAGTAAACAATAATCCTAGAAACTTAAATGTCAAGAGTATGAGTCGATATTTTGCAAAAACATACACATGCTCATCATTCCTTTTATATATATATATATATATATATATATATATATAGATTTCAAATATTTTGTATTAGTTGCAAATATAAAAATCAAGAT
This sequence comes from Pinus tabuliformis, assembly GCA_031772625.1. NCBI lineage: Eukaryota > Viridiplantae > Streptophyta > Pinopsida > Pinales > Pinaceae > Pinus > Pinus tabuliformis. The sequence continues at coordinate 583,401,173 of CM062808.1, read as the reverse complement.
ATAATCGCAAAATGTTTATGATTTAATTAAGCACATTTTAGGTGGCCCTAATTTGTCACGAGGGAAACTAGATATATTGACCACCCATGGATGAGAAAGTTCGAGTAAGATAAAAACAACTGTTGGAAATAAACAAGAGTATCAACTCTTGAACTGTAAACATAAACACTACTATAATACATGACAAAAAATCAAGAATCCGAGGAAGTCACTAAAGCAAGATCCTTAGCACTAGAACCGGGAGGCATTGGGGGCTTTACATCGCATTGGAGATGGCTCTTTAAGTGGGTTATCCGAGCATCCAAACTCTCCAAGCATGAACGTTGGTGTTGCTGGGCATCCTTGATGTCATTTAGGGCAGAGAAAAGGTCATATTGCTTCGCTTGTTTCTCTTTCATAACTTTGACCATGAGGGTTTTCAACTGCCAATGAAGGGTAATGGAGTTAAGGTATTGTTTTCATCTTCCGCTAGTGTGACCAGGGCCAAGAATCTAGCAGGCTACCTCTTTAAGGATATCAGAGCTTGAGATATCTTGATGGTCATCATTGTGAGAGTCTCAAGATGGCAAATCTCATCTTAAATAGCAATCTCGGGGGCGACTAAATAAATGATGAATCTCACCTCGAATAAATGGCTACAACCTCCTAAGCTTGAGTCTGAGCTTGAGTTAAGCCTTGAGGTCCATGACCTACTCCCCCTCGAGGACTGCGCATGTGTTGCCAAGGCATGATGCAGAGGGGGAGGCAACACCAATTACATAGCGCAAGAGTCAATATATTAGAGCTAGAGAAGGGATGACAACAATAGGGGAAATTAGGAAGAGAACTGAAGCAAGAGTTGAGGAGGTGTTCTGTCAGAATGAACCAGCATTGAATGTCAGAATGGGAAGGTAGGGTGGTAGATGAAATTTATCGTATAGAGAAGAGTTGCCAACGGTTGTCGCTGTACTTCAGAATCAAATGCCAATTACTAGAAACCACAATATAACAGGCTAAACTAAGACTATAAGATGCAGACTCGAAAGAAATGCAACACAAATAGAGAAGAAGAAGAAGCACCCCATAGGAAGTTGCCCCTGCTACCATAATCTACAAGTGCCGATGAGCTGTAGAAGGGGTTGTGTCCGCTACAACTACAAGCTACAGCTCTAGAAAGAACCCGTGTAACTAGTGAGCAACCTTGTTGGCACGACCAACATTGATGGTAACAATGTCACCCCTCTCTCTTTGCGCATCCTAATTCATCTCGTCTCCATTTAATTTTCCAGAGCCCAAATAGAACTCAATCACAATAACTCCATTGTCTGTAGTAGACAAACATATTTTAGGAAAAAACAGGTAGCAATTCCTTATTTTACAACAAATTCCCCATATACTTGCCCCTCCCCATCAGAAGACCTCAGAAGAAATCCCACTTGCAAAGAAAGAAGAACCTATAGATAGCATAAAAATCACAGAGAGAATATAATGCAAATGAAAGTGAAACATAGTTAACAACTTACCATATCCATACATTCTAATAACAACGCTCACATACTTAACGCACCACACCACACCACACCTCTTAAGTATTTTGTAAAACAATGAAATGACAAACTCTTTGTAAAACAATGAAATGACAAACTCACTCCAACCACCTAACAACATATGCTAATCACCCTAATCAAATATTTAAAAAAATAAATTTAAAGAAATATATCATATGTACGAAGGTTTTATCTTTGCTAATCACCCTAATCAAATATTTAAAAACATAAATTTAAAGAAATATATCATATGTACGAAGATTTTAAAAAGATAAATTTCAAGGAATGTATCATGCTTATATATTTTATTTCTCTTAATATTTATACATATAAATTTTTAAAAAACATACAAAATTTCATTCAAATTTACTCAAATATTAAAATACTAGAACAAAATTATTCCATTTATTAAAATTCCAAAACTAAATATTTTATTTTAATAATAAAAAATAATAAGTAACTCACAATAATTTTTTAAAAATAAATAAAACCAAAATTTTCGCTCATGACATAAAAAAGAACTATTTACTTTTTAAAGCAAGATTCCCTTTCCTTTTTCTGCCTCTCTCAACCCTTTACTATTATTATTTTAATTTATTATTTTTTGGGCATGCTCACGTAAATATTTAAACCCTTGCCATTTGGTTTGCTCTCAGAAACACGTTTTTGGGAGAAGTGAGTAGGCGTTTAGGTTTATTTGAGAGTCCGAACTTGTTCGTCGTCAAGGAGTATTGAACACGGGACCTCCATAATCGACCCTGGCGGACTATCGCGGCACAGTTTTTTTATTCATGCCCGTGTTCGCTGCGTCGAATTGGTAGCGGAAACAGCGTTTTTTAGCACAAGAATTCCGCTAAAACAGCCGGCGTGGCGTTGGTTTTCTGCTTAATCATTCTGTCTGAGCGGTTTCAGCGTGGAACTTTAGTCGAAACGCTTGGTGAGTGTCTTTTTAAAATTTTTTATTTGGCTTACGCATTTTGTCGAACACTTGGCGAGTCTCCATGCTTGTAGGCATTTTGTCGAACAGTTAGGCTGCAGTTTTGATGGGTTCTGCGGGAAATCCAGGGTTTGATATACAGAATTATTTCAAGACAGGAAGCCCCGCCAATTTAGTCCCCCCGGCTCCAAATCAACCACCCTTTCACCCATTTAATCCTGGTAATTTCCCACCTGCCACTTCTTACCAAACCCCAACTTCTGGTTCCTTCGCCTTCCCTATGTATCAGAATAATCCTTATATGAATATGAATTATTCTCAAGAGCAAGCCTCTCGTCCTCACACTTCACCTTCCCCTTATTCTCAACAAGGCCCTTCTGCACAATTGCGGTTGTCGAGCCCAATTCCCAGCCCTCCTTCTGATGGTGCCAGACTGATGGCTTTGCTGAATACCCATTCTACACCGAGTTCCCTCGAACTTCCTCCTACTATAAGTTCAGTGGAACCGTTTCAAGCTTCCCTGCAACCCATGGCTTTGACACCACCTGCAATACCGACGGCTCCTCCTGTGAATTTGGCTCCCCAGCGTACACCCAGTAGGTTATTGAGTTCTAAGCTCCCAAGAGGAAGGCCTCTCCATGGAGATCATGCTATCTATGATATTGATCTTCGGTTAGCAGGAGAAGCTCAGCCTCAACTTGAAGTTTCACCGATTACAGTTTACACGTCGGATCCCCTTCTGGTTGGCGGTCAGCAAATTGCTGTCAACAGGAATTATATTTGCTATGGCCTGCGTGCGGGCAATATTCGTATTCTTAATATAAATACTGCACTCAGAGCGCTGCTTCGAGGGCACTTGCAGGTATGCTTCTAAATTCTTACTGCAACTTAATTGTCGACTTCAAAATTTATTGAAATTAGTCCAGAATTCAGTATCTTCATAGATAATGGTTGTTACTTTTCTGTTTTGAACTTTCTACTTTTTGTATACCAAATAAATGAGAAAAACTGCTTTATTATATTACAAGAATGAACAGTAACAAATATGCCAAGTAAAAGGAATGAAAAAAAAACTTCTGTAAATTTTCATAAAGAGAAGAATATGAAACTGCAGCAGTTCATGTCTGTAAGTTACTCTGCAGCAGTTTGTGTCTGCAAGTTACTCTTTCCCATTTATCAGAATTTGAAGCTTCACTAGGTAATAGATGCTTGGCTTTCGATTTGGAATACTCTTATTTGGTGCTGAGAAGTATTTTCTATTTACAAGCGAGGTGACTTCATGGGTTTTTGGATCACAACAAATGGTTTGCAATTAGCATTTGATATCCATTTTTAACAATCCATCTCTATACATGTAACTTGATTGTCAAAGAATGCGAGCATATTTTAGACATTTTTCGTGTGACCACATGTAGTATGTTTACTGAATCTCATAAAACGTTTAGGAACATAAATAAAACTTTTTGGGAGGGATGAAATGTTGCAGGAATGCATGAGGAACCATGGGACAGACCAGTCACTATAATTTATAATAGATTGAATTTCAACCCACTGTTGGAGTTCAGCGGGAAATGATTTTGAGCCAGAATTTGTGACCTGCATGACGACCTAGACTTTGTAACCAATATGTTTTTTTCTTTTCTTTCTCTTTTACTCCCTGCAAGTTATGCTGATAACTGTTCAGACTACAACCACTGAAGATGTTCCTTTTGGATATCTGCTTAGATCACTTTAAATCATACTTATTTCTAGTTATTTTCCCTATAATATGGTATCCTTTGCATTGTCCATTTGACATTGAACCTATGATGCATCCATTGACCCATTTGTCTGCTTTTTATCATCTATCGGTAATTCATATTACATATTTAAGGCAATGCTTATCTTTTAGCATCTGTCTAATTTTCACTATATTTAAATGTGAATATCTCCTAGACTTTACCTATCACTGTTTTTAAATGTGGACATCAAAGAGCATATTAATCTGAACGAGGTCTTTTTATATAAGTTTAATCTTCTTGATATTATTATAGACAATTGTATCTATCTCTCTTTTCAATTCTCCTTGTTCAGATTTTCTTCTTTTCACATGGTATATGTTCTTATTAAGTTTGAATGAAAGTCTTCACGTAAAGGAGCCTGCACGCCCCTTGAAAATATGCTAAACTGTATTTGTTTTGGAATTCTGTTGTGGCAGAGGGTAACTGATATGGCCTTTTTTTCCAATGATGTGCATCTCCTGGCAAGGTATTAGCTCTAGCAATTTTATTACTTGCCAGTTGAATTTTGGATTAGTGTGAGTTCTTTGATTCCTTTGTCATTGTCTTGCAGTGCAAGTTCTGATGGAAGGGTTTTCATATGGAAAATTGAGGAAGGCCTAGGAGATGATGGTAAAACACAGATAACAGAGCAAATTGTTTTTGCCATTCAGATCTTGGGGGATTGGGAGTCTGTTCATCCTCATGTCTGCTGGCATTCTCAGCAGAGGGTAATTCCCTGACAATGACTGAATGTAGTATTTCAGAATTATCTTTTGATGCTTAATATTTCTTTAGTAGTGACATATTTGTATTAAAATTTAGCTAATTATCTATTCATATACACATCAAAAGTACAAACTAATTGGATGTCAGGTTGTTAGGAAGAGAGCCTGCCACCTGATTCTCAAAAATTATGAACATGTCTTTTGTTTACCAGTCTGTCAGCAGACCTACTGCTCTATTTAAAAGTCTTGGGATATTCTTTAACCAAAGTCTGATCTTGGAATCTTAATTTAATCTAATGGCTGTAGGGCCCATGATTAAAGTATTTATAAAAACAAAAGAAAACATGTGCACCAGAGCACAATGGATCTGGGATTCAGTTCTTGGGGTCTGAATCCACATTCAGGCCCCTTGCCTCGCCAGCCTGGCCTTCTTCCACTGCCTTTGCAGCATCTTTTGCTGCTTGCCCCATTATTTCATCGTTTCCCAGTCCAAAGCCTCAGATAGTATTAATTGGGACATCATACTTGGAATCCAATTGGTCCAGCCTTTGAAGAATAACATCCTCGTGAAGCTCTCTGCTCTCAATTTCACATGCAATTAGTTCCTTGATATGCAATTAAAGATATGCAGTTTTGATATATGTAGATTCCTGACTTCTGGAGAAGCCATTGTCTGTAATAAGTTTTCCAATATCCGCATCTGCCTCTGCATTTGCAGTTCTGCCTCTTTTCATTTCTGTCCTATCCTTCATGTCTTTGACTTTTCTTCCCACTACATGTGAATGTTGGGTCTGTTAGGAGGAGGTAATGGCTGTTGCCTCCTTTGTCTTATTCCTGTGAGAGGCTCCTTCTCCTTTTATGCTTTCGTGACTCGTCCCCTACCTTTCCGTGCGCTGCTGCTTTGTTTTTCCTCGTGTCTGGGACCTGTTGAACCAGCACTGATTTGCTGTAATCCATGGTGTTGCAGACAACACTAGCCACCGGATTGGTGATTGCCCTGCACCACCAACTCTCTAGGTGGATGCTAACCACTGACCCTTCGAAATGCACATATTCTGCTCAGCCTCTCCCTTCCAAATGCGTTTATTCTGCACAGCCCCTCTTCATTGAACTTGTTTTCACACACTTCCCAGCTCATCATCATGGTAAGCAATAGCATTTGTGGCAGAGTTCTCTCGATTATTTTTTGCGATAATCAGAGTACCATCCAGTGGAGCATTCCGCTGGGATGGAGGACATTCATGAATGCCAATGCATCTTGAACTTTCTCACCTCTCCTCTGCTTGATGGCTTTCAGTCTCATCACCACTTGGTCTCACAGCCTCTGGCCAGGTGGCAGCCCACACAGCTCTCTCTGGATACCCCATTAACATGTATGAATGCCAGTGCCTAATGAACCATCACACCTCTCTTTTGCTTGATGGCTTCCAGTTCCATCCCACTTGCTCTCATGTCCTCTGTCCAGGTAGCATCCTCTACTACTCCCTCCCCTAATACCCCATCTAGGGATTTTGTAGTGACATGTGAGGTTGAATATAAATTCTGTTTATGTAGCCCAAGGAACATTTTCTAAAAAGGAGGCACATTTTCGAAAAAGGATTCTATCAAACAGATTTTGGTTAATTTTTTCTGTTTTATGGGATATTCTTCACTTATTAATATTGGATTCCTGCTCACCCATTTTATTCAACAGGATGTCTTATTTGTGGGTATCAACAATTATTTGCTGAAAATAGACGTTGCAAAATTGAGGTCAGCTGCACCTGGTGGTGTCTTTTCAGCAGATGATCCTGTTAAATGCCACATTGATAGTTTAGCAGAAGGCGTATATTGCATTGGCAAACATGACGGAGAAGTCACGGATCTGTCAATATATCACTGGGGCATGACTTATTTGGCTTCAGTGTCTAAGGATGGCATGGTATGCAAATTTGTATTTATATTCATTAAAAGCTGTTTATTTTTATGGATTCAAGGTTCATTCATGGTTTCAGTCTTGTCTTCGTTACGGAGCTAGTAGTGCAATATGTGTTCCACAACATAAGGGCTTGATCCATTAAAACTATCCTTGTCCGTACTTTTGAGCTTTTCTGTTAACCTGGTATTTGAGTATAGCTATAAACTAGTGAGATTTACTGTGGGTCGTGATATGATATCCTCATGCCTCAACTGATATCTCTTTAATAACTTAGCACTTGTCCATGTAATGGTTTAATATATTTTAGGAAACTTATGACGGTGGCGCTGCCGTTTCAGCATTTAGCATAGTGACGGTGGGGCTGCCGTTTAGCATAGTGAGCTGTTCTCTATGCTCCACCAAAGACTCCGGGACACGGGTGTGGGGAGACACATAGGGGGGATGTGTGGGAGTACCCTCGAATTTTAGGGAAATTTAAGGGAATGGGGGTATGCTTTCATTATTGAATATGAATTTGAATTATGCGTGCACACACACACACACACATTTATATGACACAAAATTCAAATTCATATTCAATAATGAAAGCATAAATACATTGATCCATACATAATTGAATCAAATAACGAAATACACTAATCCATACTCATCATTCATATTGATACATAGATCATTCATACTCATCATTCATCCATACACCACGAGATTCAGTGATTAAATTCATTGATCCATATTCATTATTCATCATTTTAGATTCTAAATTGATTTAAAATTTAAATTCATCATTCATCATTCTAGAATCTAACTAGTACTAAGCAAAATAGACTATAGTAGATACTGAAGTTTGAAGACTGGAATAGCAAAATGATATAACTCAAACGCAAAAATATTAAAGAGTGACAAGTCAAAGAATGAGTCTGAGGTCATTGATATCTAGAGCCAAGACTCAAAAGTCGAAACTTAAAATTAAAAATGGACAATGAGCATTTAAGGAGCACCACGAGGAAGGAGAGCAACAACTAACTAGTAAGTCAAATAGTGAGTGCGATAAGCTGAGCAGGAGTAAGGTTGGCAAGTCAAATTAGTGAGTTGGGGATTGCAAAGTAGTTTTGGTTATGATATTTGTTATGTATTTTATTTTATTTTATTTTTTTAAATTTTTGTTGTAATTTTTAATTTTTTTAAAGATTTTTAAATTTGAAGGGTTATTTGACAAAATTGAGGAGGGGTGCTTCTGGTCACCCCTTGTCAAAAGGAGTTCTTTTGGGTGTCCCCTTTTTGAAGGGGTGGGGGCACTCAGAAGCACCACCTTCGGGGAAATGTGTCACCCACACTAGGGAAATGTTTTCTCCTCCATCTCGTTTTGTCTCACCAAAAGGGGGATGTGGAAAAATGTTTCCCTTGGCATTCCTCGGTCCCAGGTGTGTGCACCCCACGTTGGGTGATGCGTCCCTGTGGAACACTTGTTGTCCTCTCTAATGCCCTTAAGTAGTAAAGCGAGAAAAAACATTTAGTAAGCTCCACTTTGAGGTCAGGCTCCTCTTGTGTCTCATCTCAAGGAGGTCCTTCCTTGAGATGCAAGCTTGCATAATTGAATTTGTTTTTTGATGGGTGAGTTCAGAAGTTCCAAGACACATTGAGTAACATATAAAATTATTTCCATTTAATGAACACAAGTTTAATACATAGGCTAGGATCTAAATCGTGTAGGTTGGAATAGGGTAGTAGAGGCTTATTTGTCACAAATTTGCATTGGTTGGTTATATGTAGGCTTCATGGTATGTGCCGCATGACATGTAGTTATAAACACAAAGATTGTACTTTTCATTCATATTCTCCATCTCTTATATTTATGGAATAATATTAAAAGAAATATTAATGCCTTGCATCATTCAAATTTTTCTACTACTTTCTTTCACTGAAGTTTTGCTTCATGACAAGACAATCCTTTTATTGTATGTTTCAATTTTCAATCTTTGTAAAACATATTTCTTCATGTCCTCTCATATGCATTGTAGATATTATTGTGATAGTCTGTTTAAACTTGTCTGAAAGAGTTAGATCAATAAGATATTGATAATGTTGAGCATGATTGGAACATTGATGAAAACTTTCAAAAAGGTCAAGACAACTATACAATCCCTATTTAGTTTTGAGTGTTTTATTCTAGAAGTTTCTATCCCATGTTTGTAAGTGAGGTCTTTATAAGGCCCCATTGATCAAATGTTCTTGATTACAAAAGAATAAATTACAGGTACTACTTGGACTAACACACAACCATTTAAGCAACAACCCATAAATGTTAGTAGCATTTGATCCATTTGTACTGGCAACATCTTATGGATAGAGAGGATATTTCAATTGTGCCATTTTTAGAGGGTTGAGATAGAAAATTGCCTAATCTTTAGTTGTCCCATATATTGAGATAGGGGGGATATATTACTGTTGCTTTTGTTATCTTGGAAGGTCTCTTAGGTTGAGGTGATCACTCACAATGGGGAAATCTTGTTGCAACCTCTAGAACTTGCACCACTAGGTTTTATTCCCTTCTTTTTTGGCATGCCTTAGTGATTGGAGGTGCTAACACCATGCATATTTTCTAACCATGGACATGGATGATGTTAGATATTTAAGACAAAACACATTTTGTTGCATGGTTTATAAATATCTCACCTCCACAAGGTTGCAACGCTATATCCACTCTTTCTGTGAGGTTGCCACCCAAGCTAGATTGAATAGAAAGATCCATCACTACTCACTTTCAACTTACATGTTAGGAGAGTTTTAAACATTGTTTACTAAGCTAGGCCCTTGCAACCTTGGGCACTCCCAAGAGGACATTATTAGGCTTTACATTGGCTCCTTCACAGTAACAAATGACATTTGGCATGTCCATACTCCTTTCTATACTGCATTTCTACCTCTAACTCTTTTCTTGATGATTAGTGTTTCCTCTCTTTCTAGAGTTAAATCTTTTTGGATTACCCCTTGTCTTGTAGTTCTTTTCCTTTGTTGTAATTTCATTTGTATGTTTTTGCATTTTAGCATTTTGGAGTGATCTTGGCACTGCCATAGTCTAACACTGATTTTTTTTTCCCTAAGTTAAGTTAATTTATTAATATGTAACAAAAAATGTACAATGAGGCTCAGGCCTCAGCAGTGCTGAACATAGTTTATCAAAGAATACTTTGACTGCCCCAACATTGGGGAAACCAGTCCGCAGAGGAAAAAATACCCAGATATGGGATATCAGTCTTTAAGACCAGGAAAAACAAAATGAGAGAAGTTTCACCAGGACAAAAATAAATCCAGACAAATTCCAGTAGAGCAAACATATCAAAAAAATACCATTCAGTAAAGGAGACCTCAGTTGGCGACACCTGGGATGGGTTCCTCTTCAATCGGACACGCATACTGCTCCCAGTCATCCTCCTTCTCCGACGCCCCGTCGTGTGGCCCACATGCTGGTTGGACGCCACCATCGCTGCCAGCTGCCACATGCGGAGCTAACCCTTCAGTGCCTTTGCCTCCTGGGGAGCGTGTGGCGCCAAAACTACCACCCTCAGCATGCTGACCGCCACCCATGGTCTGGCCATGCAGAGCATCCTTTTCCTTGTCCAGCAGATTCTTTCCAATGTCACAGCCATTCCTGTGTCTGTGAGCCTCCTCTTGCCGCATTTCAGAACTTCCCGCCTGGGTAGCTTGCAGCTCAATCTCTTCAGTGAAAAGGATGGTGATTGTAGCAGTAATCATCGGTCTGTTTAGGCTGCTGTGAAATCTGAATTGGGTCGAGTGGGGAGCAGGGTGAGGGGGCAAAGGGAAATTGGCAGTGTGAACCGCGAAATCTCTGCGACCATCACCTGGAGACAGAGCACGACCCCGACCACTGCGAGTATTGGGATACCTTCCCAAAACAGAGCTATGGGGGTGAGGAAGTTCAGGGGGAGGAGAGGAGGCGGCGGGCTCAGGATTCGGCGTCGCCTGAGGGTGGGCACTACCTCCCCGAGTCCCCCCTCTGCGGCTCCTCATGCGATGACGAACCATGACGGAATGCCTAGCCAAATGTTCAGTGGGAGAGATGGCAGAGGAATTGAGCAGAGGAACAAGGACCGGTTGGGCGGAGATTAACTGGTAGAACCTGGAATGGGAATGGTGATGCCCATTGCCGAAATCAACACAGCTTACTAACCAGCAGCGATGCCCAGTGACTGTGCGGGAGCAGGGTTCAGTAGCTTGGGGCGGGCAATTGCAGTGGAGCAGGGGAGAAGGAGACACAATAAGACGAGGGGAGTCCATGTCTGGGCAAATGATAGCCATTTCTCGACCCAAGCATTCATTAAATGCTGCTTGTGGTCTGTCATGAATTCGGCTCAGACTGGTGTGGGGTGAAGCGCCGACGGCCAAGTGGCCCGTCTTCTCGTCGCCTTTCAATCTGTTCTTCATTAATTGCATTGAATGTCACCCGCATCCGGGTGCGCTCCTTCTTCCCGTGCCTTCTCAATCTTCACTAATTCATTGTATTCCTTTAGTTGGGCCTCGGTGGCTACAGTAGTTAGTGGGTCTACACAAAGAGCAGTTCCACTCTCCACTCCTATATTAGCTAGAAGGTCAGCCACTCTATTACCCTCCCGATGAATATGCTTGAAATTAACTACTTTGTGGGTAGTGAGCCAAATTTCAATGAGTTCCAGTCTTTCCGCTAATCTCCAGCTGTTGCCCACTTTGTTTGAAGGAGTCCCCTGCAGAATCTTATTCACCATATTTATTAGGATTTGAGAATCACCTTCAATCATGAGTGGGAAGAAACCATGAGTTTGAGCTAGGAGGAGCCCCTGCCATAACCCTTCTAGTTCTGCTGAGTTATTTGTGTCCCATCCATTTGAACCTATGAAGGTTAGAAGGGGGTCACCCTTATGATCTCTGAAAATTCCACCAAACCTTGCTTTGCCTGGATTGCCTTTCGTGGCTCCATCAAAGTTCAGTTGGATCACATGTTGGGGTGGAGGAAACCATTTGTCTGGTATTTTGCTCTTTGCTGCAGGTTTAACAGGGATTATCAGCTCTTGGTTCCATTGTAGATTCCAATTGACCCAGATATTCTGTTCCTGTGGAAGGGAGGGAAAGTCTTCGTCTCGCCAAGTTTGAAGTAGTAGGGTTTCCCTAAGATTTTGGCAAACAGTGTTCCAGAGGATTTCCAATGGTGAGGATTGATCTTTGAAGATACGTCTGTTCCTCTCTTTCCATATTGTCCACATGAGAAGGCTTGGGATGAGTTTCCATAAGGAGTTTAGTAACTTGCTCTTATATGGATTTCGTGCCCAATTGCGTACAATGGTGGGTATGTCTTCTTTGATTCTGCTGTCCTTTTGGCATCGAAAACTCACTTTTTCCCAGAGCCTGTGAGCTAATGAGCATGAATTCATGAGGTGCAAAGTGGTTTCTTCCTCTTGTTTGCAATTGGGACAAATGGAAGGTCCGTGGAAGTTTCTCTTCCGAAGATTGTCCCAAGTGAGGATTTTGTTTTGACAAAGCAACGAAAGGAAGGTGGACACTTTCAGCCAAATATTGGGGGCCCAAATTTTGTTCTAGAGAGGATCTTTGATTGCATGATCTTTTATGATTATGTTATAAGCCTCATGCGTGGTGAAAGTTCCTCTTGCCTCATAGCCCCATCTGAGCACATCCTTCTTATCTGAATATCATATTTTCCTATTGGAGAGTTCCGTTCCTAGGATCTGCTGTTCGGACTCCATGCCGTGCCAGATGGTGTGATCTAACTTAGCCATTGCTTGTATCCCTGGGTTATGATAGGTGTCCAATATTGATTGATCTTATCAAGCCTTTGCGTTTCCTAATTAGGTATTTGGTGGGGTTTGATCAAATCCTTTAGCCTACGTTTCTGCTGCCAAGAATCTTCCCAGAACCTTGCAATGGTACCGTCCCTAACTTCCCAGAAGATGTGTTGCTGGATTAAATTCTTGTGTTGCTTAGCTGCATTCCAGATTAGGGATCCTGGGCCCACATCAGTGAGTCGAATTAGATCCTCTACAGGTCTGTTGTTGGCATATTTTGCAGTCCATAGGGTAGCCCAGGGAGTGTGCGGTGCTGTGAGCCAATTCCACCAGATGCGTGCTCCCATGACAACATTGCTATGATAGGGATCGCGAAGCCCTGTGCCTCCTGAGTTCTTTGGAAGACAAACTGTGTCCCATTTTACCAGAGCCCATTTGCGATTCTGTCCTGAGTTGCCCCACAGAAAGGATCTTTGGAGTTGTTTGATTTCTTTGAGGACCCATTTTGGCGCTGCCAAGACAGAAAAGAGATACAACGGTATAGATTGTAAAACAACTTTTATTAAGACTAAGCGACTAGCCATATTGAGGGATCTGTGAGTCCAAGAAGAGAGACGAGCTTCCAATTTTTCTAAGAGCAGATGCCAAGATGAGTGTTTCAGGGCAGTATCAGTCATGGGAGCTCCCAGATATTTGGATGGGAGTGCAGCTATCGGAAAACCAAGGATACGAGCAATAGAAGCTTGGGTTACAGCAGGAGTATGAAAAAAGAAGATTTGGGATTTAGCCTTGTTTATGTTCGCTCCAGAGGCAGCCGAAAAATCAGTCAGCAGGGATTTTAATTTAAGAGCTTCCTGGACTGAAGGATGGCCAAATAGCATGTTATCGTCCACAAATTGTTGGTGGGTAAAAGTAGGGGAGCTGGGAGTGAAGAGCTTCTTTGATGCTTCTGCCAAGACCTTCCGCCATGATGACGAACTGAAAAGGGTGATAGGGGATCTCCCTGTCGTATTCCTCTGGAGGGATGGAAAGGGGAGGAAGGGATGCCATTAATCAAAATGGAGAAGAAGGTGGATGAAATGAGACTCATGACCCATCTAACCCATGGGGGGAAACCAAAGGCATTTAGCATCTTTTGAATATAATTCTAGCTTAAGCTATCAAAGGCTTTAGAGAGATCTATTTTAAGAAGCATACCTGCTTTTTTAGACTGCTTCAAGGAGTGAATGATCTCATGAGTAAGAATAATGCCATCCGTGATCTGCCGGCCTTCCACATACCCTGATTGCTCTGGCGAAATGAGTAATGGTAGCAGCGGTTTAAGCCTCGAGGCAATGACTTTGGAGACTATTTTGTAGATGACATTACACAGCGCGATAGGCCTGAATTTGTCAGGGGTCTGAGATTGTGCTTCTTTGGGAATGAGGGCGATGAAAGTTGCATTCATGGAGGGAAGCATCCACCTATTGGTCCTGGATTCCTCAACTACCTGCCAGACCTCCATTTTAATTAGATCTTAGATCCTAGAAATTTGGAAAAAGTTTGAAGTGAACCCATTGGGGCCAGGCGCTTTTCCTTCTTTTAATTGGCGCATCGCATGTTCCACCTCCTGTAAGGAAATCGGCTTGAGAAGAAGCTGATTGTGTTCCTCGGTAATTACTTTTGGAATAGTCTTGGTTATTTTCTCTATGGCCTCCGTCCTATTTGTCTGTGGTTCTTGGTGAACCTGCTTGAAGTAGGTGAGAAGTTCTTGTTCTATATCTTCGTGATTTTCTACTCTTTCTCCTTTCCTGTTCTGGATGTGAGTGATGGTATTGTTCATCCTCCTTTGAACAGTAGTGTGATGAAAAAACTTTGTATTTCTTTCGCCTTCCTTAAGCCATTTGACTCTTGATTTTTGCTTCCAAAGAACTTCTTGTTTATCTCTTTCTAATATTTGTGATTGCAGGTGTGTTTCCTGCGCTGAGAGTTCCTCTGATCTTCCTTCCGTGATGATCCTCTACTGTAGCCTTTTCATTTCTTGATCTAGAGCATTTTGTGCCTGAAAAATATTGCCAAAAGTGGAATGGTTCCATTGTTTGATGTTGATTTTGAGATTTTTGAGTTTTTGCTGGAATTGAAACATTTTTGAGCCTTCCGAAGGTTTGAAGCTGTTCCAGACCGAATTTATTAGATTGTTGAAATCTGGATGCGACAGCCAGAAAGCTTCAAAGCGAAAGGGCCGACGAGCAGTGTTGCCTGGTCTTGTCCATTGAAGTGAGATTGGCCAATGATCTGAGCCTGTGAGGGGCAGGATTGAAGCTGAGAGATCTCTGCCTAGATGGATTGCATTGTCAGAGAGCAAGAATCTGTCCAATCGAGAGGCGATCTGTTGAGAGCCTACTCTTTTATTGTTCCATGTATAAATTCCATTATTAAAAGGCATATCAATGAGCCAGTTGTTTTGGATGAAGTTTTTTAAATGACAACTCTCCTTATCTAGTTTATTCCTACCTCCTCTCTTTTCTTCCAGTTTGGTTATCATGTTGAAGTCCCCTCCTGTGATCTAGAGCGGGTGAGTTCTGTTTGCATTGATCAAAGATAGGTTGTTCAGTATGTCTATCTTGTTCATGGCCTCCTGGGGAAAGTAGACATTGGTTAAGTGACCATGTATATTTGTCCCTGTTATGTGGAAGGTAGCTTGAATGAAGTGCTTATTCACATGAATATTGGTAAGCGTGATGGTTTGTTTATCCTAGATTATTGCAAGGCCTCCTGAAGCTCCTGAATGGTTCTGTCCAGAGTTGTAGAGTTACATTTGGTTTCTTGCATGAAGAAGATTTGGGGTTTCTCCTGCTGGATCATACTTTTTATCAATCTGTATTTCCCAGGGCTATTGAGCCCTCTTATATTCCATGAAATGAGCTTCATGATGAAGTATTGGGGAGAGTGTTGTAGTACTTTGTAAGCTTGGAATATCTTCCCGATTCCACCAGCATTTCCCCAATGCGGATAGTTCGTTGGAGATCCGTTTTCCTTCCTCTCTTTTTATTGTCTTTGGTAATGTTTTTTCCATCCCATTGACTTACAGGCTGTATGCTGAGGGTTCTTTGCTGTTGTGCTCTGGAAAGAATTACTTCCAGGTTTTCCAACTGTCTTTCTGGAATCTTATCATAATTTTTTGTCTTATAGGCTTGTTCTAAGCCTAGTATATCCAGATCTCCAATGTCTATGCTTTCAGGTTCCTCTTCCATGTGCTGGGATTCACTTCTTTCCTCTGTAGTTTCTGTTGCATCTTTGAAAGCGGGCTGCATGTTGTCCACATCCATGCCTTGAGGGTGCCATGCGGGGACCAAACTGGGAGAGGGAGAGGTGAGGTCTATGGTTTGTTTAGATTTCTGGGTTTTCTTTGAGCTGGTGGAGGCAGATTGGGCTTTCGACTTGGGCTGCTCCTCGGAGGGAGCAGGGGTTTCGAAGTTGTTCAACTCCGGCTGAGCCAGGGTTTCAAAACTGTTCCTTGTGGAAGGCATGGAAGAGTTGGCAATAGGTGTCTTAGGGTTTGGAACAGTTTTTTTGGGGTTCTTTCTGCGATTGGTGACTTTGGTAAAGCCATCCGAATTAGATTTATCAGAAGAGGTTGGGGCTGAGGTCTTCAGATTTGAGGGGCAGTCGCGGAATAAATGGCCAAGGGCATGGCATTTCCTATAGCGAAACGGGACATGTTCATAGTCTATTGATTGGACCCATTCAAAATCGTCATGGAAAAGACTTACCGCATTCGGAAGAGCGTTGCTGAGATGCATGTAGACGCAGATTCGGGCATATGAGGTATATCTTCGAAGTTTAGTCTCCTCTGCAATCTTGAAAAATTCGCCAAGGCCATTGCCAATATCTTGTAGTGAAGCTTCATCCCAGTACTCCAGAGGGAGGGAGTAGAGACGAATCCAAACTGGTGCCCAGCTGAGATCTTCTTTATCCGGATTGAATCTTTCAATCCAATCCCTCAGATACAATCCAATAGCATTGAAAAAATACAACCCTCCATCAAGGACTCTGTTCCTATCTTCTAGACAGTTGAAAACTGCTGTGAAGAATCCCTTAGGGCCCAACTGCAGGGTAATGTGTCCTTTTGGCTTCCACTTGGCTGCAATCCAACCCTACAAAGCTTTCTCTGTGGGCCAAAAGCCTATAAACTTCCCAATCAAGGCATGATCCTTCATGTATTGGATTTGAGCATTGATCCGATTGCCTGGGAGCTCAATCTTAGGTCTTTTGGCTGCAACCGGCTTGCAGGTGGTCGATGTCACTTTGGGATTCTCATTATCGATCGTCTTATCTGTTTGCGTATTCTGTCCTGTTCCCGTTTCGCCCTAGACAGTTTGCTTGAAGGCTTCCTCATGCATTGGAGTGTGTTCATTTTCATTGGGGGGAGGCTCCATGTCCTCCCCTTGAGGGAGACTCATGATTCGCGTGCCTCTCCTTGTCCCTTATGGTTTGTCATATTGCTGTAAGAGTTGGCAGAGTTGCTGCAACCTTTGCAGGTCTGTCCTAAACCCTAAGCCGCCATGTTCGCCAGAGCACCATTTGTCTTGTCCATTCCCTCTTCTATCTTACATAGTCTAACACTGACTTGTTGTAACTTGTATTATCTAATTTGATTGAATTTTGTGCACACTAATATAACTATCTTATCTTATTCCGTGAAAATTAAAGCTAGATTAGATTAGTGTTGTTTGAATTATCGAGTCTTGGTGACTCACATTTGATGCTACTACTTGGGTCAGATTGGTCTAGGAGACTTGAGATTCACTAAGGATAGGCCAAACTTTGCTCAAACATAGATGGTCCAAAATTTATTGTATTTTGAGGGTTTCTTTTTAATTGTCTTTGTTAAATCTATTTGTTAATTCTTGAACTAAGTTTTGTCGAGCTCCAAGCTAGTCAAGTCTTTGTCGAGTCTGAGATATACCATACAATGGTTGACATATTATGTGTGGAACAATTGAAGTAGCGTTGCACATTCTAGACAAGTTGTGTCACTAATTTGATGACAAAACATTTAGTTTTTATGGTGCAATTACAATAAGGACTATAATCTAGGATCATTATCTTGTAGATTATGATAACAACAATCGGGATGGCTTCATTGTAGTGACACTGATTATCTTTAGGTTCCTCATGTTATGAATTTAGTTATAGCCACATCTTAGATTAGTTCAATGATAATCATGCCTTGAACTAATTTTGTTTGGAGTTGTCTTTAGTGCGACTTTTTGGACTTTCAGGTGCCAGAATATGGCGGAAAAATTTGAGGTGAAGTCTTGATTTGTGTTATTTAAACTGATTTTTTGAGGTGCCAGTGGATTCAACACCCTGAAAAACCCCTAGGTCACTTGGATTGTGCACGGGGGTTACCCATCAAACTTGTGATTTCAATAAATTCCTTCCGGATTCTAGAGAAATTAGACCGGAAATACCCACCAGAAAAGCTTCCAAAAAGTCGTACTAAAGACAACTCTATTTTGTTTTGGTTGGTGAAAATCGCACTAAAAGTTGTTCAAACCTTTGATTTATTGGCCATCAAAAATTAGGTTGGTTGCTTTTTAGCTTAATAATCTTATCCTATAAAACTGGAAATGCCTTGTCCCCCTCATTGCTTGACCTAAAAAGATGGGAAATAGGTACAAATTAGTGGGGGAGACACCTTGGGAGTGTTCATGGGGTCACTTCATATCCAATAAAAATTGGAGTTAACATTTGTCATTTAAAAAAGAATAGAAAAACACAAACCAAATCTTGTGGGACCTATAGAAAACCTAATATAAAAAAGCAACAAAAATTGATGAAAATAGAGATTCAAAATTGAAAAAACAGAAAATGTAAATCAAGTTATAAGAAGAGAATTTGGCCATCCTTCTTCTAATTTCATTTGCAAGTAGCCTCAAGAGTGCATAGAGCTTTGAAAGTGTTGTTGCAGGTTTGGAGAGAATAACATTAGAGGTGGAGGTGATTTTTGCAAGTAGTGAGCCTTGTAGAGTTTTTTAAATTCTTGGAGAAGTGGGCTTGCATATTTTTTTTATATATTCAACCAAAGTTACCAAACATATCTCAAAGAATGAAATCAACCAAATGGACCAAGTGCATATCTAGGTATTACTATCAGATTGAGGATATCCATTAGGTGCATCATGATTGTTGCATCCCCTTTTAATGATTCTCTTATTGGTGTTGTTATTTTATAGTTTGTTTGGAAAAACCTCTCAACAAAGTTTCTCAAGAATTGATCAATAAGTTTAGCATGCTTGCTAAGAGGTTAGTCCCATGAAGCAACAAATGTGTAATAGGTTTAGGAAGACTAGTTCCAACAAAAGAGGGTATTGACCAAAGACCAGAGGTGAAAGATGCCAAGGGAAGGTTGTCTAGGCTTATCCACTAGGTATATGGTATATTGGCTTATCCTAGCTCAGATATATGGGTATCAAACTAACTAACCAAAGAGGGTATCAAACTTGTAGAAAATGTAAAGGTTGTTGAAACTATAAACAAATTGTAGAAAGTAATAAAAAACATCAAAGAAAATGAAGATAACACAACCTAATATAAAACGTTGAGCTAAAAACATAAGCAAAAGTAAGATAAGCTAATTAATAAAACATAACTAAACTAATATTAGTTACTAATCTAAACATAAAATAAGGTTAATCCATTTTTTTCTCTAGTTCTATCTATAATCTCATTTGATTTAGTTCTATTCTTGCAAGGATTGCAGTTGTTATCGTTATATTCTTATTCAAATTGGATCATCTTACTTTGGATAGGTTTATCTTCTTTCTCACAGTTGAATCACGTGTTCTCTTTCATGGGCTTTCACACTTTGGATGGTATTACTTTTTTGGGAGGTTCCTTTTCTCGTTCATCCATTCTATTCTTGGATAAGTGGGACGCATCATTCAAAGACTCTTAGGACTTGTTGAGATAGATTTTCATGTGTATGTAGGCCTCATTAAGAGACTCTTGGTTCCTTTCAAGATAGGCCCTTGAACTTCTGCCTCCATATTTCACATTCTTCTCCCTTTATTGCTAAGTTGCCACATTACGTGGGTTCATGGATGAGTGCAGATACATATGTAGATGTATGGATGTGGGTGTCATTTTTTGAATTAAGAGGCGAGGGTTCATCAAGGGTATACATATAAAATTATATATACATACATACATATGTATAAATCTATTAAAAAGAAAATTGGAATGAGGAATTTTTGTTAATCAACAATGTTGTAACTTTGTAATGACTTAACATTGTCATTCGACATTGAATGATTGGACAAACCGAGTTATACAATGAGGATGAAAACAATTAACTTGTCATTATCATTTGAATTTAACTTTAATAGTTAATGAGTCTTAAACAGGTACATACTACAAAGAACCATCTAATGGTATTTCCAGAAATAAAATAGGAAAAGTAATAGAGCTGATTCTGTTGGTTGATGTAGCTTGGAGAGGTGTTCAAGCCTTAGGTGGTGTCAATGAGGTTAAGAGCACAAGCGCAAATATATTTCCGAGCCCAAGTTATTCTTTTCAATGGAAATGCCTTAATTAAATTAATTAATCGGTTTTAACTATTTTCCTAAGTTTTAACTTAGGGAAATAGATTAATTAACTAGTAATAATTGAGACATGGTCGATTTTGCTACAAAGATTTCTAGTAAAGTTTCTAAGTGATCTTAGCCATTGATTAGATCATTTCAAATCTAGATCTTGGCTGTTGATTTCTCAACGAGAGATTATAAAGGAAATTGATGGGCAATCTTGAAGATCAATTCATTGTAGTGAAGAGGGCGCAATAATAACGTGGGGTTTGTCACTAGTGGGGGTTTCGACAATAGTTGAAGCAATAAATATTTCTGAAGTTTTCTTTAGTAAATAGTTTGCGGGAGCTTTGTTGTGGTTTGGCAAGCAGTTGTAATATTTATCAATTGTAGAATTTGATGAAGATTAATAATAAAACCCTCAGATTTGAAGAACTGGTTTTCCCTTCGGGGTTTTTCTAGCGATGTTTTGGCAAAAAATAGTGTCCATTTTTGTGATTGGTTTTCTTCTCAAAGTTTTCGCAACTTATTTAATTGGTGCAATTTGCAGTTGTGTTTTATTTGTTATTTCCAGTAAATAATTTGCTGGGACAAATAATCTATTTAAATATAGGAGAATAATAACGGAATTAATTGCAACTGATTTTTCACATCGTAGTAGAATAGATCTCAAGCGTAGAGGTTTACTGAAGCAGATCAACGCAGGGGTTTGGAAGAGGAAGCCAAGGGTTTAATACCCATATTTATTTCCAAAATTACTTGGAGGAATTTTACCAGAGTGTTATTAACTGCAAAATGAATGTTGAGTTTAGCAGTTGAAATTGCGAGAGAGCATTTCCAGAGGTAGTGCGAATAGCCAGATCGAGTTTTCAGTTGCAAGTGTGAGTTGCTGGAAATTCGTGTGATTGTGGAAAGTGCTATTTCCTGTATGCCGATTACAAGAAAGGCGAATTGTAGGAAAGGGCAGATTCCTATAATTACAGGAAGTGCGAATTGCAGGGAAAGTGATTTGCAGGATAACCAGGTGAATTGCTGGAAAGGGCCGAGATCACTTACAGAGGGAGACTATGAGGTTTTCCAGGTACTTTTGTTAGCTGGTAGAAGAGATTATTTTTATTTTCTCTCGAGGGCTTCAACAAGATTGGGGGATCAATATAGGTTGGATGGTGCATCTAACTTTGGCGTCTGGTGAATCCGATGCCTTCTTATTTTAGAAGAGCATGGAATGAAGGAGTTTGCTATGACACATATTCCTGTACCAACAGATCTTATCATGTTGCATGAGTATTAGAAAGATGATGTCAGGGCCAAACATATTATTCTAGATGGGGTCAATGCGAAATTTCCTAGAATTGCAACAATTGGAGTTTATTCTTCTAACTGATTAGCAATTTATTTGTTATACGACAAATAATGAATAAATCACATTGCAATTCTTCACAAAATATATACGTTACAGATGTAAATAAATAAGGAATTGAGAAATAGATGCACATACATAAAAATTGACACCAATATTTTTGGAGTGAAAAATCCTCGGAAAAACCTTGTAGGGAATACCTGTGCAACAGGTTCAAAACTAGAGGGGGGTAGAGTATGTATGCCTTCATAGACTTAGCAGTCCAATCCCTGCGCGGAGGTGGGTCCCTTGTCCCACAAACAAGGGGGTCTCATACACCAATTTGGTGTTTGGCTTGGTTGTGACCCAAAAACTGAATAATAATAATAATATTATTTTATTATTATGCAGCAAAATTTGAGAGTACAATAATATGGATGCCTAACTAGCAAAATACCTGGAAAAAATAATGTGGAGAAGATTTCTCCCTTCTGCAATCAATCTGGCCTCCACTGCCCTGCTCGAACCCCACACTTGAAAACTCGCTCTGCTTGGAATTCACACTACTTGGCCTGGATAATTGCATTGCTTGCAAACTGGCTCCAAGTGAGTAGTCTAGCCTCCCTTTGCCCCTGGAAAATATTTGCTTTGCCTTCCGAATGACCTCTCGACCTTCGACAATTGAAACGAACAATTTCCAACAACTCGCACTGGTTTTGCGACCCCTCTACAGATAACTCTACCTCCTTCCTTTTGCCAATCTGGGACTGGAGAAGCACTGGAAAATTCTGTGAAATCCTCCTCTTGAATTTTCTGATGCTCCCTCTCTTTGATGCTTTATCTCTCACTTGAATTGCGCCTCACTTTCTGTGAACTGGGTAGCTCGATTTGCTAAGAAAACTTATGCTTGATGTGTCTTGACTCTTTTTCCATCCAATCAAGCTACTCTTATAATCTCTCGTTGGGACTTCAATGACCAAGATTAAATTCTCATCGACGGCTAAGATCAATTAGACTTCATCAATAGAAGTCTCTAGAGAAATCTCGAACATCCTTAATTAATTAACTTTAATTAGCCAACTTCCCTAAGTTAGACTTGGCATATAATTTAATTATTGGCTAATTAATTTAATTAAGGTGTTTTTGAGTCATATCTTGCGAAACCATTTGTGGGTATTGGAGATCCTACGTTCCTTAGCCTCTCAGTACCATCTGAGACTAGAACACTTGTATGATGCTACCATACCATCCAAAAACTAACACTCCCTCTTAGCGAGGAAGGTGTTCTCCACTATACCCATCTGTTCTCTGAAATAGGCAAACTTAGCTCTCCCTAGAGCTTTCGTGAGTATATCTACAACCTGTTGCTTTGTGGGAACATGCTATAGCTGGAATGACCATGTCGTTGATATTTGACATTTGTTACGCCTCCTTTGTTCACATCTCTCAGATTTGACTCCCTATCACTGAAAATCACCGCGAAGAAGTCTAGTTGGCTAACAATGCTCATGAACATTGCGGCGTTGCGCATATTTTATCTACCTTACACTGTTGTTGCGACAACTCTGTTGCTAATACTGCACTGCTGCTGCAACTACTGCAATAGTGAGTCTGGAAACTCCTTTGTCGAATCTCACTCAGACTAGAACTGCTCTCTCATCCTGCAATTGAGCAATTCTCACTGCCTCCATTAACCATGATAATTTCCTGCAACTGCAACTGGAAACTCGACCTCTATAGACCCAATGGTTCCTTGCGACTATCCCTTTAGTCTCTGATTGCAACTAACTCTACACTGTCTGCTGAGACTGATTGCGCCCAACTGTCTCTGCGCCCCTCTAGTATCTAATCGCAACTAGCTCTGTGTTGTCCCTCACGATCTAACTGCGTTTGTTGAACACTTATCCTTCTACTATTGAACACTGCTCGACCTTATAGCAAAGGTAATGATCCTTGAGGAAACATGTGTCCATACTGATAGTTTAAAGCATCATGCTCCTCCTCCATTTGGAGGTATCACTGCTATCAATGCAAATTGCTCTAATCGAGAGGTCAACTCATTGATCTTTGCTGAAGCTGCTGTCTGCTGCTGCCCATTCTTGTCTTTCTTCCTTTTGGGACACTAGGTGACGTAGTGACCAAACTCACCACATTCGAAGCATTTGACTTGCGACAGGTCCTTTTTCTTCTTCTCGCCTCCCTTTGGGTTAGGTCCTTGACAGGGACCCTTCTTTGCCTTCGCTTTACCTCTAAGGGCTACGCTCTCCTCTTCCTCGTTCTCAACTTTTAGTCTGTTGTTGTTGCCATTGATAGTACCTTCTGTGAGGCTGAGCCTTACCTCCTCCTGAGTGAAGTTTCTCCATAGGCAATCCCATCTTGGTAGTGTGTCTCACCTAGAGATAACTTGGACAAATGTACGCCACTCCTTGAAAAACTGATTAAGCGCTGTACGCACCAACTCATCATCAGAAGGTTTCTCTCCAACGATTGCAAGTTCATCTTGGACATTCTGAAGTTTAGTGAGATAGGAAGTAACACCTTTACCCTTCTACATCCTAGTTGTCCTCAACTTCTACTTGAGAATCATTTTGCGTTTATCTGACGGATCCTGGTACAACTTTATGATGGCATCCCACATGTCATTTACTGTATTCTTATCTGCAATGTGTGGAACAATATGATCTCAGACCCTGTCTAAGACATCCTCTTTGTCTTGGCCATCTCTTTCTTGAAGTTTTCCAACTGCTGTGCATTTGTTGGCTTTGCCATGATGTTTGTCACGAACTCCTTCAAACCATGCTCATTTAACAAAAATTGCATTATGGCCTTTTGGACACAAAAATTAGAGGCTCTATCAAGTCTATCTTGATCCCTAAGTGCCGCTGAAGCCATCTGCAAAACTCAAATAAATTGGAGACTAGTGCTAGAAATCTCCTTCTTAGTCCTACTCGATCTTCCTTCTATTGCTCACATTCCCTTAGGAATGCTCATATATGCCTTTGGAAATCCTTCTTCGGCTAATATATTGCCTTCAACTGTTCCTTGAGACTACTCGCTCTACCTTCCGGATGTCCTTTGGGAACTGGCACATGAACTGCAACTTCTACCTCTCAAACTGGCAATTTTGGCAAACTCGCAGTGGTAAAGTAATTTCCCTGCTTTGTCCTGCTGCTATTGGAAATCTTGAATCTCCTCTTGGAAACTATAAATTGGATACCCTCTGAGAAATAGCCTGGAAATCTCCTCCATGTGCTCTTCTCTTCCTGCCCAACGCAAATTTGCAACTGCAACCTTTGTTGCAAATCTTCTGTGCCCAAATCTGCTCTACGAATCAACTCATCTGCCATCCAAAACCTCTTTCCAGCGGCCACACACCTTGCAAACTTGGCTTTTGAGCAAATCAAAATTTTCTTGCACTATGCCTCTGGAAATCGATTTCTGCCTAGCCATTCGCATTCCTAGCCAGGCCTGTGTAGATCTGAATCCTGTGCTTCAGATTTCTCTCCGAAACTGCACGACGTACTGATCTTTGGCCTCTGAGACTCAGATCTGATCAACAATGCTCTGATACCATGTGAAATTTTCTTTAATCGCAACCACTGGAGTTTATTCTTCTAAATGATTAGCAATTTATTTGTTATATGACAAATAACGAATAAATCACATTGCAATTCTTCACAAAATAAATACGCTACGGAAGTAAATAAATCAGGAATTGAGGAATAGATGCACACACAAAAATTGACGCCAATATTTTTTGACAGAAAAGTCCCCGGAAAACCCTCGTAGGGAAAATTGGTGCAACAAATGAGGGTTTATTTTATTATTATGCAACAAATTCTGAGAGTACAATGATCTATTGCCGATCTTCTGACAAATATTTGGCAAAACTAATATGGAGAAGATTTCTCCCTTTTGCAATCAATACGACCTCCACTAGCCTGCTCGAACCCCACACTGGCAAACTTGCTTTGCCTGAATTCACACTGCTTGGTCTGGATAATTTGCATTGTCTGGAAACTAGCTTCAAGTGAGCTATCCAACCTTCCTTTGTCCCTGGAAAATATTCGCTTTGCCTTTCGGATGATCTCCCGACCTTCGACAACTGAAACAAACCATCTCTGACAACTTGCACTGGGGTTTTTGGCTGCTCGCTCTGGCTTCCGCGGTCCCCTCTATAGATAATTCGACCTTTGTCTTTTTTCCAATCTAGCATTGGAGAAACACTGGAAAATTCCCCGGAATCCTCCTCCTAAATTTAATGATGTTGCCTCTCTTTGATGCTCTCCCTCTGGCTCGAACTGAGCCCTCACTTTCTACCAACT
Source organism: Pinus tabuliformis (assembly GCA_031772625.1). Lineage (NCBI taxonomy): Eukaryota > Viridiplantae > Streptophyta > Pinopsida > Pinales > Pinaceae > Pinus > Pinus tabuliformis. Next base: position 583,375,280 of record CM062808.1, on the reverse strand, counting down.
GGGTAGCTCGATCTGTCAAGAAAACTGATGTTTGATGTGTCATTCTCCATCCCTTTGAGTTGCTATGATAATCTCTTGTTGAGACTTCAACGACCAAGATTAAATCCTCATCGACGTCTAAGATCAATTAGACTTCATCAATAGAAGTCTTGAGAGCAATCTCAAACATTCTTAATTTATTAACTTTAATTAAGGTGTTTCAAAGTCATTTCATGCAAAACCATTCGTGGGTATTGGAGATCATGTGTTCCTTAACCTCTTAGCACCATTTGGGACTAGAACCCGTCCTATGCTACCATACCATCCAAAAACTTAATAGTCAACGACCACATAGTTCCATATTTAGCGGAAGAAGATACAACCAAGAAGATGTAGGATGCCATCAATAAACTTTTCCAGGATAAAAATATGAATCAGAAAATGATCCTAAGAGAGAAGCTCAGAAGCATTATAGATGGAATAAGGGAGAAAACGTTGTCAGTTACGTCACCCGCATCAGGACAATCAGAGTTGAGCTAGCAATGATTGGAGAGAAGGTCGAGGAGCTTGTGAGAACAACCCTAAATGGGTTTCAGAAGCAGAGGGATGTTTTCGTACAAGTGGTTAATGGAAGATCTGATTTTCCTAGTTGGGAATGCTCGTGGAATGACTTCACATAGGAGGAGCTTTGACTGAGCCTTGTGAAAGGAAACAATGGTATTAGCAGTAGTTTTGAGTAGAAGGGAGATGACAACAAGAATGTTGCTTTAGTGAACAAGGGCAAAGCGAAGAAGGATCTAGTAAGGGGTCCAACTCCAAGGAGGAAAAGAAGGACATGTCGAAGATCAAGTGCTATGGCTGTCACGAGTTTGGCCATTACCGCAACAATTGCCCGCAAAAGAAGAAAGGTGGCATGAAGGGCAAGAAGCAGATAGTGGTAGCCACAAATGAGCTTTCTAGTTGCCTGGAGGATGAGTTTGCACTCATCGCTTGTAGTAGCAGTCTGGGAGAGTTATGCCATAGTGAAATGGGCCATGGGGTACTCAAGGCGACAAGTGTTCTAGATGTGAGCACGGAGCACGATGGTGTCGAACGTAGAACACCTTCCTCGCTAAGAGGGAGTGTTGGTTGATGTAGCTTGAACTGGTGTTCTTGCCTCAGGTGATGTCAATGAGGTTGGGAACATAAGAGCATAAAATATCTCCAAGCCTAATTTATTCTTTTGAATGGAAAGTCTTAATTAAATTAATTAATCAATTTTAATTATTTTATTAAGTTTTAACTTAGGGAAATAGATTAATTAATTAGTAATAATTGAGACATGGTCGATTTTCCTCTAAAGACTTATAGTAAAGTTTCTAAGTGATCTTAGCCATTGATCTTTCAATGAGAAATTATCAAGGAAATCAATCCAGAAATCATGGACAGCGTGTTGCAGACGAGATGAGGACTACTTCATGGACCTGAGCATGGTTTACACTTGTATGGAGATGGATTCTTGATCGAGTTGAGGATGTGACAGGGTGTTCTGAGAAACAACTGATGATGACATATGGTTGCATGATGGAGACGGTGGTTCTACATATGTTGCAGGGATGTTTGCAGTATGTGGAGGGGTTGACATCATGGTTGAGACAGATATTGTTGTTGATCTTGGTGGATGGCTACCAGGATGGTATGTTGTCAAGGACGACAATGATTTCAGGTGGAGGAGGATGTAAGGACCTGCGGTCCTTGACTCGCTCACCGGGTGAAGTGCGACCGCAGATGAGGCTTGAACGAGCATTCGGTTGAAGTGCGACTGCGGTTGGATAAAGTGCGAGCTCCTTGGGTGTGCGATAGTATGTTACGTGCATATGAGGAGTGGGCGAGCATGTATATATGCGTGTGGCATGGTGTTAAACCGTATGGAGGCCGACCAACGATTGTGTGGAGCCGATGGAGGGTGAACGCATGTGTAGGAAGGCCGACATGATGTTTAGGTGGCTTTTGCGTTGAAGTATGGGCGTTGGGCAAGTCGGCTGGGTAGCCTAGACTTCGCCCTACATTTGGTATATATGGAGATGCGTTGGATGGCATTTTAACACACAATCGTCGCTCAACATGTGAGAAGTGCGCAGAACAAGGTGAGGACGCATCAAGAAGAAGGAAAGGCGCAGTTTGGGTAATGCGCTCGTTCTTGGGCGAAGCCGCATGGAGGTGAACGTGTTTCTTGGTTTGGGTGAAGGGCGCGGGTAGAGGAGCGCCCACCAGTTGGAGTAGGGCGTAGTCTTGGAGATCAATTCACTGCAGACAAGAGGGCATAGTGATAGCATGGGGTTTGACACCAGGGAGGGTTTCAGCGACATATGAAGCAATAAATATTTTCGGAGGAGAAATTTTCCAGAGTTATTTTGCAGACAGAGAGGTCGAGATTGCCAGGAGAGACCGTACGAGATTTCCAGGAGAGGTTGTACGTGTTGCCAGTTTAATAGATCAAAATTTCTAGTTGCAGAGAGAATTGTGGGGAGTTAGTGCAATTGTAGGAAAGGGCTGATTGTAGGAATTCATTGCAGATTGCAAGTCTAACAGTGCGAATTGCAGGAAAGGGCCAATTATAGGAATTCACTACAGATTGCAGGTCTAACAATGCGAATTGCAGGAAAGGCTGTGTCAGGTTGTAGAGGGGGGCGTAAGCCTTCTAGTGGTCAGATTGACCTGTGGAGGTGAATAAATATTTTGCTAGAGCTTTGTTGTGGTTTGGCAAGGAAGTTGTAATATTTACCAATTGCAAAATTTGGTAAAGATTAATAATAAAACCCTCACATTTGAAGAATTGGCTTTCCCTTCAGGGTTTTTCCAGGGACGTTTTGTCCAAAAATATTGTGTCCTTTTTTGTGATTGGTTTTCTTCTCATAGTTTCCGCAGTCTATCTAATTGGTGAACTTTGCAATTGTGTTTTATTCATTATTTGCAATAAATAGTTTGATGGGACAAATAATTTATTTAAAGATAGGAGAATAATAATTGGATTAACCGCAATTTGATTTTTCACAGATTTTTCTTCCTTAGGCCAAGTCTACTAGTTTTGTCGCATCCTCGTCATCATTGACACCACTGAGGTCTTTAGTCATCGAGCTCTCTAGGTAATCTTTACTCCCAAACATAGGCTTTTCTTTCCCAACAATCACTAGAGATATCTTGACAAGGCCGTTTGGTTGTGGCTCCTTGCCCACACATATAACATCACTTGTGTGTATTGGTTCCATTTCCTGAAACGTCACCCCTAATACCTTGGGTTTTTTTTGACCAATGTGATGAAGTGTGTTGTGAATGTAAACTAAGTTCTTTGCCTTGATCTCAACCGATGTTTCTTCATTGAATGGATGGAAGCATAAATGCTTCAATTCCTCACAAGATGAGAAGTTAGTTACGTGTAAGAGTAATTTTATGGAAAACACTTTCAAATTAGGAGCATCAATAGCGTGGAGTCACTACAAATCAATTGGATTGTTTTTCCTACTTCTATTGATCATAGAAGTATGTAAAGCAAACACACCTTGCCCACATGAAAATTGGGCAAATTGGGAGCATATGTTGGGTGCCCCTTTCCTCATTTGTAGAACTATATTTTTTTCTAACAACATTCATGAACCCTTCCACAAGCTCTCTATCTCTGGAAGGACGCATTGTACTTGTAGGATCATGCCATTTTATTCTAAATGCATACACTGCCATGTGAAGTGTGGTGTTCAATTTATTCCACTACCCATGCATAATTAGTTTCAATTGTGGCCATAAACTGGGATATTTCCTATCTATGATGGTTTGGATCCCTCGTAGAGTCCATGTTATCATAAATCTTACCTAAACATTGGCTGTATCTACATAACAAAGCAGATCATGTATTGGCTCTACTAATTCCATTGCAAATTTAACATTGTCTTAAAAGCAATAATCCAATTTTAAGTGCTTCACTTCCATGGTTGCATCTAAGAAATATTTTCTTCATTGATCCTCATATATCAATGATAATGGTGGTAGTGAAAGCCCGTTTCATCTTCAAATGCCACCTAAACATAATGTATCAAGTTGGAAATATGGTATTAGATGGTTTAAATAGGTTCCATTCTGGCATGCACATGATAAATCACTTGTTAATGGTTATGGTAAATTCTGTGGTCATCCTTAATCAACCCCTGCTTCCAGTCAGGTTTTCCAATATTGTTCGATGAATTATTCAAAGAATGTAAAGTGCATGGTGTCCAAAAATATCCCTGGGGTACACCATGAATACACAAATCAACATTATAAACTATAGATAAAAATCAGATTTATGATGAAAATCAGAATTGGAAGCAATGTAATAATAAGCAATAGTTTTGAATGAAAACAGTAAAATGCACGTTACTTTGCAAATTGGGGATGAATTGATGACAACTTAAACTTGGATGACATTGGATGTGCCCATCTTTGCAATTGCCTCACATGATTGGTTGTTCAAAAATAAGTTGTTCTTCTCTTGTTTGGAGCAATTAGAGATAGGTGCCAAGTATGGAAGAGACAAGGATGTTTATCAATGAAAATTTCAGTAATCTATCCAACCATCTATAACAATGGAAAATCCTTTTAGACAAGACATCTTCAATGGTGCCATTGCCTTCTCAAGACTTGCTTTTTATCCAACACAGATTGGAGCTTCTCATAACCAAGTGTCTTATACCTTGCTAGTCCATCATTAATGGCACAAAGTAGTTTTTCAAAATAGGGTGAGTGGGCTGTAGTCAAAGGGATGGTGCATGTAAGAAAAAATCTTGCTATTACAAGATCAATGCCCTTCTTGACCATCACATCAAATATATCAGAAAGACCACCCATTTTAGGTTTATTATGTGATGTAATTAGATTGTTTCTTGATGATTTTGATGACACATGCTCATTACTGTAAGCTTCATCATCAAATGGCATTTCTTTCTCTTCAAATTCATGATTGTCATTGGGATGTGGTTGTGAGTTTGTGTTCTTGGGTGCTAAATTATCAATGCCTTCTTGCTTTTTATGTAGCAGGGAATTTAGTGTTGAAGTTGTAACTACGTTCGACCTTCATAATGTAAATTTATCATTGATGTATTTATTATGCGTAAAAAGAAAAAATATTTGAGTCATGTCCCATTTGGACATTTGTCTGAAAAAACAATTTGAATTTTATTTCGAGTCATTAGTCCACAAGATGACCAAGTAGGTCCTCCTTGGACAAGTCGGCCTAGCCCTCCAAGAGACACCTATAGACCCTCATGGACAACTATATATAAAGAACAAGTTCAACCTACTTGAGAGCTCATTCATTCAACACAACAAGAAGTATTTCTGGAATTTGAACCTAGCGAAGGAAGAAGAGGCCGAGTCAAGAGAAAGAGAAGAGAAGTCAAAGCATAGAAGAATATTCTATTGTTGACCGAATTTTTGACCTATTGTAGCTCGCATGTGTGTATTGACTTTCTGTGGAAGAGGCCAAATTTTTTCAAGTGATTGCAAGATCGAAACTTCTGAGTTTGACTAGATTTGGAGTAGATTGAACAACATTGACTTCGACTTTGGAGGTTACTTGGAGGGGGGTTGGACTTGGTTTCTTGGTGGCAGTTTGGTCTTGGTCTTGGATATATCTCATTTTGATGTGATTCTATAAGAAAAGGATTGTTGGGTTTTCCCTTTGTGGGTTTTGCCCTGGCTACCAACCTAATTTTGGTGTCTCTTGTCTCATTGTGATCTCTATATTTTCCTGAAAGATTGAACATTTGTATAATTGCTTGATGAAGAAGACATAAGAACTAATAAGAAGTCATCTAATATTAAGTAATTATCAAGAAGAGAAATTAGGTGTTAGACTGGTTTCTCAACATGGTATTAGAGCTAGGAACAAGGTCTGAATTTGTCTTTGAAATCTAGCCAAGATTATGAAGGAGTCAAGGACATATTCCCTAGACGCTGAGTTTCTAAGAAGACTTTTCTGTGGTTGGCAACAAAGTTCCTATTGAAGAAGAAACCTAGAATAGGCCTAACATTATCTCTATTCTTCTAGGGCCGAAATATATCTACTATAGGAGAAGGATTGAAGGTTCTGGTTTGTTGCTATTAGGCCTAGAAGAGGTCGAGATTAGGAAAATCTATATTCTGAGCTTAAGGTAATATGATCTAGGTTCTTGTGGAAAGCAAAGTTATGATACAAGCTAATAATGTCCTCTCCATAATGATGATCCGAATTCTCTTTGATGAAGAGTCAAGGAAGAAGCATAAACCTCAAAATTTTTTCGTCTACTGAAGGAAGATTAACATGGATTGAGTTTCATTATTTATAAATCCAAAATTTCTTACTTGGTGGAGATGCCATAAGCACTAATCGGAAATTCTGGAAAAGGTCAAAAGAGGTATGAAAAATGTTTTAACATATGTCTCAATAAGATCAAATAAGCTTCAAATCATATTTCAAAGGGTCGAAGGTCTCAAAAGTCAATAATAGAAGTCGAGCTACTTCAAATCCTAAATTCACATGTTTAAAAGAGAATCCCTGTAAATTACTCCAAAAGGCCGAAGGCAAAAGTTCATCAAGGTCAAAAAGACCCAGTCATGATCTCAAGAAGAAGTCAAGAGGAAGTTCGAAATATGAAGTTCGTTTGCAATAAAGAGAGACACTTGTTATTGCACATAGTGATGATAATATTGGAAGGTTAAGTTCCTCCTCAAGATCGAAGATCTATAGCTGATATCTGAAGTAACATTGTTTAAGCACAAATCTCCTTCTTCCTAAACAGGTCCAAGCTCTCTCATCTCATAGAATGGTCAAGTCTGAGAACGCCATCCAAATTATAGAATAATGACAAGTCCTATGACATAGCACTCATGGAGTCCAAATTATGACACAAGATATGCTATGTGCAAATAACCAGAGAAGCATTTCTTCTCACGAAGATGAAAGCACCAAATCTGAAGTCTAAAGTAAAGAGAAGTATAGTTGAAGGTCTAATTCGAAGCAAATTATCTTGTTTTGGTTAACTGAATACCAAAGGCTTGTACCTATAGCTCATGTGAAGTTGTTGCAAAGATCTGTATCACTTGTTTATGTGGAGGTCTGTACCCTTGGCTCATGCGAAGGATTGTGACACTTATGCAAAGAATTGAAGAGTTGAGTGGAGATGCCATGATGAGAAGTCTGAGTTTACTGTGAGCATATCTTTTTGAAGCAAGCCAAGGAAGTTATATTATGGTACCATACTCGAAGGCAAAATGGAGAATAAGTAAGGTTGGATAGGTAGATTGAAGAGGTATGTATGATCTCTTTCTATAATATCTCAAGAACTAGGCATAGATCTAATTCCAATCCAAGTTCTCTTGCAATTAATAATTCCTAAGCTCATTTAAAGAATGATCTCAGAAATCTATAATCTTATAAGTCTATCATATTGGATGGGTTTGTGCTACAATGCATGTGTCTCTTGTCTTGAAGACAAGGACATAATCAATATGATAATTGCTCTATCCTTTCGTTGCATATGTAGGCCAAAGTTCTGTGTTACAATTAGAGTAAGACAAACAAAAACATCGATGAGTTCCATCTCTAATATAGAAGGCATATAAATGGCATTTCTAGGGTTTGTAACTAACACATTAGTATACATGTAGAACTTGCAATTTGAAAGTTGACAGGTCTTGAAGACTTTGGATATTGAAGCATCTAAGGTTTGTAAACCCTAGCAGAAGTTTGAAGTAAGAATACTCTAGGAACAAAACCCTAGCATTGATTGTTTCCGTTGACAAGAAGCCCTAGCTCTTGGAAGTAACATAAATGACATCATGGTGAAAATTATAGAAGGTCCAAGATTAAGAGGGAGTTGACTTTTCTCAAAAGACAAGTACTCTACATTTCCTTTCCTTGATTACTACTTTTTCTATTGTCTTTGTACTTTGCTTAATTGTATTTGTTCTTTCATGGCCTCCTAGCAATGCATGGGGACTTTTCTGAATTATGGAAGAACATGAATGTAGAAAGAAGAGATTAGTTTGAAGTATGCATTAGAGAAGTAAAAAATCTAGCATGCACCAAATGACAACTTGAAAGCAAGAAAGTTCTCCTAGTAAGAGGGAGAGGGTCATGTTAAGATGATTGCCTACAACTTGGGACTCGAGGATACATCGTTTGGGTTGGCAATATTGATGATGAGTAGAGATACTATTGATGGTTGGGATTTGGTATGGTTTCTTGGAAGAGCATGAAGCAAGATTCGTTGCACTACAAAAGGAGAAGATATGGAAGTTTGTATAATTAGCTATGAAGCAGTTTGGCTCCATAAAATGTTTGATGGACTATTTTGATGACATGTTGGATTAGACCATGATACTTTCCAAGGTTGTATGAAGATTGTTAGAGAACCCGGAAGGCTGTAACACATTATGATTTGTGACATGATGCATAATGAAGCCGTGAAGCTATAGTACATCTCCACTGATGAACAGGTTGCCGATGCATTGACAAAGTCCCTTCCTAAGGGAAAGCATGAGCATTTTTGAGACAAGCTTGGGCTTGTGGATATCTCCTCCTAGATTGAGAGGGAGGGAGGATGGACACCTTGTTCTTGATGTGTCATGTACTGTGGCCAGGACTAATAGCTGTAAGTCAAGTACATGAACACGGATAGGGAGAATGGTAGATTGGATAAGCATCATGGACCGACATTCTTGAGACATGTATTGTGACCAAGACTAACAGCCGTAAGTCAAGTACATTGATTTGGTATAAGAATGGTTTGGAGGACTGACATTTCCTTGTGTCAAGTATTGTGACAATGGATTAGGAAATGGTCTTGTGGAGGACATACTTTGGTGAACCTAGGTGGAGTATGTACCTCAGAGAGGTGGTTGTGTGGTGTCCTATTGAATGCCTCCTAGCATTGTGCTCTGATCTAGTGGAGAGATAGAGCTTGTCAAGGCCTTGGTAGTTTGACAATGCTACTCATGATGATGTTTATAACGATGTTTATCAATCTGGATCCTTATATGAATATTTCAACTTGAGATTATCCCGTTGAGTCATTATGAATACCTCCCTAGTTAAGAGGGAGTGTTGAGGTTGTAACTAGGTTTTGTCTTCATAATGTAAATTTATCATTGATGTATTTAATATGAGTCAAAAGAAAAGTTATTTAAGTCATGTCCCATTTGGACATTTGTAAGAAAAAGGAATTTGAAATTTATTTTGAGTCATTAGTCCATAAGATGACCAAGTTGACCCTTATTGAACAAGTTTGCCTAGCCCTCGAAGAGACACCTATTCGACCCCCTCCTAGACAAATATATATAAAGGACAAGTTCGACCTACATGAGAGCTATTCATTTATCACAACAAGAAGTATTTCTAAACCTAACGAAGGAAGAAGAGGCCAAGTCAAGAGAAAGAGGAGAAGTCAAAGCATAGAAGAGTATTATATTGTTGACTGAATTTTTGACCTACTGCATCCCACATGTGTGGACTAACTTTCTGTGGAAGAGGCCAAATTTTTTGAAGTGATTGCAAGACCTAAATTGCTGAGTTTGACTAGATTTGGAGCAGTTTGACCAACATTGACTTTGACTTTGGAGGTTATTTGGAAGAGGGTTGGACTTGGTATATTGGTGGCAGTTAGTCTTGGTCTTGGATATCTCTCATTTTGATCTGATTCTATAAAAAAAAGGATTGTTGGGTTTTCCCTTTGTGGGTTTTGCCCTGGCTATCAACCTAATTTTGGTGTCTCTTGTCTCATTTTGACCTCTATATTTTCATGAAAGATTGAACATTTGTATAATTGCTTGATGAAGAAGACATAAGAAGTAATAAGAAGACCTCTAATATTCACGTGATTATCCAGAAGATAAATTAGGTGTTAGACTTCATTACACTTGGTTTCTCAACATTTAGTAGCATTTGTAGGGTCTCTCGTACGAGGCTTAACACCCTTTCTTTAAAGATATACAAAAATGCACTTTAATTGTGCTTTAGATGGCTCTCCATTCTAAATGAAAAAGCTTGCATTTGATGAATGGTGTCCCCACACACCCTTGGCTCGCCTTGTCGGCTTCACTTATTTCCACAACAGATAGAGCAGATTTGATGAAGTGACCGCAAAGAAACTTGTGAGAAGAGAAAATTGAAAATTTAATTTGAATATTGAAGTTTGTTGAAAAACATACAAAAAATAGCTTTACAATGGAATATCTGAATACTAGAGCTAGTGGTCAACTTCACCACGTCACCATCTATCCTTTTCCACAAGTTTGATACAAGAAAAATGGCAGTGAAGTTAATATGTTTCTTCATTGTCAATCATTTTCTCCCTTTAATCTAAAAATCAGCTGTTAAAAATGAAGTGTGTACTTGTGCTTTTGAGTTCATTAAAGTGGTTGGAAACTAAGGGATTGTGGTTTTTGGAGGAGGGCCCCAACCTTCTTTTTGGGATTTTTAGTCTTTTTTTGAGGTTGATGTATCCATTCTCGGGAAATGTTGCCTTTTTCTAATAGGGAGGAACCCTAGTGAACTTAGCTGTGTTGGGTTCTCTAGTGTTTGTGGTGGGATGTTCATGCTCCAAAACTTGGGATGGGGTTTGTGAACTAGCTCTGGGTTTGAGCACCAAGGAGCCGGGTGTGTGAACCACGACAACTTAACTTTCATCCCAAATGTTAGAGTCTGTTTGAGACTTGGTGGTGGTGCTTCCTATTGTTGGTCACCTGATTGTATCTATCTTGCATTGGGAGAGAGCTCGTGTAGTGACTTGACCCTGAAGACTTGTGGTTCGATCTGATGTACTAAACCTTGTACATGACTACAACTTTGGCAATAAGGAGGATCACTTTCTTGGTGACCAATTTCACTAGTGTTCATAGTATTTTCTAAGTGCTTTGATAGTATTATGAGTTGATTGGCCTTGTGTGTGTTCCCTATCCAATCATCTTTTTTATTTTTTTTATTTTATATTTTCCGTTTCGATGCCCATTGGACTTGAGGCATAGGTCTGCAAAATACATAGAAAAAACCATATATTTTGTGGATTTGATTGTTTCACTTGCGGATCCACAACTTTTTGTCACAGATTTGAGGTAGATTATAGCAGATTTATGAATGGTAAATCTTGATTTGACATTCTAAATTGTAAATCTGAAGTTATGTGCTGTTTTCAAATGTTTAATGGTAGAGATCTGAATAATTTCTGGGATCGCAGTGAATATATTTTGCAGATTTGGAGTCTTTTGAAAATTTTTGGCTTCATATGACTGGGGATTCCCCCGTCGCTAGCAAGAACTAGACCAAAGTGAGAGGGACTATCCAAGGTTACATTGGCACTTTACCTAAATGTGCATTCAATTCGTTTGAGTGTTAACACTACCATGCATCTTTATTTCTCCTGTCTCAATGCACTTTATTTTGTAACAATCTCCACTTGTATGTAATCTGTAATTGGAAGCTAGAAAGTTAGAAAGATAAATGATTCACTCTCCCATGGGGTTAATATTGAATCTCTCACTTGCACAATATAGTTGTTACAATGTCTTTTGATTGTACTTGTACATGTTTGATTTCTTAATAAATTTTCAGTCCTCCCTATTATAAAATTTTTGACAATATTGGAGATTTCATCCATGTCGTTTCGAGCTCCACATTCTAATTTTTTCAGGTGTAATTGGGCTTCACCACTTGTAATCCCTCGATAGGGATCAAATGAGGATTTGAGCATTTGACTTGCAAGTGATTGTTTCTTCAACAGTAGCACATTCTATGGTTTAAAAATGATATATGATTGATGAGGAATGGGCATAATTGGAGCCTCTAGAAAAGGGAATCTCACATCTTGATGGGCAAATGGCGAATTTAAAGGGATACATGAATTGTATTGCGTGGAGGCTGCAGACTTTGATTGATACTGTAGCAACATTGCAAACATAGTTATATTCCTTTTGTGAAGGCTTTTTAGAAACCTCCATCCTCTTCAAACAACTTATCATTGCTCAACTGTAAGCTCTTTTAATAAAGGTCAAGACTAAAATGTTGAGATCTTATCTTGTGTGGGCAAGAAGGATGTTAATATGTTGGATGATTGGCCAAGGTAGTTGTACTGTTGTAGATGTACTACATAGTGTAGCGTTTGCCATTGCAAAACTTTGTATGAGAATCTCTGCTAGTGTAGACAAAATCTTGGAGCCACTAAGAATGTCAAATGACACTAGTTCAAGATTACCATCAAGGGCAAGTATTACCTTGTCGATTACATGTAGGACCATCATATACAATGGTAGTTCCTGTGATAGAAGGCTAAGCAGTTGGTAAATCTCTACATCTAGTAGTTCAACTATATTACCATTCAACTTGGAGAAATGGATGGAGAACCCAAATTGGTGATGTATCTCATTGGTGTATTAGTCATTCCAATTGAGAAGCTCGAAATGTTTGACATTCAATCTCTAGAAGATGTTTCTTACAAAGCCAAGTTGGTTGAAGTGAACAATAGTTGGATAAAGATAAGGAGTTAGGTGGTGCAAATTTTGGGATGAAGTACATAAGGAATACTTTAAGTTTTAACAGAAGGCATGAAAAAGTTATTCAGTGGTACTGCACAACAAAAAGGGCAACTCCAAGTCTTCCTCCAAGGAAGGACATGTCATAAACTGTAAAAAGTTCTCTCTGCAATGAGTATAAGTTCGAAGAACATCCTAAAGAGTAATATTGAAAGATACACCTAGAAATGCAACCCAAGTCAATGCAGTTGGAGTAGGGCAATAAGAATATTGTGGTGTTGGATTTTGCAAATGAGGGCATAGCCTTGATGTCTACAATTTATTCCAATTGTTTAGAGTCGGAAAGACTGTTCTAAATTGAAATCCAAATCAAGGAGGATCAGGTCATTATTGTTTTTGACACTAACAGCTACAGAAATCTAATCTCTGAAGTGCGAGTGAAGAAGCATAATTTGATGATGACATTTCATTTTAATCTCTACTCTTTGGGTTGTCTTAGCAGGAATAAGGATGTGCATGCTCTCTCAAATGCAAGGTGATGTTTACCATCGCAATATTTTATTTTCAATGAGTTTGAGTTTGATGTAGTTCCTTTAGATGTGTGCAGTGTGATTTTTGACACCATTCGTTGTGTGATAGAGATTGTGCCAATTGAAGGCACAAGAACTAATATCTGTTAGTGAAAGATGGACAAGATTGTGCAATGACTTTGCAGAAAGATCCAACTTCACTAGCATTGGTTTTTGCTGTTGAATTTCAATAATTCATCAAGTCATCATGGAAGTTTATGATGCTTATTCTTCTATTGGTAGAAGAAGACAATTGTATTTTCTACCGATTCTAATTGATGCTAGAAAGAAAGTGTTGAAGTTTTATACTAATCGTTTAGGTAAGTGCAATCAGATTTGAAAAGAGCAGGATTTGAAAATAGAGCAACAAAAAAGTAATGAATTTATACATCACTCTGCTGAAATTTTCAACGAACCAAAATGTATGCCTCCAAATTTCAAAATGTTCTATTGAACATATCATTGTTCTTGTAGCTAGGTGTGATTTATTTATTTAGGCATTATCTTATACTGATTCATTCCCCACCATAAGTGTGAATCCAACAGGCATTGCGAAGAAGTTTGCCATTGGAGAATGGGGAGATGGAGAAGCAAATCCAAGAATTGGTTTCAATGGACTTAGGGTTATCGATGACCAGCAGAGGCAACAAACTATCTCATGTAGTTTTCATTGCTTTAGCAAAATGGTCACAATAATTCTTGGAAAAAGATTGTCACAGTGCAACAAGTAGCACAATTGTTGTTTGATAAAGTACGGGTGGATTTTTGATTACTGTTTTCAGTCATTTCCAAATGAGATAACATACTCCTGAGCCACTTTTGGCAAGGTCCATGGGGATCAATGGACATGAGGCATAAGAGAATCTCTACCTTACATTTGTTGACAGATGGGCAAATTGAAGTTGTGTAGCAGACCATAATTCAACTGTTGCACACACCCCAAGACTTGGGATGTCAATATTTCATATGTGCAACACAAGTATAATGGTGCCTTGCACATTTCCACTGGCACTTCGCCTCTTGAGGCTTGTCTTGTCTTCCTCAATAAGGACCCATTAAACATATTGGGGATAGAATCTGAGGCAATGATGTTAAATAACCAATTTGCACATGGGCAAGCAGTTTGGTTCATTGATCATATTCCACAAAGGGTGTCAGAGGCACAAATCATATAATGATTGGCCCAAAATTGATCATAAGTTCCAAGTAGGGGACAAGGTCTGGGTTTATCTCAGACATATTGCTTCAAGGAGAAGTGTCAGAAGGTAGAGTCACTTAGATACTGCCCATACACCATTCTTGAGCAGATAGGGCAGAATGCGTTTTAGTTGGAGTTGCTGCAGTATGTGGGTATTCATCCTGTGTGCAATTCAGATTCTCTGAAGCTCTTTGAACCAGTGATGCTGAATGGGGAAAAAGATGAAGTTACTGCTCTGTTTCTTGAGGAGATTGGTGTAGATATGGACAGAAAAAGGAAGACAATTGTGTATGGTAAAGATAGGATTACTTGGTGGGCTACAATTAGACTGTCACATCAGGCTACAGATTGGGTTTATTGCAAAGCATATCAAGAACAATTTCCTCAACTGGTTCTGCAGTTGTTGGGGACCGACAAATCTTGAGTGTGGAGGCTTGGTCTCAGAGGAACGAAGAATGTGATGAATTTTGAAGACTGTTGAATAAAACTATGCTGGGAATTTTAAAACTCACCTAAATATGGAAGCTGCATTAAAGTTTTGGCTGCTGTGACAGCTGGATCACAGGTCAGAGCATTGTGTATAAACCAACATTGCGGTTCTGCTTAAGCTATATGTGTGGATTCCAAAATGTTTGCAGGTTGCACCTCTACTAACTCACAGTAACATTCAGTTTGTATATCCCTTGCATTGTGGAAGCACAACTATGACATGCTGTATCTCCTGTGAGACAGGTGTGCTCTGTAGTTTGATAGTGCATGAGGTAGCAGGTGGACATTTGCAGTCAATAGAACTAGAGGACTGAGAGGTGGAGGAGACAGCTGGCAGACCAGATCATCTACCATGGATATTTGTTTCTTCTACTTCAGTATACACTAGTGACTATTTTGTAGCAGTCACCACCTGTACATAATCTGTGAGTTTAAAGTTAGAAATATGGGGAGCTGAAATGGTTCACTTTTATATGGGATTAGAATCTAATCTCTCACTTCCAATGTGCCATGGTTAGGAACTCCATTATGACTATACTTGCACATCTATGATTTGGTAATGAAATTTCAGTTCTCATTGATGCCAAAATTTTGCATATGTGTGTAAAAGCTTCATCCATGTTATTTGAGTTCCAGAATCTGGTCTTTTCAGGCGCAATTCTGTTGCACCACTTATCATAACCCCAAGTAGGGACCCTCTTCAGTATACGCTATTTTGTAGCAGTCAATCCTGTACATAATCTATAAGTTTAAAGTTAGAAACAGGGGAAGCTGAAACGGTTCGCTTTCTTGTGGGATTAGAATTTAATCTCTCGCTTCCACTGTACCGTGGCTAGGAACTCCATTATGACTATACTTGCACATCCATGTTACTTGAGTTTCATCCATGTCACTTGAGTTCCAGAATCTGGTCTTTTCAGGTGCAATTCTGCTGCAGCATTCATAATATCCGCTAGTAGGGTCCCTCTTCAGTATACACTATTTTGTAGGAGTCACCACCTGTATATATTCTGTAAGTTTAAAGTTAGAAACATGGGAAGCTGAAATAGTTCGCTTTCATGTGGAATTAGAATTCAATATCTCACTTCCAATGTTCCATGGTGAGGAGCTCCGTTATGACTATACTTGCACATCTACGACTTGGTAATGAAATTTCAGTTCTCATTGATGCCAAAATTTTGCTTCTGTGTTAAAGTTTCATTCATGTTACTTGAGTTCGAGAATCTGGCCTTTTCAGGCGCAATTCTACTGCACCACTCATAATAGGCCCAAGTCGGGACCCTTTTCTTTCTTTTCCTTTTCAAGCTTTTCTCTAACATCTTCCTTTATTGCTACTCTCTTTTCCCACTGGAGGCTACTATCAGTATCATAGTTTGCTTCTTCAGCATGTCATAAGATTTTATTCATCCTTCTCATGGCTTGCATACTTTGTGTGTTTCTGGTAAGTTCTACTGTGACCTTTGTTATTCCTCTAGGGTTGCTGTTCTTAATGAAAGATATTGTAAAATATATTTAGTGATGTTGAAATCTTACTTTTTTTCTTGGTAAAAATGCTTTTGAGGGGTGCCTTTTCATGATTTGTTGTTCTATGTTCTATTTCAAGCTGGAAAATCCAAAGAACCTGTTGATTTTTCGGATTTGTTGAGAATCAACAACAATAAATTCTCTTTCAGAGTTTAATAATCTGGTGGAATTAGCAATGCATATAAGTACATACGAGATTCTGTTGTCCTGCTGCCAAAGAAAGCCAGAATTGTTGAGAAATGGCAACAAGAGAGTCCAGTTTAATTTGTCCTTGAATTAAACTGGAAATCAAATTCGAATTCTGTTCTCATAGCACCCTAAAATAGTTAAATTAAGTTTATTTCATCATGTGTATGGTCTCCCTGCTTTGTAGGAGTCTAGTATGAGTTAATTGTGAGTTGTAAAATGGAAGACTCAGTTTCATGAGTCAGTTCAGTTAAATTGGTTTTCAAATTGATTGAGAGAACTAATAGTGAGTTAATTGTTAGTGGTGTCACTAATGAACTTTGCCAGTGATACTCTAGTTAATTGAATATTTACTCATCAGAAACTCATGCATGTCGAATCAGAGAAAGATCCAGTTGAGACTAGAGTGAAAGGACAATGTGCTATTTGTTTTAGATTTTTCTGACTTGCACTGACAGTGCATGCATTCAGGCACTGATCCTTAAGGAATTGCGCAGTTTTTAGAGGATTTATTTCCCTTTAAATACAAGCTATCCTCCAAAGGAATTACACCTTAGAATAGAGACTTGGAGAGCTTGTGAAGAGGCTAAGTTTTGGCCTTGAGCTTGCTTATGAGTTGGAGATTGAATTTATCGAGTGCTGGGATTGTTCTAGAGAAAACAAGCATTGTAATTTCATTTTGATTTTCTAGTGCATTTTGTAATTTCATAAGATAAACATGAAATACATAAACAACTAGTGCCTTCAAAGTATTGCTCTTTAAGAAATGAAATTGTATTTTGCTTAAAATGAATTGAAATGCTTTCAAATGGAAAGCCAAAATAACCCTGAAAAGTGAAACAATAAATTGTTAGCACAAGATATTATAAATGCTTTCAAGATGAATAAGTCTACAAATCAAAGCATGGAAACTATCTTACTAAAAAAGATACAAAAAGAACTCAAATGTTAGACGAAGATGACAACATGCAATTAAGTTTGCAACCCAAAATAATAGTTCTTGAAAGTGAAATCAACCATTCATGACAATATGTAATTAAACCAAAAGATGAGTCAATTTCCAAGTACAAGAAAATTAAACTTGTTGCAAAAATTAAAAGGAATTAGTCATTACAATGCTTGCATCCAAAGTGCCTCTTGAAAAAGATTTGCATGTGTGACTTTAAACCATCAAGATAGCAACAAATTTAAGAACTTTGCAAACAAAGCAGATATGATGGAATGAGTTCTTGGTTTATTTTATTAATTAGTGCTAAGGCAAAGTTACAATTGAATTCTAGTCCTCAGACCTCATCGTCACCCAAATGTTTGGATTTCACAATGAGGAGTCAATAGAGGTAGAGGGTCCCTAAAAGTCTATTCAACCAACTTAAGTTGGAGGTAAGTATTAATGAGGCTTGGGGCCTTGCTATACTAAAATGCCTAGATGAAGTGCAAACTGTGTTAATTCCCCAAATTAAACTAATGCTTCATGCAAATGCTTCAAAGAGAAATAGTTTACAAAATTTGAGAGCGTATGCATGTGGGAATTTAAATACAAGATTAGTAAAAGTTTGCATGTGGAGTGAAATGTATTGATTTTAAGCATGCACAATATGAAATTAAAAGCTAGAAAGCTAAGGAAAACCAAAAGCAAGATTAGGCCACCCACAAGAATCCTCCTCTAAATGAGAAAGGGGGATGCCATGGGGAAAAAGCCCAAGCTCCCTCCATTTTTTTATTATTATCTTTTATTGGCGCTTAAAGCGGATAAAAATGCCTCTAAGAGGGCAACCCACAATATGAGAGAGATCTTTACAAAGATGGGACTCTAACAAAGCTAGACTCTCTTCCCAAAAATATAACAACAAAAAACTTAAAGATGGAAAAAACTCTCCAAAAGAGATTCACAAGGCTCAAAAGGCCCACGGCCTAGATGAGTTTGCAACTCTCTCCCAAGTGCTTATGGCATCCCTAGAAATCAGTGTTTGGATAGCGTGAGGCGGTTCTGCATACACATGAGTGAGTAGTTTTCCAAAGTTTCTCCTCAAGCTCCTCGCTGCCCAATGCTCAAGCCTATGTGCTGCAAAACACAAAAAAGTACCAATTGTCATAGGAAAAAGAAGCCAAAACAAACTTAGAATTTAATATACGAAGTACTAGCTCAAGTAATGGGAGTGAATCCCATACTTGCATAGCTTTGGAAATGACTCTTGAATAGAAGATATAACTTTGAAAGAACTAGAATCAAAGAAGTATTTTTTTGAGTTTAGATGGATGATCAAGCAGCTATGGACTAAGAAAACTCCCTTTTGCTCTTCGTTTGATGGAAAACTTGGAGTGAAAAATTGGTTGAGTCTTGGATTGTAGTGACTCTAGGAGTGAGTTGATCTAATTGAGATTCCTCCCACTTCCAGATGGATTCCTGCACACAATACAAAAGATTTTTCCTACACACTTGAACACGTATTAGTTTGCACAAGATTAGAGCAATGTAATGAAAAAGATAAACCAAGCATTCGTCCTAAAATGAATTGGCAAGTTTATCCCTAGAATACTACTATAAATCAATAATATGTGCAAGATAACTTGCACACATCAATCCAAGCATGATGGCGAGTATAAACTAATATTAATTCAACATGTGAAAGAAATTAAACACAAGAGCAGTAGTATGAAAGGACATCACCTCATAACGCCAAGAAAACACCAGTTAGATAGCCCCAAAGTCTTGATTGTATTAAGAAAGTATGCAAGTACAAAATGACAAAGTTTCCTCAAGCCCAATAGCTTATTACATGATACAATATGAGAGCCCATGGCTCTATTATATAGAGAGTTGGGAGCAAATCCCAATGAAGAATGACAATGACAAATGGCAATGGAGACAATCCCAATGTAGAAGTGATTAAACAAGTGGCATGAGGTGACAATCCCAAAGAGAAATTCGATTTTGGCAAGTGGGCATCATTTTCTTCTTCCCTTATGTGCCAAATTCGAATTTTATGATAGAATGACAAATTTATATGGGTGCAACCCATGTGGGGACAGTTTCCCACAAAATTCTCCACCAAATATTCTCCCAAGTCCTCCCAAATGTGCATTAACTTCACAAATTCGAATTTCCAAGTAAGCAACTTTCTCCTTTAATAACATAAATTCAATTTTATTTGAGCACATGTCCTTTCCTTGATTTTAGGAGTCTACATCACCTTGGGACTTCACTTTAACTCCCCCATAATTTTCCATTTCATTTCCACAACATTTAGCATGTGTGGATATTTAATTTTCTTCATTTATTTAATTTCTGGCTTAATTAATTGCCTGATTTCCCACTAAACCTAGGAAAAGTGGGTTTTGACCATCAAAGTGTGTCATAGTAGAATTTTGAAGGTGAGAGGTGCAAATTTCATTGCTCATACTCCATACAACTTCTCTAGACATCAGTTATTACATTACAAATTCAATTTTATTAGCAGTTTCCGCAGTGTGGAAAATAAAAAAAATTAAAAAGTGACTACCTAGACCTAACCAAATTCCACGAATTTTTTTGTGTGATCTAGTATGGTAATATACATTGACTCTAGACACTAAGATGTGTTAGGGGCCCAACCTTCAAACCGTCACCCTGGCTTTGGGGTAAAATGTGAGTGAAAAAACCCAGAAAAGTATTTTCCTTTGAAAAAGAAAGGATAATTAACCAGATAAAAAAACACTCCAAGGTGTACTCGTTTGCTGATCGAGTCCCAACATCCTAGGCCTGTTACAGACTCAAAAACTCATCATTACTAGTATCACTTATTACAATTCCCCGCAAGGTGTGGAATTTGGGTACAAGAAAGATGATGAGAAAATAGAAGTAGAGTTAAAAAACTTTGTTCACTAATGATATTTGATGGTACAAGTGTCCTCTGGATCATCCTTGGGCATGGAGACTTCATATAATCATCAGTGGCCACTCCAGTGTCAACAGGGTGTACATGTCGACCAGTCGGATGACAATGGTTCGCAGGGATATCAGGTTCGATGAGGAGAAGGCGATGCGAGTATCCTTTGAGAGGGAGCTTGAGCTACATGTAGATGAGGAGATTTAGCTCCTAGGGTTGAGGGCCTCAAATTGATGTGAAACAAGCACATGCAAAGGTTTAGAGAGTGGAGACATCCACTCAGGCAGAGTCTTCTAGAGAGGGAAGAAAGCGCACTAGAGAGGCTGACAAATTGTTGGATGATGCACGCAAGAGTGTGGGAGCACCCTCTTCTCAACACAGACAGAGAAGGTCACCAGAGAGATACACTGGATACATGGCACTTATGGGTGCATGTGTTGTGATAGAGCCATATTCCTTTCAAGAAGCAGCGTTAGCCGGTTTGGGTTGATGCGATGGTGGAGTATGTCTCCATAGTTCGAAACAATGTTTGGGATGTGGTCCCGAGATCAAAGGACAAGTCAGTTGTGAGCTCCCATTGGCTTTCCAAGGTAAAGCAAACTGCAGATGGTAGTGTGGAGAACCATAAGCCCAAATTTGTGGCCCGTGGATTTTCACAGGTAGAGGGGATTGACTACGAAGAGACCTTTGCTCCTGTTGCAAGGTACTCGTCAATCGGATCTATTTTGGCACTATCAGCACAGATGGGTTGGAAGATCCATCAGATGGATGTGAAGACTGACTTCCTCAATGGCATGATTAAGGAAGAGGTGTATATAGAGTAGCACGAAGGTTTTGAAACCTTGGACTGTGAGTAGCATGTGTGCTGACTCAAGAGAGCGTTGTATGGGCTGAAGTAAGCACCTCGTGCTTGGTACACCAGGATAGATAGCTACTTCACTAGGTTAGGCTTCACGAAGAGTGAAGCAGATTGGAACTTGTATCACGTAGTGGTGGAAGGTAAGCTGTTGATCATTGTAATTTATGTAGATGATCTTATACTGACAGGTGATCAGAAGCTCATCAAATCTTGCAAGGAGGACCTAACAAGAGCGTTCGAGATGAAGGACATGGGGCTCATGCATTACTTGGCATGGAGGTATGGGGAGTTGTTTGTATCTCAGGGCAAGTATACCAACGAGATACTCAAGATATTCCGCATGGAGAGCAGTAAACCTAGGGAGACTCCTAGCCAGTAACTGGAAGGAGGAGGATGCTACTTCAAAAGAAGTAGTGGAAGCTACTGTTTACAGGCAGCTTGTGGGTTCATTCATGTACTTGGTGAAAACACGACCGAATATGTGCTATGCAGTTAATGAGCTTAGTCAAGCGATGGTTAGGCCTACCAAGCTGTACTGGAAGGCGACCAAGCATGTATTGAGATACCTCAGAGGCACTACTCAGTTTGGGTTATGGTATAGATGGACAGAGGGAGTGAAGCTTCAAGGCTTCACCGATGTAGATTGGGCAAGAAGTTCATATGACAGGAAGAGCACATTAGGAGCGATCTTTAGTATTAGGTCAGTGGCAGTTTCTTGGTACAACGAGGAACATAGATCGGTTGCACTCAGTTAGGCAACATGTGAGGTTACCTGGATGAGGAAGATCTTGGTTGGTTTGTTTGGTTAGCAGATGGATCCGACAATGATTTATTGTGAGAATCAGAGTTGTATCAAACTCTCTGAAAATCCAGTTTTTCATGATCAGTCCAAGAATATTGATATCCGATATCATCATCTCAGAGATTGTGTATTGAGGCGGATCATGTTGTTAGATTACATTCCCACGGAGGAGCAAGATGTTGACATCTTGACAAAGGCATTGTCAAGATGTAAATTCGAGTTTCACAGAGACAGGATCGGGGTAGTTGATAATCCCTTTCTTGTTGAGAGGGAGTGTTGAGAAATGGCAACAAGAGAGTCTAGTTTAATTTGTCCTTGAATTAAACTGGAAATTAAATTCGAATTCTATTCTCATAGCAACTTAAAATAGTTAAATTAAGTTTATTAAACTTACTTAACTTAGGAAATTCGAGTTGGAAGTCTTTCTGTCGTCATGTGTATGTTCTCCCTACTTTGTAGGAGTCCAGTATGAGTTAATTGTGAGTTGTAAAATAGAAGACTCAGTTTCATGAGTCAGTTCAGTTAAATTAGTTCTCAAACTGATTGAGAGAACTAATAGTGAGTTAACTGTCAGTGGTGTCACTAATGAACTCTGCCAGTGCTACTCTAGTTAACTGAATATTTACTCATCAGAAACTCATGCATGTCGAATCAGAGAAAGATCTAGTTGAGACTAGAGTGCAGGGACAATGTGCTATTTGTTTTAGATTTTTCTGAGTTGCACTGACAGTGCATGCATTCAGGAACTGATCCTTAAGGGATTGCGCAGTTTTTAGAGGCTTTATTTCCCTTTAAATACAAGCTATCCTCCATAGAAATTACACATTGGAATAGAGACTTGGAGAGCTTCTGAAGAGGCTAAGTTTTGGCCTTGAGCTTGCTTTTGTGTTGGAGATTGAATTTACTGAGTGCTGAGATTGTTCTAGAGAGAACAAGCATTGTAATTTCATTTTGATTTTCCGGATTAATACAACACATAGATATTAACACAAAAAATGTAAAAAGCTTTGGATTTATTTTATTTGGAAATTTTATCACTATCAACATCACCCGTGGAACTGCGGGTTTTTTTGGACGTAATTTAGGAGCTGGAGCAATGGAAGCCATCTGCGAGTCTAGGGTTTCAATCTACATCTGCGCCGTCGAGATCCAAAAATCTCTGCTCTGCAATGGATCGATTAAAGGCCGGGATGCGAGATGCTCACAAATCGTGGCTTCATACCGGTTCTGGGCCAGAACTTTTGATGGGACGGATTCTTCGATCTGCATACAGAGACTGGTGCGGTTCTCTTCCCTTTGGATGCAGATCAATAACCACAGGGCGGCAGTAGAAACCCTTTCTCTTCGCCTGGAGGTTCTTAATCAAAACCGGTTGGATCTTACCCTGGCACGCTTTGCACCTCCCGTTGCCGTGAATATTGTGCACAGATCTGGTAGATCAGCCTGCGAATACGGCAAGAGACGGGTCAGCGAAAGTCAAAAGCCACATGCAGGCATTCTCAGGGGATGGCATAAGGCAGATCCGTGCCTTCATTCGATGGCAAGGCCCTACCTTCGCAGATCCAGCCGGGATCCGTTTGACAGGAACAGAGGTCACGCGTTTTTTGGCAAGGCCCTGAAGACGAATACTAGAAGATCAGCAGTTGTCGTCTCTTCACCGGACGCCGTCAGACCCCAGCCCGGCCCTGCCAATGCTGGAGTAGCGCTCCTCTGCAAAGGAATGCAGGTCCATCTGATCACTGATGAATCGCAGGTCCTCAGGCAGCCTTCGAAAGCCTCTTTTCAGATCCAGATCAAAACCATATCTGGCAAAACCCTGTTGCAATGGGTAAGAGCGACGGATCTAGTGCAAGACCTCAAGCAGGCTCTGGAAATCAAGTTGGGGATTCCCTCTGCAGCATATCGACTTCTCCACGCAGGTAAACAGCTTGAGGATCTCAACCCCCTGTCTTTTTACAGCATCCAGAGAAATTCCTCCATAGAACTCATCCTGCGTCTAAGAGGAGGCGCAGCAGGACAGTCATCCTCAGCTAAGGCTTTTTCTTACAAGGATGCTGTCCATGCTAAGACTCCAAAGAAAACAGATCCACCTGCTCAAGCTCCCAAGCCTTTCCTGGTGGATAAACTGAAGGAAACCCCCTCCATAGAAATAATGCATCCATCGCTGGATGAGCAAACCCAGCATTTTCTGGATCATGGCATTATATGCAGGTTTAATGGGCTATGGCCCCGCACAACAGACCTCTACCAATGGATCCATTCTGAATGGACCAACAACTGCAAGGTTCTGCTATGCTCAAAAGGATTTTTTATTGTAGTGTTTGCCTTTGAGACGGATTATCAAAAAGCCTTAACTGGTGGCCCATGGTTCTGGGGTGCTGCTGGCTTATTCATCACTCCTTGGTTCCCAGAGTTCGATCCATCCACAGCAGTCATCACCAAACTTCCCATCTGGGTCAGACTTCCAAACCTCCCAGCGAATCTTTGGCATTTTGCGGTTCTTCAAGGGATTGGCAACACTCTAGGCAGCCTTTTAGACACTGACGTATATAGAGGGGAAAAGGGATTATACACTTATGCCAGGATCTATGTAGAAATAGACATCAGCAAAGGTCTCCCGGACCAGATCAATCTCAAAATAGGAGATTTCCACTGGACTCAGACTTTGGACTACTAGAACACAGCCTTCCGATGTCGCTACTGCCATCTTACAGGCCACCTTCAGAGTTCTTGTCCCACGATGCCAGCCCAAAAGAAGAAAGCCAGCACTAAGCAGAAATCCAAAAGCTGGAAGCCTCATGATCCTCCTCCCATGGATGACTTTGATTTCAGCTCTGACGAAGAGGAAGAGAACAAGGAAGGTGAGGCAGCAGCGTCGGAACCAGATCCGTCCTTGGCAGGTCCAACGGTTGCGTCTGTCACACCAGCCTCTCAGAAAAGGAACCATGAAACCTCATCCTCGGACTCGGACAAGGAGACCTCTCCGTCGGCGCATCTCAGCTTGCAAATCACGCCAGCACAGCAAAACCCCCCTGAGTGGGTCAAAGTTGGCAAAAAGAAAGGGAAAAAAAGCAGAATAGTGGATTCCGCACATGATGGGTAGATTCCTCTGTTCTGTTCCTGCTCCTCTGTTCCTTCTGTTTCTTCTTGTTCAGCATTGTTCTCTACTCTTTCTCTCTTAGGAGCCGAGGTGGACAACCAATCCTTTCCGGCTGCCTTTGTTCTTGTTTCTCCTGGTTGTAATCCCGCATTGTACCATTAGTTTTCTTAATAGATTTAGTTTTTTACCGAGAAAAAAAAAACATCACCCGTGGAACTC
This sequence comes from Pinus tabuliformis, assembly GCA_031772625.1. Lineage (NCBI taxonomy): Eukaryota > Viridiplantae > Streptophyta > Pinopsida > Pinales > Pinaceae > Pinus > Pinus tabuliformis. The sequence goes on along the minus strand of CM062808.1, from coordinate 583,349,976 downwards.
ATTATCATAGGGTTGTTAGATAGAAGCACTGCATGGAAACATTATCAATAAGTTATAAACTGAAATTTGAATATGGACATTTTGTTTAAGAGGTCCTCATCATAGTTATATAGATTGAACCATCGACGTAGCTTTTGTCATCCTTGATCTTATATGCTGAGTACTCCTTTAGAGTGCTGAGTGATCTTATATTGGACTATTTAACATATCCCAATATAAAATCGTTGAGGCATATGCTTGTTTGATGCAAGTTGATCCCTGCATGTTTTCAACATAATGGAATTTGATCCTTTCCTTTGTCTGAACAGTGAATTGTCTCAAACCAAGTTTGTGCAATTTACAATTTGTCTTAGAATGACATAGCAAAAACTTTTTCCAATGTTGAGCTATAGATTAGGACACCTCTCTTGTGAATTGTACAGTTTGCAATTTATGACTTATTATTGTAGCTGAAATTTGTCTGCAATATTGACCCATGTGGTGAAACTTTAGGGAGGGTGTGTTTTGTGATTTATGATCTGATTGACCATATGACTAAGTTCAAACTCCTAACAGATACTCTACTTTTGATGGGATCACTGGCTTAGACTTCAGTCAAGTTTAGCTGCTTGATTGGAAATGATTTACTTATTATTCTTAAATATGATGCATAAATCTAATTAATCATTTTTCCTCCACTTGCATTTCAGATTTGAGTAGAGCTAGTTTCGATTTGTTTTTGGGTACCCTTCATGATGCCTACTCTACTATTCTCTAGCAGGAGATGTCTTGTTTCTGCCAGTTTCAACTTAGAAATTAAAAGCTGCAGTGTGAAATTATGGTACCTGTCAACAACTAATCATAACTGGCAGATTCTTGATTATGGAAGCTTGATTTATAGTCTCATTTTTATAGTGTTCTGTAACATGTTATGATATTTTGAAATGTCTCTATTGAATTTGTTCTCCAATATTTTCAAAGGCCCTCTGTTTTGTGCAGTTTTATTTGACAATACATTGAATGCTGTAAATTGTGGGACATTTTGTATTCCGTGCTTTTGGTTCTTTATAACAAATTTGATCCGTTATGTCATTTCATGTTGTAGGTGAAAATTTGGGGTGATAAGAAGATGGTTCCAGTTGTAGCATTTAAGCCTCATGATGGAAAGCCTGTTGGTTCAGTTGGTTTTCTTACAATACCGCATTCTCCTGATCATGTAGTTCTTTTAACAGCGGTATGCCCCTTTTGTTTGATGTTGAGATTTTCTCTGACATTGGACATGAATTTTAGCATTGCAGTAGGGATTAGTTTGGTTGGAATTTGTTACCGTTTTGGTATTTCTAGTTGTTTATTGTATTGCTATAAGGGAAGTTCTTTCATTTTACAGGGTCCACTTAATCAAGAATTGAAGCTTTGGGTTTGTGCAAGTCCAGATGGTCGGTTTTCCCCCTCAAGTTCTGGAAAATGGCAGTGTATTCAAACCCTTGAACTTAAAAGTTCTCTGGAATCAAGGAATGAAGAAGCATTTTTTAATCAAGTCTTGGTTGTGCCCCGTGCAAGTGTGATTTTATTGGCAAATGCAAAAAGGAATGCCATCTATGCCATACACATGGAATATGGTTTGAAGCCCTTAGCCACCCGCATAGACTATCTGGCAGAATTTTCTGTAACAATGCCCATTTTGAGCTTTACGGCCACAAGTGAGAATGTCGCTGATGGGGAAGGAACAATTCAAATCTATTGTGTTCAAACCCAGGCCATTCAACAATATGCACTCGAGTTGTCTCAATGCTTTCCACCACCTGTAGAGCTTGGATCTTTGGATGAGGACACTGCGTCACATGTCTTTGAGAGATCCACCTTATCTGCTTTCACACCTGTAGAACCCAGCATCAGTTCAGGTGCCAAGTCGCCAAGGTCTACCAATGTTACTGATAAGGTGTCTACATACAGAAGCCCAGTTTTCCCAACATCTGTGGACCCTTCCCATTCACATGATCAACTTGCAGTGTCATCTGCTGGCACTACATTTGGCCTTTCAGTGCCTATGAATGTTCCGGCTGATAATGTACCTCTGTCTTCTCAAGTACCTGTTCCTATGAGTCCAAGTTTGTCCAGAAGATTATCGGGAATAAAGAGCCCATCTGAGAATTTTAAACGGGACCTCTCCCCAATTAGCTCTGTTGGGGACCAGTCTGACAAGCATATGGTTAAAGAGCATCCAATTGAGAAGAAGCCTGACAATGTTATGATAACTTCACCTGATACAGCTTCTTCGGAGACTACTAGTATCACAACAATGTCTAGAGCAGAAGATAGTTTAAATGTAAAGGAAGAGATGGAAGATGAAGCTATTAGGATTCAGTGTGAAGTGAGTTCCAGTCCATCATACTTGATAACTCCTTCACAACTCATGTCTATGGTGGTACCATCTTCTGAAAGTGCAGGGATAATGAATCAAACATTCATAATAAATTTGAAGAAACAGACTCTAAAATGGAGAATGAAAAGTTGAAACTTGGGATTAAAGATGCAGGTAAAAGCCGTTTGAATAAAGTAGAGGAAATTCGTTCAGAGCAAGCAGAAAGTGCTTCTGTTAATACAGGTTCTCAAGCTTCAGAGCCAGCTAATCAAAATTCAAAAGAAAGTTGTTCTTTGCCCACCAGTGCTGTAAATCTAGAAAATGCTCAACCTGTTGGTGAGTGTGAAGTATTTGAAGACAGAGAACACTCTCCAAATGTGAGCATAGAGGAAAGTCAAGAAAACATTAAGGATATATCTTGTAAAGTCTCTGTGTCTGCCTTGACTCCAACAACATCTCAGTCTCCATCGGGAACAAAGCGGAGAAAAAACAAAAACAAGAACATAATGGCACCATTGCCTTCGACATCTCCCTCTGGAACTCCTTTTACTTCAGTGGGATCTTCTGATGGTGAGCCAACCAATACTATCAGTATTCTGTCAGCAGAAAATTTAGCTGGACAAGTTGTAGCTATGCAAGAAACACTAAATCAGGTAGTCAAATCTACCAGGTGACACAGTTGCCTATCTAATTTTCGCTTCATTTTAATCAGATAACACTGATCTCGTTTAATGATTTTCAAGAAAATAAATAGACGCCATTTCTTTTTGTTGTTCTGTATATCATACAGTCTGCTTTAGTCTCACAGCACCTATACTATCCAGTCAGTAGTTGTTCCGTTTCTTCATTCCCCTTGTTCAAGAGTCGACATATGCTTGAAAATTCAGCATAGTTGTACAGATGCTGTTGGAGGTATTCTTATGCTTCTAGATTAGTGGAATGTTCAAAAGTTGTATTGTTTGTGCCATATACGCACTTCAAGTTTGCATTTATGTCAGTAATGTTAATTGTCATCTGAATAGGTTGACCTGAAATTGGATCCCAGAGTGCTAAGTTCTTTGGCAGGCTGAGAAGGTGAAAGTGAACAAGGCTGCGGGGTAAGGGTCAAGACCTATGTTCCACCATGACTCTGCTGCGGGGAGATGCACAGGGGGAATGTGTGGGAGTACCCTCAAATTTTAGGGAAATTTCGGGGGTATCGGGGGATGTCGGGGTATATAATTTTTAATTATATATTTAAAATTCAAATTCATATTCAATAATGAAAGCATAAATAGACTAATAGTAATAGCATATACATTACACACAAAATTAAAATTGATAATTGAATTAAATAATGACATACATTGATCCATCCTCGTCATTCATTTTGATACATATATCATTCATATGACATACACATCATTCATATATACCATATACCATGAAATTCAATAATGAAATATTCAAATACATTGATCCATATCATTCATCATTATATAATCTAAATTAAAATTTAAAAGCAAAACAGACTAGGATATTACTATATATTATATACTAGATACTGAAGTTTGAACTCTAAATAGTAAATTACTAAAAATTGATATAACTCAATAATCGGTCTAAGGTCATCAATATCTAGTGTCATGACTCAAAAGTTAAAGCTGAAAAGTAAAAATGGACAATGAGGACTGAAAATTAAATCAACATCAAGGAGTCAATCTCAATGATTGGTCCTCAACATTAAGTGTTATTAAGACAAATTCAAGGGGGGATGCCCAGAAGCACCCCTTTCGGGGAGTCGCGTTTCCCACACTCTGGGGAAACGCACCCTTTGCATCTCCCAACGACTCCCCAAAAGTGGTGTGTGGGGAAACACACCCCCAGATGTCCCCTGTCCCGGGTGCAAGGGGTGCATGCACACCCTGGGGGATGCGTCCCCATGGAACACTAGGCAAGAGTCAAGACAAAAGGGTCATTGATGAGCAAAGAGTTAGTTTTGCTAAGCAAGGAAATCACTGCTGTGGAAAGGAATCAGGGGCAACATTGAAAAGTCTGAAGTGTTAAGCTATTGAGCACTGCAGGACTATGCTCAAAAGTAAGATGCACAGAGGGAGGGTTGGTGTGGTTGTGACATGGATGCTAAGCACATGACCAAACACAGTTCACTAAGCACATGGACTTGTTATCACTGAGCAAAGGGAAATGAGAGATCAGTGAGCGAAGTGACAAATTTAGTGAAGTTTTAGCTTGTTGGGCAAAGAGCAAGAAGCTTGCCTTGCTTGACAACAAGTATTTGGCAGAAGAAGGGTTTCCATTGCTCCACATCAAGACACGATTAATAAACAAACAACTTGTCTAATAGAGCCTTAATAGGAGTCTAATACCAAGCTAAGTAGATGGACAACTTGTCGAGCAAGACACCAGGTTTCTCACCAAGAGACACATAGGTGGACTTTTAGGCTCATTGGGGTTTCACCACTGGCGTTTTTGTGTTAGAATTTGGGATAGTCTGAAGGGCCACAGAATAGCTGATAGGTATGTGGTAGAGAAGGAGATTGATCTTTTGGGGGAATGGTGTTTCTTTTGCCAAAAGAATGATGGGTGAAAGGCTATTGGGTTTTTGTGCTGCTAAGTCTATCCGTAGAAAACTTTTGCGAGGAAACTTGGGGAGACGGAAAAGACACGAAACTATTACATAAGTTCAAGTTAACTATTGACAACTGGTAGAAGGGTGCCAATCTAGCAGTTGTTCCAGAAGTGATTGAGAGAGTTGATTGTTCGGGTGAGTAACCTCCTTCAAGTACCTTCATGACCATAATTGAATCCTGTAGGGAGAAGATAAAAGAGGCTTGCAGGAGCTTTTTATTTCTTATTTTGTTTTTCAACTTAAGCAGAAGCTTATGGAATCAAGACACAACGCGTTGTTGTAGTAGGGCCTGTGGAGAAATAACTTGAGAACCAAGTTGCAGGAAATGCCCAACCCACCCACTTACAAGTACCAAAACTCACGCAAACATTGAAATGGGAACAAAATGTCTCAGAATACTCTTAGCTGTAATGTATGATGTTTCATGATTTGGAAATGCTATATGCTATGGATAGGGTGTTTCTTGGCTATTTCATTGTGGATCACCCATGCTCGAGTGTGCTTTTATGTTCTCTGGGTCCACCCAAGTGCCTATGATGGACGTGGAATCAATAGGAAGTTAAACCCCCCTAATCTATGGGAAATGAATACAAACCAACCTCTAATTTGATTCTGAACCTACCTACAAATTAACATACCATTTATTGCAAATAGTAGCGAGAAAGTGATTCCTTGGTTTGTGCCTTAATTCAAGGTGTCAAATTCGAGTTTCTTATTTGTCATACTTGATTTCCTAAAAATTAGGAGATTCCCTATAATTTAGGACGAGTTCATATAATTTAGGAATCATTGCCTAAAAATTAGGATGAGTTAGGTTGCAGTTAATTGATGTGTTGAAATTGAAAATCAAGTTCTTGATTTTCTAGTGTGAGTTAATTGAGGAAAAATACAAGTGATTGACTTGAAATAGGACGAGTTGCATGAGCAATTAACTCATGCTAACTCAATCAATCACAAAATCATTCCTTAATTAGAAATTCACTAATTTAGCCATCCGTATTGCTGTAAAGAAGGAACGAGTGCACAATTGTATTCATTCTTGTATACACCAGTTTTGTGTGTAAGCTTGTGGGCGTGACAAGAAGAAGGCTTGTGCCAGTTGGTAGAAGGCAATTTTCCCTTGGCTCATGCGCTGGAATTTAGGAGCTAAAGGATCAGCTCTTGCACAAGGAATTAGGGACTTGGTTCCTTGTGTTTGTGCTAGGAATTCATAGCAGAGGAGGAGCAAGGGAAGAGGGCAGTGTGATCAACATTCTTGCAAGGGTTTCAAGCTTAGGATAAGTAGGGAGAAGGGTATATTCTCCAAGTTTCTATCAATTGCTCAGTTTCTATCAATAAACAAGTAGAGGGTTTTCCCAGTTGGGTTCCTATAAAAATTGTATCTTGAATTGTGTTTATTTCTGGTCCTACTTCCGACGAAAATTGAGTAGAGAATTCTGTTTTTGTTAGAAAAGAAAGTGTTTTTCATATTGTATCAAACTTTCGTGGATTTTCTACATGGTATCAAAGCAATGAACATAATCTAGACCGGCACATGGAGAATGCTGTCTTGAAAGTTTTTAGGCCAGCAGTTCATGGATCCATGAGTGGAAAGATCTTTCAAGGAGTGGCTATGATTGAGTTCCGAGTTCTTTCAAGTATTTGACAAGGAGACCTAGATGTGCAAGGGTAGCGAAGGTTATGGAGAGATATTTCTATGTGGAAGACTGTCCTAGTGGTGCTTGGACAGAGATTTGAAGCAGCCTAAGAATAGTAAGTGTATGGATTGTTAGTGGCTGATTTGCAAGCCCTAGATCAGTCAAAGAGTTGACTGTGTGTGGGCAGTTTTGGAGGCCCTGAGGAGAGTGACAATAGGGCTGATGTGTCACAGTGACAGGGCAGATTTGTGTGCCCTAGGAGCAGCATTCTGGAGCAGCTAGAATCTTGACAAGTGGGCAGTCCTTGAAGTCCTCATGTACAATGATCATTGAAGGACTAATGAGCTGTTAGGAGGCATAATTGTGGAGCCCTAGTTCAATGGGTTGCAGATGGCCAAACCACTGATAAGAGGGCAGATCCAGAAGACCCAATGAGCAGACTTCTTAGTGGAGCTAGAGGCCTGCTAGTGGGCAGATTAGTGAGCCAAAGTTCAGTGACACAAAAGGAGCTGTGATCATTGATAGTGGCAGATTGTGGACTCGCAAAACATGGTGGGAAAGAACAAGTCTTCAGATCAGGTTCCTTAGAGGAAAGCAGGGAAGTCTCCTAGTTCAGAGGGAGTAGCTACAACAACGGAGAACATGGTAGAGTTGGAGACAGATCCAAGGGGACGCGGTTCGTCTAGGAACACCTTCCTCGCTAAGAGGAAGTGTTGAAAATAGTAGCTAGAAAGTGATTCCTTGATTTGTGCCTTAATTCAAAGAGTCAAATTCGAGTTTGTTTTTTGTCATACTTGATTTCCTAAAAGTTAGGAGATTCCCTATAAATTAGGACGAGTTAGGCTTGCGGTTAATTGATGTGTTGAAATGGAAAGTTAAGTTCTTGATTTTTTAGTGTGAGTTAATTGAGGGAAAACACAAGTGATTGAGTTTCAAGTGATTGACTTGAAATAGGACGAGTTGCATGAGCAGTAACCCATGCTAACTCAATCAACCAAAAAATCATTCCTTAATTAGAAATTCCCTAATTTTAGCCATCTGAATTGCTATAAAGAAGGAATGAAGGCACAATTGTATTCATTCTTGTATGCACTAGTTTTGTGTATAAGCTTGTGAGTGTGACAAGGAGGCTTGTGTGAGTTGGTAGAAGGTAGTTTTCCCTTGGCGACATGTGAGCAGGACGAGTGGCTCGCCCTTCTCTTGCCGAGACATCCTACCCATACAGTCTAGGACTCATGGGAAGTATGTCTCATCTGGCCAATGAGTAGGGAAATGAGGATATGGACCATAGTACTACGATGGACACATAGTGTAATACCGTACTCCCTATGCTAGGATGTCTAATATTGATCTAAGATCAATGGGTTCGGGTCAGTAAGAGTGGTATGAGACACTCTCTTTTGATTGGGACCGACTTCGGGTCAGTAGAGAATGGTATGATACATTCTCGATCACTTCTTCTTCATAGTTCAACAGAGCAGAGCAGTGCAAAGCAGTTTATAGATGGCAGAGATGGTACATATTGGCACATGGATTAGCAGGTGGAGTTCTCCCTAGTTGAGAGGGAGTGTTAAAATTGGCAACTAGGGCCAAACTCCACATGGGTCATCTTATTTATGACAGCTGATATTTTTATTAGATTCCTCTCTCAGAGAGGTGTAGCATTGATTGATCTAAAGATCACCCGATTCTGACATGTACAAATGAAGACATGAATTTATTTATATTATGGACAAATTGTCAAGGTCGGCTAGCAAGCAAAATAGGTACACAAGCCCCCAATTGATCCTTAATGTTGCATATAAAAAAGAGACCACAAGTCATTTTCACCATCATCTCATCACATATATCTCTCTCCTCTTGTGATTGGGCACACTATCTGAGGCATTCTTCTCTCTCCACATGTGTGAACTAGGGTTTTTGTTTGCTGCGTTGACCAGCGTTGATTGAGCTGTTGGGAGGCTGTTTGACTGCATTGATGTGTTGACCTATTTTAACTTTAGTTTGGGTGAGGAATCTTTGTCTAAGAAGGCCGCAATTTTGGGCATGAAAATCGAGGAGTTTTGATGAGCGTTGGCTGTGGTTAGGGCTGATTGTAGGTTGACTGTTTGACCAGAATTTGACTAGGCAGAAATAGACTGTTTTGAGGGTTGTTTCATCTTGTTGTTTGGAGGCCGAAGTTGACTGAAGTTGATTGAAGTTGATCGAATCTTTGAGGGTCAAATCTGTCCTGTTGACCAGCGTTGACTTTTCTGGTTAGGGCTATTTTGCTGTTGTTATAAATTATCAGAATTTGTAAATTGTACTCTCTCTTTGCCGAACTATTGAAGACTGAACGAAGATTTGATCAAGGGTTTCCCCACATTGGGGCTTGTCTCTGGCTGGTGCCACATCTTGCGTCCTCTTGTCTTGGCTTGTCTTCTACTGTTTATGTTTATGTTCTATTAGCATTTTACTTACATGTTTATGTGATTGAGAAACCGAAATTGATATTGGGCTCATAAAGAAATTGAAGTAAAATTGTTCTAAAGCATAGAACATACCATTGTTGCCTAAAATTAACAAAATAATAATAATGCAAATAATTTCTTTTTCTTTATTCTTGTTTTTAAATGAAATACTTATTGATACAAGTACAAATTATGAAGACCGAACCTAGTTACATTTCAAACACTCCCTCTTAACTAGGGAGGTATTCATAATGGCACAACAGGATACAGGGATACTCTTAAAGTGAAATATTCTCATAAGTAAAGTTAGATTGATAAACATCTTCATCAAGCATCATCATAACCTATGTTGTCAATAACAGAATAGCAAGGCCTTGACTAACAAGCTCTAACTCTCCAATAGATTAGAGCACAATGCTGGGAGGCATAGATTTGGACACCACCAACATCGCCTCTCAAGGCACATACCCCGGACTATTCTTTTCTTGGATTCCCAATCTCAAAGAATGTCAGTCCTCTTCGACTACTCTTATATAGGATATTCTGCTCTATCCTCAAAGAGTATCGGTCCTCGGGACTACTCCTATCTTGGAATCCCAATCCTCAAGGAGTATAGGCCCCAAATGCTTATCTAATCCTTCATTCTCCCTACCAGTGCCTTCACTAGACTTACGGATGCTAGCCCTGGATGGAGAATATGGTGTCCATCATGACTCCCTCTCAACTAGGGAGGAGATCCTTACTCCCTCTCAACTTAGGGACATATAACCACAAACTTTAGCTTGTCTTATTTATCAACTACTTGTTCTTCCGTGGAGATCTTAAAAGTAGATTGTAGGGCTTCTTAAATCTTTGCAGGGCTTCACGACCCTAATAGCACCACATCATATCGAACTTTGACCTTCTTGGATCTTTGACTATCATCATGCATCTTTGTCATCTAACGGTTCATCCAGTGTTGTTAAAAGCGCGATTAAATCGCGCTTTTTTCCCTAAGCCGATTTAATCACGCTTTTTATGGGAAAAAGCTCCTAAAAATTTTTTTGCCGCTTTTTTTGAAAAAAGCGCACTTTTTTGAAAAAGCCCGCTTTTTTCACAAAAAAGCTCGGGGGTGTGGGGCAGCGAGTTTTATAATGAAAATTTGGATTTTTTTTGGTCATATTTTTTGTTGATATTTTATTATTTTGAGGCTGAGCTGGGACTCAGGAGTCAGGACTTACTATTCAGGACATGATTCAATGTTATATGTGATTTTAGCGCTAGAAATGATATTAAACATCTTATATATTAGTTTTACTTTTCTTATCATATTTATGTGTCAATGTATTTATTTTATGTTGTAGATGGTTTAGATATTAAAAAAATTGAAAAAAAATGAATATTTTTGTACCAAACGCTTTTTTCCCGCTTTTTCCGATTTTTTCCGCTTTATTCCCGGCGCCGATTTAATCCCGCTCGCGCTTTTAACAACATTGGGTTCATCTATCATCTTAAAGGAGCCAAACTTGCTCACAACAGCTAGCACATGCCTTCTTCCTTACATAACATAATTTTGCCCTCATGCTCTTCCAAGTCATCGTTAATACAGTCCACTCAATCCATGTGCTCCCAAATCGAATTCGACATCTATCGGTACAATGTCATCATAAAGTTATCTTAACTGCTAGCTTCTTCAAATACTTCTGCAATAAATCCTTTCAGGAAGCCAAACCAGTGTTTTAAAAAACGGCCGGCTGAGAACCAACTCGGCCGAGTTGGTTCGAGCCAGCCTTGGATTTTGTGACCCGGCCATTGAACTAGTTCGACCGGCCAGGTTAATACCGAGCCAACGGTATTAACCTGGCCAGCTCAGCCGAGTCCTTATCAACCCAACTGAGTTACGTATAGAGGCTAGTGAACCCAAAAAAAGAATTTTTTTATTTTATTTTTTATTTTTGGGGACTCTCTGGGCTTCCCTGTCTGACTTTGATCTCTAGTATTGATATGCTATTCATGTAATGTTAAATTCTTAAAGTAAAAGTGACATTCTCCTTGATCTTCATTTTCATCCTTTTACTTAAATTTTTAACATTACCATGAAATAACTCAGGATGTTTGAGAGTGGTTCTGGCCTCATTGGATTTCATATGGAGAAAGTAGAATTTTAGATTTCATTCAAAATCCAGCAGACTTATGAGTTTTTCAGGATTTCAGGATTGGGGGATTGCAATGTTTCCATTGAATTTTGTCATGTATTAGGGTATGGAACTCGTATTTAATCAAGAACACCAATCCCTCTATGTTCCTTGATGTTAGTGACATTGGTTGTTGAACTCCTCTGGGATTCGCTCCCAAACCGGGAGCTGCTGAAAATGTCGCTCCCACTCTCGTTTTCGCTCTCGCTCCCACTCCCAAGTAACACTGAGCCAGATGATGTTGGCAACTCTAGCAGTAGCTAGTAGTACTGGTCACAGACTTTTGTTGTAGAGGCCATTTCTAGCCTCCTTGGTTATGTGTTTTTGTTTTGATCTCTATATCATCATCGTGTATGTATTGGACAGTGCACTGGGTGCCATTTTGATATAATGGATATATTCATGAGCCTACTTTGATCATATGTTGTCTTCTATCTATATTCTAATGCTGTGTGTTTGAACATGAATGAAAATCTTTAAAATTAGGTGTTTTTATAAAAAATAAATATTTAATGTATTTTTTACAATGACCGAGTCGATACCGAGTCAGAGTTGGAGTCGGAGTCGACCCTCGGCCGAGTTGGAGTTGGAGTCGGAGTTTTAAAACATTGAGCCAAACCATATACCATGATTATCAGAGTTGCCAAATCACAATTGCTTCTAGTCAAGGTGTGGGATTCTTTAGAAACTTGCTGCTTGCCCCCTCTAAGGTCAACATGGCCAATCATCATATTGCAAAAGAGTTCTGCTTCATGCTTTTCAACTTTTAATCATCAATCAATGTGTTCCAAGCTTCAATTAATATTGTATTTGTCAGGGTCTTTACAGCTCCCTCTTTCCATCTGAGGTAAGTGAACTTCTTGCCCTTTAATCAACTTCGATTCAATCTTCAAACTGCTCCCTTTATCTTCATGCTTTGCCACGTTCTTCCACTTCTTCCTTTTGCTAGTCAAGATTTTAGATAAATATTGTCTTTACCTGCAACCTTTGTTAGAACAGCATGAAAGAACAAGAAGGACAAGGCACAAAGATAATAAGGAGATATAAATTATTTATCTTTTGAGAAGGATTAGCTCCTTCTTAATCTTTAATTTGTTCACCAATATTGTTCTCACATTAAACATCCTGTGTTAGATCTACCTCTAACAGTGGACATGATTAGATAGGGTTCTGCTTCTAGGGTTCTTCTTGAACCAAACCATATAAGGGTTCACAAACCCTGAATGCAAAAAGTCTTCAAGACATTTCAATTCACAAATTCGCAAGTTCCATATATAAACCCTAGATTCTCAAGGTTTTCAAAGCATGCAAAAGGATCAGCTGCAAAACCCCAGTGACACTATTTTATTTCCAGATCTGAAGACTTAACCATCACATTCAACTAAATACTTGGAGTGCTACCATATCAACAATTATATGTCACTGTCTCTGATCTATATCTATGCAGACCCTTTATTTTTCAAATGACCATTATGAGCTAGTGAACTTGACACATATCATGAAATCACACAAAAATTATACGTGCCTCTGCAACTTTACCTGATCTCTTCCTTGCAAAGATCTGGTTCTTCTTCAAGTGCCAACATTCTTCAACAGATGTTTATCTTTAACACAGGTGCCTCAGTTCTTCATCCTTCAAGTTGGGGTGCGATACACGGAGATATTTTTGCAAAGTTCTTTGTTTCTTATGATATCGCAGTTTTTTCATGGAGTTCACAAGATCTCGACCTTCAGTATAGTTCTGGTCCTTTCCTAAAACAAGGTGACCCAAATTTCTGTTGCTTGCAACTGTGTTTTATTCCTTGCAGGTCGACTACATAGAAGGTTTTTCTTTCATTGAACACTGCTCCTCATACTTGTGCATTTCGGTTCCTTCTACTATACAATGATTTTTCAATGAACCAAGTTTTAAAGGTCAATTTTTCATGAGATCAAGCAACTTTTGTTGTATGGATGGCAAGCTTCTATTTCATCCTTTCTAGGGCTCGAACTAGAGATTAACTTCAAAATGTACAGAACAAACTTTATACTTTCTATGTCTCGTTCTAGAACTGATTTTGGACTTTCCTCAGGGTTATATAACTTGGAGATAAAGTATTCTTCGAATGCCATTGTCACAGGTTCAGATCTAATACATATATGCTTCCTGTCTTTGCCATTGATGTAGACTGTGCATATAAGACTATAGTTTGATGTCATCATATTTGTCTCTTAGTAATATGCCTTCAACGGCTTGTATTTGAGCAGAGATAATAACTTCTAAACTTCTGAGAAATTTCAGGCATATGGTTTTGGTTCATACGTGATAAGCATTAGACATACTTCTGTTCTTCAAATAAAGATTTATCCTTCGTTCCTCAGGTATATAATCATAGTGCCACACAGCCATTGATTAGAGATGATGTATGGTTTCCCAAATTAATTGAGCTATCTTATATAGTTTCAGACGGACCTCATACCTGATGTCATCATTGATATCTTGAATCTTCAAAACTTGTTGCTATAGTGAGCTTCAGATACCTCATAGAAGTACCACAGAACCTTATGTATTGATCAGTATCTCAGAGACTCGTTTACATGCTTCAGGAACTTTGGACACAAGAGTTTCAGAACTTTGTATGTGTGTGTACCAGAACTCAAATTTTGTGAGTGCCTCAGAATTCGGATTTTATTATCCTCAAAACTTGGAATATGTAAGCTACAAAACTGAGATACTTGTGCTTCGGATCTTGGAATGTGTGCTTCAAAACTCAAGTTGGTATTCCTCAGAACTTGACTTTGCATGTCATAGTGTTAAATGGATTAGGATGCCACCATAGGACACCTCTTTCAGAAATATATTTCTTCACACAGGAAGTCATAATAAACCACAGAGAGAAGATAGATATGTCTTTAATTTGGATTCTAAGATTCAGAGTGATCTTGAATAGCCCTTATAACTTGTATCTGTTATGTCATAAGGTCTTGGTTTTACAGAGAAGCATGGTCTCACATTTCCAGAATGTATTATCTTCAAATTTCACAGTAGATATACAATTTAGATATACAGTACCTTTAGATGTGATAGAAGATATGCTGCTGTAGGAGCTTGGATTTCTTTTGCCGTTGGTTCAGATCTTTCCTTGAGCTTGAACTCCAAAGTGATGATAGCAAAGTATAAGCTTCGATCCCTGCTATAGATGCCCTTAAGAGTGCTGATGTAGATGATGATGAGTGAGAACAAGAGCTTTCAATAATGTCTTTGAGAGAGATAGCGAGAGCTGCTTACTTTTTGGAGAGATGAGTGCTGTAGTATTGTCTACAAATAAGCTAACTGGAAGCAATGTTTTAAAACTCCGACTCCCACTCTGACTCCAACTCGGCTGAGGGTCGACTCCGGCTCTGACTCCGACCCGGTATCAACTCGGTCGGCTCGCTTTCAATGACTTGGTCGTTGTAAAAAATACATTATATATATATATATATAAACACAATTTTAAAGATTTTCAATCATGTTTCCAAACACATAGCATTAGAATATAGATAGAAGACATATGATCAAAGTAGGCTCATGAATATATCCATTCTATCAAAATGGCACCTAGTGCACTGTCCAATACATACATGATGATGATATAGAGATGAAAACAAAAACACATAACCAAGGAGGCTAGAAATGGCGTTATCCTCCAAAATAGATTGTAAGTCATCAAGGAACTAATACAAGGGTCCAAGAGTGTTCCTCACTCCAAGAAAGTCCCAAAGTGCATGTGTACATCTTCAAAAGGTGCATCCTCCACCATGATGTCATCTAGTAGAGACCCTATGTCACCCTTTTCAAGCATGTGAGTGACATGGCATCCCTAAGGATAAGCATTGGCATCAAAGAGGGGTGTGCTAGCCCTCCTAAATCATCTCAATGATAACCATCCTCATTTGTGCTTTGGAAGAAGGCACCATCCACCAAAATAGGGTCAAGGCCAGCCAGGGGGCATCTTCAGTCCATTTGGGCATATCATCAAATAGTCCAATGTCCAAGCTTTTAAGTTTAGTGTTTTAGCATTTGGAGGCTCATCAAGGGGTGTAGCATCACGTGGAAACAATTCAAGGCTCGATGCTCATCTTTGGAGGGCCAAGGATGGGGCCACAAAGTTAGGTTTGCTTTAAGAAAGGGGAAAAGAACCTATTGGAAGGTTTTGAAGAAGAATGAAGCTATCCCTTAAGGAATCTCTACTACATATGTGATACCACCTAAACAAACCTCTCAAGATCAAGCAAGATAAACTTATTTAGGGACAAAAAACCATTAAAGTATCATCGTGAAAACCTTGGAGTCCCCCAAAAGCAAAAAAAATAAAAGAAAATCGTTGTTTTTTAATTCACGAGCCATTGTCGTCCAACTCGGCTGAGTAGGCTCGTACTCGACCAAGCCGACCGGGTTATTACCGAGCCTGTCGAGTTGTTAGACAATTCGGATGACTCGGTAATAACTCGGTCAGCCGAACTGGTTCACTGGCCGAGTCGACACAGTGAGGCCTTGACTCGGACCAACTCGTTTGAATCGGTTCCGAGGCAGCCGAATCTTAAAAGACTGACTGGAAGTGATACAAGTACCATGTTGAAAAATCATGTATGGCAACAAACTAGGGTTGATTTCTCTTTCATGATAATTATTGTGAATGTTTGTTGGCTTATTATTATGTTATAACTTATGTTCTTCTTCATCAAGCAATTACCAAAATGTACATGAAGATCACGAAGAAACAAAAGAACACAAATATGTAGGCTGTCCAAGTCAGGGCCAAAACCCCACAAAGGGGAAAACCCAGAAAATTTCTCTTTATATATAATTAGATCAAACTTTCAAAGTGAGATATCCAAGACCCAAGACCAAGACCAATACCTCCACAAATGTCCCAAGTCAACCCTCCTTCAATCCCTCTTGCTGGTCAAAGTCAACAAAGTCAAAGCTAGTCAAATTTCAGAATTCTGGGCAATCCCTGAAATTTCGGCCCTCAATTTTGGCCCTATAATTATCGCAGAAGCTGACATAGAAACGCCCAAGCGTGGACGGAAAACTAGGGCAAAAAACAAGTATTTCCTCCTCTTCAGATTTTGTTCTCTTTTTCTCCTTTTTCTTGTTAAAATTCTTGTTTTCTTGGCCCATAAATCAAAGTGGTGAATTGGTACTTAAATGCGGTCAAGCAGCGCTTTAGATATAGTATATACACATCCAAGATGTTGAATGGGTGCATTTTTGGGTTGACTTGCTTTGTGGTGGACACTTTGACTCTTTTTGACTCGAATGAAATTCTTTTTCTTTTCTCTTACAAAAGTCCAAATGGGACTTGACTCAAATAATTTTCGTTCAAGTCAAATAACTTTAGAAGCATGAAGAACATGCTTTACTAGAAAATAATAATAATAAATTTAATTTTGTTTTTGTTTTTGTTTTTACATGAAATAATATTGATACAAGTACACTCCCTCATAACTAGGGAGGTATTCATAATGGCACAACAAGATATGAGGATACTCTCACATTGAAATATTCTCATAAGAAGAGTCAGTTTGATAAGCATCTTCAACAAGCATCATCATAACAAAAACATAATAGCAAGGCCTTAACTAACAAGCTCTAACTCTCCACTAGATTAGAGCACAATGCTGGGAGGCATACATTTGGACACCACCATCGCCCCCTCTCAATGCACATATCCTATCTAGATGTTCACCAGGTGTGTCCTTACAAGACTATTCTTACCTTGGATTCCAATTCTCAAAGAATATTAGTCCTCTTCGACTACTCTTATCTTGGATACCTTGCACTATCCTCGAAGAGTGTCGGTCCTCGGAACTAGTCCTATCTTGGATTCTCAATCCTCAAGAAGTATCAGTCCTATATGCTTATCCAATCCTCCATTCTCTCTACTAGTGCCTTCACTAGACTTACGACTGTTAGTCTTGGCCTAGTGCATGATACATGGAGAATACAGTGTCCATCATCACTCCCTCTCAACTAGGGAGGAGATCCTCACTCCCTCTCAACCTAGGGAGATGTAACCACAAGTTTGAGCTTGTCTTATTCATTAGCTACTTGATCTTCTGTGGAGATCTTAGTAGTAGTTTGTAGGGATTTTGAGATCTTTGCAGGGCTTCATGGCTCCTAATAACATCACATCATATCGAACTTCGACCTTCCTGGATCTTTGATAAAAATCATGCTACTTTGTCATCAAACGGTTCATCCATCATCTTTAAAGGAGCCAAACTTCCTCACAACAGTTAGCACATGCCTTCTTCCATACATAACAAAATTTTTCCCTCTTGCTCTGCCAAGCCATCATTAATACTGTCCACTCAATCCATGTGCTCCCAAATCGAATTAAACATTTGCCGGTACAATGTCATCAAACAAGTTATCTTAACTTCTAGCTTCCTCACATACTTATGCAAAAATCCTTTCAAGAAGCCAATCATTATCCCATCATTATCAGAGTTTCTAAATCACAAAAGCTTCTAGTCAAGGTGTGGTAATCTTTAGAAACTTGCTACCTTCTCCCCCTGAGGGCAACATGGTCTATCTTCATATTGCAACAGAGTTCTGGTTCATGCTCTTCAACTTTTAATCATCAATTAGTGTGTTCCAAGCTTCAATAAATATCGTATCCATCAGGGTCTTTACAACTCCCTCTTTCCATCTGAGGTGTGAACTTCTTGCTCTTTAATTGACTTCTTTGATTCAAGTTTCAAACTGCTCCCTTCATCTTCATGTTTTCCCCATTCTTCCAAGTCTTCTTTTTGCTAGAGATTTTAGATAAATCTTGTCTTGACTTGCAACCTCTGTTGAAAATGCATGAAAGAACAAGAAGGACATGGCACAAAGATAATAAAATAGAAGATATAAATTACTTATCTTTTGAAAAGGATTTGCTCCTTAATCTTGGTCTTGTTCACCAACCTTGTTCTCACATTATACATCAAGGGTTAGATCTACCTCTAATAGTGGGCATGATTAGATAGGGTTCTACTTCTAGGGTTCTTGAACCAAACTATGTAAGGGTTCAAAAACCCAACACTCCCTCTTAACTAGGGAGAAGATCCTCACTCCCTCTCAACCTAGGGAGACGTAACCAGAGGTTTGAGCTTGTCTTATTCATTAACTACTTGTTTCTCCGTGGAGATCTTAGTAGTTGTTTGTAGGGCTTTTGAGATCTTTACAGGGCTTCATGGCTCCCAATAAGATCACATCATATCGAACTTCGACTTTCCTTGGATCTTTGACAACCATTATGCAACTTTGTCATCAAACGGTTCATCTATCATCTTAAAGGAGCCAAACTTCCTCAGAACAGCTAGCACATGCCTTCTTCCATACATAACATAATTTTTCCCTCTTGCTCTTTGAAGCCATCATTAATACTGTCCACTCAATCCATGTGCTCCCAAATCGAATTAAACATCTGCCGGTACAATGTCATCAAACAAGTTATCTTAACTTCTAGCTTCTTCACATACTTCTGCAAAAAATCCTTTCAAGAAGCCAAGTGTTATCCCATCATTATCAGAGTTTCCAAATCACAAAAGCTTCTAGTCAAGGTGTGGTAATCTCTAGAAACTTGCTACCTTCTCCCCCTGAGGTCAACATGGTCGATCTTCATATTGCAACAGAGTTCTGGTTCATGCTCTTCAACTTTTAATCATCAATTAGTGTGTTCCAAGCTTCAATTAATATCGTATCCATTAGGGTCTTTACAACACCCTCTTTTCATCCGAGGTAAGTGAACTTCTTGTTCTTTAATCAAATTCTTTGATTTAAGTTTCAAACTGCTCCCTTCATCTTCATGCTTTTCCCCATTCTTCCAATTCTTCCTTTTGCTAGATATTATAGATAAATCTTGTCTTGACTTGCAACCTTTGTTAAAAATGCATGAAAGAACAAGAAGGACATGGCACAAAGATAATAAACAAGAAGATATAAATTACTTATCGTTTGAAAAGGATTAGCTCCTTAATCTTGGTCATGTTCACCAACCTTGTTCTCACATTATACATCAAGGGTTAGATCTACCTCTAATAGTGGACATGATTAGATAGGGTTCTGCTTCTAGGGTTCTTGAACCAAACTATGTAAGGGTTCAAAAACCCTAAATGCCAAAAAGTCTTCAAGACCTTTCAATTCACAAATTTGCAAGTTCTATATATAAAATCTAGATTCTCAAGGTTTTCAAAGCATGCAAAAGGATCAACTGCAAAACCCTAGTGGCACTATTTTATTTATTGATCTCAAGACATAACCTTCACATTCAACTAAATACTTGGATGCTACCATATCAACAATTATATGTAACTGTCTCTGATCCATAGATAGGTAGACCCTTTATTTTTCAAATGATCATTATGAGCTAGTGAACTTGGCACATATCATGAAATGCATTCAAAAGTTATACATACCTCTACAACTTAACCTTATCTCTTCCTTGCAAAGATCCGGTTCTTTTTCAAGTGCCAACTTTCTTCAATAGATGTTTATCTTTAACACAGGTGCCTCAGTTCTTCGTCATTCAAGTTAGGGTAGGATACACAATGATATTTTTGCAAACTCCTTTGTTTCTCATGGTATCTCAGTTTTTCATGGAGTTCACAAGATCTCGACCTTCAATATAGTTTTGGTCCTTTCCTAAAACATGGTGACTCAAATTTTTGTTGCTTGCAAGTGTGTTTTATTCCTTTCAGGTTGGCTTCATAGTAGATTCTTCATTTATTAAAAGGAATGTAACATAACTGCTCCTCATACTTGTGCTTTTCACTTATGACATGCAATCCTTAAAACTCTGTCTCCTAAAAAGTAGGAATACTGTAAAAACTAGCACTGATCCCCAAGACTAATGATATGCGTGTGAAATGTCTTTCCCTATATCTCATCTCCATCTCTGACTTGTGTGAAAGTTGACTATGAAAACTAATTTAGAACACTAGAGTTATGAAAGTTCGTTGGCTCTCAACCCTATAGTTGTATGAGCAATTTTGGGGTTTAATAGACATAAATGTAGACAGACATGGGAATTGTGACACTTGATTAGTTCACGTAGCTTTATGAACATAAATTGAAGAAATCAATTGTATATCTAAGTTCCTCTTGAAGAAACAACAAATTTCAAAAGAAAAATTGTCCAAATCGGAGTTTGGGAAGTGAAAATATCAGTGGTTTAAAATTAGCTATTTAAGGGTGCTTTTTGATTTCCATGTGGATTGTGGTGCATATATCTTTTCATAAGGTGCTTAGATTTCCGCTAGACCAATGCCATTGGAAAGAGGATTTTCGGGATTATGGTTTGGTATATTATATGATAAACTTTTGTTCAATATTGATTGCACGAAAACCCTATTCTCACCCTTAATACCTTCACTTTCATACTTATAGTGGCTTATGGCAATTTACAAGGATATATTAGCCCTCTTCATTGAAGAATAACTAATAATATATGTAGATTATATGGTAGATGTGAATTGCATGGCAGACACACCTCTTATAACTTTTCTTGAAGAGGCTATGGATTATGAAGAGCATATCAAAGAATAATTACACAAATCAGAAAAAATTCAATTGTCGAAGGTAGTTTGTATAATGCAAATCTAAATGGACCACGGTCCACCACATCAAAAGATACAAGAAGCCTATGAAGCAATCCAAATGATGGCAATTTAGAGTGTCATGGTTTGTATGATTTAGAGAAGGCTTTTGAGAAATGGTATATAGATAGTTGTAATTTATGGGAAAACAATTACTCCCAACTTTTATTTGATGACTCTACTGCACCTAATGTGGATAGCATTGTTGTAGGAAGTCAAGAGCTAGTTATAACTAAAGGATTTTAGCTTGACTATTTTCCAATAATAGTGTGCCTTTTGTATCCACATTTAAACTTTTGCGGATATGTGGACAAATTTGGTGATATGGCTAGATTTGTATGTCTGGATCCACATGGTTGTGTAAGGCATATCATTTACCATTTTCAATGAGGTATTGACATTCAATATATTTAGTGGGGAGTAAGCATGAGCTCTTGGACATGGGACTTGGGTTAATGTATGAGCTTCTTGATTACTTTAGTATTGTAGTTGGTACTTGCATGTGGGACACTAGTTACTTCAACATGATGGTCAATACTCACTCATGGGACCCTGTTTTATGGGGGAGCTTATTGAAATATTTTTGCATAGTGGCTAACACTTGTACATGGGATCATGGTTCCCTTGCTTACGTCAACATTGTAGCGAACACTTGTCCATGGGAGCTTGGTTTATAGTTTGACCTCTTGACAACAGGCATTGAGGGCAACACTTTTCTAAGGGGGTGGAGCGTTCAGATGCTCTGTTGGGGTGTAATCGAGTTCGAAAGGCCAATTAGAGTAATAATGACAAAGGCCATTCAATGTAAGGTGGATTGTCTTCACCATATTATTATTAAATAAGGCCCATAATATCATTTAATATTGAATAAATGTAATTTAGCCTTAGTAAAGAAGGCCTTGTTGATAAATCACTGTGCTTATGAATTAGGGTTGATTTCGCTTTCATGATAATTACTTGTGAGTGTTAGTTGGCTTTAAATTAAATTTATCTTCTTCTTCATCAAGCAATTATCAAAATACATGAAATATGACGATCATAGAAAGACAAAAGAACTCAAAGATGTAGGCTCTCCAAGCTAGGGCCAAAACCCCATAAAGGGGAAAACCCAAAAAATTCCTCTTTTTATAGAATCATATTAAAGTGAGAAATCCAAGATCCAAGACTCGAACCTCCAAGATGCCAAGTCAAGCCCTCCAAATCCATCATCTTAGTCACAAGAGACATCATCAATCTTAGTCATAGTAACATGCTTCAATTTCAACTCATATGTCAGAGAGAGCTCACATTTCTTTCAGACCATTTACCACAGAAAAGCTTGCTTCACTTTCAAATCACATGACCTCAGTGACTCACAAGACTTTACAATTCAGTAGCCTTTGAATTTCACATCTTTCTACTTCAGAACACATGGCAAAAAATCCCAAATTGCTTTCTATTTGCATGGAGGACGTATGCCAATATATAGTTGTCGTCATATGCGAAAAGACACCTTTTGAGTGGGATGAATTGCCATCTAGGAGGGGCCGATTTGGCTTCTTGAGGTGAATTGACCCAAATTACATTTTAAAAAATTCTTTTTCCTTTTTCTTTACAAGAAGTCGAAATAGGACTTTGACTCAATAAATCCTAGAAGCATGAAGAACATGCTTAACTAATGAAATAATAATAATAATAAATTCTTTTTCTTCTTTTTGCTTTGTACATAAAATGCATAATAATACAAGTACAATGATAATTATGAAGACCAAACCTAGCTACCATTTTCAATAGGTCCACTATGTAGTTAGGAGCTTGTTATGATTAGGTTTATTTTGTTAGTTCTAACAAGGATGTGGTTTGCCTTGTGAAAGATATGGAGTATTTTATTACTTGGGGCTTAACTCATTGAGAGGTAGCCCAACCATAAGAGGTAAGTGAAAATGAGTGGATTTTTTCCATAGAAGGATCAATTGTGAGGGTATTTTTATATAATCAAATTAAGAAGTTTTTTTAATCTTATTCTTGGATATCGTGTATGTGGGCATATTTTATGAGTATTGCCACGTTACATTCATCATCCTCTTGGGTACCTCTGTAGATACATTACATAATGGGCTTATTTATTATCTTTAAACTATAAAGTGGGTTTATTCCATGATTATGGCCAAATTAGATTCATTATCCCCTTAGATTTTTGATGGAGCTTTGTGGTCCTGTTTTCTGTTGCAGTTTCCTTCTGTGTCTCCATTTCTTGGGCTACCCCTACATTCTCTGCCTGGGTGTCATCCTCTTCTGCTTCTGATTCTTCATCATCTGAGTCAGGGGGAGGAAATTGCCATCCTTTCCTCTGCTTCCCTTTCTGCTTCTTTTTGCTGTTTGCTTTTTTTGCTTCTGGGCATGTGCTTTGCAGGTGTCCTGTCTGTCTGCAGAGCCTGCATCTGAAGGCAGTATTTTCATAGTCTAGAGCTTGCAGCCAGTTTTGTTGTTTGTAGATCAGCCTTATGTTGTCTGGCAGTCTTTTGCTTAAATCTGCTTCTACACAAATGCGTGCAAAAGTGTAAATCCTTTCATCAGTCCTCTCCAGATCTGTTTTGATGTATTTCCCTATGCTGTTCCCAATTCCTTCCAAGACTGGTTCACTCCAAAAGTGAAGGGGAAGGTTGTATAGGCGGACCCAAACCGGTACTTTGGATACCGTCATGTTATTTGGATCGAAATCTGGGAACCATGGGGTCATGAACAGCCCCGATGTTCCCCAGAACCATGGCCCATCTCTGATGATTTTTTCTCTGATTTCCGAAGATGCAAATCTAACTATAAAAAAACCCTTGGAGCATAAATGTATATCACATTCCATGGTCCAAGAGGTGAAAATCCAATGGAATAGATCCATTGGTTTTGGCCAGAAGCTGTTAAAACAACAGATTAGGGTCTGTGTTTCATAGGACTGTACGAAATCATCAATTCCTGTAGCGTCAAAATTTAGGGCTGGGGTTTGCCCTAACTGATCTACTATGTATGGCCTAGGAGTATGCCTGCCTTGATCTGGAAAGGACCCTGTGTCTTTGTTACCCTGAAGAATGTTCTTGTAGGAGAAGCCTCCTTTGGGAGGCTGCTGAGGTGCTGGTTTTTTCCCCTTGTCCCCTCCTGTGGAGTTTTTGTCTCCCCCTGAACTGCTTGGCTGGCCCTGAGGAGGGGCTCCTCCTCTCAGTCTGAGGTTCAAAAGAATGGTTTCCCCTGGGCTAATTCCATAGCTTCCCATGGTTCTGTTGTCTTGAAGAGACCATCTGCCATTGACTAGATGTTGGATCTGGCTGGGGTATCCAGTCAATGCACAGATTTTCTGCTTCAGCTGCAACACAGTGTTTCCTGCATGTACCCATACTAAAGAGGATTTCATCTCTGGGGTTTTAATGAAAATCTGAAAGGGAGTTACCTGATGTCTGCAGTTGTGCTGAGTTCTTGCTTTGCCTGAGACGGTGACATTGCCGGTTTCCTTATGATCTATCTGTCGCCGATCTTCCAGATCTGGTCTTCTAATGCGACATTCGACCCTTTTCTTGTCGCGATCTGTTGGATCGGTGTATATAACCACCGATCAACTGCCTAAACTCCTGTAGGTCTTGGATATTTTTTGTATTTGGGATATCCGTCCTGGATCTACAAGGAAAGGGCCATGCAAAAGGGACCGTAGTCGGATCTGCCCCATGCAACCCTACTACTTTGCATGCATGCCCAGGGTTGGCAGATCCGGGATATGCCAGGCGGATTACTGACATAAGTCCGTCCCCAAGCTGAGTTCTGAACCCAAAAAAGACCAGCTGCAGCTCTCTGGTCGCGGACGTATTTGTTTCCTTCTCCTTCAGATCGGCCCCAGTTTCATTTGGCCCATCATGCATTGGGCGGAATGGGCGACGGGTAAACACTGTGATCATAACCTCCGGTAACTTCCAGTTATTTGCATTCTTGGAGGAGGGCGTTTCAAACCGGGATTGGGTATCCGGTTGTTTTGGTGCCCATAAAATTGTGCGGCGGGGAGAGATAGCCGTCCTGAGAAACTCGTCCAACGCCCAGTAGGAGGCCAGGCACTCCGTTCTCTGTTTGCTATGGCTCGCGCCTTGTAATTTCTTTCCAGCAGAGGATCCGAGCTAGAAACCGAGGGTAGAGTCGAGCTCTGAGGATCCATCGATTCGGCGTCTTTCCGTTCCACGGCAGAGCTGATCGTTTGGGGCTGCGGCGGCGCTGGTCGATTTCTCTGTAACCCTAGCTTCATGAACTGCCGCCATCGCTCCGCTCTCTCCAGGGACCCTCAAGCTAGAGGCACATTTGAAGCTCATAGAATCTTCCATCTCACATAGAAATTATATCTAATGATGTTGAAGATATGTAATAATGTTAGTCTAATTATCGCCTTCATTATCCCCTTAGATATCTCCGAAGGTATCTAATATTATTTGTTCTAGGTACATTCTATTCCATCTCCCCTGGCATGCTTTGTCCCCGCAACATGAGAAAAATGCATATACAATGATCTGTCAAGCAATGCAGTGAACTGGTAACATGCATGAGCATACATCCTTCATAGTGAAATGTGGACATGGGGTCCAATTGTGACTTTTCCTCCTTTCTTTTGATTCTAGTTGCTCCTTCGGTTCCATGTCTTTGCCGTGCTACTTTGATATTTCCATGCATTGCTTTTAGTCCTCCATGTGCTTTTATGTTGGATGCCTTTTTGGTTCCATATTAATCTATAGTAAATTTGCTTATGCTAGTGCCCTTGCCTTGGCAACTGTTGTTTCTTCAATTGGTGTCAATGGCAATGCACAACAACTCCACACATCGTTTTTTCTTAATGGGCTCTTTAACCCGTGGCTCCTTTCGATCATTTAGCTCCTTAGTTTGCTTTTCGTTTTTATGCTCTTCCTAGGGCTTCCTTTCATGTAGTTCTTTATGGTCTTCTTCTGATTCAACGTCAAACTCTTCATTTGATATGTAAATAGGCATTGCAATTAATTCCCATGTAATGACTTGTTCAAGTGCCCACTTGGGCCCTTATTGTTTTGTAAGAGAAATACCCCACAATGTAGTTTTCTTTTTCTTACCAAAGCTTCAAAAACTTTTTCGCATGTTAAGATTAATTACACCAAATCCATCCAAGGATATCCCCAAAAAATATCCACATAATTGATATCTATAGCATGAAAATTTGAATGCAATACATATCTATGAATGTTAATTTTCAAATTCCTAGAAATTTGAACATTCTCACCCTTAATTGTTTGCTTTGAATATGTAGGAACTTGCATCTTTTATCCAAGTTAACGTCAATGTTATCGGAACCAAATCAGTGATCGAATTGGAAAACCCTTTGAATCAGGAATTAGACCAGAATTGTAAAAATACCGGAATAAAATACTAGTTGACCAAAAAGGCATGGAATATTCAAATTTTAAAGAAAGACATATATATTCATGTGCATCCATATGAATCCAAATCATTTATATAAGCAAAAGTTCTCATTTATATAGCATGTAACAATGCACATAATCAAAATAGCATCGATTGCAATCCATTTCTGAACCGAAATACATCAACAAATACGCTCTAGATGGCCTTTAGCATCCAAACAAAATCACGTTACAACAAAAAACCTACATATCACTAAAATCATTGCTTTTATTGGGATCTGCGTCCTCAGTGTCACACTCTAAGATAGAAAAGACGTAGCATGTCAAGTTAAGATTTTGTTCAAAGGATGGGTACATGTGTAGGAGGGTCACGATAGAGGAGTTGGACAACCAATGCCGCTAACATCAAGGTACATAGAGGGCTTGGTGCTCTTGATTAAATACTAAGCCCATACCCTTTTACATGACAAAATCCAATGGAAACATTGCAATCCTCCCAATCATGACATCTTGAAAAATTGTTAAGTTTGTTGGACTTTGAGTGAGATCTAAAATTCTACGTTCTCGATATAAATCCAAAGAGATCAAAGCCACTCTCAAACATCTTGAGTCATTTCATGGTAATGTTAAAAATTTAATTAAAAGGATGAAATTGAAAGATGATCTCCTTTACCTTTCATTTTCAGCCATTTACTTTAAGAATTTAACGGGCCGTACGCTTGAATATTAGGCTGCCAACTAAAAAATATTTGTTTTTAAAAAATGCATTTGGAACTTGGACCAGCTGGTTCCACTGGTTCCGATAGCACTGGTTAACATTGATGAAGTTACGCTCGCTACTAAGGCTTATGGAAACAATAACATTTTTCTACTTAATACATCCATGAACTTGTAATAGGTGGTTGTCACATAAACATAAATGTATAGTGCTAATTATAACCTTTTCCCTACATGAAACTTCCTATTTAAAAACCCTTGTTCATTTTTTTTATTTGAAGGTGCCTTCATTTTGTCATAGCTAAGCAAATTTCACCATATGACCACACTTTTTAAATTAACAGGGAGCCAAATTTTCTCAAGCCTTGTCCATGTGAATTTTGTTTCTTTTATGTATTCTTCAATACTAGGACCATTGGCTTTGATGTAAAATAAATGTTTCTAATGTAAACCCAAAAATAGAACTAGGATTTTGAAGAGATAACTTACCTTTCAATGGAGTTCCCTTGTGCGGCTAGGATTTTAGTCCACTAATATATAAAAAATCATAGCTTCTTTGATACTTCTTTGATTGGCTATTATGACCACAATTAGGAAATGCTACAACCACTTTGTATCTATTGGCATTGGATGGACTAAAATCTGGTCAAACTGTCAATATGTATTGGTCTAGAATCTGTGGTCTTCATCAGGAAAACCCTAAAAGTTTGGTTTTCTATCAACAATAACCCCATTTCCTAGGCTCTGATTTGCACAATTTTTTTGAAGCTCGGTATTTTTCTAGAAGAACCCAGATCTACAACTGGTTTCTTCATATTTTAAAATTTTAGAATTTGATTTGCTTTTTGCTGTCCTCTTTTTCCTTTGAAAAAATTATACAAAAAAATAAAAATTCTTCCACTTTGTACCTCGAAAAAGCTTTGATACCACTTCAAACTGAGCCAAAAAATCCAATAATCTGCTAACTCAGCTAATATTTTCCATTTTTTGGTGACATTTTGTTGATATATCGGGATATTTTCAAAATATCATGATATGTTCAAAATTTGTAAAATTCACAACTTTTTCTGCTGATAATATCCCTGAGCTGAGAGAATCATGATATCTCATGATATTGACGATAGATAACCAATCTTTGCAACACTGCATTGGACAACAGAGCATTAATTGAAGATTTTTTGGTCTCATTTCGATGATTCTTTGAGCATCAATACATTCACCTTTGCCTTTGGTACTTTTACATACAGTTTTCCACAGCCACCACTTTTTCCCAAAAGTGAGTGTGGGGTAAGATGTTATTATTTTTGCCCATTACAGAATGGTTACATAACGGTAGTAGTTAATTATTATTAAACTAAGAGCGTGACTCCTTTGTTTATATTCGCATCTCCTTCCACCCTGGAAGGCACAGAAGGGCAAGTGTTATTATAAATTTTCTGCCACTTATTTCTTGTTTGTGGATTGTTGGCTTGACATATTACAGGCTATTAATTCTCTCTTTTTGTTGTATTGGGCTTGTTTCCTTTTGTCTAACATTTCAACTGATAGACGATGGATGGTAGCCATGTGAAAAGTAGCTAAATTTTAGCAACAGATTCCTTTGAATTATGTATGTTGAAAATGGTTGTTATTGATGTCAAAGGCTATCCAAATGAAAGAGAGTTATATAGTCAAATAACATATTTTGAGACCTTTCCAACGATATATGACACACCTTCTTGAAATATTGTTTTTGGATTTTTGATGTCCCATTTAGGTATCCTATCTTTGAATGCATTTTTACTCCAATTATGGAACATAATATATATATATATATATATATATATATATATATATCTAAGTTACCAGGATACGGATACGGATCCGTTGGATTTTTGAAAAGCCAGGATCTGGATACGGCGAGGATACGGCAAGTACAAAAATATATAATAATATTTTTAAAAATTTTAGAAAATACATTTGATGTTTAAAATCAAAACCATTCATGAATCACAACATTAGAACTAAAATTATTAGATAATTTATGAATCTGAACACTGAAATGATGAAATTTAAAAACTAACAAACAAATAAACATATAAATATTAATACCAACATATTGATATAATTGTTAAAATAAAGTTATAACATAAAATATATATTTTTTTATTTATAAAAATTAAAAAATATTTTAATTTTTAACAACCAAACATAAAGTTATATAAGTTATGACTTATAAAAATAAAAAATTTAAAATGAAATATAAAACATACGGTTTATTAAACATAAATATATTGATTTAAAATAAATAAATTAAAATAACTTTATTATATATATTAACATCAAAATAAACTTTTTAATTAAATCAGAAATCTTTATATTGAAAGCTTATTTAAAAAAGCTATTGATTTAAAATAAATAAATTAAAATAACTTTATTATACATATATGATATATATTAACCTCAAAATAAACTTTTTAATTAAATCAGAAACTTTTTAATTAAATCAGAAAATCTTTATATTGAAAGGTTATTAAAAAAACTTGACGCATAATTTTATTGAAATCTTTATTTATATATATATATGCGGGAAGATGGTATTAAGAAACTTCATGCGTAATCTTGATAAAATCTTTTTATATATATGCGATATTAAAAAGCTTATATATATATATGCCAGATGATATTAAAAAATGTGAGCCGTAAATAAATTAAAATAACTCTATTATATATATATATTAACATCAAAATAACTTTTTAATTAAATCGGAAATCTTTATATTGAAAGCTTATTAAAAAAACAAATTGATTTAAAATAAATTTATTATATATATATATTAACCTCAAAATAAACTTTTTAATTAAATCAGAAATCTTTATATTGAAAGGTTATTAAAAAAACTTGACGCATAATTTTATTGAAATCTTTATTTTTATATATATGCGGGAAGATGGTATTAAAAAACTTCAGGCTTAATCTTAATAAAATCTTTATATATATATATATGCGAGATGGTATTATAAAACATAACGCATAATTTTATTTAAATCGTTATATATCTATAAGCTCGCAGATGGTATTAAAAAACTATGCCTAATTTTATTTAAATTTTTATATATAAATTTATATATATATATACGCTGGCAGATCGTCGCTAACTAAATCACTAACTTTTATATATATATATATATATATATATATATACGTTGGCAGATCGTCGCTAACTAAATCACTAACTTTTATATATAAATTTATATATATATATATATATGTTGGCAGATCGTCGCTAACTAAATCACTAACTGACCGTACGCGGATCCTAGCGTATCCGTATCCGTACCAGTTTCGGATTTGGGGATCCGCGGTTCCACCTCTTGCCCCGAGATTTTTGCAACATTATATGGCACTCCCCCTAACTTCTTTTGGTTAAAGAGATGATTTTTTTCAATATTCATTATATAGTTTGCCAAGTTAGCCTAGCCAGTGGGCAAGTCGGCCTTGCTTTTGGTGGTCAAACACACTATATATAGGTGTTATGTGTAGGGACCTAGGACTTACTCGCTCAAGCCAATTCAGGTTTGTCTAAGCAAGCAAAGGAGTAATTCTAAGGTTCATACCTCATGAACCAAGTGAAGCATAGTTGGAGAGTTTTCTTGTGGGAAGGGTTTTTGGCACTCTTTGTGAAGGTTTTTGGTCCTAGTTAGAAGGTGAGTTGCAATGCTGTTCTAGAGGCCGAGTTTTAGCCCTGTTGAAGGCCGAACTTCAATGTTGTTGAGGCTGAGTTTCAGGTTTGTTCTGGTGGCCAAATTTCGATGTTTGAAGGTTGAGCTTAGGCCTAATTTGAACTTTGAAGGCCAAGTCTTGGAGTTTTGATGGGAAAATTCAGGGTTTGTTTGAGGGTTCAATATAGGGTTTATGTGTGGATGAAGTGCAGAAACCCAGGGAACTTACCCAATGGTGGGCATGCAACCTTGTACTTATCTTCATCGCTTGTGGAACTTATTGGCAAGATACCTCTTCTTGATCCAACTGTCTGATGTGAATGCCATCCTTGAGAATAGGCAATGATATGGTAATGGAGGTGTAGTTTATATGGAAGTTTTCTTTCAAGATTCAAGTGACACATGACAAGAGTGCTCGTTCTTGTCCTATTTAGGTCAAGATAATACTATATAGAAAGTTCAAGGTAAATTTTTGCTGTGAGTAGGGGCAATATGGCAATATCCAGCTGCTTGAAATCTCGCTGACCCCAACAAATCGAGGTGACCAATATGCCAGCTGAAGAAATATACAACAACCCAAATGGTAACTTGCTGGTTGCATACGATCAGAGTCTCATTTCTGGCCCTAACTAAATCAAGGCAAAAGCTATGTAGCAAGCTTCCTTACTAGTCCCATGAGATTGAGGAACAAGATACATTCAAACAAACATTGTAGTAGTAAGGTTTCTTGAATATATCTCTGCCTACACATTCCTTTTGCAAGTGTGTAGTTGGTTATACCAGCTTATCATATAAGGGTCAAGGGAAAATTGCAGAATGTGCAATGTGCAGTATCTGGCTAGTTGCACCAATAAGAAAAACCATAACCAACAACATCATCTTCTTATCTATGAAAGTGAGATGGTTGGCAGGGGCAAGTTGAGAGTTGATGTAGCTTTAATCCTCAGCAAGAGAGAATAATTTTACTCCATTTGACATATCATGACCCCTCTTTGTTTTCCCAAGGCAATCTGGTTCATAATCCAATTAATTGCAAGCTTCACATGTTGGCTAAATAAAATGCTGTCATCTATGCATAGGTATACCCCTTGGCAATTGGCACTTGAGCTCTCATTTTACACAATTGATGCATGTATGTATGTATGATTGTATGCATGTGTGTATGGATTGTATGCATGTATGTATGCATAGTACATATCCATAGATACATGTATACAATCCATACATACATACATACATACAATGTATGCATGGGTTGTATGCATGTATGGATGTATACATGTATGGATGTATGCATATATGCATGGAATGTATGTATGTATGCATAGATGCATGCATACATACATCCATGTAATCCATACATACATGCATACAATCCATCCATACATTTTTTTATTTATTTGTTCAGTAGAAAAAAATATCTTTCATTATTAAAATAAAAGAGGTTACATATTCCCGAGTCTTTACTGTTCCTTATACAACCAGATGAAGAAAAAACAATGCATCACGTTAACAACAAATAATCTAAAGCCAGATAAACCAGTGGAGAACCTCCCTTCCAGATAGCAAGAAACCACAAAAAAGCCTAGAAAACTATTAAAAAGTGGACTAGAAAAGGGGGAAGCCAAGAGAAAAATCCGACGACTAAAAAAATAGAGATAACAAGGATCGACTAGCAAATACAAAACCCAGGAAAGTACAGGAAAAACAGAGAAGCAAAAAGACCTTCATGAAAGAACAAAGGTGTCGGAGCTGGTGGCAATGTCCTGAACTAAAAATGAAATAGTCCACCCGAAGCAAAGACATCGTGCTTGGAAAGATGATCAACTAAAATATTTTTCTCCCGATAGACGTGGCAGAAAGATATAGAGGAGAAACATGCTCTCATGGAAGAAATTGCTCGAGCGAGTGGATTAATGAAGGCATAGTAACAGAGTGATGCCCCAACGCCCATTTAATGGCCACCTTCGAATTGCCAACAATAAGGATCTCGTCTATCACAAAGCCATGAGGCATGCCGCACAACGTAAGACTCCCCATAAGGCCAACACCTCAACTCTTATGTTGGTGCCTCTAACACTAGACCTGTTGAAAAATCTAGGGCATTAGTGATTAGGAGATTTCTCTTCTTGATAATTGCTTGTGATATGCTTTTACTTCTTGTATTATGATCTTCTCTTCGTTATATTATCAATGTGTTCTTTTCATCAAGATTCAAGACAATTACCAAATAAACAATAGAAGACAAGAGACACAGTATGTAGGCTTGTAAGCCAGGGCCAAAACCTCTCACTCTTTGAGAGGAAAATCCAATCAGAAATTCTTCTTATAGATCTTCAATTGACGAATACCAAGACCATGACAAAGACCCTTGACTCTAGTGTCCTCCCAAGACCCTTGTCACTAGCCTTGATGTTTTGCTTCTTCCATTTCTCGGCTTCTTTTGCTCTCCTCGACTTCCTTTTAGAGAATCTCGGTCTCTACTCTTCCTCTCGGCTACCCTAGAGAATCTCGGTCTCTATTCTTCCACACTGCTTCTCTTAGCTTCCTTCTGCGAGATCCTATACCCAAACAATGTCACCTCGATGCAGCAACTAGTTCTTCGATCTTATCTCTATGCCTTCGGTCCTTCTTTCTTCGCACGTGGGAGAGTATATATGCCCAAATTAGTTCTTCCAGAAGTATCCCTTCATTTGCTATTCTTCTCTTGATCTTCGCTCTTTTCTCTAGCTCTTCTTCACACTTGTACTTATTTTCTTCACCGAATTGCTTGCTTCTAAGTGAGGCCGAGTGTGGCTATATATACACACTGCCTCATGTCTTTTAGGCCAACATGATCACAAGGAGGAGAGCCGACATCATCTTCTAGGTTATTCATTCATTGTAGGCCGACTTGGAGAGGGCTAGTGACAAGGTCTTGGAGGAATACTTTACATAGACAAGTGTGACTCTTTACAATGTGTAACATGACTTCATTATATGACAATGACTCTTTTATTCTTTTATGACTAGATGACAAAAATTCCTAAAGGCTCTCAATGGGAGCATTGACTCAAAAACAAATTCTCTTGCTCATGAAACCTATGATGCAAGCATTACAATATTTTATTTTTCTTCTTTACATCTCTTTACATAAAATCACAATTACATGTCATTATGAAAACCGAACCTAGTTACACTTTTCAACAGGACCGATAAAAGTGGAAGGTCAGGGAAGGATTAAGGATGATGATGGTGCCACAAGCGCACAAATCACCCACTGAAGCACCATTGAAGAATCCAATAGGATTTATGTTGTCAAGGAGTTTATGAGACCAAAAATGCTTGTTACAAATAGATTTCCAAGGGTCGATTTCCATAAAACATGCCACCATTATGAGAGTAGTGGCTCTAAAATTTGGGACAAAATTCTAAAAAATGCAAGCATTCTGACAAACGCCAGATGCCCCAGAAGATATATAGGGGGATGGCATTGTATTCTAGCGGTCTAGAAGACCAAAAACAAAGACATGAAATAATGTATGTTTTGTCCAAATGCAAAGGGATCTTAAGGAATAAAGAACCTCCTCCCAAATAGCTATAGAAATAGGATAGGACATAAATAAGTGTGCAATGTCCTCACTAGCTAATCTACAGAGAGGGAAAAATCCTGGACCCAAGAAGCCTCTCTTGGCAAGGTTGTCCCATGTTAGAATACAGTTGTGAACAACAAGCCAAAAAAAGCATTTAAGCTTTGTTGGAGCTTCCCACTTCCACATGCGTGCCAACCAAATGGTGGTAGTGTCTTGTTGATATTGATTCCAAATGTAATTATATGCTGCCTTAGCATTGATCTCACCACCCTATGATACTCCGCCCCAAGTCAGTCTATCCTCCTTATCAGATAAAACAATGACAACTTGAAGTATATGTGAACGGTAGGATTCCCACTCGATGGAAAAATCAGGAGGCAGATCCAACTCTTCAGTGCTCCTCCCATGAATGGATGGGAAACCAACAACCAATGAGAAGCTTATGTGCTTTAGTGTGAAGATGCCGCTACTGTTAAGATGTTGGATAATTGGGAAAGAGAGTGAATGGATACCATCCATCCCAATAATTGCATCAAGCCCGACTAAAATATGACTACCCTTGTCGGCAATCCAACAAAGGTTACAACACAACCAATCTCTAGTTCTCATCGTGTCGGGCCAAATATAGGAGGACTTTTTCTCCACCGACGCACCAACCATGATGTTGAGAAATCTAGGGCAGAGAGTTAGAGTATTTATTAACTTGATTCCTCTTTAATCCTTGACATTTCTTGTGATTTATATTAAGACATTATCATCATTATTTAGTTCTGTTCATCATCAAGACAAATGCCAATAAGAAGATCACAACGCAAACAAAAGAACACCAGAAATAGGCTCCAAGCCAGGGCAAAACACCACAAGGGGAAAACCCAAAAATATCTTCTTATAGAATCAATTCAATGAAGACATCCGAGACCTTGACCCAAGACCAAACCTTCCAAGAGATGAACCAGCCAAACCCCAAACAATATCTCTGCAAAATCAAGATTGATGAAACCCTAGGTCCTCCAACAAACTCGCACGTGTGGGCAAGTAGAGACAAAAATTCGCTTCCTTTACTTCCTCGCTGACCTCCTCAGAATTTTGTTCCTCTAATTTGCTAGATCAAACCTCCATTCTTTCGCTAGAATAAAAGTAATTCGTTGGAGATGTGTATCTTCAAATGAGAGCGAGCGCTTCTTTTATAGGCATTATGTTGGGTGAATTAGGCCTCTCTAGGCCGACTTGAGAAATGTTGGCTGACACATCTCTTGGAGGCTTCTAGACTTGACATAATACAATAATAATTTTTCTTTCTTAATACATGAGCCCTCCAAAGGCTAGTACCTCATGACTTCGACTTTTTGAACTTTCATCAAGACCCCTAGAGCATTCAATGGGTGCCATGACCTAGGACACAATAACTGTGGGCAAGAAACCCATTTTACAATAAAATAAATTTTCTTTTACAAATCATTTTTCTTTTTTCTTTTTCTTTGAGAAGTACATCGATAATTACATGAAGTCATTACTGATATACAATTATGAAGACCGACACTAGTTACATTTCCGCACTTCCTCTTAACTAGGGAGGTATTCATATTAGACCATAGGTACAAAGACAATACTTTCATTGAATTATTCTCACAAGAGTCGGATTGGTAAGCCATCTTAAGCATCAACATTATGATCAATATATAACCAACATTGTCAACATAGCAAGGCCTTTACTAACAAGCTCTGTCTCTCCATAGATCATAGCACAATGCTGGGAGGCTTTACATGGGACACCACACTACCTCTCAGGGCACATACCCCACCCAAATGTTCACCAAGTATGTCCCTTTAGGATTATTCTTATCTTGGATTCCCAATCCTCAAAGAATATTGGTCCTCTTCGACCACTCTTATTTTGGATACCTTGTCAGATCCTCATAGAGTGTCGGTCACGAGACTACTACCTATCTTTGATTTACAATCCTCAAGGATTATCAGTCTCAGATGCATACCCAATCCTCTGGATGCCATTCTCTCCTCATGGCCTTCACTAAGACTTAGGACTATTAGTCTTGGTCTAGTGAATGACACATGAAGTAGAGAACCATATCTGCCACTCCCTCTTAAATAGGGAGGGGTGTCCATCATCAATTACTATGACAGTAGCTCTCAGGGCTCTATCTTCATCATCACACGTGCGAACTTTCTTTGAACATCACAGAGCCCTCTAACTACAACATCAAGACAAAGTCCACTGTCCCTTTCCACATCATCAGTCTGCATTTGTTGCATCTTGACGAACCAATCATCATAGAGCTCGAACATGGCTCCCTCTGAACATCAAGAAAGTGGTCTACCAGAACATGATCATCGACATTTGCAACCTTCTATGACATCTGTCATCATGATTTACATCAACTCCTTGGACCAAGTACCAAGGCAACAACCCAATGGAGTCATCATATCTTAAAACGAATCTTCTTCATATAGCAGGATGTGCAGAACCTAACAATTTATCATGTCATCTTTAGCATCATGGTCTTCCTTCAATCTTTATCAGAGTCTTTAGCGGAACATCAACATATCTTAGCCAATCATCTAGCCCTGCTCCTCATTTCCAAGATGAGGTTCAATGTGCTGCCACTGAACCAACAACTTCTAAGAAGCATATATTATTATTAGCTTGCAGCAAGATCTTTATATCAACCAGTTTACTGCTATTCAAGTTCATGAATCCTTTCGTATGCTGCTATTAATTTTTCTCTTCTAGGCATCCACAATCGCATGATCATACCATGGATTTGATTTTATACATCAGAGTACCCAAGGATCCAAGGGTCCTTGCAACTCCCCTCCCTCCATCATGCTTGCCAAAACAAAGGATCTGCTCATCCTTCTTCCTTTACTTCCTGTACTTGCATTATTTATTAACAAGTACACCCAAGCAAAATATACAAAAACAAAAGCATGATGTCAATTTGTCAATCTAGGGTTACCATGGAAACTTAGAGGATGGATTCGTAGGGTTTTCAAGTGCCAACCCTAGACCAAGGGATCCATGTACAACTCATCAACCTTATCCATACATACTTGTCACAAGCCCTAGATTGTACACAAATCCTAAAAGCCAAGGTTAGGGTTTCTATGAGGGAACAAGGTTAGGGTTTCCATATGACTAGGGTTTACTTATGTCGTCGATGGTTTTAGATATCAATACCAATATCAACAATTTTAACAATAAATCCTAGAACCATACACTCAACCAACCCTACAACATTTCATGTTGGATCCTTAATAAATTATGCCATACATGCCTCAAGGTTACATACCTTTGTCGTAGGGACTTGTTATTCTGGATGCCATGGTCTCTTCATCATTTTTCCTCAAGGTGTGCATCAATTCAAGATATTCATCACTGTATTTATTTGCTTATCTTGCTTCAGGATCAATATACTACTGCTCTTCTGCTTGTTCACCAATGATGTACAGATCTAGAGAACTGTTTGCAATGATATACCATTTAACCAAGAATTTCTTGAAGTTTCCAAGATGTTGACAATGACTGTCAACAAAACTTATCTTGTTGTCAGCTACTGATGTATCGATAACCCCTTCCCATGATGGAACAAAATTGAGGATTTCTTGATCTTTAGAGAATGCACAAAAGTAGGGTATGGATTTTGTTTTACAAAGAGACTTTGCTTTAGAACTCTGGCACTTTTGACAATGGTCTACAAATAGAACTTATGCTCAAAATAGACCTCCAACGAATTCAATCTTGGATCTCCTTAGTGCATAGGTGTAAAGCGAGTATCTTAGAGCTCAGATTTTTGATACCTTGGAGACCGTCTTTCTAGGGCTTCTAATGTATTACAAAAAAAATACCTTAGAAATTTAGATATTTAACAGAGGGATTACTCTTTTTTAGGGTAATTGGAAGTGATAATGTACATGGTTTTGATACCTTGAAACTCAGAACAGACCTTCAAATAAATTTGCTTAAATACATACCAGAGATTGGAGTTTTGCGTAGAAATTCGAGAATTTGGATGGAGGGTGTAGACCTTGTGAGGTCTCTTTTGACCTTCACTCCTTCACCAAAGGGCCTTTCATAGGCTACTTGACTAGCCTCTTAATCCTTCCAAACTCGAGATTTTATGCCCTTTTTCTACAAGAATAGGCTTGCGGTCTTGTTTCAGAGATTAGGGCTTGATAACCACAAAGAAGAGGACTAACAGAATGAGTCCAAAACTTTGGTTTCTTGATTGATGAATTCGGTCCAAGGAGAGTAGATCTTCTAGCTATTCAGTCATAAAAAATAGTGCTTATATCCCTCTAAAACTTCTCGCTCCTTTCTGTGTATGCAAGTGACCATATCTCTGCAATTAGGGCTAGAACTTGTGCCCAAAATTTTGTTCTTCTTTTCTTCTCAAACTGGGACTAGGAAATTCTCTCCTTCTGAGATTAGATGGTGCCTAGATGATCGTCTTTACCGCCCTCACCTTAAAGCCCTAACTCTAATACCATTTTGAGAAATCTAGGGCAGAGAGTTAGAGTATTTATGAACTTGATTTCTCTTTAATCCTTGAAATTTTCTTGTTATTTATATTAGGACATTATCATCATTATTTAGTTCTGTTCATCATCAAGACAAATGCCAATAAGAAGATCATAATGCAAACACAATAGCACCATAAATAGGCTCCAAGACAAGGCAAAACCTCACTAGGGGAAAACCCAGAAATCTGTTCTTATAGAATCAATTCAATGAAGACTTCCAAGACCTTGACCTAAGACCAAACCTTCCAAGAGATGAGCCAGCTAAACCCCAAATAATATCTCTACAAAATTAGGACCGAGGAAACCCTAGGTCCTCCAACAAACTCACATGTGTGGGCAGGCAGAGGCAAAATTCGCTTCCTTTATTTCTTTGTTGGCCTCTTATTGTAGTGGCTACAACC
Organism: Pinus tabuliformis; assembly: GCA_031772625.1. Taxonomy (NCBI): domain Eukaryota; kingdom Viridiplantae; phylum Streptophyta; class Pinopsida; order Pinales; family Pinaceae; genus Pinus; species Pinus tabuliformis. The sequence continues at coordinate 583,310,812 of CM062808.1, read as the reverse complement.
ACCTTAAAGTTTTTTGGCTCGCATGCAAATTTCAGAGCCTATCCTGGATCTTGTGATCAATCGTTCCTTGGTCACTTGTTGGTAGGGTGACGTTCTCAAGCCTCCTCCTTGATCTTAAGAGTTGTTCACGTTCTCATCTTTTTGTAGTATGTGTCATCTTTGGCTTAGGGATTGTTGTTTGTCACGCAAAGTGAACGTTGTTTTGCTTCAAGGAAATCGTGTGCGTATGAGTTGTTTTCATTACATAGACATGTTTCACACTCACTTCACGCACTCTTGTCATGAAGGTTGTTGCATCAAGCAGAGTATGTTTTATACATTCTATATGGTCTACATTGTATCACTAAGTGTTCGTGTGTGATCATAGTCAAGTCCTATCATTGTTTACATCTGTTTCACTGATATCACACTTAGCCAATTTCTCGAGCAACCTAGCCTCATCCAGCTTCCGGAACTGTGCACTTTGCGTCTGCAACCCTTAAGCTTTTTCCCTTGCATGCTGGAGCTGCGTACTGCGCAAAGACCCCAACCCCCCTTGGCATCCAAAACTGCGCAGTGGTTTCCTCCAGTGTCCTTCCTCCAGCCGGAACCCATTGTGTCTAGAAACTGCGCAGTATTGTCCCTCAGCTGCTAGTTCTACCTTGCACCCTGAAACAACGCAGATGTGTCCTCCTGGAACCCATCCCGCAGCAGTGCCTTGCATCCATAAACTGCGCAGTATTGCCTCTCAGCTGCCCAGGCTGCACTGTACTCAGAAACTGTGCAGAGGTGTCCTCACAAGACCCCATCCCACAGCAGTGTCCTGTGCCTCGAAACTGTGCATTGTTGTCCAAGCTGCCCTATTTGTCTTGCATTCAAAAACTGCGCAGATGGGCCTCCTAGGGCCTCATCCCAGCAACAGTCACTGCCTGCTGAAATTGTGTTGATCTATCTCTTAATGACTACAGGAAAAGGTGACATGCTAAGATCACTCCCAAGGAGTTGAGGAGAAGGACCAAGAGACTAAGTGATGGAAAAAGATCAAGACCACATGCAAACTCCGTTGGATGCATGATCATCTTGAGGGTAAGTATGGTAAGTAAAGAACACCTTTTGAAGTACATCTCTTAGTGTAGTTTGTAGGATTGCTTGTCATTGTCATATCATCTTGTCTTCAATAACATGCATGTGTGCAAACACAAAAGTCACTTCATGCGTTTCCTCTACATGTCTTGCTTCCTTTTTGCTTGTTTGACCAACTGTCGTCTTTGGCATGTTGATTGCTATGTCATGCTTGTGACCTTGTTCTGATGATATCGAAGGTTTGTCTTTGTGTGCATGAGTTGTTTCGACTATGTAAACACCCGTCGCACTCACACACAACGTTGTAAGCACTATCGCACAAGTGTCGTCACGGTCGTCCGAAGGTCCATCCCAAGTGTTGCACTTGTCTCTTTCACCATTATACAGTCTCGTAGAGGGTCATGCTTTTCCATGTTTGGCTTGTTGGTTTGAGGTGTCTTGTCGTTGAGTCATGCTAAGTGTGCGTTCACAAGGTCATGTATGCATGAGTTCACTTGCTCCCACGCTTATCCATTTTTCCCGAAGTATCTGTCGACTTGGCAACCTCCTTCAATCAAACCCTGACTGAGCTGCATTGCGCAATCTCAGCCCTAAGTAACCCTGTTGCTGCCTGAATTGCATAGAAATTGTTTCCTAGCCTGGTCCAAGCTGCACTTCCCGCATCATCAGTCATCAAGCCTCCCTCTGGTCTGTTGGAAATCTGCACTGCACCGAGACCCTGGGTTGCACTGTTCCCCAAAACTGCACAGATATGCTCAGCTACTCCCTGGACTGCCTGCCTTGCACTGTCTTCAAAATTTTGCGCAGTCATGTCTGTCAGGTCCCCACTGCCCCGCTCTGCATTGACTCTGGAAATTGCGCAATCATGACCTGTTATTCCCTTATTGGCTTGCTTTGAAGTTTGCACTACCTCTGGAAATTGCATAGTCTTGACTAGCAGTTCCCCGTTGCCTTGCTCTGCACTACCCTTGGAAACTGCGCAGATTTGCTTGCTAGTCCACTAGCAACTCTGCCTCGCCTTGCTTCGGAAAACTGCGCAGTTTCGCCTGCCAGTCTTCCGGTAGCCTTGTTGGGCTCTCCCTCTAGAATTTGCGTAGTAATCTCTCTCAGTTTCCCGACCTGCAACTATCACTGGTGCCCCTCACTGTGCAGCCTCCCAGTGACAACAACACAATTTTTCCCTGCAGTGCAGGCCACACTCCGCAGCCCCGCATCCTGGACTACGCTGTGCTTTGCGTAGTCTCAGTACCTTGTCTTCCCTCTTGGTCACCTTGACCGATCACGGAAAACGATGCATCATGGGGGATTAGGAGATTTCTGGATTTGATGTCGTCTCGTCATGAGTGATTGCAAAAGCATGTACATGAATAGAACATGGTGCGACGACGAACAGGATGAAGAAGGAGCGTATGCTAGAAGACTTGCTCGTGGTTGGACAAACACACGAAGCATACCAAGTAGCAAGCGAAGGAGATACATACACATGCATGAACCATCAAGCGAATACCAAGACCATCAAAGACCTCGAACACCTCGTCATGCGAAGGTGAAGATATGATACACCAAGAGCATTCTCATCACCCAACAACAAAGTAGCATGACATGGACACCACAATCAGCATGTTCATGTGTCGAGTTGTGTCATGAGTCGTCTTGGCTACATCACTACTTTGGGCCATACTTGTTGTAATCAATGTGATGTAACGTGGAAGTCCAAGAGACCCACAAATGAAGTTGAAGAGTCATGAAAGTCGAAGGGTCATGTAAGTCAAATAGTCATGAGGGAAGTCGAAGAGTCACAAGGGTCAGTTTCACCCTTGGCTATATATACCCCCTCATTTGTACATGCAAAGGACTTTTCACCTTGGCTCCTCCCACATAGCCTTGAGAGTCTGTAATCTTTTCTTTGAGGAGTGAGCAGTGGCTCCAACGCTCCACTACTGGGGCTAGTGATGTATGGTGTACGAATGTGTCTTGGAACTTTCGCTTAATTTAGAAGCCTGTCATAGGCCAACATGTTTTCACGCATGCGTTGTATTCATTTGTAAGGCTATTCTTTAAACGCTTGTAATGCATGTTTGCTTAACTTGTACTAGGATAGTTGAACTACTTAGGTTATTCTAGTGCATATATTGTAGAAGGTGTGTTGTAATAGTTGCTATTGTTGTCTCGTCCGTGTGGACTACTCCACCAGACACTAGATAGATTCATTCTTGTATATTTGTTATAACGATCATCGCATCCGTGTGGACTACTCCGTTGGGTGTTGTACATGCTATTTATTTACCTTAGTGTTTGTCACTGCCGCATCCGTGTGGACTACTCCGCCGGAGGCTGCACGAATCATGTTGTGTTGTGTGTGTTTCTACCTGAGTTGGGACTACTCCCTCTCGACCAGAGACTCACTTTCACTCTCCCCCTCTGCAGTGAAGGAACTTAGACACAAGTTACACTAAGCACTCACCAAGCACATGTACCTCTCTTTTTGAAGACCAAGTATATCACTCTCATGTGTTGACAAGCAAGAGCTAAGGCATATTTTGAAGATAATGGCAACTTGGCCATCATACCGGTATGGGACTCCTACACTAAACAACATGAGGTCTAGTTGGGACTTCATTCTGGGGAGATCCCCTGAATGTTGGCAGATCCAACACCGTCAACACCTCCTCAAAATTTTGCTCCTCTAATTCGTTGGATCAGACCTTCACTCTTTCGCTAGAATCAGAAGTAATTCGTTAGAGATGTGTGTCTTTGAATGAGAGCGAGTTATTCTTTTATAGGCATCATGTGGGGTGAATGAGGACTCTCTAGGATGACTTGAGAAAGGATGGTCGGCCCATTTCTTGTAGGCTTCTAGACTTGACATAATACAATAATAATTTTCCTTCTTAATACATGAGCCCTCCAAGGGCTAGTACATCATGACTTTGAAATTTTGACCTTTCATCAAGACCCCTAGAGCACTCAATGTGTGCTTTGACCTAGGACACAATAACTATGGGCAAGAAACCCATTTCACAATAAAATATTTTTTCTTTTATTTTTCTTTGACAAGTACATCAATAATTACATCAAGTCATGACTCATATACAATTTTGAAGACGGACACTAGTTACATTTCAACACATGATCTGCTCGAAATTAGCGTGCTAAAGATATTTCTCCCTAATGATGCTTTGCTAGATACCTTGCCCCATGAAAGCTCTCCAAAGATTCTTTTTAAGCGCACCATTGAAATCTTGTTTCCTTAATGCCCTAGTCGCCACTTTCTGAGTGTCTGGAAATCAATTCCAGGGAGGAGAGATGGTATTTCGATTTATTTCCAGAGCCGGACCATAAAATCCTTGAGAGGGAGGAGAGATGGTATTTCGATGTGTGCATGCAATCCATATATGACACATAGGGGTCACGATATGTCCATACATACATGCATACCTACATCTGTACAATCCATCCATACATACATACATACATACGTGCATACATACATGCATGCACACATACGTCCATACATACATGCATACAATCCATACATACATGCATACAATCCATACTTACATACATACAATGTATGTATGGATGTACGTATGCATGTATGTATGAATTTATGTATGTCATGTATGTATGTGTGCATGTATGGATTGTATGCATGTATGTATACAATAGAATGGGGGCATTGCATAATTTTTTTGAAAGCTCTTTTTCTTTTTCTTGACTCACACTGGAATAGCTTGTGTTCCACATTTAACAGGTTACAAGTTGCGGCTACAGTAAAATTCTTTGTTGAAAGTTGAAACAAAAGATAAAATCAGCAGAAAGTTCTCATCCCATTAGTATTAGGTGTTCTTAGTTATTTTAAGTAATTTTCATGGGCCTATATTTCATATCTTTTTAAGGAGATGTATATGCCGGTCCCAGAGGCATAAGATATAAAACAGTTTACATAAAAAGATTCTCCTTTTTTTTCATTTTTCTAATGCTTAGCCCAAGCTTTCCTAGAATATAGAATGTGTATGTTGGCTGGCATTTCTAACAAATGTCCTAAATTAAGACTAGATTTGTTTTCATGGGAAATTTTAAGTAACATGAGTTTCTCACAGATAATTGAATTAATGTAAGTCTGTAAATGAATTTCGTCCCTCTTCACATTGCATTTTTAAAGTTGACTAAGTTGTAAAAATTTGATGTTTTTTATAAAATATCCCCCAGTGTTCTACTATATTTGCTATTTTAATAGATTTAGCCAACATAATTTACCTGAAATAATTTATCATTTCTCGCTGTGCAAAATAGGGCTTACTCGTGTCTTAATCTTGCTTGATGTTGAAAGTATTTTAATTTTGTCTCTGTTATGCATTATATTATATGTTATATATAGCTTTTTTTAAAAATATTTTTGTCTTGTGTTGGGTCCATGCTACTTAATAGTTACTTCTAGTTACTTTTCTTACTGGTGGTTTTGTGTTGTTAGCTAATTGCCACACAGAAGGAGTTGCAAAAGCAAATGACAGGGACAGTTGCTGCTCCTATTGTAAAAGAGGGCAAAAGAATGGAGGCAGCACTTGGGCAACGTATGGAAAAGTTTCTAAAAGCTCAAGTAGATTCCTTATGGGCAAGAATTCAGGAAGAAAATGCAAAACGCGAGAGATCCGAACGGCAATTGTCAGCTATGTTGACTAACACTTTAAATAAAGAATTGCCTGCTACTTTGGAGCGCCTTTTGAAAAAGGAGATTAGCAATTTGGGTCCATCTGTGGCACGCTTAGTTACACCATCTGTGGAGAAAGCTATTTCAACTGCAATAAATGATGCATTCCAGGTTTTTCCCTTTATTTCTATGTTTATATCGCTTTCTAGGATAACCCTTTTTCCATTAATGCATTTTTCTCGATTTGTTATCTGTCTTTGGTTGTTTGGAGCATGTTTAGTTTATCTGTCTCCTATCAGTGTTTATAATATTGTTTACAAAGGGAAGAATTGCTCCACATGCATCAATATCATCCTTTTCCCATCTTGCCTTGTTTGTCTATTGGAGCTCTTCTCGATGGCAATTTCAGCATATAGTTCATCTAATTTGTTTTTGTACAATTCAGTTTCTAATATTATTTACTTTAATGTGAGATTGTTTGCATGGCATGTTAATAAGATTTGAAGTAACATCTTACATTGGCTTTTTTTACTTCTATTTTATTTTATGATATGAATGTTTCTGAGCATGCATTATTCTGCAGAAAGGAATAAGTGATAAGGCATTTACTTTGCTAGAAAAGTCAGTTGGAGCAAAACTTGAGCCAGCTTTATCTCGACAAATCCAAACTCAGTTTCAGTCATCTGGGAAGCAAGTGCTGCAGGTGATAAACATAGATTATATTTACTGTTTTTAGTACTTGCATGAATATTTTAAGGTCTATATATATAGCTGTTGTTAGAGTGGGCATAACTAGATATTGAACTTTTATTTCAGGATTCCTTGCGGACTTGCTTTGAAGCTTCAGTGATTCCAGCCTTTGATCATTCTTGTAGAGCTATGTTTGAGCAAGTAGACACTGCTTTTCGAAAAGGAATGACCGAGCATACGAGTGCTGCTCAGCAGCAATTTTCAGCGTCTCATACTGCACTTGCATCTACTCTTAAGGTATTGCAATCTGTCATGTGTTAGCAGTAGTAGATTTGCAACATTAGTCGAGGAACTGGCATTTTTTTTTTTATCATTATAGAAATATCTTATTCTCCAAACTCTGAATCAAAAACACTTTGGTAAGAGCCAATTTTGTGGTCCAATTCAACCACTATAACAACTTAATGATCTAATTTTTTAATTATATGTTGATGTACTTAAATGCTATAAAGTCACATTATAGGATCCCTATTTACGATTTTAAACATCTTTAGTTTCAATTTCAATGCACATTGCAAAGTTGGAATTTTGATTTTTAGTTTATATTAAAAATTTCATTACACATCTAAATTTACATATGTTGTACAACAAAAAGTTTATAGACACACTTCCTTCAGTGACCTTTTATAAACTCCTTAAAATGTCACATGGCAGGTGAAACTTGATGGTTATCTTTAATTTTTCCTTGCTAGGAGTATGGTTGCAGTGGAATGTTCAATGAATCAAAAAGAATCTGCTACTATTTAATGTAATGATCATAAATTGTCATCTTCATCTTGATAGGAATAAGATGAAGAAATAATTTTATTAATGTTCAATGAATAAACACAGAGTACAATTAGGTCATCCGACCAAGAGAGTGATGGCTGTGTAAGGAGAATACTTCTACAGGTTTGAGGGGAGTCTTGCAAAGGCTTGGGCAGGCTGAGCCCTCAAACCTGTGGTTGTATAGCGGCCATGGGCCCATGGCAGGCTGTAACGAACAAAGTTTGTACTATACAATAATCTTCAGAACACTCGGAATACGAATACGTCCATTGAGGATATATATATATATATATATATATATATAGAATGTATGAATGAAGAATATGAATTGGTTACAACGGAGGGTCCCATACCTAGGTGGGTACCCCTTCATGAACAGTAATGTATTTTGAGACATTCCTCTTCAGAATACTAATCACTGTTAACTGATTAATTATTAATTATTTCGTAACATGCCTTCCCCTTTAGAAAAGCTTTGTCCTTAAAGCTTATTAATGAAAAGGCTTGATATATTTATTATTTTTCTGTTTCATAATGTCTCTTCGTCGCCTCAACTTATGGAACTATTGTCTTTGATGATACAAGACGATATGAACTTCTGAGTGTGGTACAAAATTGTTGAATAGTAAAATGATCTAGGCATCCCAAATTAATTTTCTGTGGAATCTTGCGATTACTAGAAACTTGGGATGAATTGTTATCATAGGATTGGATTATGGTAGACATTAGTATTCTTCGAAACATAAGGCTGTTGTTTTTGTTTTGAGTGATACAAATATGTAGACTGATTGAGATGTTTGCTCTTGTGATTCAGATATTGATAAGGAGTTTTTGTGATTTGATTTCCGCTTATCATGCGTGTGGCAATTTCCTAATTTGCTTCATGTATTGATGTTGTTGAGTTGGTTGCATAATCTTCACTTGGAATTTTCATCGTCTGAACTGCAACATCTGAGTATGTTTTTACTTCAACTAGTTTGCCAAAACCTCTCCAATCTTGAGAGGAAAACCCGCATAATTCTTCTTCTTATAGAATCTTCAATTGACGAACTCCAAGACCTAGACCCTTGACCAAGAACCCTCCAAGACCAAGTCAGTGCTTGTTTCAAGTCAAAGTCAATTACTTCTTGATATTGCTGCTAGCTTAACCCTTGATCCTGGAATCCTGGTCTAAAACTTTCGGCTTTCCTTCCTGCAATTCTCGGCTCCCTGCAATTCATTGCCTTTTTCGCACATGTGATGAGATTAGGGTTCTTTTAACCCTTCTCCTCCTTCGCTAGACTTGGACTAGTTGCTTGGTGATTTCAGCTTACAAGATGAATCACCTCCTTTCCTTAATTCGGTTTTTTTGAGGTGATTATATCTGTGATTTGTAACAGCGTAATGTGCCTTAGCTTCCTCACATGTGTGAAGAGAAACTAACCCAAATCCATAGCTTCCTCACATGTGTGAAGAGAAATTAACCCAAATCCAATTCAGAAATTCGTCCTTTATTCTCTTCCTTCGTCTCTCTCTTCTTTGCTCCTTTTTCCTTTCTTGTGATTGAGTATCAAGTGTGTGAAGGGTGTCCTTGAGAGAGGCCGAGTACCTCTATAGGCTTCTTGTACATGATTCTAGGCCAACTTGCCATTGACTCCAGGCCGACTTGATCTTGGTGTAGGCTGATTGCTTCATTTGGAGGTCGACTTGCTAGTAGCACTTGTACTTGGTCTTGGGGGGTCTTTTGAATCTTACAATGACTCAAATAAATTCTCTTTTACAATATGTAACATGCTCAAATGGGTCTTCAAGACATGACAATGACTCCATTGACTTTGACTCAATGACTAATGCTAAGAGCTCACAATGGGAGCTTGACCTAAAAATAAGTTTCCCTTGAGCATGAAACAGATGTCTCAAGATCAATAATAATAAATTTATTTTTCTCATTACATCAAATACATAAATTCATGATTACGCATGTCATTATGAAGACCGAACCTAGTTACATATTTCAACACTTTGTTCTTCGCTCTTCTTTCTTTTTGTCTTGGTGCAGAGATCGAAAGCTTGAATGAATGTGTAAATAGGTTGAAGTATTCTTCCAATATATACCCTTCTCAAGGGGTCGAATAGGCCTCTCCTAGATGGACTTTCTTTGGCAGGGCCAACTTGGTCTTGGGAGACAAAATTGACTTTCTAGACTGAAAAATATTTTTTCTTTCTCGTTACAAATTGCCGAAATGAGTCTTATACATATGACAAACTCTTTTGACCCATTAAACCCTAGGAGCATGAAGAACATGCTTGACTGAGACTTGAGCATGAAACCCATGCTTAAATAAAATTATTTTTCTTCTTTCACATGAAATACAAATTGATACAAGTACAAAGATAATAATGAAGACCAACCTAGTTACATTTTCAACAAGGTACACTAAAACAATTGCATGCGACGAGAGAAGGAAAGGATTTCCTCTCTTGCGCAAGCAAGGAAAGGCTAAGCCTTTCCAAAAGCTCCAAAAGCTTGATATACAAGTAAAGCACATAAGATTTATCAAGAGAAAATTTAAATTTGATGATTTTTAGAGAACTAAGGTAAGGAGACCCCCTTCTCAATCGTTGGATGAGCCCTTTGAAAGTTACTTGGCATGGGTCCTTCCACCTTTGTTTCTTGAGAGTGGGTTCGTGCAACGAAAGACTTACCCCACACTCAAAACTTGTTCAAACAATGTTAGATTTCTACACTAGTACTCCTAAATCTAGGGTGTTTCTTTAATCCAAAAATTTGATGCAAGAAAGCTTACATAAATCAATTCAATCAATGGCAGATACAAGATTTAGAAACAATGTAGAACATTAAGCACAGATCATTAGAACAATGTTATCTCACAACCATGAAAGGAGAACACCAAGCCAAGCCAAATTGAAATCCCAAGCCAAATTGAACCCCCAAGGCTTTCTTTATTTGCATAAATGATAAAAGAATTGAATAGAAATTTCTGCATATTTCCTCAAGCAAAATAGCTCATCTAAGAATGATTACAATAGGAGCCCAAGGCTCATTTACATAGGGAAATTGGAGAACATCCCAATGAGAGTGCAAGTGACAAGCGGAGAAGCTGACAATCCCAAAGCAAAAGCGAATATGCAAGTGGCACCAAAACTGTCCAAGTGTAACCAACTGCTGTAGGTGACTGTCCACAAATTTTTGAGTTTAATCCCTTGCTGGCCCAGCGTTGCCTTTTCTCCCCATATGCATATTTTCTGTGGATTCCAAGTGTGGATAATCCGATAATGTAAGAGTGGTAGGAGCCAATGCCACCAAATTCGAGCTGCTCCCTTGGAGAATATCTAGTGTACATGTGGCTGTAACAACCATTCTCCTGACTGCATGCGTGAGCTCCTCCTAGCTTCCTGTGTGACTGGTGTAGAAATTTGTTGAGAAATACGTGTAGGCAAGTCCACGAAATTTCTGTTTAACTGAACTTTGAAATATTTCATCCAATTTGTGTGTATCAAAGTCTTTGGTGCATGGAGCTTTTCAGCATGTGCGTAAATCCCTTCATGTGTGGAAGCTTCCTTTAGCTGGGTGTATGTGGAACCAAGGGGAAGGGAATGAGGTGGGGTCCATTCCCCACTCATTCTTAACTTTAGACTTATAACCAAATTTCATCGCATAAAATTCTTGTGCTTCCATTTTGTTTTGCCTCACGACCTGGAAATTCGTGGGCCCTTTGACTTGGTTACTTGGTAGTTGGAAATTTGACTTGAGTTGTGCTTCATGTGGTGGGCCCTAGGATGCCCAATCATCATTTAAACTGCCACTTACCTTCCATGTCAGTTTCTTGACTTCTTTTGACTTTGGAAAAATTAATAATTTTTTTGGGAAAATTTCCTCCTTTTTGCTACCAACATTAGAAAAATTGGCTTTTGAGGGACTATAAGTTGTTTTTTGACCCTCAACGTGGGTCTTAGGACAATGTTGGGGTCATGAGGATGAATTTTGAGTAGTCAGACGCCTTAGACATTTCCTAGGACCACTGATTTACATAATTACTTCGAAATTAATTAAAAAATCCCATTTTGCAGGGAATTTTTAATTATTAAAAAATCTTACTTAGACCTAATCAAATTCTGCAAAATTTTACAAGTGATCTAACATGGTAGTATACATTAACTCTAGACACTAGGACTCATGTAAGGTCTTACCATCAAGCTGCACTCCAGCATTGGGGGTATATCTGGGAGAAAAAATTCAATTAATTATTAAGCGCTGAAAAGCACAAATAATTAATTAAGTGAAGAAAAATCCCTACCGTGAACTCACTTGATAGAAAGTCCTAAGCTATCTATGCCTGTTACATAGCTTTACTCATCATGCTAGTATCATATATACAATGTCCCTGCAGCGCTGTGGAATCTGAACACAATGAAGAAAAAGAGAGAGAAGGGGCTTAGAAGCCCTGGTGAAATCTGGAACTCTGTAAGTGCAGGAATGCTCTGAATATGGAGACTTCCAAGTGCAACTTTAGTGGTCAACAGGTGTGAATGCACTAACAGTATATTTGAGAGCATTTGCACGAGGAAAGGAAACTGTTTGAAGCAAAAATGATTTAGTATTTGCACAATATAATCTTTGGTTGTGACAACCAATTGTCCAAGGCATCTGTTGGGGATCCCAAAGTCATGGAGGAGATTGATCCCTCATTGGATTGGATTGTGGAGAGCTCTTCTTTCGTGCATGCTAATTTGACAATCCATTGACCTGCAGCCCTATGTATTTATAGTTTTGGCTGACTTCCAGGAGTTAATTTTCGAAGATGGTTTGAGCCTGGTTTGGTCTTCTTTTTAGTGTGAATAACATCATGTCAGTCTTTCGTCTGTTGACTAACATACCCAATTTTTTGTAAAATGCCTCGACAGCTGTTAGATGTTCTCGTAGGCTGCGTGATCCACAACCTTTGTTATTCATCTAGTCTTCTTGTTTATCTATAAAGTTAAACAGTTGAAACAATGTCAGAGAGGGATCAGCCCTGTTTCATGCCTACATTGCAGCTAAATCCCATTGACATATCTTTCTGTGTTCTGATTCTGGCACCAACCCACACATAGCCTCTCAACAACTCTGCTCCACCTGACTGATTCACATTTGTGTAGGCCTTTCCATAGTTTCTCCCATGGGACTGTGTTAAAGGATTTGCTGAAGTCCACAAAAAAACATCATAATTTTTCATCGTTGCTTGTATCACATCCAATACTGCAAGATAAGGCAATGTTTGTGGTAGGGTGCTTTGGTATGAGACGCTCGTCTGTTGGCTCTTTTTTCTCTCTCATCTGCCTACTTTTTGATCTTTCTCTCTATGATCTCCGTGATCAGTATGGAAAAGATTGAGCTTATCATTATGGTTCTGAATTTCCTGGGGTTTCCCCCCTCTGAAGATGCTGGATAAGGCTTGTTGCACAATCTAGGGGGATACCGTCCATGGTAATTTAATTTGGTATTGCTCTTTTGTGCTGGCTAATAAATTTCTATCCTTATTTTAAATATTCTGCTTGAAGTCTATGTCTTTTGCCTCACTTGGTGTTAGCCTTTTAATGCCCTCCTGCTCATCCTCTTTTGTAAAATCTATATCTTGTCTGTTGATATCCAGAGGGATTTTCCTTTCAGCCAAATTTTTACAAAGATTTTTAGCGTGTATCACACACTGTACCCTTGAGAGATAGATAGATAGAGGGAGATGTGATATGCATGGCATTTGTCCAGATATGTCCAAGACTGATTCGAGTGCAATCTTTCTTTGTGTCTGTGTGAGAGAGGGAGAGGGTTTGAGAGAGACTGGAATAAATTAGAGTTTCATTAAAATGTCTACAAGGCCAATTGGCTGATGGGACTAAAGAACTTACATCTCATTGTAACATCGTTGTAGAAAAGTAAGAATGTCGGAATGTGAGGAAGAAAGAGAAGAGGAAGAGAGAATATCTCATAGGTGGGCATCAAAATTTGTTGTGTTACTTATCTGGGTGTGGCCCTTGTGGAGGGTGACCTATTTTGGTTTGGTTGGGTTGCAACATCCTGTCCCCGAAGCACATTATCGTTGATGTCGTTTTTGTTATGTGCTCTGCCTGGAATTCTCAGAATACTGCATCTGAACTGTTGTCTTCTAATGCTGTTGTCTTCTCAATGTCTAGGAGAGATGGGATCTGCATGAGATTCATTTAGATTTGTCCACGGCAGATTCGACCTTTATGTTCAATGATTGTGTGAGGTTTTTTTTCCAATTTTAAATGGTGCTGGTTCTGGGAAGCATGCAAAGGTCTGCCGCAGTAGTCACTTGATTACAGGCACAACATTTTAGATCGCTATAAGTTAGTATGCAGGATAATTATGATATTCGTGACATATATTAAACCCATCAAGTATGGTAGGCATTGTACTTGATTCAAGAATATAAACAATCTGTCTGTAAGACTAATTGTTGGGTATGTTACAATGCTGCTTAACTACTCTGGATTCCCATTCTGAAATTGAACTCCATTATTTTATGCTGTGTCTTTGCAACCTTCAACTAGTGCTCACGTAGTCACCTATTTTCTAGTTTTTGAATTTGTCTTCTAGATTGCATTTAAGTAAAGTCCGTTAACAGCTGCTGTCCTAATACTTTTTTAGTTGCATCTCAAAAAAAACTTCTGAGAGGTTAACATTCTTGAAGTTTTGAATTAGACCAGTATCACTTTCCATTTATTATAAACAAGCAAACTTCATTTTTCTGTGTGGAAATCTGAATAGCAATTGTGCATTTTGGCCTTTTAACGTGCGCGTAACTAGTCACCTGTCTTTTCAAATTGCAGGAAACTGTTGCATCTGCATCATCTCTTGCTCAGTCACTTAAAAGTGATTTGGCTGATGGCCAACGCAAACTTTTAGCTTTAGCAGAGAGTGCAGGGACAAGTTCTTCTCGTGTGGGTTCATTAAATACGAAACAGAACAGTGGTGGCCTTGGTGGGTTGCCTGAGAAGGTATGCAGGTTTTCTTTCAGTTAAGGTAATTTTATTCCATTATATTTGTTAGACCTGGTCTTTTTTTTTTCTTTTCCCTGAGAAAAGAAACTGTACTTTCATCTATAAATAGAAAATACATTTTGCATATGCACCTGAAGGTGCATTCTTTCAGGATCTTCCCTGATCCAAAATTAAGGCTTAACAGTCAAAATATGAAGCTGTCTTTTGTATCAGTTATTACATCAGTACATACATCAAAATTTAAAACAGTATACGCTTAAAACAGAACAAGTTGGACCTGGTCTTAAAGACCGTATTTATGAATTTCACTGATTTGCAGGCAATTTCACTGGAGCATCTAGAGGAATCACTTGACCCAACTAAGGAACTTTCAAGGTTGGTGTCCGAGTGCAAGTTTGAGGAAGCGTTTAACAAAGCACTTCAACTAAGTGATGTTTCTATAGTTTCGTGGTTATGTTCTCAGGTATGTGTAGCTATCTGGATTAATTGATTTTGGTGGATATATGTTTGTGTGACATAAACTGTACTTCTATGGTCTGTTCCATGCAAGACAGGGATCCAGTCTGATGCCTTGTTGTTTCTTTAGGGTATCTACTTTTTGGCATAAATGGTCATATTTGACAGCTTGTGAATTGTAATGATTTTCAAACAGGTTGACTATAATTCTCTTTTCTCAACAATCCCGTTGCCCTTGAGCCAAGGAGTGCTGTTGGCACTTGTTCAACAACTGAGCTGTGACCTTGAAAAGGATACTGCTAGAAAGCTGTTGTGGATAACGGAGGCATCCAATGTTCTCAACCCAAATGAACCGTTACTGGCACAATACATGCGGTCAATTCTTACCACTGTTTATAAGAACTTGCACCACCTAAGACTTCCTAATAATTCAGGACCTGAGGTCAAATCTCTACGTATGGCACTACACGTAGTGAACTCTTTGTTGGCAACATATAAAGGATACAGCAGCTAAGTTCTTGTACATAGAATTGGGCTGTAGGTGGGCATCGATTAGGTAGGAATTCCATTTGGTGAGATCTTTATCGTCAAAATATAAAAGGATGCCATTGCTTGAGTCCATGTATATTTAGTTAGTTTATAGCAGGGTGTTACCCAGGTCAGAAACTAGTACTCCATACATTTTGTTATAGTATATGTCAATTCCAAGGTATATCTGTTGGAGGATACACTGAAAATTCAAGGCCTTTTGTCAGTATCTGATGGAGCAGCATTTCCCAATCTTTTTATAGTAGGGTATCCCAGAGTCCTATGTAGTAGATGTACAGCTTTTGTAAATATGTAGAACGAAACATGTGAAACAGATGTTTCTTTATTTGTAGACATGTGAAAAGAAGGAAAGAAAAAACAAACAAATTATATAGTCAGCTGAAGTTAATACTCTATTCTGGCAACTTCTTTGAGCATTAATGGTTACGTTTATTAATGGAACCTGTTATTTTTTCAGAAGGCAAAATTTTCAGCTTAATCTTCGTGCTTTAAAAGTGCAATTGTTTAATCTTTCTTTGAAAGTCTTCTTGTTATTCTTTTCTTACTCATACTCGGTTGATTCTTGTCTGTATCATGTAAGAGAAGCATGTTCTATTTTGATACATGACATCCTCTTTGTTATTAATGGGAACACCCTCTCCTTTTGTTCTCGATGTCCCTTTATATTCTCAGTGCAGGCCAATGTCACATGGTTCGGGTTCGAGTTTGGATTCGACAATGATTAGGTTCGGATTGAGTTCGAATGTTTTGATGAGGTTCGTCTATATATATTAATTTGAAATGAATTATACGATAAAATAGTAAGAAATCAACATCAGTAAACATCAAAAATGCTATCACAGACATGGAAACTGTAAGGATAAATTACAAGCTTGAGTTGCAACAGGAAGTTACGAGTTTTGGTCTATGGACTTGGTCAATGGCTATGAGGTTTGATGAGGTTCGCCCGAACCTCAAATTTTTTTTAAGGTTCGCCAAAATTCGAACCTCAAGGTTAAAGTTTGACGAACCTTGTGACATAGGCGCAGGCAATGGTATACTGATATGTATATTGAGTTTTTAGTATATCTGGGGCAAGATGATGGCCAACTGACCTGAATTGGGTGTTTGTCATCTGATTTTTGACGAAAAACAGTTAAGTAATCTGCTGATACTCTGAATTCAGTATTTGTTTATCTCTCGGATAAATATTTTGCAACATATCGACCAATCAGATGCGACCCGAGGACAAAATCATGAAGTTGAACTCCTTCAGCAAAGCTTACCTGGAACTTGACGAGATTCTCAAAATAATGATTGATTCTTTAAAAGCATGGGCAGTCACACAAGCAGAAAAAGGTGCTAAGTAGCAAATCGTTAGGTTAGTCTCTTTTTATGAGAACTTGACTGGAACTCATAAGAGATTCAAAATTCATTGAGATTCGTAAAAAAGATAGGAACTTGACTAGAACTCATAAGAGATTATCAAAATTCATTGAGATTCGTAAAAAAGATGGGCCAATTACGCGAATACAAAATTGTGGAAAAAAATTGTGCTTGGAATAGCACTACTGAATTCTGATATTTTAGTTTACGTGTATCTTGGATGGTTTACTTGAATTATGTGCACTCACCATAAATTACTCTGTGATTAGAGAGATTTCTAATTCAAATATTATCACACTGATGAAGAGATTTTCAGAGTCAAGCTTGAGAATTTGATTTATTAAATTTAGGTCAGTTAGGCACTCTCTTTGGAATGGACATTTTTTTTTATCGGTTTGTTACAAGTCGGTATGGTTTTATTTGAATCATCTGTGCAATGAAAGAAGGTAACCATAAATTCCACTGCATTTGGAGGAGATTTCTATTTCATTCAAGCTTCTAGTACGGATCACGTCATATAAATTAGTTGGAAATAAGCTTCTTGTTGAAAGGGGAGATTGGAACTACCTCAAGTGCAGGTCGGGAAACTGACATTAGTTTTTTAAGGCGTGTCAACTGAACTTACATTAGAAAACATTGCTTTAAAATTTCTTTAGAATGTAAGGTTGTACCTTCTGGTGTAATAGATTATAAAACATTTGCTTTAAAATTTAATTTAGAATGTAAGGTTGTATCTTTTTGATGTAATGGAATGCTAATGTACCATAGAAAAAATATTAGACCACGAGGGGACAACCATTTTTTTTTCAATTTTCTACTCATTCATCAATAATATACAATTAATTTTCATTCTAAAGTTTTAAAGTTTGAACTTGTGGTTGTTTGCCTTGTGATAAACAAAACTGCTAACATAGCTCTCTCAGTACCATTGACATAGCTGCCTAACCCCTGAGGGCATGATACAACTACCCATTAAATATCAATGTTTTGAAACCAGTCTAATTTAGGATATCGAGCAAAGGGTCCACCCTTTTTGAAGTCCTGAGAATGTGGATAAAAAACATTGGGATCTTGAGGCTGCTAATCCTCACCCTACGGTGCTGAGTCTACATAAATGTAGTCTGGTTGAGTGGCTGCTTGCGTTTTGGTCACTTGAGTCTAGTCATCCATATTTTGCTTCTCTACAAACACCAAAATCTCTGAATACTGCTTTAACCAAGGTTTCATATTTCTTGTCCATGAAGTCCATTTTGTCTAGAGTGGCTTACTGGTGAGTAATTTTTTCCTCTTACCACTTGTGCAATAAAAGATTTATTGTGCCAATTGAGTTCCATTATTTTAAGGTATTTAGCTCATTTTTGGTTCAAGAAAACTCATTTTTGGAATCCAATGAGATCATTGTCAACAATTTTTCAATGAAGGTCTTACAGTGTTTTTCCTTAAACCAAATTTTCAATTATTTCCACTTTCTCCTTGCCTGACACAAAGAACCCTTGTGGTATCTCTCCACTATGTCCATGCCTTCCACTTTAGACTTAGTTTTCTTTTTGTGAGGACGTGGCGCGGCAGTGGCAAGCCACGTGTAGCAAGGGATGACATGGCATGGAGGCATGCCACATGAAGGTCACAAGAGGCCATATTGGAGGGCCGATAGCTCAAATACAAGGGACGCATGCCATCCTTGGAGAATTCCATGGATGATGTCAGCATGACGACTAAGTGGCATCGTCTCGAGGCTTAGACCTCGGTGTGTCTTGCTATGGTGGAATTTGGGAGGGCGAGAATGATGAGGGCCAAAACGAGAAAAGAATGCTACCAATTCATGGGAAACTTTGTCTTGGGGTCTCTGACCTTAGGACCCGTCGTAATAATGGAAGCAAAATGGAAGGGTGAGATTGACAGGGGCCTATTGAGTGTGGTTTTTAACAAACTGATATCTTAACACTTAATATGTCAATGCGGGCTTCGTAAACTTTTAGGCACAACATAATGTATATCAGGACAAAACCCACAAGGACCTGCAAACTAAACTTTGTCTATCTAAAACTACTTCACATGGTCAGCTTCAAAACCTATCATCACTTTCAATCTTTGCTAGAACTCTCTCTCCTGGGCTCAAATCACCAAAATGCTGCTAGTGGCATTATTCTACGAAAACATAGAAAACTAATGACCCACTGAGCAGGTAGAGCTAAAGCCTTACTCATGTATCCAGGGGAAAAATGACTCAAGATCTCTTACTCATGTATCCAGGGGACAAATGACTCAAGATCTCTTTCCGGGCTATGGAAAAACAAGGCAATAAAGATCACTCTACTTCTGAAACACTCTGAGATTTGTCTGCAAGCTCCAAAACAATGGGTGTGGGATGGAGGTGAAACAACCAAAGTTGCTCCATGGTCTGTTTGGTCATAAAGTTGAGTGTGGGTTTTGACATGTTGATATTTCAACACTTGATATGTCAATTCTGGCTTCATAAACTTGAGGCACAACACAATATATGCCAAGACAAAACCAATAAGAACCTGCAAACTAAACTCTCCATCTAAAACAACTTCACACAATCAACTTCAAAATCTATCATCACTTTCAATCTATGATAGAACTCAGTCTCCTGGGCTCAAATCACCATTGTACTCATAACAAGCTTATGTGCAATATATATACATGAAGTTCAATGAGTGTTTTCAGAGCCAAAATCTTAAATGTATTGATGAAATTATAGAGTGCCAGAAACCTTTTTCAATCTAGAATGGGCGACCTTTATGTCATCACTTAATGCTTGTAGAACAAAGGTGTTTCAATATACACATACAGTGGTTGATTGAAGATTACAATGACCAAAGTCTCACTATGTAATGAATGAAGGTGCTCTGTTTATAATAACGTTTCATAGGCCTGCATTTGATATGAGATATACAACATAATGATATGGCTCCACCAAACAAAGCCTTAATGCTTGACTCTTTGTATTGAATCTAAGTCTCAGATTGCATAGTCACCAACATATAATCAAGAAATTATATTGAAGAGACAAGCTACCACAACCATAGTATATAATCAAGAAATTATATTGAAGAGACAAGCTACCACAACCATAGTATTGTTCCACTTTATCAAGCTCAAAATCTAAGTAGATGCAAGCTTTACTCAAAGTAATACCATTCTATCCTATAACCAATTCCAAAGCTATGTATTCAAAATAAAGCATGGAAAATAGGACAGAGTATTATCAGTGTCTTGAGTGAAGAGCCTTCTTAGGTATAAAAGCCATGTCAATGTCAAAGCCATGTCAATACATCACCCAAGATTTGTAAGTAGTAAACCAAGATAATATATATATATATATATTTTTTCAGTGCTTAATCAAATATCATAAATCTACAACCATACACATCCAAAGAATCACGCGAAACATAGAATTACCTTTACAACTTTCACTATAGATGACAACACATTATGAGAGCTCAAATCCACACCAATGTAACTTTTATATTTCATTTCAATGGCTGCAAACAACCCAACATACACTAAGTTAGAAACTAAAGGCTATAGGTGTATAAACCCTTTGCGATCTTGCTACTGCATTGAATCAAAACGTTATGTCACTGCATATGCATTTAGATCCACATCATTCATCATTCCTTATTTCCAGAACAATATTAAATAAACAAGCAACGAAGGTATCACCAAACCATACTCTAGTTACACTAAGATCTATATACGTTTAAGCATAAAAAGAAAAGAGCAATGCGTTGGTTTGGCGGGCCCAACCAAGTAGCACATTGCCTCTGCATGCTAAATCGCACCAGTAAAAGTTTACAAATAGTAGATGCATAAACTTGGCAAGCAACCTTCCATTAAAATGATCAAGAGTATTTACATGAGTAGTGTATCCAAAGAGCCAGTTTCCTGGAGTGTTATACAAACTTGAAGCAATAATACAAGAAGATAACATTCTCGCTAACCTGACCTAAGGTCGAGGTTAGGCGTATATAAGAAATTGAGTACAAATGATAACCAAAAGGGAGTCATGTTTAGTTATAGTGTAAAACCAACAAGAAATAAGATCTTCAACAACTTTTTATTCCAGGCCAGGCAGATGACCACGACTACCTAAAGCTAGATCACGTTGAATCGATCTGGATGAAGGCTTGGAGATGAGATCCCCAAATCTTGGTCATACTTCACAAACAATCAAACAAAACACCATCCAACTCACCATCCTTGACCTAGTTTGCGTTGAGGAGGTGGCAGTGTCTAAATAATGTTCATTCACAGGCCCACATTGTGAGTTCTCATTGGAGATGGCATGCATGTGCTTACATACCTTGGTTGCAAGATCTTGATTGGAGATGGCATTGTGCTTACATACCTTGGTTGCAAGATCTTGAAAGGGGTGCAAGACATGTGTACTTTCATTAGTAACATTTAAACAATGATTAAGCTTAAATAACATGTTTAAACCATGGAAACTTGGCATAAATTATAAATTTATCTTATAACCTTAGAAAAGATGTCCAAGTCAGTATGATCAGCCATCATTATGTACAAAAAGGGCTATAGAGATGCAATCTGAGACGTTCAAAGGAAGTTAAAAGGGGTATTATGACAATAAAAACATCCTCAATCTTCGGCCCAACAACTCTGTTTTACGATTACAATTTATATAAAAATAAAATAAATATGAGTGAATAAATAAAAATCATAATGAAGAGGCATGTCTTAATGGACATGACCATTCATGAAAGGGCACCTGTCTAGGTATATAAGCAGGTCCTCATTGTAACATTTAATCATCCTTGTACATTTATATATATTAATAAAATATTATTTACAAATACCTTTGTGTATTTTACATTTAAAGTCAACAAGCTACAGTTTTGTTGCTTCAGTGTTATCAGAGCCATGCGAGCCTTTGGACGTTATCCACCACACAATATGCCATTAAGTTTATGTCTTGAATTCAATGTGTGGTTAAGTGAAATTCGAGAATCGTTTCAGCAATTAAAAAAATTATCTGTAGAATTTTCAGCATGTCTAAAGGAAGAATACATTGACATGAAATGAACTAACATTAAAGAATGTTCTAATCAAGAAAATGATGTTGAACATATTGTGTTGCTTCAGAGTGACATGAATAAGAATGGTAATCAAAATGGGTATATGATAACTAAAGATGAAGGATTTCTTCGCCAAGATGACAAAATGTCTAGAAGCATTGATCGCACTACCCATGAGCCAACTTTTGATGAGAAGGTTTCATCAGGCCAAGCTTCTAATATTACGATGGGTGAAGCAGGCAAGAAGAAAGCAAGTGCACAAGAGATGGATAATCATAATAATATAGATGATAAACCAGGGAAGCAGATGCTACCTCTTTCTCCAGTTCTTGGATCGTTGCAATCTCAAATAATGCCATCATTTACTGATGACATCAAACACTCAATGACTTGCACAACTATTTCTGCTTAGTAAGTGCCAATTGTTGATACAGTTCCATCCCGTGCCTCTGTTTTCACTCCGAAACTAAGATAAAAAATGTTATGCTCTTAACCTGCAAAATGATACCCAAATACAGAATATGCGAAGAAAAGATACCCAGAACACAGAATAGCAATGATTTTATTATTCAAAGAGTAATGTTCACTTGCCTCTTCGAGGGGGCAACCTCCAATAGAGCAGAGCTCGATTACAAAATAAGACACGATGCTCCTCGCAGGGAGTCTCTATCCTTTATATATGACTCATACATGCAATACCATGGACCAATACCGTGGGTTTTATTAATACCATCTATCTAATACTACGGCCCATTTGCAACTAACTGTGGTTCCGTCATTAATTGCGGATTAACCACTTACAATTATTAATATGGGCTTTATTGACTCTTGACTATGACGTGATCCCATTACATAAATAAGGGGGTTAGGGTGGGACCCTAACATGCCCTCCCCCTTAAGACTAGCCTTGTCCTCAAGGCTGAAGCTGCGGAAACTGCTGAAGAATAGTGGCTGGTTCCCAAGTTGCATCTTCCGGAGAGGTGTCTTTCCATTTGACGAGGACTTCCTTAATCATGCGGCTGCGCAGTTGCTTGTCTCGTGTGTCTAGGACCTGTTCAGGTTGAAGCCAGATGGACCCTTCTTTGTCCAATTCAGGTAGACTGGTCTGAATTCTACAATTGTTCCCAATCACTTTCTTGAGGCATGAGACATGGAAAACTGGATGGATTTTTGCAGTAGGTGGCAAGGCCAACTTGTAAGCCACTTCTCCAATGCGCTGAAGTACTTGATATGGTCCGTAGAATTTGGGAGATAGTTTTTGATACCCCTTGTCTTTGAGTGATGTTTGCTTATATGGTTGTAGCCGTAAAAAGACCTGATCGCCTTCTTGAAATTGGCGCTCGGAGCGATGCTGGTCTACTTGTTGCTTCATGCGGTTCTGAGCTTGATGAAGATTCTCTCGAAGATGGGCGAGCATGGTTGCGCGGTGTTGTAGGAGTTGATCCACTGCTTGTACTTTTGAGCACCCCTTGAGATACAAAGTAGGTGAAGGCGCGAGTTGACCGTATACTGCTTCATAAGGAGTCATTTTGGTGGTGGCATGATAGTTGATGTTATACCACCATTCAGCCAGAGGTAACCACTGTACCCAAAGGTGTTGCTTTTTTGAAGTGAAACACCTAAGGTAGGTTTCTAGACATTTGTTGACGGCTTCGGTTTGACCATCTGTTTGTGGATGATAGGAAGTACTGAGTTTTAGTTGAGTGCCTTGTATCCTGAAGAGTTCCTGCCAAAAATTACTGGTGAAGATCGGGTCGCGGTCGGACACAATAGAAGTGGGCATGCCATGCAATTTGAAGATCTGATCCATGAAAGATTGAGCGACCAAAGTTGGTGTAAACGGGTGGGGTAGGGTGCAGAAATGAACATACTTCGACAGTCGGTCCACAACCACCATGATGACTGACTTGTTCCCTGACTTTGGAAGACCTGTAATGAAATCCATAGAAACCTCCGTCCAAATTGATGCCGGAATGGGCAATGGTTGTAATGTGCCTGGTGTGTTGACGGTTTCCCCTTTGTGGCGTTGACAGACATTGCATTTTGCTATGAAAGTAAGGATGTCCTTTCTCATCCCTGTCCAAAAAAATGATCTTCTGGTGTGAGCATACGTCTTCTGAAAGCCCGAATGTCCTGCAATGAGAGATGAGTGCAATTCTGCCAAAATGCGACTTTTGAGGGTGGATGTTGGTGATATTACGACTCGGTCCTTGTAGCGAAGAATATCATCCTGCCACGAGTAGCCCTTGGTGGAATTTGGATCTACCTGCAATTGAGAAATGAGTTGGGAGAGCCCGGGGTGTGAAAACCATTCCCTGCGAGCCTCTTCAATCCATTCTGGAATGGGGAGGGAAATTGCTAGCAGAGTACTTTCCTCCTCAAATTGGCGAGATAATGCATCTGCTACACTATTGTCTTTCCCTTTCTTGTAAATGATCTCATAATCATATCCCAGAATTTTGACGAGCCATTTATTTTGTTGTGGGGAGGATAGGCATTGCTCCAAAAAATATTTAAGACTGTGATAATCTGTGCGGATTTGGAAACGTCGCCCCAATAAGTAAGGTCGCCAGGTCTCGACTGCATGTAAGATGGCCATCATTTCCTTCTCGTAGGTAGATTGGCCCAGATTCCTCCCACTTAGTTGTTGGCTTGTGAAGGCCAACGGTCGCCCTTCCGGTATTAAGACCGCCCCAATACCTGTACCCGAAGCATCACATTCAATGACAAAAGATTTGGTGAAGTCAGGTAGTGCTAAGACTGGAGTGGAACACATGGCATTTTTTAGAGCTGTAAAGGCCTGTTGTGCTTCCTCATTCCAGAAGAATGAATTTTTCTTTAGGAGTTGGGTGAGGGGCTTCGCTATGCGACCATAGTTGCGGACAAATTTATGATAATAGCCTGTGAGACCCAAAAATCCTCTCAAGCTCTTCAAGGTCTTAGGGTGAGGCCATTCCTGCATTGCCTGGATCTTTTTGGGGTCCACCTTGACACCATCACGCCCCATAATGTGGCCCAAATACTCTACTTCTGCCATGCCAAACGAACACTTGGACATCTTGACAAATAATTTATGCTTACGGAGCAGTTGCAAGAGTAGATCTACATGCTGAAGATGTGCGGCCCAAGTGCAACTATAGATGAGGATGTCATCGAAGAAGACAAGGACAAATTTCCTGAGATATGGTTTGAGAATGTGGTTCATAAGGCTCTGAAAAGTAGAGGGGGCATTACAAAGACCAAATGGCATGACCAGGAATTCATAATGGCCTTCATGAGTTCTGAAAGCAGTCTTGGGAATGTCGACTTCCTTCATGCGAATTTGGTGGTAGCCTGAGCGAAGATCCAGCTTAGTGAAGAATTGAGCCCCATTGAGTTCATCCAGCAAATCATCAACCACCGGGATGGGAAATTTATCTTTGACTGTCAACTTATTGAGGGCCCTGAAGTCAGGACACATCCGCCACTCCCCATCTTTCTTGAGCACCATGACCACTGGGGATGAATAAGGACTAATGCTGGGACGAATGACACCTGCTTCCAAAAGTTCCTTGATGATTTTTTCTATTTCATTCTTTTGGGTGAACGAATATCTGTATGGGCGAACATTTGGAGATTGGGCCCCTGGAACCAAGGTGATGTTATGATCATGTTCCTCTCGTGAGGGTGGAAGCTCATGAGGCTTGTCAAAGACCGGCAGATGGTTATTTAAAATCTGTTGCATCTCAGGATGAATTGGCAGAGGCTTGGTTTCGATTGCCTGGATGGCATTAAATTGAGCTACAACTCCATGATTCCCTTTTTTAACAATTTTTCCATCCTATGCGAGCTGATGATAGAGGGGGCTCCCGCCTGGAGTCCACTGAGGGTATGTGTGTAGTTGTTCTGCTTAAAAATCATATATAACTCCTGGAAATCCATTGTGATTGGCCCAAGAGTGCGGAGCCATTCAACGCCGAGGACAATGTCGCAACCCCCCATGTGTATGGCAAACATGTGGGTTTTCAACTGATAATCCCCCATTTGAAGTTTGACATTTTCACAACGGCCTTCACATTTCATTGTGCCTCCATCCGCAATTTGAACTTGGAAGTTAGAAACTGCTCGTACAAAACAATGCACTGCTTCTGCGACTTTTTGATGGATGAAATTATGTGTACTTCCACTATCAATCAAGACTACTACTGGGCGATGTTTAATAAAACCTCTGATTTTGAGAGTTTGAGGGGAAGAAATCCCTGCCAAAGCATGCAACGAAATAACTGGTTCGTCAGAGACATTGTCCTTTTGGTTGTCTTCTTCTAGCGGCTCATGTTCCTCAAGTGGTGGATCTTCCTCTGTTGAGCTGTAGTCAGTGGCATCAATTTGAAAAAATTTGGGCTCCTTGCATTTATGACCTGGGGAGTATTTTTCATCACAGTAGTAACATAGTCCTTGCTTTCTTCTGTTGGCCATTTCCGCAGGGGACACCTTTTGGACCTTAAGTGTTTGAGTCGTGTTGTGAGCCTGTGGGGGGCGACCTTTAGCGGAGAAATTTGGGCGACTGTATTGGGCTGCTAATGCACGTTCCACGTTACGAGCTACCTTGGAAGCCTCTGTCCATGTGGGAGGGTGGTGCAGTAGGACTTGAGCTTTGATGGCTTCTTTAAGACCGCTGATAAAACATTCCGTGTAGAACACATCTGAGAGACCCCAAGTGCGGAAGGCTAAGGCTTCAAAAGCTATAATATATTCATCCACTATACCAGTCTGTTGGAGCTTAGTAAGACGACCCAAAAAAGATGATTCCTGGTCAAAGCGGTCTTGAAGAGCTTTGGTGAATTTGGTCCAAGTCCTAAAAGGTCCAGTGCAACGTTGATGCCATTCCCACCATTGCCACCTTTCATTGTCCAAGTACATGCTCCCCAACATAAGCTGAGTCTCATCATCTAAGATGTGATTCAGTTTGAAATACTGCTCCATTTGTGCTATCCATGCCGACAGGTGAGAACCGTCAAATTTATGCATATCCAACTTGGGAGGTCGCTAACTGGGTTGTTGGTGGGTGTGCCAGACGTGAGGAGAGTGGCTAGACTCACCCTCATTGTGTCCATTGCCATTATACTCCTCCTCGTGGGCTTGCTCCTTGCCCTTCGGGATTATTTTCTCGACCATGCTACATAGTCCGCTAAGCTGAATGTGGAGGGTTTGCACTGATTCTTCAAGTTTGTCCATCCTTTCATTGGCCATCGCTTGAGCTCTAGTTTCTACCATACACCAACCTGATTTTTTGAAAATTGGGACCGCCTAAAAAAATTTCCACTAAGAAGTGAATGGTACCACCATGCTCAGCTCGTCGTCCTGATTCTGATGGGCTAGATCACCAATAAGCGCCCCGAAAGATCTCAGACTTTTTTACGCCTTATCAATACTGCAGTCGCCAAATCCTCAAAATTTCAATGCGGCCAAAAGTCCTGCGAAAATTATACCCGGTATAGGAACCCTTCACAACGACTCCGATCTGGTGGATCTGAGAGATCTGAATGGCGGATCTGATAGCTCTGGGCGGCGGAACAGACTGCTTCTGCGGATCTGATGGATCTAATAGATCGGAATGGCTGATCTGCGAACTCGAGACTGCGGGACTGATGTCTGCTGCTGCTGCACCCCTTTGCACAAGCGGATCTGGAAGAGATGATGTGTGATCCCCCGATAGAAAAGGGAACTATGGTCTTGAGGAGTGTCAGGTGCTACAGATCGCAATATACATAAGGGTCTGGCAGTAGTACTCGGCCCAATGTTTCAGGGCTCTAACTAAGGAGGATTGATCGTACCCTTAGCCGTACAACCCAACTACCCTATCGTACGGGCGAGTAATCTCTCCGAGTGCTGTTCTCGGTGTACTGTAGCCGCAAGACGGCCGACGGTTTATCTATGGCGAGGTTTCAAGGGAGCCTAGGGGGCTTCCGATATACCCAGAGGGTACGTGGAAGACAGTCTGTGCGCGGTTCTGTCTAATGCGCTACTACTCGAAGGGGTACCCACAGGGGTTACAAGAGAGTCCAACAGACGTGACCACCTCTTGTATTTCCTGCGTGCATGCCTCCCCAAATCCGCAGGTTTATGCGCTCAACGACAAATCCCGTGGTTTAAAGACGCCAGAACACGTCTCTAGCCAAATTTTTTTTTTGCTAAGAAATGGAGATCCCACCGGCCCTGGAAAGTGCTCTGATACCACTTGTTATGCTCTTAACCTGCAAAATGATACCCAAATACAAAATATGCGAAGAAAAGATACCCAGAACACAATAGCAATGATTTTATTATTCAGAGAGTAATGTTCACTTGCCTCTTCGAGGGGGCAACCTCCAATAGAGCAAAGCTCGATTATAAAATAAGACATGATGCTCCTCGCAGGGAGTTTCTATCCTTTATATATGAATCATACATGCAATACCACAGACCAATACCGTGGGTTTTATTAATACCATCTGTCTAATACTACGGCCCATTTGCAACTAACTGTGGTTTCGTCATTAATTGCGGATTAACCACTTACAATTATTAATATGGGCTTTATTGACTCTTGACTATGACGTGATCCCATTACATAAATAAGGGGGTTAGGGTGGGACCCTAACAAAAAACCTCTGACCATGAAAATCCCAAAGGTGATTCTGTTAAAGCATCAGGTTCAACAACGGGGCATTCAAAAATGAAAGAAAACAAAAAAAGGAATCAATGAAAGGCACCTTCTACATTGAAATATGACGATTCGAAGGAAGCTTCAATGTCTTCTTTTGATTTGACCAGAAAGGTCAGCAAGAAGATATTAAAATGACCTCAAGAACTTGATTTTGTTTATGTTGTCTCTTTCTCAAGTCTTGTTGGCATTTCTTTATCTGCTGATGAAAGTTCATAAACTTTGCATCAATTAGGGAGCTCAATGAATGACATGAACACATTAAATGTGGGGACCTCAACATTGCTAACAGAGAGGATAAATGGATCGTCAGGCCCTGTGTATGAGTTTGTAGGAGATAGCCATGAAGCTATTAATAAGCCTATTGAATATGTAAAGATTGTGGACAATGTATGTTTGTGGACATTGGTCAAGTCACTGTAAAGTTTAATAAATTAGAATTAAGTGGCTCAGTACCCAGTCGAGTAGATGCAGAATCAAGTGCAACTGTTAGAGATTTAAAGATACAAAGCATGACTTAAATACTTAGTGGGGGTAATTTTTCTGTGAACAACTTAGATGTTGGCAACAATGTTCCTGTAATCAAGAGTCAGGCTGTTCATCAGGATGAAAGTCAAACCAAGGATATTTATAACTCTGAATCATATTGAGAAACTCTGACTATATGTGATATGAACCATGGACAATCCAATGACATTGTCAGTGCTGTGGGAATTTGTGAATCAAACAATCTTTTTCAAAGCTCACCAACGACTAAGGAAATAAAAGTTGAGGAGTTATTTTGGCTACTGAGTTAAGCACAACTCGTGATGAACCACATGCAAAACACTTGAGCTCAGATGTAAGTGTTTAAGAGATATCTTTTCTAGCTATGGATGGAGAATTGACACTGCTTGAGGCCAAAAGTCAGAAAAAACCTATAAAAGACCTAGAGAATCCAATGTCTAATGTTGACCTAGAACGAGAGCGGCAGTTTTGTGACAACTGCAACACATCTATCGTAAGTTTCCACAAAATTTGTGATGATTGTAAGTATGATCTTTGTCCTTATTGTTGTCAGGAGCTTAGGAGGAGATTCCCCAACAATTAGTTAACAGGAAGCACTCTGATTTCCCCATTATATGCGAGTACTGCCTCGGTGATAACCCTTACGTGTGAATGACGAAGGAAAATTTTGACAAAGAGTGTAAAATTTGCACCAGACCATTTACAGTGTTCTGGTGGAGACCAAGTTGTGATGCAAGGTACAAGAAAACAAAGGTTTGCCAAACATGTTGTAAACTCAAAAGCGTTTGTTAGGATCGCAAGGCTAGAGCAGGTATAGATTATGAATCATCATATGGAAAGGTCCGTCCAAATGATACAATATTGAAGCTTCAAAAGACAACACCGTATTACAAAAGAAATCGTGCTCATGTATGTAGTTTCTATGTTTGTGGTGAGTGTACATGTGGTGCTGAATGTCCATACCGACATGAGATGCCTATAATAGGGGAGCTTTCTCAAAGGAATATAAAAGATCGATATTATGGAGTAAATGATCCAGTTACAAGAAGGTTTTTGAATAAAGCTAGTGAGATGCCATCTCTTGTTCCTCTTGAAGATGAGAGTATAAAGATTCTGTATGTGGGCAGGGTTGATTCAAGGGTTATTGAAGCTGATCTTAAGGATAATTTCTATGCATATGGTGAAATTCAGTCTATCAGACTTGTCTTTCAAAGAGCATGTGAATTTGTTACATATACAGCTTCTAACATTTGCTAACGTAGAGGATAAAAGGATCGTCTGGACCTATGTGTTAGTTTGTAGGAGATAGCCATGAAGCGATTAATAAGCCTGTTGAATATGTAAAGGCGGTGGACAATGTATGTCTTTGGACATTGGTCAAGTCACTGAAAAGTATAATAAATTAGAATTAAGTGGCTTAGTACCCAGTCGAGTAGATGCAGAATCAGATGCAACTGTCAAAGATTTAAAGATACAGAGCACAAATGAAATACTTAGTGGAGGTAATTTTTCTGTGAACAACCTAGATGTTGGCAACAATGTTCCTGTAATCAAGAGTCAAACCAAGGATATTTATAACTCTGAATCATATTCAGAAAATCTGTTCGTATGTGATATGAACCATGTACAATACAATAACATTGTCAATGCTATGGAAATTTTTGAATCAAACAATCTTTTTCAAAGCTTACCAACGAATGAGGAAATAAAAGGCGAGGACTTATCTTTGGCTACTGATTTAAGCACAACTCCTGATGAACCACATGAAAAACACTTGAGCTCAAATGTAAGTGTTCAAGAGCTATCTTTTCCAGCTTTGCAAGGAGAATTGACATTGCTTGAGGCCAAAATTCAGAAAAAACCTGTAGAAGACCTAGAGAACCCGACATCTAATGTTGACCCAGAAAAAGAGCGTCATTTTTGTGACAACTGCAACACATCTATCGTAAGTTTCCATGAAATTTGTGATGATTGTAAGTATGATCTTTGTCCTTCTTGTTGTCATGAGCTTAGGGAAGAGATTCCCCAACAATTAGTTAACAGGGAGAACTCCAATTTCGCCATTATATGCGAGTACTGCCTCAATGAT
Source organism: Pinus tabuliformis (assembly GCA_031772625.1). NCBI lineage: Eukaryota > Viridiplantae > Streptophyta > Pinopsida > Pinales > Pinaceae > Pinus > Pinus tabuliformis. The sequence goes on along the minus strand of CM062808.1, from coordinate 583,279,868 downwards.
AACCCTTACGTGTGAATGACGAAGGCAAATTTTAACAAAGAGTGTAAAATTTGCACCAGACCATTTATAGTTTTCAGGTGGAGACCAGGTCGTGATGCAAGGTACAACAAAACAAAGGTTTGCCAAACATGTTGTAAACTCAAAAATGTTTGTTAGGATCACAAGGCTAGAGCAGGAATAGATTATGAATCATCATATGGAAAGGTCTGTCCAAATGATACGATATTGAAGCTTCAAAAGACAACACCATATTACAAAAGAAACCGTGCTCATGTATGTAGTTTCTATGTTCGTGGTGAGTGTACATGTGGTGCTGAATGTCCATACCAACATGAGATGCCTATAACAGGGGAGCTTTCTCAAAAAAATCTAAAAGATCGATATTATGGAGTAAATGGTCCAGTTACAACAAGGTTTTTGAATAAAGCTGGTGAGATGCCATCTCTTGTTCTTCTTGAAGATGAGAGTATAAAGATTCTGTATGTGGCCATACTTGATTCAAGGATTACTGAAGCTGATCTTAAGGATAATTTCAACGCATATGGTGAAATTTAGTCTATCAGACTTGTCTTTCAAAAAGCATGTGAAATTGTTACATATACAACTGCCGACATCCTGTCACTTAACATGTTGAGCTTGGATCTCCTCGCATTTGTTACATATACAACTGTCGACATCCTGTCACTGAACATGTTGAACTTGGATCTCATTGCATTTGTTACATATACAACTGTGAGTCCACCACACCCGTGATCCCCGCCGCTAACTGCCTACACCTTGGTCCTGACCACAGAAGACAACTCGACACTCAACCCTCGACACAATCAAGTAGATTAGAGTATGAAATTTTTTATTTTCCCGGCCTCGTGTAATAGACAAAAACGAAACACGCTAAATGTGTTTTTATGCAAATTAATCCGTTATATGCTTAAAAAAATCATATATATATATATTATAATAATAATAATTATATAATTAAAAAACTATTATTAAAAAAAACCCATGTTCCAAAATAACATTACCAGCAATTATACATGTTGAGGTACCAACGACCAGTTACACTTATAAAAAATGACTTGAGAAAAGTGAATAAAATTGTTAGCGATTAACATGAAGAAAATCATTGAAAATTGTCAACGATAAAGCTTTGAGGACAAAGCTTTTGAAGGAAGGGGAAATGTTATGAATACAATTTATATAACAATCAAATAAATTTGAGTGAATAAATAATAATCATAACTATAGTTAATTAATGATTAGTTAATGAAGAGGCATGTTTTAATGAACATGACCATTCATGAAAGGGAACCTGCCTAGGTATATAAGTAGGTCCTCATTGTAACATTCAATCATCTTTGTACATTTATATATATTAATAAAATATTATTTACAAATAATTTTGTGTATTTTACATTTAAAGTCAACAAGCTACAATTTTGTTGCTTCAGTCTGTCTCGCCTTAGACCCATTCGTAGTATGCAATCACACTATGGATCGGGGAAATAACTTTGAGACCAAGATTGTGTATAATACAAAGGGCGTGATGATGTGACATGGCCCGAGAGGATGTGGATGCTGAGTTAGCTTTGATGTAAAACCTTCCACTGCTTGAGAATGGCCCAAGGGGGTGGGAGGGTATATTACAAATCCATAGGTTTCCGAGACATCCTTGGCCAACCCAAGTTGTAGACCCTATAAGACACAACTTGAGGGATTGTTGTTATCAAAAAAGCAGGGTGAATTACCTTGGGTCGAATGGGTTGATGGGGAATGTGAACCCGTCGGTTGGATGCTGTCAGGTTTGTTACCTTGGTCATGTGAGGTTCTGGAGGGTACCCAGATACCCATGAGGGACGCAGGAACTCCTGGAGCAACAGGGCTTTGGACATCCTTGGTCAATCGAGATGGAGCTGATGAGGGATGTGAGCTTGTTGGTTGGAGTTTTCAGGTGGTACCTTGACCTTGTTTGTGTTCAATACTGGTTATGTATCATACTTGGTTCTTGATAAGCCAATGTCTTTATGGAGTTAGAGCAGTAGAGCTTATGACTACGAAAAATAAGAGGTTTGTTGCTAGTCAACGATTTTTCTTTAGATAAGTGTTCTAAGAATAATTGGTTATGACTCTTGCATTTTATGCACACTTAAAACATTATTTGAATGCTTGATTAAGTGCATGATATGAGTATATGCTTGTGAGAATGAATGAAGGAATGATCATGTTCTACGACAATGGTATTGATATGATGTGTGTTGAGACAACTAATATGCACAAGAGTGTAAGGGGAATGAACACCATAGTTGTTACAAGGAATAAATTTGGGTTGTGAGCCTACTAATAATTTGAGAAAAAATATTTCTTTGTTTAATAAAATTGCTACATTTATTCATGTGATAAAATTCATAACGGGCTTGGAAGTTTGCCTCGCAGATTTGCATTAGGTAGACAGTGGATAAATGATCAATAAATGAGGGCTTTACTAGGTCAATATGAACAAGACGGACAATGAAGTCAGAACTATGAAAGTGGCTTAAGAAGGGAGTTTCCCTTGATTGAAAATTGTGCATGGATGATATTATTTTATTTATGAAAATAATATGTATGTGTGAATTGTAAGCAAATGGAAATTGGTACTTGCTATATTTTGGGTAATATAATAAGGTTACCTAATGAATTCCATGTCACATGGAATGTTCATATGGAAAATGTGCAAGAGTGATCTCATGTTGTTAAATAACACATGAATGAAAGTAGTGTGCTTATGCTTATGCTTATGAGACTTGTCATGTGAATGATTGAAAACAAGAGAGGTTGAAAATTAAATTTAAAAATAAATGTGTATGAATAACATGAAATATGTGCAAGTATGGCACATGCATGACAAGATGTATATGCACATGTTTGGGTGCATGATTGAAGACATTGTTTGAATGTGTAAATTGGATACATAGTGCAAACCCTATTTATGAATATTCATTGAAACTTTTGTGTTAGCAGATGAAACGATAATGTTGTGACTAATATGTTAGGTTGAGATCATTTTAGGGTATGTTGAATGTTGCAACATTAAGTATGCTAAGAAGCTAGTTAAACTCCTTGAAAAGATCTTAGCTGAGAATGCATATGATGGTAGCCAAATAAGTAGAGAAAGTAGCAAGCAAAGGCAAAAAAGTAAATAAATCGGGTAATAATTTGATATCTTTTGTTTTTCAAATTAATGCATGTAATGCATGGATGTTCGACAAGGGATATGGTTAAGACAGAAAATTCTCAACACAAAAAATATTCAGTAAAATTTTAATAATGTGTACATGCATTGGGCTGCCATGTTTAAAATATATTAAATGGATGAATAATATAGTGATAAGATAAAATATGTTAGGTAATACATTGAGAGAATGCCTGAAAATGTGGGATGTATGAAGCAAAGGCATGGACTGCAATTGTGTTCATGAGTCCATGAGTATTGCCCAATATTTTCTAAGCTTGAGACAAACGATTCTATCATATAATGTTGAGTTTGTTATTAAGGAACATGTAATTGAAGGATTGTTTTTTCCCAGTTAATGTGAAAATTGTAGGGAATTGTTGATATATGAAAGTAAGTTTGTCATCAATACATAGTGGGCTATGACAAAGGCAAGAAACCTTCAATGTGTAAGTGTTGCTAGAATCTTTGTGATGCATCTATGAGTTATTGTGACATGATTTGGTCATGACACTCATATCATGAATCATGATAGTATGCATGCTTGATGTATTAAGTGCATGCATGCTTGTATGAGACAATTGCTTACATGATTGAATGTCATGAAAATAAATAACTTCTAATAATTTTGAAAAATTGTTGAGTGGCATGAATCCCTCATCTTGGAAAGCAAAGTGGAAGATAATTACTCCTGAATTTAGAGAAATGTATCTTTTAGTTTTGACCCTTTGATTTTTTTTTGAAGGAAAAATTGGAACTTTCATTATGGTTGAAAATTACATGCTGTAGATGCTTCAGAGAAGCATATTCAAAAATTTGGTGGCCATGCCACATATTGATATGACTGTCTATTATATTCCTGTAACTGAAATATTGATAATAAATATACAATATATAACATGTCTGGAAAAATAAATAAAAACTGATATCTGTAGGATAGAGTTGTCAAAATAGAGTCATAAAAAATTAGGGCGGATTTGCCCCCTGAAGATGCTGATCATTAAAAGGTCAATGGAAGTATTGATAGGAATCATGCCCGATCTGCTCATGTATCAACCAGTGACCCCGTGGCTAGAGTGCGACCTCCTTGGATAGATGATTGAAAATTTGGTTCATGTTGACAAGAAATGGAGTCAAACTGAGATTTTAAAAATAATACATTGTCCAAAAGATTCCTAAGTGTGTGCATGTGACAAACAAATTGCTGATTGAACCAGTTAATGACAAATTTTGAATTGCCAAATATCTGAAGGTGCCTGCATCCTTTTTCTAATGCAAAGTGGAGAAGATGTTTGAGAGTGATAAGTTCTGAAAAAATGTTTGTGCCACATCCAAGGCCCATCTAAAGTTTGAATTAATTATCATCATTGATATATAAAATAACACCCCCACCACATCTTGTCCGTTGTGTAGATCCATCAAAATGTGCCCATGGGATGGATTTGTCAATGTGTTCAGCTGAGATGTTTCTGTGGGGATGTTTGTGATTATCCTCAGGTATTAAGTTATAAAGTGTAGTAATGTGAGCAACAACAAGTGTCCAATGTGGGGTTGCCAACAAAAATAAGTTTGTTCTTGCTCAACCAAATGCACCAACAAATCAAAAGTGAAATATTCTTGAGTTTTGTGGGATGTGCCTGGTTCCACCACAATTCCCATGTCAATGTTATTGTCAAACCAATCCGTCTGATATTCAAATCCAATGATTGTTGCACTTGATTCCATAATGCAATTATAGAGGGACAATGGAGAAAAAGGTGATCAATGCTTTCTTTAGCGTTTCGACAGAGTGCACACGAGGAAGGTCCCTGGAATGACCGACGCTGAAGGTTGTCCCTAGTTGGAGTTTTGTTATGCAGGATGCACCACATGAAAAGTTTAGATCTGGGTGAGCCTTTTAACTTCTAGAGAGGACACCACCACCATATAATGTCAGGGGGATTATGCTCAACATAAATATTTGGATAGCCTTCCTTTGGAGAGTATGATCCATGCTGAGATAAAACCCAAATGACCTTGTCTTCCCTATTTAGAATCTTGACATGTGATTCAACAAGTGAATTTGTATAACTGGTCCATTCTTGATGCCAAAGCTTAGGTATGCCGAGATCCAACATCTATTTCCAAGCCTGAGAGAAAATGGTAGTGTTTTCCGGGTCGGAAATGTGATCTAGTGTGGATATACCAAAGTTCATCAGATGTTGGATATGTTTGCCAGGAGGAAGAGAGAAAGCATTCCCACTTCCTGACCCGGGATCCAGGCCAATACGTACCTAACTGCCAGTGCCTATTCTCCAGGCCAACCCATTTTGGATGTGAGCAATAGAGTTAAGTACAACACGCCAAATCGAAGATATATTTATTCTATTCCAGTGTGGTCTCTGGACCCATTCAACAGTGTGGAGTGGTCTGATGTATTTCTGGATAACTACCTCAGTCCACAAAATTTTTGTTGTAAGAACCTGCCAACCCATTTTTTCTACAAGTTCTTTTGAAAAAGCTACAAGGTTTTTCATACCCTAGCCACCCCATTTCTTTGGTAGGGAAATATGATCCCATTTAACCCATGCAAAAGTATTGCCTTCCTAGGAATCCAAGCCAATGAAATCCAATAAACAAGTACAACTTCTAATACTGATTTGACAAGGACAAGGCAGCCAACTCTAGAGAGCCATCTATGATGCCACATATTCAGTCTTCTTTTATTTTTTTCCACGAGCCATGACCAATCAACAATTTTATATTTGTTGGGCTTGATCCGAAAACCCAAGTATTTAAAACCATCATCAAATTCAAGGTGAGTGAAGGGGAATCTCTGATGTGCATAATGCACTTCACACTGTGAGAACCCAACAATGGTTAGTGTGGATTTCATGTGATTCCATTCCATACCAGTGGATTTACAATTTTTTTTAGAGAAGTGTTAAAGGCAGAGGAGCCAATGATAGATCCATTCAGAAAAATGAGGACGCCGTCCACAAATAGGAGGTGTGACAGGACACTATTGTCTAAACTTTGATTGCCTTTAATCTCTTATGCTGCTTTTCCTCAACTATTAATATACTCAAACCTTCCATAACCAAGAAGAAGAGTAGGGGTGAAAGGGGACAACCTTTCCTGAGACCACGCTCAACATGAAATAAGTGTGATGCTGATCCATTTATGAGGACGCTGTAAGACACATTAGAGATGCAATACATAATCCAATTAATGACAGATATAGGGAAGCCTAGGTGAGTTAATAGCACCCACAAGCATAACCAACTGGTTCTGTCAAAGGCCTTAGATATATCAATTTTGAGAATCATGCCCTTCAGGTTCTTAATTTTAATAGAATGAATGCCTTCTTGTGCTATGCCAATAGCTTCATGAATCTGATGATTGTTCAAGAAGGAAAATTGTTCCGGCCATATATGTTGAGATAATATAGGCTTAAGAAGATTAGCAATGGTTTTGGAAATTATCTTATAAATGCAATTGTAGAGAGAGATAGGTCTGAAATCGTTGAAGGTATGAGGAGAGTCAAACTTAGGGATAAGGGCAATGAAAGTAGAATTAAAATCATCATACATTCGATCACTGGTTTTGAATTCTTCGATAACTCGAAGAAGATCATGTCCAAGAAATTCACAAAATGATAGGTAAAACTCCACTATCCAACCATCCGGTCCCGAGCTCTTATCCTTCTTAAACCATTTGAGTACATCCTCCAGTTCCCCCATCGACACAGGCTTGGAGAGGTCTTCAGCTATGTCATTATCTATGAACCTTGGAAATAGAATGGCAACTTTAATCACTTCTACCAATATGACTTCCTGTGAGGCAATGAATAATTGACCGAAGTGGGAGATTCTTGGTGCAACAAGGTGGTTAAATGAATACATCGGTTGACCAACTTCATTATCCAGGGTCCATATGGTGTTGATGGACTTACGTCCTCTAGCGAATTGTTGGGGAAACTTGGTATTGTCGTCCCCATCTTGTAACCATATGGCTCTGCTCTTGAGCCTCCATAGTTTAATGAGACTGACTTGGGATTCAATGGTGTCGAAACCTCCTCCACATGCTTCTTCAAGTGTAGCTAATTCCTCTTCAAATGATTTGAGTACGTTGTCATCCTTCTTTTTCTTGTCCTTGGTCCATTCAATCGTCTTCTTTTTAGGACAAGTGAGCTTAGATGCAAAGCACTATGTTGCAGATTTCCTAGGTACTAGATGATGAGAGTGCCGGAAATCTGTAACCAGCTGTATATAGGCCTCATCCTTAAGCCAAGTCGAATTGAATTTGAAGGGGGCTTTGGCTTGGGGGATGCACCAAAAATATCTATATCATGGAATGATCCGAGATAGTGCTTGATCCAACCCATTGTCTGAACATAGAAAGTTTGCCAAGCAAAACATCTTTAATAAGGAAACGGTCCAAAGACCTAGCAAGCATGGCATCCCTAATTCTTTTATTATGCCAGGTAGGCTGTAGACGAGCCACATGAATGTCAATTAGGTGGTGACTATCCAGTAGGGAGCCAATAAAATTTGATAGTGGATCAGTCTGGGCATGATTCACCCAGGATTCTGCAAGTCCGATAGAGAAGTTGAGGTCACCCCCCAGAATGATATTGTCAGCTTGCATATATGATGAGTTCAAGATCGTCTCCTAGAATACCTCTCGATTTTGACAAGGACCATATATATTAATTATCTTGAAATCCATCCCAAGCTCTTTAGAAGATATATCGGCCCCTAGAGCTCCTTCCCTCTCCCAGATGTTAATAAGCTTAATGGCCCTGGGGTTATAACCGATCACAATGCCCCCTGAGCGACCACGAGCATCTAGGGAATGAAAGATCCATCCATGCACCAATGCTTCCAGAGAAGGGATAATATAATCATAGACACCAAGGGTCTCCTGTAAAAAAATGCCATCCAACTTCTCTATACCCAGGCGCCTCCGAAGTGCTAGTTTTTTGGCGGGGCTAGCCAACTTGCAGCAATTGAAGGAGAACCACTTCACAGGGGAACTGAATGCAAGGTATTTATTTCTCTAAGAACCCCATTAATGGAAAGTTTCCTACCTTCAGATACATTGAGATCAACCTTGTGTATATCTTTGGAAATATTAGAATGTCTGCCCTGGGAGGGTTTCATAGTCTTCGGGGGAGGGATAATTCCAAGTCCACAACCATCCACAACAATAGATTTTTCCAGGGAACACAAATTGTTCTGTGACTAGTATGTGAGTCAGAGGAATCCTCATTTGAAGGGGCAGAAGATAGAGAGATAACAAGAATGGAGGGGGAAGGGATAGAGAAGACAACAGGGGAGGTTGTCAATGGACAAGAAAGTGTATTTAGATTGCAACCAGATATATGGATCCCTAATAGTGATTGACAAGAAACAAAAGGCTCATGCAAAATAAAAGGAGAAGAGAAAGGGACAGTGGAGACAATACTTGGAGGTGAACCATAGGCCTCTTCTTGTGCTCTGGTGATCCGAGGTGAAGTGGGACGAGCTAGGGAGGCATGATTCCCTTTTTCTAGATCCTTTGATTTTGACGAGCGAGCCACAATTTTTTGAGTCTATTGTTCATGAGGGGTAGGAGCCACTTCCTTGCCTAAATTTACTTCCGTACACTCCTATGGGGGAAATATTTTGGAAAGTAAGGGGAAATCCTTATAGAGATGGCCAAATTTGTGACATCGCTGACACCTGAAGGGTACCCCTTTCTAATCAAGCTTTTGCAATCAAATACAAATTCTCCATTGAATTTTCAGATGTTCCTTCAGTCCTTCGTGGGTGTCAAGATGAACCAATATGCCGGCGAAAGCCATTTTTCCGGAGTCGATGTAAGATTTGTCTTAATCAAGAAAAACCCCAAGTGCATTACCAATGAGTTTGAAAATATCCTCGAACTAGAGGTCAAGAGGCAAACTAGGTAATCTGACCCATATAGGTCCAACCCCTAACTATTCTCGAACTAGATAAAAAAGAGGACTCCATATTTTGAGTAGAACATGGACCATTTCAATATGCCATAACTTCGTGAGAACCCAAGTGGCATGCTTCGACCTGTGAAAACGAAGGGCAAACCAACCTTGGGACATAGTTACCACAAATAATAGTAGCTCCAGGAACTGGCCCCAAATCTCCAAGACCCACTTCCTTAAACAAGCAATGGTGTAATTTCGGCCACGAACCCGATCAACCAAAACCCTATCGACAATATTAAGAACCTCGTCCATGTGTATCCCTTCCCCGAGAATCAAAGAAATCCATTTATTACTAACCTTTATGCGCTTGGAATTCTTCCCATTTCGTTCAAAGAGTCTACTTTAGAGTTCACAACCTCATTAGATGGGGGATCCGATGTGTCATTAACCCTCACTTTGTCATCCTTGCTGTTTGGAGAAGGGGAAGATGCACCTTCAAAACAACTCGATGAGGGAGGTGAAGAGGCCTGAGGAGCTAGGGAAGGGGTTACCAAGGGTGAGAGGTATCCATTCGGTACTTTGGAGAAAACCCTAGAGGGCCCAGGAGTAGAGAAAAATGTAGATGGTCCAGCCGAGGAGAGGTGTAACACAAGATCAAGAGATGGAGCAGTGTGGAGGGGAGGATCAAGACAAGATTAGAGGAAATGCAGAGAAGATGGGGAGGGAGAGAAGTGTTAAGATTAGAAAAGGTAGTAAGGTACGTCGGGGGATTTGGAGCACGAGTGATCAAGGGAAGCATGACCGGAAGCCAAAAAAGATTCAAAGTCGGGGGGTGGGGGGGGGTTAGGGTTTTCTAGGGCAGGTTTCGATGAAACCCTAGAAACAACGACTAGAGGGGCTGGTAGATCCTGAGTGACCAGTGAATCCATAACGGTTTGGTGATGTGGAGGCTCTGTCCAGATTGGAAAAAATTCATAGGGGTCATTAGAATAACCAAAAGGCTCCTCGTCCATCTCAGTGGACCGAAAGTGATGTATGACCTGCATTTGATTCCAAACAACCGAGAATTGCTTCAACCAGCGAAAAAATCACCCGACCGTTCCACTAGGTGTAGCCGTGGATACGTATAAAGGCAAGGAGGGTTTTGTAGCAATTCACTGTTTTTACCCTTCGGTTGTTGCAATAAATGTTTGTATACATTATAGAATGTTTGAAATGATTGTGATGCAAATAATAATGCAACAATAACTTTATTTCAATTTGTTTTTAAATCAATTGAAAGTGATTGAGTTATTATGTGTATAATAATTCTGAGATCACTTAAGAGGATGTTATAATTCTTGCAATGAAAATATTTTATGTATGAACACTGACCACTGTTTGGATGATTGAATGTACATATTATAGTTGAAGTGGCCTTGGTTATGATAATGAAGGCTAAGTACTACCAATGTGTAAGTGTCAAACATAATGGGAAGAATCTCATATTTATGAAATCTGATTCCTATATGAAACAAGTTTGGAAAAGAAAAGAAAAAGGAGGAATATTTGATTTAAATTATTATGATTAATCTTATGGAAACCGTATTCTCATGATACAAATGATATGATGATGTATCTAGTAAGGGTAGATGATGGTTGTGAAGCTTAAAATCTTAAGAACAAGGCCATTGTGGTGACAATAAAACACTATGAAATACATTGATCACCATGAGTTATGTTATGACAGATATGTTGATATATTTAGAGCAAGCCAAAGGAATGTTGTATCTATAAGAATCCATAAAAATCAAGAACCTTCCTCTGCAAGGAAGCCTTACCAAGGAATGGATTATCTGAGGGATTGAGGAGGTAGAGAGAGGGATGCCTGAACTTGGAAGGTGTGTGACTGCAAGGAACCAAGACTTGAATGAATTAGTTTTCCGAGATTCATGTAGAAACTCATTGGGATCATGAATGTATTAGGTGTGTCCAAGAAAATAACGAGTTGAACTTGTTCCATGTGGAAGCCTTGTGAAGCAACGAACAACTATGTAAGAATGTGCTAGAATGCCAGGAGGTCTAGAGGTAACTAGATCATGAAAAATGAATGACATTGGAAACTAAGGACATGAAAGAAGTTGTTGATATGAAAGTGTCATATCCCTTCTTCTACATAGAATAGTTCTACAGACAATATAACTCCAAGGATGATGTTCCTTAAATGGGGAGGATTGTGACACTCCTTTCATTACCCCAAGTTTTGTAATGTAATTAAGAAAATATAATGTGAGAGTGTGAGCATTGACGTGATGATGTTAAAATATATTATATGATGTAATGTTTATTTTTATTAATAAAAATGATTGAGCTAAAGAAAGGGGATATCCAATATATTATGATTCTTTGGGGATGGGGGAAACTTGACTTAAGAGAAAAAATATACCTTGGGTGAATATTTCTCTTTGATGTGATGATTAGGCTTCCCAAGAAGATGAAAGTTTGGGAAGACGAAGGGTCGAGGTGAGATTATAAAAATAAGAGGGAAGACCAATTAAGGGTTTCTTCTTCTTGGTTCTTAAGCTTCTACTTTTTCTCTCTTCTATTACTCTCTCATACACCTCTTTCTCTCTCACTTAGAAAATTTGAATTGGAAAAAAAATTGGTGAAAAAAACTAAAGAGGTTCAAACCTTGTGACTGGTTAAGATATGTGAGTGACATCTTCTCTGACAGGAAATGAAAGGGTTGCAAATTTTTTTCTTTGGACTAGATGGCTCTAAGGATTGGAAATGGTCTTGGTTGTGTGTGCCACATAGAGCACTAAAGAGGGGAGGATGAGGGGACTATAGAGATTAGAGAAGGAATCCTTGTGCTATGCAGACCCGCATGGTATTTAAATTTTGTGAATGTGAGCCTAGTCAAGATTTAAAGATTGATCACTAAGTTCTCTTGCGTGTGTGTGAAAGAGAATGGTCTTTAGTTCTGGTCGTAAAATATGGTCTAAATCTATGTGTGTGAAATACCCCTGGGTAAAATTCTCCTCAAGGCGTCAAGATTTGGCACAAGGGTGGCTAGATGCGAGAAAAAATGAAACAGAAGTGAGCCTATGGTGCTGTGGAATGTGGTTCACCTTACTGTAGTTTTGCTAAAGAGTGAAACTAGGGGCTAATTCCCCTTCATAGAGCCTTTTATGAATAATATATATATATATATATATATATATATATATATATATATATATATATAATGACTAATTAGCCAATAACTAGTGTTGAAGAGTCATGTCTCTAAGGACATGACCATTTCTTTAAAATAGCTCATACTCACGTAAATAACATATTTACTATAAGTTACTACCCACCATAATTTGAGCAAGTATTTGTGTAAAAGATGGGATAAGGAAAAATATGTAAATAAATATACTTACGAGAAGTTACTGCCCACCATTATTTACGACTTCTTCAACACTTTAACAAATATGGGAAAAAATGTAAATGCACAAATTTATTAGAATTTAATTTACAAAGATACGTGATCCAATTTACAAAGAGACATGTTTCTTGGGTATCTTGAGTATATAATTCACTTATCATCTCATATCTTCTTGTACTTATTTTGGATGTCCTATCTACAATTATTGTCAATGATGATCTAAAGTGAATGCTTTTGAAGTTTTAATTTGGTTTCTATTGGAAATTTGAAGTAGAGTTATTATTGGGCTAATAAGACATTGAAGTAATTGTTACACTTAGCATAGAGCATACCATAAAATTTAACAAGGTATTAGAGCTCAGGTGAAGACAAGCCCAAGGAACAAGAGAAACAATCACTGTTGAATACTTGCTGCCATTGAACAAATTCTGTTGGAACAAGTCTCCATGGATACTCTCTCTTATTTCAAGACAGAGGATAAGCTCAATGAAAAATCAAATTATCATGCCTAGAAGATGAATTTTGGTTTTACCTTGGAGGAACATGAAGTGTTGGATTATGTGCAAGGGAAAATGGTGGAGCCTCCTTCAAATGCACCTACTACTGCTAGAACGAAGTAAAGAAAAGATGAGGTCAAAGCTAAGAAAACATTAGCTGCCTCCATTCAAAAGAATTTAATCTCTTATATTTATGGTCTGGGAAATTCCAAGGAAATGTATGATAAGTTGATAGGGATGTTCAAATTCAACAATGAAAATCAAATTCTATTTCTCAAGAACGAGTTGAAGGATATCAAAATGGAAAAAGGGGAGTCTATACAAGATAACTCAAGTAAAGAATGATTTGCTATCTATTGGAGAAGTTACTACTGACAAGGAACTCACCCTTATTTCACTTGGAGGTCTTACGAGGCCATGGGAAACATTTACCACCACCATTCTCAACAATGATAGAATACCTGGTTTTGATGAGATCTTGGCTAAATGAGCTCAAGAAGAAATAAGGATGATGGAGAGAGATAAGTATGTCAATGGAAGTGAACCCATTTCTTTCTCTGCTCATGCTAAAAGGAGGAATGACGCTGGTCCATCTAACTCAAGAAGGCAAGGTCAAGGATCTAGGAAGGGATCCAAAGGAAAAGAAAAAGGAAAATGCTTCAATTGCAACAAGTTTGTCCATTATGACAGATAATGTCCTTACGATAAGAATCCTCCAAGGGACAACAACAACAATAAAAGAAACAACAGGTCTAAATATAAAGGAAAATGGAATGCTCTTGCTACTTGAGAAGGAATAAACGACCTCCCAAGAGGACAACAAATGTCAGGTATGATGAAAATAATGCTGTTGAAAAACGATATGAGTATTATATCATTTATGTTTTCTCTATTGCCTCTCCTCCGGACACCTTGGATCGATGGTTAATTGATAGTGGATCCTCAAGGAATTTCACTGGATATAAGGAGGTTCTCTCAAATTTAGCTGTAAGAAAGACTAATCTAAATATTATTCTTGGAGATAATTCGGCCTACCCTGTGAAAGTAGTAGGAATTGTTACTCTTCACTTCAACTATGGTCAAACCATACATCTTCAAGATGTTTTGTATGTACCTGATTGAATAAGAATTTGATATCTATTTCTGCAATGGAGGATAAAGGCTTCAAGGTAGCTTTCATTGGTGGAAAGGTACATGCATGGAATTGGCTTAAGAGAGGAGAAGAACACCAAGAGGAGAAAGAAAGCAATTAAGTAAAGGAAGGACAAGAAAGTAAAGGAAAGCAAGGATCAAACAAGGAAGATTTGGATCAAGAAACTTTAGCAGAAATACTTGTAGGTAACGAGTTGTATGCACTATTTCCTAGCTGGTTTTGGCATGCATGTGTGTATTTGGTTCATTTGTTGTCATTGGGATGGGTTTTTCCTGGTTTAACAATGGTTTTAACCTTGCCTTACCAGTTTTGGATAGCCATGGTGTGATGGGTTTCATTATTGGTTGAGATTTGGATTGCCGGAAGGTTTTGGATCCAGTTGAGGTGGCCTTAGGAAAATCCCAAGGTTTGGGGGTGGAGATCATCTTCTCTGGGAAGCCCTCAACAAGTAGGTGGAGACAAGAAAATTCCTCAAGGGATGGTGAAGGAATTTTGAGGAATCTAATCTTGGTTTGGTTTTGTGATATCGAGACAGGTTTAGGTGAGATCACGGTAGTGGGAGGGTGGAGGTGGTTTAACCTCTGGATTCCCTTGGTTGTTTAACCATTATTTTATCCCAGGAGATCCTACATTCATGCTTGGAATATGGCATGAGGGTGATTGGATGAAAGAGAGATCTGGTTTAGCTCAATCTACGGTCGGGTGGTAGGTGGAAGTCCCTGAATTGGTTGGAGTTTGCATATGTTAATAAGGGATACTTTCCTCTTGTATTTTATGAGTAAATGTACTTGTTATGATGTGGATTTTATCGTTGTTCTATCATTGTTATTATCCTAGTTATATGTTGGTTATAAACATGGTTTCTGGCAGATTCCAGTGATGGCTCTTGTCATGTTTTGATTGGTAAATGAATGGTTGTTGAATGCATGACCTAATAGAGGTTGTTTCTTATATTGTGAAAGGGAATTATACCTTCTTGATCATTCTCATATAAGTTTCAGATCTCCATTTTCAAATATGCATTCATGACCTGTAGATTTCATGTTCACCATGTGTTTAACAAAATGTATGTCATGGCTAGGCCTAGTTAGGTCAAGTTCTTATCTAAGTTTTGTGTTAGTGGATTTTTCTTACTGTCATTCATCATTATGGAAAGTTCTATCAAGTTCTGGGCAAAGGTCTGGATCTTAGCCCTAAAAAAGTGGCTCAAATCTCGAGGTCGCATGCACAAAACTAGGTAATTTAGATTCCAGTCACTGGGAGACAGGGTTATCCATGCGACTGGAGGATTAAAGTCACTCGATTTCCTTTTTATGTAAGCGATTGGGAGTCCATTTCACTAAAAAGGAAATTTAGTTCATGGTTATGGCACCTGGAGTGGTTGTTTGGCTCCTGGGGGTCCCGTAGCTCCTGAGGAAGGTTAGTAAAGTTGTGGTTTATCAATTACACTTCCTTAAGTTTACTTAGGAGGTTGAGTAATGTCATAGTAGTCCTTTGCTCATGCTTACCCCAACAGGTCGGTGATGGTGGGTAAATGTGGGAGGTGGCGTTACAAAATAGGTCATGTTGGAATGTCTACTATAAAATTTATTTTGGGAAGTTTCAAAAGCTGAATCTTGGATCACAGTAAGGGCAAATGCCACTAATCATATGGTTCAACTTTCAAATCTTGGGTCATGATATTTTAGGAGATATGATTAGAAGAATTAGAGCTTCCTGGACGCTTCCTAAAATCATGCACCAAATCCTCTTCTTTTGACGTTTCTTGTTCCTTTTCTTCCTTCTCTTCACAATCGTTGTAAAATAAGTTCTTCTCAACACACTTATGACCTTTAGTGTATTTTCTATCACAACTGTAACAAAGCCCTTTTTGCTCTTTTTTCTTCCAATTTTTGTGGTGTCAACCTTGTAGGTTGTGGAAGGCTAGGAGAAACCACACTTCCATATTTATAGTTGTGAGTGGTAGGCTTCCTTGTTACCGTAATTTTTCTTTCAATTTTTCTTGCCAACCTGAATTCCTTCTCCAATGAATCAGGTTTCCAAAAGCGAACCTCATGTTGGATGTTATCCTTTAGAGTCCCATGAAGAAATCAATCCTATGCTATTATGGAATATCATTTACCCTTATATTCAATTTTTGGAAGTCCTTAATGTGCTCCACTATTAAATCCTTTTGTTTGAGGTTTATCAATTGGCTAAAGAAGGTGTTGGTCTTTGTATCCTCATAATGTGCTATCATTTCCTCTGTAAAAATTGACCAAGTGACAATTTTTTTACGAGAGAAAAGCCATCGATACCATACAAACTGATTGGGCTCTAAATATAATGTTGCAATCTGTACCTTTTGTGTGTTTTGCACATTATGGAGATCAAAATATTGCTCCATTTGTAGTATCCATGTTATAGGATCCTTGCCATCAAACTTCCTCATATCAATCTTTGGAATATTTTGGGTCTTTAACCCAACGTTAGAGTCTATGAAATCATGATTAACATTTATTTGGTCCTCATCATGAGTTTCCTCTACTACCTTTTCGCCATTAGGAAGCATTTCTTGTAGCAACTTTTCCAAACCTCTCTTCAAACCTTCCATGTATTTCTTCAAATATTCAATGTTTCCTTTTGCTTCATTGATGCCATTCTTCAAACCATCCATCTTAGCTTCCATTCCATTCTTCAAACCATCCATCTTAGCTTCTATTACTTTTTGTGAGAGTGAAATTTGTTGCACTTGGTCTCGTAATTTTGATATATCATGTTGCATTTCTTCCTCTTCTTCATGAGTCATAGTAGAGATTTCGGGTTGCTTACTAGGTGTTTCCATTTTCTTTCTTCGGGGCATCAATTAATGATAATTATGCTTCACTATTCCCTTTGAATCACTTCAAACTAATTTTTCAAACAAAACTTATGCAAATTTTTAAAAAGACTACACACCTTTTTTTTTCTTTGTAGGAGCTCGATATTGAATCTGATGTATCTCTAAAATTTTGGATATCTAAGGTCTGAAATTGTGTCCTACGATATCCCTATGAGTAGTCTTTCCAACACCACAAGTCTGATCAAGATTGGATTCTCCAAGAAAGAGGTATGTCCAATCTCCCAAGATGACCTGATTATAGACTAGTTCAGTAGAGAAAACTTGTATGAAGTGCCACATGTCACTGTTTTGATCTTTGTCTCTAAAAAAATACCCAAAAAAATAAATTCCATCCTCTTTATGTCACTTTTTACAAAATTTGAATCTAATTCTCAGAGAGAAAGTTATCACGATTTTCCCAAGGTCACCTGTTTGAGATGGAATTTAGGAGCCTGCAAAAACCCTAACTTCCTCAGTTCATATCTCTGAAAATATAGCGAGACAACTACTGAAATTCGGTCACAAGGTTCATCACGATTTCGGCTTAATTGGATTTTTATTTCAGATTCTGAAGCTTTGTAGAAAAAAAAGTTATAGCGAAAATGCCACGATGTCCTATTTGAAGCAACGAAACCCTAGAATCCAAAGCTATGATACCAAATGTTATGGAACCAGCTCATAAAATAGAAGAAAAGATATATCAATGAATTCAAAATCAGCCTCTTCGAAAGGGCAACCTCATTTACATTACACAAATGAACAATTATTGGATGATTCAAATGAAAAAACCTCCTTTCTATATATATGAGTCTAAGGGGTCACAATATAATCAAAGTCGACATAACAATAATAATGTAAGGGCACAAAAATAATGATAGTGGGCTTCTACGGGGCACAAAAATAACCATATGGGGACTACATGGGAACAACAATAACAATAAGGGGGCTACAATAATAACAATGAGGGAATACACTAGTGTTATAGGCACCTAACATGGCATGCCATGCAACCTAAATATTCATTTCATAAATATCTCAACAACATTTATTGCTTTGTGAGTGGACATCACTGGAATTAAATGAATTGCTTTGCTTAATTTGGCGATAAAATTTGTGTACTTATCTTGAAAAATTTGGTAATAAAATCCATGATTATAGTCTCCCATTTCCAAATTGGAATTGGAAGAGGTTGCAACAAACCTGTTGGATGCTTATGTTTAGCCTTGAGTTGCTAACGTTCCATGCATCTAGCAATGTACTCAATGATCTCTCTCTTCATTTTAAGCCAATGAAAACACTTCCTTAATGTTGTTATAATTTTTTGATATCCCGGGTGTCTAAAATATGGTTCTTTATGAAATTCATCTATGATCAACTTCTTTAATTCCTTGGAACTTGGCACATACAATTTGTTGCTATATAATAATAGTCCATCCTCTATATGTTGATATCCCACATAACCTGACTGGGTTCAAGTGATTTCTTGTGTTTCTTTTGAAGTAAACCTTCAAGGTCGAACACCTAGTCCACACTATAACTTTAAAAAATCATGAAAATCTAACCATAGGTCTAGATTTAGAACTCTTCTGCATTTGCATCCCTGAACAACTTGACAGACTCGAACATCTAGATAAGTTTGGTCTAGTGTAGAGTCCAATCCTTTTGTTGCTCACTCCCCATTTTCTTCACAAACAACCTAGACCTTTAATCTTCTTTAGCCAAGGTATATCTCCTTACTTCAAAACACTTTATTTTTTCAATCCTTGGGATATTTTCCAAGTTTCATATATTGTTAGAAATGTCTTTCTGAGTGATATCCATATAGTTACTTCTCTAGGGAACCTGAATTGATCTTATGCACATAAATTGTGTACAAAAAACAGGAGTTTGAGCCATACATCCACTAGCCATAGTCATACAGATTTTAAGGATTCATCACTTATCTTACTACTTTGACAGGTTCTCAACAAAAGACCACAAATACCAACTTGATACTTCCCTTGACATCAATAACTGCACAATAATATCCAATGCCAATATTTAATGCCAATTGTCAATTCCAATAAATGACAACACTCTATCAAAAAATATCCCCTTTTGGAAATGATGGAAATTGTGCCAAACATGTCTAAGGCATTGATGGAAACAACATGTAACAACAACATACAAAATGACAAAACACTCCCCCTGACACCAATCAGGCTCACTCTTCTCCACATTCAACACCCCCCATGAACATGATACATACCATGGTTGATTACACACCGTGTCCTTACATTGGCTAGAAAACAATGTTTGGACAACTTGTGTTCTTTTAATGGTTTCCTCTCCCCATAATATATTCTCCTTTCTTGATGTTGGATCCTTTCCTCCCCCTTTTATATGTTGGTTTCCTGGGATATTTCAATGTTCTCACACAAATTCTTTTGCTTGGATGCTTGAATACATCATCTACCACTTTTTATATGCCGAGTCTTCTTCTTATGCCTAAGATACAAATGTCTGGTTACTTCTCCCCCCCCTTTGAAATCAATGGTAAATGGTGTACATGGTGGAAAACTCTGCCCTTGAGATCATGTCATCTCCAACTACCATAATTTCTTTTGTAGTTATACATACAAAGAAAAAATTATGCTAGATCACTTTTCTTCACTTTCTCAATGTTTTGCTCCTACAACCTACTCATGAGATAATGCAAGGAAATTAGTAGTTGCGTATCCTCAAACAATCTAAGTCATTTTGATGAGGGAGAGACCAATCCCAAATTGTGTCTGAGATACTCAAAGGGATCCTCGGGAAGTGGATTTATAAAGATATCTGTAACATGCTCATTAATAACCACATATTCCATTCTAACAACATGGTCAACAACTTAATCCCTTAGGAAATGATATTTAATTGGGATATTTTTAGTCTTTGAATGCATAACAAGGTTCTTGGAGATGCTAATGACACTTGTATTATACACATAATGGGGATTGTATCATCAAGCTCAAATTTGACATCCTTTAATGTTTATATCATCCATAGAATTTGAGTACAACAAGTAGTTGTGGCTATGTACTCGGATTTAACTATAGATAAGGAAATGGAGTTTTGCTTCTTGATTACCCAAGACACTAGGCAGTTCCCCCAAAATAATGTTTCTCCACCAGTACTCTTCCTGCCATCAATACTATCATCCCAATCAACATTAGTATAAGCTCTTAAAGTAAACTCCTTACCTCTTTCCTACCACAAACCATTGTCTATTGTGCCTTTAAGGTACTTGAATATCCTCTTGACTTCAATAACATGATTTTCCTTTGGATTTTCTTGAAATCGAGCAATCAATCCAACTGTTTGTATTATATTTGGTATTAAATAAATTAAGTACAACACACTTCCAATCATGGACCTATATGTCGTTTTATTTACAATGAGGGACTCATCCTATTTGTTCAACCTACAACGAGTCATCATAGGTGTACAAACAAGTTTACAATCATTCATTCCAAAAAAAAGTAGTTTCTTTCAGATACTTGGATTCAGAGATAAATATACCTTTGGCTGACTGTGTGATTTACAACCCAAGAAATAATGACATATCTCCTAGCATGGACATTTCAAACTCCTTTTTCATTGCTTCAGAAAATCGATGTCCCACCTACTCCAAATTACTTCCAAAAATGATATCATATACATGCACAATAATGATTGGAAAATTATCGTTTTCAGATTTTATATATAAATTGCTATATGTTGTTCCTCTTTTAAATCCTTGTTGTTGTAGATACTTATCCAACTTAGCATACCAAGATCTTAGGGGTTGCTTAACCCATACAAATATTTTCTCAATTTGCAAAAATGATCTTCATCTTCTAAGAGTTCAAATCCTTCTAGATGCTCAATGTACACTTCCTCTTCCAATTCACCATTGATGAAGGCTGACTTAACATCCATATGATAAAATTTAAAATTATTATAACTAGAAAATGCCAGAAACATTGTTATCACTTCCAGTTTAGCTACAGGAGAAAAGGTTTCTTCAAAATATATACCTTCAACTTGAGTGTATCATTTACAAAATAGTTTGGCTTTGTTCCTCCCAACTTGAACTTCTTCATTTAGGTTATTCTTGAACACCCACTTTGTGCCAAAGAAATTTTTATCCTTTGGTCTAATAACCAATTCCCAAGTGCTATTCTTCTCTATCTGATATAATTCTTCGTCCATTTCATTAATCCAACACTTGCCTTCACTTTCCTGGCTGAAATTCTTAGGCTCTATTTTTGAAAACAATGCAATGTTTGCTTGTCTAGAATTGCTTATAAATCTTCATCTTTTCTGCACACCAAGGTCTTTGTTACCAAAAAACTTAGCTCTTGGGATGTTGCTTCTGCACATATCTAGATGGTCTTTTGTATTTCTGAGATGATATTTGTAAATCATCATCTTCTTCTTTTTGTAAATCCTCATCTTCTTCTTCCATCTCTTCAGCTTCTTCATATTTGTAAACACAATCACCATCCACATTTAACTTCTCTTGAGGATTTGTTGTTTATTGTATAGCTTTATCCACTCTAACATCATTGCATTCTTCAATCTTCTTGTTCCTTTTATTTTAGCACTTACAAACTTTTATTTTGATTGCATATCCAAGGAACATACCTTCATATGCATGAGAATCAAACTTACTAAGATTTTTGTCATTCCTCTTGATATAACACTTGCTCCCGGAGACTTTGAGATGTTTTACTAAGGCTCACCTTCCTTTCCATAGCTCATATGAGGCTTTATCATTGTTTTCCCTGACCTAAGTTATATTTTTGAAGTACACAAAAACTTGAGCTCCTTCTTTGTAGAAGGTATTTGCAACTATTTCTTCATCGATCATGGCCTTGGCCATATCTTGAATGGTTCTATTCTTCCATTCTACAACTCCATTTTGTTGAGGGGTTCTTGCAACACAATATTCCCTTCTAATGTTTTGTTCTTCACATAACTCTTTAAAATCCCTGAAAGTGTACTCACCTTCTCTGTTTGATCATAGGCATTTGGTCTTCAAATATTTTTCATTCTCAACATGTGCCTTAAATATTTTAAAGTTGCCCAAAGATTTTGGTTTCTCTTTTAGTAACATGATCCACGTGGCTATAGTGAAATCATCGATGAAAAAAATAAAATACCTCTAACCTCTTAGACTTCGTTCTCTTGTTGGACCACATACGTCTATGTGAATTAGTTCTAGAGGTCTGGATGAAGAATACTTCTTTGTCTCGAAATGTACTTTGGTTTATTTCCCACACTGACAACATTTAAATATAAGGTTGTTTGGCTTTGATAGTTTTGGAAAACCTCTTACTACCTCTGTCTTGTTGACCTTCACCAAAATGCCAAAGTTTACATGGCCCATACTTCTGTGCCATAGCCATGTCTCATCTGTCTTGCTCATGTATCACTTTACTTTGGACTCATCAAATATAAAAAAATTGTTGGGGGTTCTAATTTCCTTTCCTACCAGATTGCCATTCTCTTCCTTTCTAATCTAACAATCCTTAGAACAAAAGATGACATCATAGCCATTTTCACACAATTGTCTAAAACTTAGAAGGTTGTGTTTGAGGCCATCCACATATAGGAAATTTTGAGCCTTAGTCTTCTTATCCAGGTTGATTATTCCTTTCCCTTTTATCTTAGCTGGAGCATTGTTCCCAAATTTTACTCTATCTTTCCCATTTCATTTTAGAAATAAAATCTTACTTCTATCTCTAGTCTTGTGCTTGGAGCATCCATTGTCCACATACCACTTTTCCTCTTGGTCATGAGCATATAGTACAACACCACATTCCTCATCCTTTCTTATCTCTTGCTTCCACTTCTTCACATTCTTTTGAGTTGGTTGTTCAACCTTCTACTTTTTGGTAGGATTAAACAATTAACTCCGATACTCATTAGCTTTGTTTCCATAATTATAACAGACATAACACTCAATCTCATTCATAAGAGGAGAGAATGAGTTTCTTTGCACAATAGAAAATTTTCTAGATCTATAATTTTCATCTCTTTCAAATTTATTGGCTTTACAATAAACAACCTTATGACCAAAGTTATTACAAGTATAACAATTATCATTAAATAACTTTGGGTACCTGAAATAGTGACTCTATTGATTTCAAGTAGATCTACTAGAATTATGTTGTCTACGATGTTGATGGTCATGTCTGCATTAAGGTATAGTTGTGATGTTGATTGGGTTGACACCTTTTTCATTTTCATTTGGACTTGTCACCCTTTCATCCTTATCAGTTCTACCTTTAAGTTCTTCCACATAGCTTTGATGCTCCTTATTTCCCAGGGACCTAGAGCTTGATTGTCCTTTTTAAGTTTGTTGAGGCTCTTTATATCCTAGAACAAATTTACTTGCTGATGGTCTTTGAGAGTTGAGAATGTCATCCTATGCTTGTGAACCTTTATTAAATCTAAGATTCATATCCATATTTTCCTTGATCTTCACCATATCCATTCTTAGTGACACAACCTTTGCCTCTAGCTCTTGGAAATTCCTTTCCCGTTCAACTACTTGAGTCATGAGAAGCTCCTCTCTTCTCCCAACTTCTTCAAGCTGATTTTTTAGGCATATGATATCTCCATCATATGCATTTGAGCTTGTTTTTCCCTGCCTCTTTGATAGTTCTAACTTTAGAGCCTCATTTTCATCTTTTAATCTATCATGACTCCTTTGTTTTTCTTTTAGTTGTTGCACTAGAATAACTTTGAGCTTAAATGCTTCTTCCAATTTAAATTTCTGAAGGTCACAAGCTTCATTATCAGAGTTATACATACCTTCTTCATCTCTTATAAGTTTTTATTTCAACAATATTTTCTTCTTTCTGGTCTTCTTTAGCTCCTCGAGGTCCACCACTCCTTCAAAGTTTGATTTGTCCTCAAAACTTGATTCAAATTAAAATTCCATAAGCATGCGTTCCTCATGTTCTCCATCAGAGGATGATTTGTCATTTCTAACCTTATATTATGATATCATTGTTGAGGGAGGTGTTTCACATATTTTTTCAAAGTTCCAAGGAAGTAGATGTACCAATTTTTTCAAAGGATCAAGATCATCAATCATCAACATTTTGTGTCATTGTAAACCCATTCTACAAATTTATAATGTAAATGATCCTAGTAATACCATGTATGTATGTAACAACCTAGGTAAGCCTATTATTTTGGCGAAGAATTTCATCCTAGGATGTTTTTCGTCTCACTGATTTAGCCATGTTTTTAAACACAGATGATCGACAAAGTTTTTCCCTCTAGCCTCACCCCAAAGCTAGGGTGGAATTTATCGTCAAAGTCTTAGGTGATCCCTAGTGTTTTAGTCGAGTTTTATGTAAAAGTGATTTGAGAATAATTTAAGGTGATTGGATAAGTTATTTTATTATAAGTCACATGGTTTACTAGATCATATTGTGTGGCAAAATTGGGTAATTAATTGAGGGCCTATAACAAACAGGTATTCCCCCTTTTACAGTTGAATTATGTAAAAAATATTTTAGTGCATGGTCCCTCATACTTAGACACCATGGCTAAAATATTGGAGGGTGGAAAAATAATCAATCCCCTCAAGTGCCAATTAATTAATTTTTCTCGCAAAAATAAAATTAATTCTAAGCCTGGAGAACCCTCCTTGACAACTTAGAAACCAGGCTCTCCTCTTGGACTTACCGCTCTCTCAACATTGCAAGTAGGATCATCCTAATCAAATCTGTTCTCCAAGCCATGCCTCTATATTTGTTCTCAATCTTGGCTGCCCCTAAATGGGTTCTTAAAAACATATGCAATCTTCAAAGAAATTTTCTTTGGGGCTCCTCGGGCCACAACAGAAAATGGGCTCTGGTCAAATGGATGGAGGTTTGTCTTCCGAAATCAGCTGGGGGGCTAGGTCTGAGGGATCCCCTTCACAACAACAACATCATGGGTGCGCGCATATGGTGGAATTGGATATCTAAACCGCACACTCCCTGGGGTCATCTCTGGCAGGCCAAATATGCTCCAGGAAGTCCAAAGGAGGAGCTAATCCGATTCAGTTCAACCACCCCTGGCTCGCTGATTTGGAATGTTGCCAAGCAACATAGTGCCTTTATTCAAGCGCACAGCTTCTGGGAAATCCACTCAGGCACCACTGCAAGATTTTGGGAGGATTCCTGGCAACAACTTCCCAAACTTGCCTCTCTCTTTCACAAACCCAAGTGGCAAGCAACCATGCAGCAAAATGAGCAAATCCATGTCCATCAATTCTGGCAGCAACAAACTCCCCAAGGTTTTCAACTTTGGAGACCGAAAAACACATGGCAGGCCAACTGGCAGGAGGAAACCTATGATGAGATTGATCAAGAGCTCAAACTTAGGAAAATTAAACTTTCTGATCAGAAGGACCAAGTGCGATGGGGATATACTCCCAAGGGCATGTTTACTACCAAGGAAGCATATCAAATTCTCTATCAACCTCTGCAGATTATAAAGGATCAACCATGGGACCAAGTCTGGCAACCAAACATCTGGCATAAGGTCTCCACTTTCCTTTGGCTTCTAAGCAAACAAAGGATCCTCACTTGGGATAATATATAAAAGCGAGGATTCATTGGGCTTTCCAGATGCTCCAGTTGCAATCTTCATTCAGAGACCATCAAGCATATCTTGGATACTTGCCCATTAGCAGCTCAAATGTGGGAGAGAACAACACATTGTAATAGAATAACAGGTAGAAGTGAGGGAGACATCGTAAACACCATCAGGAACTAGCCTTGGTATCCTTTCCAAAGTCTCAATTCCATCTGGAACCTCCTTCCGGGCTTCGTTTATTGGATCATCTGGAAGGAAAGAAACAACAGGATCTTCAAAAATCACAGTTTGCCTCTTGATACTCTTTGGCTACTTCTCAAGCAGAACCTTCAAGAAACTCTAGCTCTCAGACAATGGCAAGACTCAGATATGCCAGTTTTACCCCAGGAACGCCTCATTCTAGCCAACTGGAACCTAGATCTCACCTCTATAGATCATATCAAGCCTAATACTTCAATTCACTCTGAGTCTACACAATTCTGGTCTCCTCCTGCCATCCACCCTTACAAGCTGAACTTTGATGGAGCGGCTAAGGGCAATCCTGGGCCGGCTGGATATGGTGGAATCTTTAGAGATGCGGAAGGCTCTGTTCTGCATATTTATCACGGATCGCTGGGTAGAGATACCAACAACGCTGCCGAGCTTGAAAGCCTATGGAAAGGTATACGCATAGCAGAAATAGAAAACTTGTTCCCTCTAGAGGTAGAAGGGGATTCAAAAATTCTAATAGAGGCTGCTATCCGGATACAATCAGGATCCTCAGCAGCAAAGATTGCTTCGAGCTGGAGGCTCCTAAGCAGACTGGAACAAATTGAAGAATGGCTCAAAACTCCTCGCAGTATCTCCTTCAAGCACATTCGGTGAACAGCTAATAAGGCAGCAGACAGACTGGCTAATCAAGGGGCCGATCAACAGCTCCCATTCTTCTCTGGTCCGTTGAATAGTTCCAATGATATACAACTCAAACGCGATTGCACTCTCCTGGTGCAACAAGATTTATCTCTCCCGGATCCGGGTGTTTGATTGTGATATAGGTACGTGGGTAGCAGATGGGGTGGGCACGTGGCTCATCTCCACCGCCTCTTGGCCTCTCACAGTACCAGACTTTATTTCCCATGAGCTCAATTTTAATGTTGCTTTACTGCAGCCTGTCCCTCCTCTCCGGCCTGTATATTTATTAATCATTGCACCCTCAGCCAGTCTCATTTGCGCTCCTCCTTTGCACTCAAGTCCCTCCTTTGCAGCTACAGAGATTCGTTCTCGAACCATCCCGGGGATATGTTGGGCTCTGGTTCGATGGGTGGATTTCTGGCTGGGGCTTCAGATTTCTCACTGCCACACCTGCAAATTCGCTAGCTACTTGTCCTCTACTCTCCCATCCGCCCATCTGGGTGTTGAAGCCAAGCTAGTTCTAATCCTTTTCTGCCTCCCTAGTTTAGCAGGTCGCCTGGTTCTTCCTGTTCTTCCGATTATGCCGAAACTTTGCCAGAGGATGAGCTGCAGGAGAGGTAGCTCCCGGGGGCAAATGCACCGCTAGGCCTCCTCCTCCATGACAGATTCCTCGAATTTTTGTTCGGACTTCTGCATGGACCGGTATCCGGCTACAAGGAGCGGTCGAGGAAGGGGTAGAGGACTGCACAATCTGGTAGCGAGCTCTTTCAATTCTGCTACTAATATCGCTCGACTTCAGTTCCAATGCACTCATGGCAATTTCTACTTCATGGCCTCTGTTACCATAGATCTTAGCGAGATTAATGCTGGTCAAGAAGGTGTTTCCCTCGAGGTGACTAAGGATATGCTGGCGGAAGATAGATATGGCACCATTCAGATGAACTACGAGCAGAGCAAGGCCTCAGGCTTGGGCAAAGGCATGGCATCCGAAATCATGAATGATCAGGCGGGCCTGAGTGTCCCTGTCGGTGGCGGCTCTACAAGCAAAGACGGCCACCCCTCTGAGGACGAAGATGACTACAAATATGGATGCCGCATCATCGAAGAGAAGCCCTCCACTTCACATGACGTTTAACAGGTTTGCGCTCTATGGTTTTTTGGAATTCAGTATGCTCAAGGTTATTCACATATCACCTACTTGACTGTCATGATAAGCACACCAGCTCTAATCGCTCCGGTTTCCCCTACAAGGGGAGCACTCTGCTTGCCTACGGTTTTTGGTCCCGGATGCAGTCTCAGTTGCTTTTGAAGTTTGTACTCAGTTTCTGTTCTAGGCAGTGCTTCTCGGCTCACTTGCCATGGTCTAGTCATCCTGTTACAGGTGCTGTATTGCCTCTGTTTAAATTCTAGTTCCAAGCACAACAATGGGGGCTTTTTGCTTTTTTTGGTAATAGTCATGGTCAGGTTCCTTGCGGTCCTTCAGGGCATTAGACAACAGGGTATTTTTTTGCGTTTTTGATCAGCTATGCTATGTAAACGTGCCACATCTTTGGGCTAGCTTTCACGAGGCCATGGCCTCGGTGTAAAAATATTTTGTATCAATATAGGAGTAGACAAATTCAGAAAAAAAAAATTAATTCTAAGCCAGAAAATTAATTAATTAAAGTAAGAAATTAAATTGCTAGACAAATTAAATTCTCCAAAGGGAAAATCTCATGGGTTTCAAAGAAATTAATTTTTGGAGCTCTCCCACCAAAGGAATATTGGAAATTTCAAGAAAAAATGGACCCTTGGGCCTTGGTGGTCAAGTCAAAATCAATTTTTTGAGGAAATTAGCTCAAAATAAATATTTTCGAGCTAATTAAAAAATGGTTTAATGTGAAATTAAAAAATTCATCAAAAATAATTATTTCAATGATAGAGATTAAAAGATCATCAAATATTTATCAACGACCAAGATTATTTTGATGAGGATCAAGCCAAATAGCCGTTATTTTCCACTTGGAGGATTTATCTATAAATTAGAGGTCATTTGTGTATCAAGTCATATGATGTTTGTCTAATGTAACTCTGTAACATTGATGTAAAGCTATTGTCCTGCTGGAAACACTTTGAATAATCATAATCAAATATTTTGGGGTTCAGTTCATGATGTCTCTGATCTACTGATTTGTGGTATGTGCTGGGTACGTGCATTCCTATATTGTACTTAAATTTTTTATTAAATCGATATTTCATTGTAGATGATAGGAACATTTTATTGATAAGTTTTGGGCTTATCTTAGGTGATCTGATTCATTTTTGTTCTAATGGTTTATTCCTGAGAAATTATATAGTGTTTGTAGGTTCCCTAACCCTTAGGTTCCAAGTTCACAAACTGTGGGCACAAGATGACTATGTTTCGATCCTAAATATGTTTTATAGTTTTTTGACTTCGCTAAGGCTATGGTTTGGCATTTATCTTTCAAAATACATCTAGCCATCATAAAAAAATCTACAAAAGATTATTTATCAAAATTTCTCTAAAGCATTGTACACTTGTATATTTTGTAAATATAATTTGTATAATATACTTGTAAATTATTTTATTTTTCTAACTCTTGTTTTTTGCAACTAGGGTTTTTTGGGCTTTTCTCACTTAAGTAGATGTAAATAAGTGCTCATCTCATAAGGGAAGAAATTAATTTGTGCAAGTGAGATCAAGGGAAAATTCTAGCCTCTAAATATTTTTTGCAAGACCAACTATTGAAGAATTTTCAGGAAATTAAAGAGCTCAAGCAAAATATTTTTTTGGAGAAAGGGTTTCAAGTTTTTAGTGCTCCTAGGCCCGAAATTTTCCTCCAAGACCTCAGTGTCTGCCTCTTATGGTTGTACATCACCCTTTTAGGCCTTCCTAATGCTCGTCGTAAGCATTAGGGCTCTCGGCCTCCCCTCTAGGCCTTGCCACGGCCCCTAGATTGTCTTCCTTTGTCCTTCCGGCCCATTATCCCTCCTTTGAGATCCTCCTCCTCCTCTTGGATCCCTCTGTGCTCCTTTTTCCCTCCTCCTCTCCCCTTATTTTCTCCTCCTCAACTCCTTTCAGCCCCTCTTTTGCCCAACGACAACCTCCTTAGGCTTTTCGTGAGTCCTATTACGCCTTTTCCCTTAGCCACTAAGCCTCTAGGGCCTTTATCTCCTCAACAATAGCCCTATTAGGCCTAACATTAGCCTTTATTGACCCTAGTTTTCCTCTCCTCCATCCCTGTTTGGTCACTTGATTTTTTGGATTGAATATTGGTGGGTTTTGTAAGAAAAATTGGCTCAAGTTTTGTTGTTTCAGGTGCCAAATCCATTGGAAAAAAATTGACAACTTGGGCAAGCAATCTTCAAGGCCTTGGGCCTAGGGTTTGATCTCTGAACCCTCCATTTTCCTCAGTATTTGTTACAACTCTTTGAGTACATTCATAATAGTGAATAAATCTAAATCTGAGTGCCCTAAAAATCACACTTAAGTGGCCTAAACGCATTAATAAATTCATGGTAAAAATTTACTATTCATTTAATGAATTAGGCATTTCTTCTTGGGCATAATTCTTAGTAATTTCATGATTTATATCTATGCATAAAAATATGATTAGATATGATATATTCTGAATACTACATCTTAAGAGGCCTAAAAAACTTTTTCATAGTTAGATTTAGCACAGAACTGGAACGAGACAACATCATTAATCAGGGGCCTTGGTTTTGGGGCAGTGCTGGTCTCTTTATCACCCCCTGGTTCCCGGACTTTGATGCCAATACCATGGTAGTTTCAACAATGCCAGTTTGGGTAAGGCTGCATAACCTCCCACTGCATTTTTGGCACCAAAAAGCTTTAACAGCCATTGGGAAATCCTTAGGAAAACATCTTAAAACAGATGAAGACAGAGCTATTCGGGGAATCTTCACATATGCCAAAATATGTGTAGAGGTGGACCTAAGTCAAGGACTCCCAGATCACATCACATTGAATTTTAATAATTCACTATGGACACAACCACTTGACTATGAGAACACGACATTCAGATGCTGCAGCTGCTTGCAGACAGGGAACCTACAATATGCCTGTCCATTGGCTAGTAAGGAGCCAAAAGGGAACAAGAAACAACAGAAAAAACCAAAAGGTTGGAAACATACCGAACCACTGGAGGAGGAGGCATTGAAGACATACCCACAGACATGCAAAGGGGACAGGAAAAAATACAGGAAGAGAGCACTGAGGGGCCCAATTTGGGGCCAAATAACTTGGTACAGCAACAAGAATTACAGCTGGAAATAAGCGGCGCCAAACGAGCACATAGTTCCGAAGGATTGGAATCTGATAAAGAAAACCAGAGGAAAACCAACTTGCTATAACTGTTCCCACTCCCAACACTGGAGTTTGGCAAAAAGTGGAGAAGAAAAAAGGCAGGAAAATATAGGCCTGCTGGCACAATATCTCTTTTCTTGTTAATTTTGTATTCTTATGCGTCCTGATTTTCAGGAACAACTCATATGCATATGCTCTAAGCATCTACAAAATGTAATTTTCTTCATATGAATAAAATTACGACTTTTTTCCTATGTGAAAAAAAAGAGGCCTAAAAAACTCAAAATTTTATATTGGCAAACTTGTTTTGGCATTTGGTGATTTTTGGGCACATTTTGACACACATTCTCACATTGGTGGCTCACTGTTTTCACTTTTTCCTTACTGTTGTCATAAGTGATTTTAGATCTGATAGAACACTGAATAATACATCATAAGAGGGTTATATATATAATATATTTACTTGGAAGGTCATTCAATGTCTCATTGATCATATTTGGTTCTTATATGCTTGTCATTTCATGGATCCAAAGTGATTTACTTGTTGCTGTCCTAAATATAAATAAGTGCTCATATCACTAGTGTTTCTAAGTGCTATTGTGAAAATTTTTGTCTTAACATTAGTTGACATTTGTTTATTTCTTGTAAGCTCATTCATAGCCTCTAAGAATCATTAATTTTTCACTAAATAAGCACTCACATATCATACATCTAATCTTGTTGGATGGTTTTTTTGGGCATTGAAATTTGATTAAGTGTTTTGGCATGTAATTGGCATTATTGTGTCAAGAATCTAATTGAACATTGCTAAAGGAATCATTGGATAATTATTAAACACATAGTCTTATTTTGCCATCATATCTTAACGGATCGTAAGCATTGACATCTTGAGAGTTATTGATTCTAAGTGAGCATCTCTTAATAATTGGCATTCGATCATCATTGGCATTTACTTTGTTTAATTGTTGCAAGTAATTGTCATCATTGGATACGTGTTCTTGTTATCATTGGTTAAGCATCGTGTGAAGATAAGTTTATCTCTGGACCATTTAATATTGACACTTGATAATTGAAATATTCTTGGTAAAAATATTGTCTTTTCATTTATTGATAAGTACCCTTGTCATTGAAGATTAATCATAACTTAAGTATTTAAACATTAAATAATCTTAACCCAAGAATCACTCATCCATCTTGTATAAGCATTCTAAGTCTAGTTGCACTAATAATTTACCTCCAAGCATAAGCTTGGTTGATAGAATTCTAGAGCTATCGTCTCTCAAATTACCTGGAGGGATTCAACACCTTTTTAGTGGGTAACACAGTGACCTTGCAGTTGTCAGAGCCACAGTCTCTGCAGCACCAGAGGCATCGGGTGGTTAGAACATATGGGGAGGTATCATTAATCAAGAGTTCACTTGATTCTCATTGGCTCCATCTCACAACCTACTCTAAAGACTGGTTCCAAAATAGTTAAGAAGAAGGTCTTACTTAGAATAGGCATATAATTAAAAGTAACTAAGATTTTTGTACTTCACCTAGGTCTTAGGATTTTCATATCATATAGGTTAGTGAAGCATCTAAGCATAGATTGTCCATCTGGTTAGTTGGTCTCTAATTGATAATAAGTGAGAAATTGACTCCATAAGGCACTTGTCTCAAAGTTGAATTTAATATACCCCTTAAATCTTGCTTAGATTTACCAAGTAGCTAGGCCACTCAATTGTGTCTCCTGGACTCGTTGGTTGCCAACTTGTCCTTTGTCTTCATATTTCCATAGGGACTACCCCCCATAGCCTTCTTCTGTGAGATATATAGAATGGAGAGGTCGAGGATTTGAGTGACAACCCCCTACTTGAGTCATTGTCGCAGTGCCTGTACAATCTGAGCGACAATAAGAGGCATACCCGTGCTCAATATATAAGCCAATATTACATTTACAATGATCAAAGAAGTCTCTTCCATTGAGGACATAATGTGGACCCATGCTAGGATCAGCATATAAATGATCATAGCCATCATAAATTGTAAAATTTTATGAATCTTGAAATCACAGCCCGGATGGATGGAACTAGATCTAGGGTCTTCTACTTTGTCACTCGATAATACGATTTTGACCACGTGAATGAATGAGCTGGATTTGAACATGGTAGACACCATCTGATTACCGACCAATGATGTAAGTTGTTAACAGATGTTGGAGAAACCACATATAATGATAATGTTTCTCGAGGTACTATAGTACAATCTATGTGGTGTGAATGAATGAGTTGAAGTCGAACACCATGCAAAATCTTTCGGTTGAAGGTCAATGATGAGGACCCGTCGCTGAGAGTGAGGAATATTTCCATTGATGTATGCAAGCTCCAAGGTACCAAAGGGAGTTTCTATGTAAACTTCCTGGATAATGATCTGATGTCGACAGGAAGCGACCTGTCACAGGAGGGCGTTGATGTATCCCTCATCAAAAATACAAAACAGGTAGTAAGATTTGAGACAAAAATGATGTTGATGTAGAGCTGGTTCATGAACGACTGACATGAATGAAGACTTTAAGAGTATTGTAGTAGGTATCATCTAAGGGAATTTTCTTGAACATATGAACTGTAGGTTTTAACCCCGTACAAAAATTACCTGCATATGAATTCTAAAACAAAGAAAATAAACAATGCGAGAGCATAACACATAAAACACATATACACAGAGATTTCCCCTGGATCCCAAAACCGGGACTACTAGCTTGATTTTTCATTATGTTCATTTTAATGTTATAATACATATTTATACATGCCGAAGCATCCAATACCATGGGCCGAATAACAATCGCTCCCAATACCATGGACCGAAAACCATTGCGTCCAAAAAACATGTGCAAAAATCATGCACAAAACCATAGGTGGGTCTGCCCAATTTAACATAGGGTCCAAAACCAAAATTTTCCGAGGCGCTGCCCCGGACCCCATAAAGTGGGGTTACGGGTACACCTCAAACCCCCTATGACCCCCCCCGTTACACAATCGGCGCAACGAAGGAGGGCTCCGCCCCCCCCTCTAACCCCCCGGTTAACTACGTGGGCTAGTCGTGGAAAGAAAATAACACAACCCAACATTCTCCCACTTGTTGTTTTCTTTCCACAGGGGGCCACAAGAGAGCTTAGTCATTTTTCTAACCCTGAAATGCCCATTGTCTCTCTACACCAAGAGAAATTCTCAGAGCTAATAGATTTTGTCAATGCATCTACAGTATTCTTCAAAGTGTCCACCTTTACCAGCAACACCTTTTTGTCTTCTATCATACCCCTCACAAAGTGATACTGAACATCAATGTGCTTTGTCTTTGAATGATATGCGGGGTTCTTTGCCAAGAAAATTGCACTTTGGCTGTCACAGTCTATCCTTATAGCTCCCTGTACTAACCCCATACTTGAACACAATCTCTGCAACCAAACTGCTTCCTTGCTTGCATGAGTGGTTTCCATGTATTCTGCCTCTGTAGTTGATAGTGCCACTACAGATTGTTTCTTACTCATCCAATTGACTGCACCTCAAAATAGGTTAAACACATACCCACTTGTAGATATTCTCTGATCCAGATCTACAGCCCAGTCTGCATCAACAAAGCCACGAATATCCAACATTCTGTCCAATCCTGATCTTCCTTGGTAGCACAAACCATAATCACTAGTGCCACGCAAATACCTGAAAAGCCGCTTCATTGCTGTCCAATGCTCCTTCCCTGGTTTTGACATAAACCTGTTCAATACTCCCACTGCATGTGCAATGTTTGGTCTAGTACAGACCATTGCATACATCAAGCTATCGACTGCACTTGCATATGGAACACGATACATGTCCTCTTCCTCTTATTGTGTCTTGGGACACTGTTCAACAGATAAACTCACACCTACAGGAATAGGAACCTTCACCGGTTTACTATCCTACATATTAAACTTCTACAGTATTGTCTCGACATACTTCCTCTGGTTTAACCAGAGCTTCCTCTTTGCTGGATCTCTTTTAATTTCCATGCCCAAAATATAGTTTGCAACACCAAGATCATTCATGTCGAATTTGGAGGACAATTGGGTCTTCAAATCCTGGATAATTTCTTTGTCATTTCCAACCATAAACATATCATCAACATACAAGACCAGATAAATAACACGGTCACCAATTAATTTAAAATACACATAGTGATCTACTTTGCTTTTTGTGAAGCCAAGTCCCCGTATAAATGTATAAAATTTCTGATACCACATCCTTGGTGATTGTTTTAACCCATACAGAGACTTCTTTAACTTGCATACGAGTTCTTTCTTACCCTTCACCGTAAAGCCTTCAGGTTGCTTCATGTATATTTCCTCTTCCAGATCCTTGTGAAGAAATGCTGTCTTCACATCCATCTGTTCTACCTCAAAATCAAAAGCAGCAACAATAGATAAAAGTAATCTAATAGAAGTTACCTTGGCAACAAGAGAAAAAATATCACCAAAATCAATTCCCGGCACCTGGGAATAACCTTTTGCTACCAACTGAGCTTTGTATTTCTCCACCTTTCCTTCTGCATTTGTCTTCTTCTTGGACACCCATTTGTTTCCAATGGGTTTCCTTCCAGCCGGCAACTCCACCAGATCCCAAGCTTCATTTTTGTGCAAAGATGCCATTTCATCAACCATGGCCTCTTTCCAGAGTTTGCCATCCTCTGAATCTATTGCTTCCTTCACAGTTCTGGGATCATCATCAGTAATAGATAAAACAAAATTTGAACAGAAAGCAGATGGACTATACCTTTCTGGTTGCCTTCTTTCTTGAACTGATCTTCTCACTCCCGGAGTTTGTGGCTCTTCATCTTCTAATTCCTCCTCTGTTGTAGAGTCTGATTCTTCCTCTTTAAGCTCAAACTCTATCTTCTCAGGTTCCTTTGGTTGGACTTCATGTTTAATAACATATTTTACCTCTCTGAACACCACATCTCGGCTGTACACAACCTTTCGTGTGATTGGGTTCCAAAGCTTATAACCCTTTAAACCATCCTTAAACCCAATAAAGATGCACTTTTCAGATTTACTATCCAACTTGGTTCATTTCTCCTTTGGAACATGTACATATGCATCACATCCAAATACCCTCAGATGTGAAAGAGAGGGTTTCTTACCAGGCCATACCTCTTGTGGAGTCTTATCCTCCAATGCTGATGAAGGTGACCTGTTGACCAAGTAACATGTAGTATCCACTGCCTCTGCCCATAATTCCTGTCCTAACTCGACACCACTGAGCATGCTTCTTGCCCTTTCCATCAACGTCTTGTTCATTCTTTCTGCAACTCCATTTTGCTGAGGTGTATATGGAGTAGTCTTCTGCCGTGCTATACCACACTTCTTATAGAATTCTTCAAATTCATTACTACAAAACTCTCCACCGTTATCTGTCCTCAACACCTTTATCTTCTTCTTTGTCTGGTTTTCCACCAGAGCCTTAAATTCTTTAAACCTATCAAAGGCTTCAGATTTCTTCTTAAGGAAATATATCCAAGTATTCCTTGAGAAGTCATCTATAAATGATACATAGTACACAGACTTACCCAGTTATGGAACCTTCACAGGTCCAAACACATCACTGTGCACATGATCTAATATCTGTTTTGCCCTCTTACCACCAGAGGGGAATGTTATGAAACCAGCTCAAGAAAAAGATAGAAAAGATAGATCAACGCCTTAAAATTCAGCCTCTTCGAGGGGGCAACCTCCTTTACATTACATAAATGAACAATTCTTGGATGATACAAATGACAAAACCTCCTTTCTATATATAGGAGTCTAAGGAGTCACAATATAACCCAGCTGACCTAACAATAATAATATAAAGCCACAAAAATAACAATAGAGGGATTCTATGGGGCACAGTAATAACAATATGGGGATAATAGGGGCACAACAATATTAATAAGGGGTACAATTACAATAGTAATGGGGTAATCACTAGTATTATAGGGACCCAACATGCCCCTCTCCTTCAAAAAAGTGTTGTCCTCAACGCTTGAGTAGTTCTGGATACTTCTGTATAAAATTCTCATCCTCCCATGTGGAATCTTCAGCGGATAAGTTCTTCCACTTGATAAGATACTCCGAAATTGATCGATTTCGTAGCTGTCGAGTTCTTGTTTCTGTGACTGCTTCTGGTTCCAATATAATTTTTCCTTCCTCGTCAAGTTCTGGAAATATTGTTTGAACTGGGAGCTTGTCACCTATAACCTTCTTTAAACATGAAACATGGAAAACTGGGTGTAATCGAGAAGCTGCAGGAAGCTCCAATTGGTATGCCATAGTACCAATCTTTTGCAACACCTTGTATGGACCATAATATTTTGGTGATAATTTATTATCCTTCTTAGCTTGCTTGAGGGACATTTGCTTATATGGTTGTAGCCATAGGAATACCCAATCACCTACATCAAAACTTCTTTCACTGCGATGTTGATCTGCCTGTTGTTTCATTCTATTCTGTGCCAACACGAGGTTATCCTTTAAGAGTTTGAGGACTTGTTGTTGATGTTCGATGTGATGTTCCACTGCCTAAACCTTAGAATTTTCTCTTAAATATGATGTGATGGATGGTGGTTGATACCCATAAAGTGCCATAAATGGGGTCATTTTTGTTGCTATATGGAAGGAAGTGTTATACCACCATTCAGCCAGAGGCAACCATTTGACCCATTGTGTCTGTTTATCAGATACAAAGCAACGAAGATATCCTTCCAAACATTTGTTTACTATCTCAGTTTGCCCATCAGATTGAGGATGATAAGATGAGCTATGAGCTAACTGAGTACCAAGACAAGAAAATAATTCTATCCAAAAATTTCCAGTGAAAATGGGATCTCTGTCACTTACAATAATCTTTGGGTTTCCATGTAGCTTTTGAATTGTTTCCATAAATGCAGTAGAAACTGTACTGGATTTAAATGGATGTGATAATGCACAAAAGTGTGCATACTTGGTAAGTCTGTCAACTACCACCATGATGACATTCTTTCCCTCAGACTTGGGTAAACTTGTGATAAAATCCATTGAAACCTCCTCCCAATGTTGGCTTGGAATGGATAAAGGTTGTAATAGACCCGATGTCTTAATTGTTTCAACTTTATTTTGTTGGCAAAACAAACATTCCACCACAAAATTTTGAATATCTGATTTAAGGCCATCCCAAAAAAATTCCTTCTTAACCCTGTGGTAAGTTTTTAAAAATCCTGAGTGCCCTCCTAAGGGAGAAGTGTGCAATTCCATAAGAATCTTTTGTTTTAGCTGGGAATTCTTACAGAGGTATAAGCGATCTTTGTACCATAACGAATCATTTTGCCAGCTAAATGTATCAGACGTACTGGAATCTTGTTGTAACTTTCGAATAAGTGCCCACACTTCTTCGTCATTCTTCCATTCCTCCCTTGCTTCGTTTATCCAATCTGGTTGGATAATAGAAATGGCGCACAACAATGCTTCCACATCCTCATCCTTTCTTGAGAGTGCATCTGCCACCACATTTTGCTTCCCTTTTTTGTATATGATTTCAAAGTCATAACCCAACATCTTCGTGACCCACTTTTGTTGCTCTTCAGAGGATAATCTTTGTTCTAAAAAGTATTTGAGGCTATCATGATCCGTTTTTACCTTGAAGTGTCTTCCCATTAGGTGGGGTCGCCATTTCTTAAGTGCATGGAGTATTGCCAACATTTCCTTCTCATAAATAGCTTTGTGTAAAAACTTTCCCTTGATTGGACGACTTTCAAAAGCAATGGGTCTTTCATCTTGCATTAGAACAACACCAATTCCATTTCCTGAAGCATCACATTCCACAATAAAGGTTTTTGTGAAGTTCGATGTAGCTAAGACCGGTTCTTTGCACATTGCCTCTTTAAGATGTTTGAAGGCCTTTGTTGCTTCCGGAGTCCATGAAAATGCATCTTTCTTCAATAATGTTGTTAGAGGTGCTGCTATTCTCCCATAATTCTTAACAAACTTGCGATAATACCCTGTCAACTCGAGAAATCCTCGCAGATGCTTTATGGATGTGGGGATTTTCCATTCCTTAATGGATTTAATTTTGCTAGGGTCTACCTTAACCCCTTCATGAGATACAATATGACCCAGATATTCCACCTCTTGGACTCCAAAGAAACATTTGGATCTTTTTGCATATAATTGTTTTTCCTCCAATAGTTGTAGCACCCTGTCAACATGTTCAACATGATCCTTCCAAGACTTGCTGTAGATTAGTATATCATCAAAAAATACTAACACAAATTTTCTAAGGAATGGTTTGAAAATTGAATTCATCAAACCTTAAAATGTTGAAGGTGCATTGGTAAGGCCAAAAGGCATGACCAAAAATTCATAATGACCCTCATGAGTTCTAAATGTTGTTTTCGGAATGTCTTCAATCTTCATTCTGATTTGATGATATCCTGAACGAAGATCCAACTTGGTGAAGTAAATTGATCCATGCAATTCATCCAGTAATTCATCAATGATAGGAATGGGAAACTTATCTTTAATAGTGAGCTTGTTGAGCTCCCTATAATCCGGACACATGCGCCATAATCCATCCTTCTTGTGCACCAATACTATTGGAGCAGAGAAAGAACTTTGACTCGGTTGAATTATACCAGCCTCTAGCATTTCTGCAACCATACGTTCAATTTCACTCTTTTGGGCATAGGATATCTGTATGGCCTGATGTTTGGAGGAACACTTCCTGGAATCAGATGAATAGCATGATCATGATCACGCATAGGTGGGAGACTATTGGGAGTCTCAAATACCTTGGAATGATTTTCCAGGACTTTTTTGAGATCTGGAGAAATAGATGATTCCGATGTGGAAACATCTAGCGAACATAATTGTGCAATTACACCTCTTTGTTCCTTTTTTAGAAGCTTTGTCATACCATTAGAGCTGATTATCTTTCCTGGTTTCCCTGCAATACCCCTTAATTCAACTTCCTTTCCTTCCGTAGAAAATTTGATGAAAAGTTCTTGAAAATTAAAAGCTATTGTACCCAAGGATTGTAGCCATTGGACTCCTAGTACAACATCAGCACCTCCCATTGGAATGGAAAGCATTGGGCTAGTCAATACATATTCTCCCATGGATAGCTTGATATTATGGCACTTTCCAGAGCAATTTATTGTTCCTCCATTTGCAACCATCACTTAACACTCTGGTGCTGCATATAAGAAGCAATTCAATTCTTTTGCTACCTTACAATGAATAAAATTATGGGTACTTCCTGAATCAATCAACACTATT
Source organism: Pinus tabuliformis (assembly GCA_031772625.1). NCBI lineage: Eukaryota > Viridiplantae > Streptophyta > Pinopsida > Pinales > Pinaceae > Pinus > Pinus tabuliformis. The sequence goes on along the minus strand of CM062808.1, from coordinate 583,239,683 downwards.
ACCTTTTTCTTCTTTATTTGTCCTTCTATCTTGATGGTTTGAGGAGTGGTAATTCCCGCCAATGCATTACAAGATATGGTCGGATTCATTTATTCTTTATCTAGGCTTTGTTCTTGGAGTATATCCTCTTCTTTTGACCCTTCTTGCTCCTTTTCTTCTTCCTCTTCACAATCTATGTAGAATAGTTTCTTCTCAGCACACTTATGACCTTTAGTGTATTTGCTATCACAATTGTAACAAAGCCCTTTTGCTCTTTTTTCTTCTAATTGTTGTGGTGTCAACCTTATAGGTTGTGGAAGACTATGGGCAACAACACTTCCGTCTTTATAGTTGTGAGTGGTATGCTTCCTGGTTGCCATAATTTTGCTTTCCATTTTTCTTGCTAACCTGAATGCCTTCTCTAATGAATCAGGTTCCCAAAGGCGAACATCATGTTGGATATTATCCTTTAAAGACCCTATGAACACATCAATCCTATGCTCCTCTAGAATATTTTTTACCCTTACGTTCAATTTTTGAAACTCCTCAATGTGCTCCATTATTGAACCCTTTTGTTTGAGACTTATTAATTGGCTAAAGAAAGTGTTGCTTTTTGTATCCTCATAATGTGCTATCAGTTCTTCCGTAAAAATTGCCCAAGTGATAAATTTTTTACGAGAGCAAAGCCATTGATACCATACAAATTGATTTGGTTCCAAATATAAAGTTGCAATACGTACCTTTTGTGTGTTTTGCACATTATTGAGATCAAAAAATTGCTCCATCTGTAATATCCATGTTGTGGGATCCTTGCCATCAAACTTCCTCTTATCGATTTTTGGAATATGGTGGGTCTTCGATCCAACATTAGAGTCTATGAAATCATGATTAACATTTCTTTTGTTCTCATCATGAGTTTCCTTTACTACCCTTTCACCATTAGTAAACATTTCTTGTAGAAACTATGTTAAATCTGTCTTCAAATCTTCCATGCATGTCTTCAAATCTTCCATGTTTGTCTTCAAATCTATCTTCAAATCATCTATCTTAGCTTCCACGTCAATCATCTTAGCTTCTACGACTTTCTTTAAACAGTCCATCTTAGCTTCTACACCTTTCTTTAAACCATCCATCTTAGTTTCTACATCTTTCTTTAAACCATCCATCTTAGATTCTGTTCCTTTTTGTGCAAGGGACAATTGTTGCACTTGGTCTTGTAATTTTGATATATCATGTTTCATTTATTCCTCTTCTTCATGATTCATGCTAGAGTTTTCAGGTTCCTTACTAGGTGTTTGCATTTTCTTTCCTCGGGGCATCCGTTACCGATAATAATGTTCTACTATGCCCTTTGAATTCCTTCAAAATAAATTTCAAACCACTCTTAAGCAAAAATTTAAAAGAACCTACACATCTTTTTTCACTTTGTAGGAGCTCGATATTGCCTCTGATGTATCTCTGTACATTCAAATCATCCAATTCTGAAATTGTGACCTGTAGTAGCCCTCTTTTTTCTCTTTCCAATACCACCAGTGTGATCCAAATTGGATTCTCCAAGGAAGAGTTATGTGAAATCTCCCACAGTGACCTGATTATAGACTAGTTCAGTAGAGCGAACTTGTACGACGTGCCATGAGTCACTGTTTCGACCTTTGGCTCTGAAAAATATATACAAGAAACTACAGTCCGTCCTCTTTCTATACCTTCTTACGAAATTTCAATCCGATGCTCAGAGAGACAGTTATGACAATTTTCCCCAAGTCACCTATTTGGAATGTAATTCAGGAGTCTGCAAAAATACCAACTTCCTCATATCATATCTCTGCAAATGGGTTTTTTTTTTTAGCTTCTGAAACGTTGCAGAAAAAAAGTTATAGCGAAAATGCCACGATGACCTGTTTGGAGCAGCAAAACCCTAGAATCCAAAGCTTTGATACCAAATGTTATGAAACCAGCTCAAGAAAAAGATAGAAAAGATAGATCAACGCCTTAAAATTTAGCCTCTTCGAGGGGGCAACCTCGTTTACATTACATAAATGAACAATTCTTGGATGATACAAATGGCAAAACCTCCTTTCTATATATAGGAGTCTAAGGAGTCACAATATAACCCAGCCGACCTAACAATAATAATATAAAGCCACAAAAATAACAATAGAGGGATTCTATGGGGCATAGTAATAACAATATGGGGATAATAGGGGCACAACAATATAAATAAAGATACAATTACAATAGTAATGGGGTACTCACTAGTATTATAGGGACCCAACAGGGAAACTCACCCGATTCCGCTTCCCATATACACAATTTTCACAGAAATCAAAATCCAGAGAGCTATTACTCATACCTTCTACCATACCTTTACCATGAAGTATTCGAAGGCGCTTCTCTCCAATATGTCCAAGCCTTTGATGCCACAACATGGTCTTCTCTCCAGAGACCACTTGATTTTCTGCTCCACTCTCAAGAACCACTGAACTGTTGCACCCATCAATAACAATTCTACCTTGCAGCTTGTACAGAGTTCCAATTTGAACTCCCCGCATCAATACCAGTGCTCCCTGAACCATTTTGTAGGTATCATTCTTGAGAACTGTTTTTACACCTGCATCATCCAGCTTGCTTACAGAAATAAGATTTCTAGCCAATGCAAGGATATGCAGAACACCCGGAAGTGTTCTAACCCTTCCACCTTGCAACTTCAACTTTAATTTTCCGTGACCAATGATTCTAGCCTTCCTATCATCCCTTAAGAAGACATCACCACCATCGTATTTCTCATACTCGCAGAACCAATTTCTATGAGGAGTGAAGTGAAAGGATGCACCTAAGTTAGTCAACCATGCCTCATGATCTACATGTGTACTTGAAGAAGCCAAGTATACATCCCCACCTTCATTTGAGGTGGTTTTCAACTCTGTAGAAGGAGCATCATCAGATCCCTTTCCTTTATCAAGAGCTTTAGATTTACAGTCCCTTTTGTAGTGCCCTTCCTTTCCGCATTTCCAGTACACCACCTTTACAGGTTTTCCTAGAGATTTAGATCTCCCTCTAGATTTAGATCTCCCACTTTGATGACTTATTTTTGTTTCTGTTCTAGGTCTGTCCTCGTATAGACAAGGCATCACCATTCTGGCTCTCCATATTTTTTCGTCTCGTCTCCTCCGTCAGCAAGGATGAGACTATTTCATCAAACTGCAAGGCAGTTTCATTGCTACCTATTTCAATAACTAGACTATCCCACGAATTTGGTAGAGAACACAACAAACTGATGCACTTATCTTCATCTGAAATTTTAATATCAACAAATGCTAACTGACTTACCACAGTATTAAATGCGTTCAGATGCTCTATCACCGAGTCTCCATCTTTCATCCTTAGGTTATACGTCTTTTTCCACATGAACAGATTATTCAGTACAGACTTAGATTGGTACAAAGTCCCTAACTTGTCCCATAAAGCCTTCACCGTAGCTTTCCCTGATACATTCAACAATACTTAATCTAAGACACACAATCATATTGTGCTCTTTGCCTTCCGATCCAACTTCTTCCATTCTTCATCGGACACTCCTGTTGGTTTGGTACCCGGATCTACCATGATCCACTGATCTTTATCCACCATCAGATCCTCCATCTTGAGTTTCCACAACTCAAAACTCTGACCATTAAATTTCTTGATCTCTATCTTTCCACTGCTCGCCATCTTCTTTCACCACCAGAATCGATCTTGCATATCTCCCACTGAACAGGGTCTACCACAGGCCCAAGCGAAATCCCTCAGCAACAAAGGCGTCCCCTTGAAGCCAAAACAACTCTGATACCAAATGTAGGTTTTAACCCCATACAGAAATTACCTACATACGAATTCTAAAACACATAAAATAAACAATGCGAGAGCATAACACATAAAACACATATACACTGAGATTTCCCCTGGATCCCAAAACTGGGACTCCCAGCTTGATTTTTCATTATGTTCCTTTCAATGTTATAATACATATTTATACATGCTGAAGCATCCAATACCATGGACCTAAAAGCCATCGCACCCAATACCATGGACCGAAAACCATCGTGTCCAAAAAACATGTGCGAAAATCATGCACAAAACCATAGGTGGGTCCGCCCAACCTAACGTAGGGTCCAAAACCAAAATTTTAAAGTGGGGCTACGAGTACACCTCAAACCCCCTATGACCCCCCCCTCACTACACAATCGGTGCAACGAAGGAGGGCTCCGCCCCCCCCTCTAACCCCCCGGTTAACTACGTGGGCTAGTTGTGGAAAGAATATAACACAACCCAACATGAATGATTATGAAGGATTTTTGACATGGTGTGATTAATGAAAGAGGCGAGAAGACTTCCCAACCCAACAGTCACGAAGATGAAGTGAAATAGTGTCATGTTCAAGAGCGACTCACTGCCATTAATAGGTTAAGTAACTCATTTTCCCAATTTCACCAACCATTTCTGGTTAGTACCTATTTATTTTTTATAAGATTGAGGATGATAACATATGCTTGATCTATAACTTCATCATTTGGATGAATCCTTCTGAGTATTTTTAACGAAACCCGATAAGGAGTGGTTTAGTCCTGTCATATTTGACGAGTCCAACGTTGTTTGATGATTTTACGAGTCCAGCGAAGGTGTAACTTGACTTCTTTTCATGTTTAGAGAGTTTAAAAAAGAGGTGAAAAAGAAAACTTCAAAGGTTCCTTTTCGTAAATTTAGTTTCTTGAGCCTAAAAAGGCATAAACTGATACTCAGGAGAACCTTTTAGTCATATTCTACTAAAGTATTCCTTTTTCTTAAATAGTCTATCCTAGTCCGGAAAAGGGTTAAACTTATACTGAGTATATGTCTTTTCATTTAATTTAACGAGTTCGAAAAGACAAGTGCTCGATAATATTTTCATGTTTAGGGAGTTTGAAAAGTGATGAAAGATGACTCCAAGGGGTTCCTTTTTCGTAAGTTTACGGAGTTCGAAAAAGTGATAGAAGTGTGCTCTTTCATCCAAATGACCTTTATTGAACTTGAAATTTACACCGGATCCTTGAATTAGCCTTTAACTTGCTTAGAATATCACAAATGATTAAAAATATACGCCGTATGGTAAAATTAGGTCAAAAATATTAAAATTATATTAAAATAATAATTAAATTGACCATAGATAGGAAAAAGTAATTTTTTTTTACCAATTTCATTTTACCTCTTGTGAGTGAGCTATGAGTGTATTTTACCCTCAAACTTTAGCAGGTGATTGCAAACAATCCGGTGGACCATTTCCAATGCCATCAGTTCCAAGTAAGAGATCTCTCCTTTCTCTTTCTTCTTCTTTCCTTTTCCTTTCTTCCTATTTTCGAGTTTCTAAGATTTTCCTTTTGTAGATTGAACAACATTAGTCTTGGAAGTAGTCACAAGAGTAGCAGATAATGGGTTTTGAGTAGCCACAACAGGAGATGAACCAGATAGTTTACTCACTGTCTGTTGACTAGCAGAACCAATCACACCATCAGTGACATATGATTCTTTAGTGGGAGGTGGTGGAACAATATGCTAAAGTCTTAAAGCATTGGGTATTTTGTCATAAAGTGTGTCATATTGAGTATAAATGAGATCAAGGTATTGGGCATGAGAAATGACTTGTTCTTCAGTAACAACTCTACCTTTAGAAATATCTCAATTATGGGTGATAGTAACAATTTGATAAACCATTCAGTCAACAACTGATCAGGAATTAAAGTTTTGACCAATTGACGCTGATGCCTCCATTCATGAATATGATAAAAAATATGAGTGGAGTCAGATTGTTTCAAAGAGGTCAAAAGTTTAGTTTTAGTTTCATATCAGACAAGTAATTGAAAATGGGTCAGAAATGTAGTTTCCAAGGCATTGAATTGTTAAATGAATCTCATGGAAATTCAACATACCACTTAGTTGTCATACCAGTATGTGTTCTCTAGAAAATCCGTAAATGAATTGATTCATCATTTAAGGAGTTGGGTGAACACCATAAATGGTAGGTCATAACATGAGTAGAGGGTCTTCTCCAAGATTTCCATTGAATTTTGGGGTATCACTTGACAATTTGGTAGGAATGGCTGACCACCAAGGAGAATGAAAAATAGGGTCATTCATTAACTGGGTTAAATCTATTAGCTCAAGGGTTGCTAGAAATGACAACTGTCTGTTAAAGTTTGGTGGAGAATATCCTCGGTATGATGGAATGGGTTGAGAAACCAGAATTTGCATTCCATGGTAAGGAGGATTTTGATAACTAGGTCATTTTGTCACATCCACTCAAAAGGCCTGAAAACCAGATCAATCAACATCCTTGAACACTTTGTCATTATCCCTTTGCAAAGCCCTAAGTATAATTTCTCCAAAAAGTCTGAGTTTCAGGGTCTATCTGCTCAAAAACCATGTTTTTAGCCCCATCACACTCTGCATGTTTGTCCACTTGCAATTCTAGTTGCAAGCTGCATAACTGAGCATTTGTGTTGATCAACATAGGCTTCTCTACTCTGCAGGTGTGCTGATTCTAGAATTTCAGAAAATTAAAAATATAATTGAATCTTCTTCCAGAAGCTTCTAAGGTGGTTTTAACTATTTACCATGGATAGAGATATTGTATTAGTATCTGATCCTATTCTAGTGGTCTTATCTCTTATGCCTAGAGCTTATCTTCCCTCATATGTGGATCTCAAGCCTAGATTGGTAAATCCTAAACTACCACTTTCACCCAATAAATTTACTGCCTCCCACAGAGTTTGGGTTGACTTTTGGAGATTGTTAGTGCCTTCATGCTACTTCTTTGAGCTTAAGGAGTCATCATCCATTTATGCATTAGGGTTTTGGGTGAAGGTTTTATTTGTGGCAAGGAAGTATGTGACAATTGGGGAGACATGTACAAAGTCAACTTCTATATATGGTTGTACTCTCTCCTTGATTTATTAATACTAAAAGCACTCTGTTTTCCTAGAGTTGTGTTATGTTGATGCTTATGTATTTCAATGCCACATTGAATCATTGATTAGAGACGTTGGATTTAGCTATGTGCATATCATATTTGTTGGGTTGTGTTACATTCTTTCCACGACTAGCCCACGTAGTTAACCGAGGGGTTAGAGGGGGGGAGGAGCCCCCCCTTCATTGCGCTGATTGCGTAGCAGGGGGTCATAGGGGGTTTGGGGGGTGCACGTAACCCCCCTCTATGGGGTTCAGGGCAGCGCCCCAGAAAATTTTGTTTGTGGACCCTATATTAGGTTGGGCGGACCTACCTATGGTTTTGTGCATGGTTTTTGCACATGGTTTTGGAGGCGATGATTTTCGGTCCATGGTTTTGGACACGATGGTTTTCAGTCCATGGTATTGGATTCTTCGGCATGTATAAATATGTATTGTAGCATTGAAAGGAACATAATGAAAAATCAAGTTGGTAGTCTCGGTTTTGGGATCCAGGGGAAAATCTCTGTATACATGTGTTTTATGTGTTATGCTCTCGCATTGTTTATTTTTGTGTTTAAGAATTTGTATGCAGGTAATTTCTGTATGGGGTTAAAACCTACATTTGGTGTCAGAGCTATTTTGGATTCAAGGGGATGCATTTGTTGCTAAGGGGTTTCGCTTGGGCCTGTGGTAGACCCTGTTCAGTGGGAGATCTGCGAGATCGATTCTGGTGGTGAAAGAAGATGGCGAGCAGTGGAAAGATAGAGATCGAGAAATTTAATGGTCAGAGTTTTGAGTTGTGGAAACTCAAGATGGAGGATTTGTTGGTGGATAAAGATCAATGGATCATGATAGATCCGGGTACTAAACCAACGGGAGTGTCCGATGAAGAATGGAAGAAGTTGGATCGAAAGGCAAAGAGCACAATACGATTGTGTGTCTCCGGTAGAAAATTCTTCTTCTTCTAGATTCGAGAATATTCAACATATGAGTAGGAACAATCAATAGATATGCAGGAATGTGCAAGAGATGTACATTAATGATCCAAGATGATGAGATACTTGAGATGGGATATATGTCATGTTGATCGATGGTCCGATATTGGCAGGTGGAATTCTCCCTAGTTGAGAGGGAGTGTTAAAAATATGCAATTGTGGTCAAATTCCACTTTGGACTCTGGCACATTCTTAGATATATGCGTGGAACAGTTGAATATGGGTAGAAATATACTCGAGAAGGTGAAGTAAGATTATGTGGATTCACAGATGCAGATTTGGCAGGTAGTTCAGTGGACAGGAAAGTACCTTCTGGTACTTCTTCAGTGTTGGATCAGGGATGGTCTCTTAATGGAGTTGGAAGCAGAAGTCAGTAGCACTAAGCTCAGAAGAAGCTGAATATATGGAAGCCAACACAGCCACGTGCGAAGCTATACGTCTTAGGGAGATGCTCGTGAGTTTGTTCAGGAAGAAGATGGGAGCGATCATTGTTTACTGTGATAATCAGAGTTGCATAAAACTATTCGAGAATCCAATATTTCATGATAGGTCGAAGCACATTGATATCATATGTCATTTCATCAGAGACAACATTTAGCGTGGAGCAGTCTAGCTACAGTATGTTCCCACATGAGATCAAGTAGCAGACATACTCACGAAAGCTCTAGGGAGAACTAAGTTCATCCAGTTCATGGAATAGATGGGTATGGTGGTGAACCCGTTTTAGTAGCAGAAATAGATGGATTCTCAGTTGCAGCAGCAGTAGATGAGAGGGAGTTATAGTGCATATGCAGTATCGGCAACAGTTTTGCAGGGTCAACAACAACACATATGCAACACATATCATAGTTGCACAGTAGTTGGTGGGCAGTAGTAGCCAGACATCAACAACGTGATAGGAGATGATCTAGAGGCAGGGTGGTGCTACAAGGGGCAACAACACTAGAACACATTCCTCACTAAGAGGGAGTGTTAGTTTTTGTAGCATCAGAGTATTGCTGAATGTATCAAGGGAAGCTACAATGAAGGCTTTGTGGGGCAAGTTAGGGAATTTGTACCAATCTAAGTCTCTGGTGAATAAACTGTTCCTACAGAAAAAACTGTATAACCTGAGGATGAAAGATGGAGACTCAGTGACAGAGCATCTGAACGCATTTAATAATGTGGTAAGTCAGTTATTATCTATTGATATTAAAATTTTAGATGAAGATAAGTGCATCAGTTTGTTGTGTTCTCTACCAGATTCGTGGGATAGTCTGGTTATTACAATAGGTAGCAATACAACTGCCTTGCAGTTTGATGAAATAGTCTCATCCTTGCTGACAGCGGAGATGAGATGGAAAAATAGGGAGAGCCAGAATGGTGATGCCTTGTCTGTACGAGGACGGTCCCAGAACATAAACAAAAATAAGTCATCGAGTGGGAGATCTAAATCTAGAGGGAGATCTAAATCTCTAGGAAAACCTATAAAGGTGGTGTGCTAGAAATGTGGAAAGGAAGGGCACTACAAAAGGGATTGTAAATCTAAAGCTCCTGACAAAGGAAAGGGATCTAATGCTTCTCCTTATGCGGAGGCAAAAATCACCTCAGATGAAGGTGGGGATGTGTACTTGGCTTCTTCAAGTACACATGTAGATCATGAGGCATGGTTGATTGACTCAGGTGCATCCTTTCACTTCACTCCCCATAGAGAGTGGTTCTGTGAGTATGAGAAATATGATGGTGGTGATGTCTTCTTGGGGGATGACAGGAAGGCTAGAATTGTTGGTCGTGGAAAAGTAAAGTTGAAGTTGCAAGGTGGAAGGGTTAGAACAATTTGGGTGTTCTGCATATTCCTGCATTAGTCAGAAATCTGATTTCTGTAAGCAAGCTGGATGATGCAGGTGTAAAAACAATGTTCGAGAAGGATACTTGTAAGATGGTTTGGGGAGCATTAGTATTGATGCGGGGAGTTCGGATTGGAACTCTGTACAAGCTGCAAAGTAGCACTGTTATTGATGGGTGTAATAGTTTTGTGGTTCCTGAAAGTGGAGCAGAAAATCTAGTGGTCTTTGGAGAGAAGACCATGTTGTGGCATCAAAGGCTTGGACATATTGGAGAGAAGGGCCTTCAAATACTTCATGGTAAAGGTATGAGTAATAGCTCTCTAGATTTCGATTTTTTTGAAAATTGTGTATATGGGAAGCATAGTTGGGTGAGTTTCCCCTCTGGTGGTAAGAGGCCGAAACATATATTAGAGCTTGTGCACAGTGATGTGTTTGGACCTGTGAAGGTTCTATCACTGGGTAATTCTGTGTACTATGTATCATTTATAGATGAATTCTCAAGGAATACATGGATATATTTCCTTAAGAAGAAATCTGAAGTCTTTGACAGGTTTAAAGAATTTAAGGCTCTGGTGGAAAACTAGACAGAGAAGAAGATAAAGGTGTTGAGGATAGATAACTATGGAGAGTTTTGCAGCAAGGAATTTGAAGAATTCTATAAGAAGTGTGGTATAGCACTACAGAAGGCTACTCCATACACACTTGAGAAAAATGGAGTTGCAAAAAAAATGAACAAGACGTTGATGGAAAGGGCAAGAAGCATGCTTAGTGATGTCGAGTTAGGACATGAATTCTGGGCAGAGGTGGTGGAGACAACATGTTACCTGGTCAAGAGATCACCTTCATCAGCGTTGGAGGATAAGACTCCACAAGAGGTATGGCCTGGTAAGGAAGCCTCTCTTTCACATCTGAGGGAATTTGGATGTGATGCATATGTACATGTTCGAAAGGAGAAAATAACCAAGTTGGATATTAAATATGAAAAGTGCATCTTTATTGGGTTTAAGGATGGTTTAAAGGGTTATAAGCTTTGGAACCCAGTAACAAGGAAGGTTGTGGACAGCCGAGATGTGGTGTTCAGAGAGGTGAAATATGTTATTAAACATGAAGTCCAACCAAAGGAACTTGAGAATATAGAGTTTGAGCTTAAGGAGGAAGAATTAAACTCTACAGCAGAGGAGCAATCAGAAGATGAAGAGCCACAAACTCCGGGTGTGAGAAAATTAGTTCGAGAAAGAAGGCAACCAGAAAGGTATAGTCCATCTTATTTCTGTTCAAATTTTGCTTTATCTGTTACTGATGATGATCCCAGAACTATGAAGGAAGCAGTAGATTCAGAGGATGGAAAACTCTGGAAAGAGGCCATGGTTGATGAAATGACATCTTGGCACAAAAATGAGGCTTGGGATCTGGTGGAGTTGCCAGCTAGAAGGAAACCCATTGGTAGGAAATGGGTGTTCAAGAAGAAGACAAATGCAGAAGGAAAGGTGGAGAAATACAAAGCTCGGTTGGTAGCAAAAGGTTATTCCCAGGTGCCAGGAATTGATTTTGGTGATATTTTTTCTCCTATTTCCAAGGTAGCTTCTATTAGATTACTTTTATTTGTTGCTGTTGCTTTTGATTTTGAGGTAGAACAGATGGATGTGAAGAAAACATTTCTTCACGGGGATTTGGAAGAGGAGATCTACATGAAGCAACTTGAAGGTTTTATGGTGAAGGGTAAGAAAGAAATGGTATGCAAGTTAAATAAGTCTTTGTATGGGTTAAAACAGTCACCAAGGATGTGGTATCAGAAATTTGATACATTTATACAGGGACTTGGCTTCACCAGAAGCAAAGCAGATCACTGTGTGTATTTTAAATTAATTGGTGACTGTGTTATTTATTTGGTCTTGTATGTAGATGATATGTTGTTGGTTGGAAATGACAAAGAAATTATCCAGGATTTGAAGACCCAATTATCCTCCAAATTCAACATGAAAGATCTTGGTGCTGCAACCTATATTTTGGGCATGGAAATTAAAAGAGACCGGGAAAAGAGGAAGCTCTGGTTAAACTAGAGGAAGTATGTCGAGACAATACTGCAGAGGTTTAATATGCAGGATAGTAAACCGGTGAAGGTTCCTATTCCTGTAGGTGTGAGGTTATCTGCTGAACAGTGTCCCAAGACATAAGAAGAGGAAGAGGACATGTCTCGTGTTCCATATGCAAGTGCAGTTGGTAGCCTGATGTATGCAATGGTATGTACTAGACCAGACATTGCACATGCAATGGGAGTATTGAGCAGGTTTATGTCAAAACCAGGGAAGGAGCACTGGATAGTAGTGAGGCGGGTTTTCAGGTATTTGCGTGGCACTAGTGATTATGGTTTGTGCTACCAAGGAACACCAGGATTAGATAGAGTGTTGGATATTTATGGCTTTGTTGATGCAGATTGGACTGGAGATCTGGATCAGAGAATATCTACAAGTGGGTATGTGTTTAACCTATTTGGAGGTGCAGTCAGTTGGATGAGTAAGAAACAATCTGTAGTGGCACTATCAACTACAGAGGCAGAATACATGGCAGCCACTGATGCAAGCAAGGAAACAATTTGGTTGCAAAGATTGTGTTCAAGTATGTGGTTAGTATAGGGAGCTATAAGGATAGACTGTGACAACCAAAGTGAAATTTTCTTGGCAAAGAACCCTGCATATCATTAAAAACAATTTACATTGATGTTTAGTATCACTTTGTGAGGGATATGATAGAAGACAAAAAGGTGTTGTTGGCAAAGGTGGACACTTTGAAGAACACTGTAGATGCATTGACAAAATATGTGAGCTTTGAGAAGTTCTCTTAGTGTAGAGAAGCAATGGGCGTTGCAGGGCTGGATAAATGACTAAGCTCTCTTGTGGCCCTCTTTGGAAAGAAATCAATAAGTGGGAGAATGTTGGGTTGTGTTATATTCTTTCCATGACTAGACCACGTAGTTAATCAAGGGGTTAGAGCGGGGGCGGAGCGCCCCCTTCGTTGCGCTGGTTGCATAGCGGGGGGGGGGGGGGGGGTCACAGGGGGTTTGAGGGGTGCAGGTAACCCCCCTTTATGGGGTCTAGGGAAGCGCCCTGGACCCTATATTAGGTTGGGCGGACCTACCTATGGTTTTGTGCATGATTTTCGCACATGGTTTTGGACACGATGGTTTTCGGTCCATGGTATTGGATGCTTCGACATGTATAAATATGTATTGTAACATTGAAAGGAACATAATGAAAAATCAAGCTGGTAGTCCCAATTTTGGGATCTAGGGGAAAATCTTTGTGTATATGTGTTTTCTGTGTTATGCTCTCGCATTGTTTATTTTCTGTGTTTAAGAATTATTATGCAGGTAATTTCTGTATGGGGTTAAAACCTACAATAGTTCCTTTGCTTGTTTTAGTCATTGTTGTAGGTTCCATTTATACCATCCTAAACTACCTTAGAAACTCTTGGAAGAAGATTTGAAAATATTTTTTAATTTTCTCGAAATTCTAGAATGATCACACCTGCAGAGTAGAGAAACCTGCACTGATCAACGTAGGTGCTCAGTTATGCAACCTGTAACCATTGTAGGTTGACATGCATGCAGAGTGAGATGGGGCTAAAACAAACTTTTTGAGCAGATAAACTTAGACTTTTTTTTCCTATTTAATACTACCTAAGCACCAACGGGGGATTTGAACTAGTGACCTATCGCAAGGAGTGCCTTAACAGTACACCCATTCACTGTCAATCCAAAGCCCCGTGGGCTGATAAACTTAGACTTTTTGAAGAAATGATGTTTAGGGATTTGCAAAGGGATAATGACAAAGTGTTCAAGGATGTTGATTGATCCAGTTTTCAGGCCTTTTGAGCAGATATGAAAAAATGACCTGTAACAATATCTATCCATAGCCTTTTACAAAAATGAAATATCATTATAGTAGTGATTTTCTTAAAAAGTAGAAATGATTCACAATTGAGAAATGCATCTCTATTTATATGAGAGATCTAGCACCCTTTTCATTACAATAAGTAATATTTTTGTATCTTTTATCTGAAGATAACATTAAATACCTTTATCTCTTTACAAGGCCTATAGATTAACTAAAAATTCTTAAAATATGAGGTCAATCTCTAGGTATTTGGGCCCAAAATACTTGACCTCTGCCTTATCTAGTATTAAGAAGACACTTGCTAAGTGTTGGACAAGTCCTCTAATTGGAATATTCAACCAGAGTGTGGGATATTGGTGCTACTCTCGATATAGTAGTTGGGGCATATTGAATGATTAGATCCTCTTGGTGGGTTCAAATTTCTTGTAGGTATTCTAGACTAGCTTGAGTGAGACATTTTCACCCCCAACTTCTCATTGATTCCTAGTCTTCTTATCGTAAAATCTTATTGACGTAGTGCAAAGCCTCATTGGTAGATTCAAACCTTAGGGAAAAAAAATTGGTTACCACTATCACCTCAACAACCTTATTCCATCTATTTAGTGGTATTTGAACTGCAAGGGAGGTTTCTCTATATGGATCACCTAAGGATATTCAATAAGAATGGTTCAAGGTGAAGGATGAAGTCTAATGATTCAGATAGGGAAATGGAAAAGCATTGGGTGCTAAGTTAGTCTTCAACAAAGTACACATACTATGTCCCTAGACTACTTAATAAAATTATAGTGTTGTCATAAGTTATGGTTTAATATATTTTGAATGATAACGCATGCAATGTCATATAACAATCAGAAGAAATAGTCTTACAATGACTAGTCAACAAAGGATCTAGAGTATCAATTAAATATGCAAGGTTAGGCGTCTTCATTGAGTTTTTAGGGTTGAAACATGCATAAACAACAATATAATGATGGCGTCAACACTAGAGATAAGGTTTTAACATCTAGTAAAATCTAGTTTTTTCTTTTTTAACAATTATTTAATGTAATTCTTACTTAGAGGAAAATAACACAAAATGAAATTAAGTTTTTAACAATATTTTAAAGAAATACTGATTTTGGATATCTAGAATTTAAGAAATAAGAGAGAGAAAATAATAAAATTAGAAGGTTTGATCACCAAGACCTAGACTAGTGCCTTGATCTAAATGGATGATGGAGTTACCTAGGGAAAATTCAATGAGGACAACTTTGTTGAAGAGGGTGAGAGGGGTAAAACCTCTTCTTACAAACCCTAGTGGCTTCCTTAATAGGGAGATTTTAAATTTAAGAGATGCACAACTTAGAGTTCTCTTAAGGGATTCAATGAAAACAATTTTACATGACATAAAGTATTCTAGAGAAATTTAGCAATTTTGACCATAACATGTGTATAAACCCTAATTTACACAATATAACATGCAAAATATAGTATGTACACAATAAGATTATAAAATTCCACCATAATATCTTTAATCATCCCCAAGAAACTCACTTCAAGCAAAATATCCACCTACAAGAGCATTTTGCACCATAGGAATCAGATTGCGGCCAAGTAGAAAAAACAAAGATCTAGTGCACACTTCGAAAGAGAGGGAAGTGTGTTGAATGAATGATGATGAAAAATGAGTAAGGGTACCCTCTACTTATATGAGGGTAACCAAACTTTATTTTATTAATTTAACAAGAAAAACCCCAAAAAATATTACTTGAGCATTCAACTAGGTCAAAGGTCACAAGATGACCCTAAAATAGTTCTAAAACATAACAAAATACCAAAAATAACCCACACGTGTGGGACGAAAAGGGTCTCCACCATGAGTTCATCCTCTATAATAGCCAATAAGACATTAAGGAACATGAGGCAAGGTTCCAAGAGTGATCATTACTCCAAGAAAGTCCAAAAATGCATGTGTACATCTCCAAATGGTGCCTGCTCCATAAGGATGTCATCCATGAGGCCCTGTGTCATTTTTTTCAAGCATGGGGGAATGAAGTGTCACCTATAAGGGAAAGAGTTGGAATCAAAGAGGGATGTTTTATCCCTCCCAAGTCATCTCAATGATAACCATACTCATATGGGCTTCAAAACAAGGTATCATCCATCAAATAGGGTGAAGCCCAACCCGGGGATGCCCACTGTCCATCTAGGCACACCACATAGTTCAATGCCCAAGTTATTAGGTTCATCATTTAAACATCTAGAGGCTCATAAAGGGGTGTAGCATCATGTGGAATCAACTCAAGGCCCAATCATTCATCTTTGGAGGGAAAACATTGGGATACCAAAGTTAAATCTGCCTTTTGAATGGGGAAAAATCACATTAGAAGGTATTGAATATCCCTCAAGGGACCTTTGCTGCATATGTTGTACCATTTGAACAAAACCTTTTTAAGATCAAGTAAGATAAAATTCATTAGGGTCATAAAAAACCATTAAAGAATCATAGTGAACCATATCCATTGTTAAGGGCATGGAAACACTTACACCAAACTTACCTTCAAATCTCTAACTAGATTAGGACTTTAAACATGTTGCCTCACTTATGTTAGGGATGATTAGGTTAACAACCTTATTAGGTGTTTGTAGCCCTAAAGGAGAGTGACATGTCCTAGGTTAGCCAATCAACCCATAGGTGTATGTGATAGTAATAGTCATGGAATGGGAGAAAATTGAAGGCAAGTTTCATAGCCATGAGACTAGCTAATGGGTATCCAAAATCTTGAGTGTAACGTAGGGAGGGAGAAATAGTGGTGGCATGAGTTACTTCTTTCCTCGACCTACTTTTCCACTCCTCAATTGCACCTTTTAATTTAATGATTTTCCTTTATTTGGTGCATAGCTTAGGAGTCCATGCTTTCTTTATGATTTTCCAATACCCCTTTAAGATGCATCAATTTCTCACTCATTAGGGTTGGGAGTTTCAAAATTTTCTTTATTTGAGATGAAGCAGTGAATGCTTGAGGAATTGGGTAATTTCTAATGAAGAGGGTAGAGGTCATGATAAGATTTTCCCAACATAGTACATATTGTCCCACCCATTTTTTGCATTTTATATTTTCTTTCACTGTGGCTTTATTTGGTTTTATCTTTCTTTGAGTTACATCAACCTTTGGGGCTAAATTTCTAAGCCCATACTCAAGGATGTGGATATAGGGTGCCAATCCCAATGACCAATGACTACCTAAAGAATGGAGATGGATAATTGGGAGAGACAGAGAGTGGTAAGTATGGATTACCATGGACATGCTATATTAGTCAGAGCCTCCCTAGTAGTGTCCCTCCTAAACCATAAGGCCTCAGATGAGGTCCCACTGGACTAGGGTCAAAGATTAATTTCCTAGGTAAAGTGTGAGAACAAGGATACAATTGAGATCAGCCAATCATCTAGTTTTCACTGTGATCCATATTAATATGGCCATAACATTAAATGCAAGCACATGATTGCAAGAATGGTTAGAGTCCCTACCGAGAGATGAGCCACCTTCCTTCAAGAAGCATGAAATTTAATTTTGTTGTAGATCCAAGGATTAGAAGTAGCCTAAATTGACCTATTTTCTACCTTTTAGCCTCCTCATCCCTATATATCATATGTACAAGTGTTTAGGCACTTTTATGTGTTAGTATAAGAGAAATTCCTTGTTTTTTATGCAATTTTGTTGGACTCCCCAAATTTTTTATTATTGGACATCAAGATAATTTGAACAACCACCTCTCTAACCAAGGATTTAATCATAGAAATAATTGTATGTTTGGGTATGATATTCTTCATATGCCCGATTTGACTACTCACATGATATATATTGGTAGTATTTGAGTGCCTTTTGTTGTAACATTATTTAGTTTTGATAAGTTAACATATTAGTCAAAATAATTTTAAAATGTTAAGTTAGGATATGGATGCAAGAGAAAGAAAAGATAAAATGTTAGGAAAATTTGATGTTTTATAGGCATCCATATCAATAAAATGTTAGGTGTTAGCTTCCCTAAATAAAGAAGGAAAAGGAAAATAAAATGCTAGGGAAGCAAAAGAAAAGGAAGGCTTCATTTTATGTTTTTGAAAATGCACAGGCTGCTAGTCTAAATGTGCCATAATCAAACATCAACTGTGTTTTCATGTGCAGAAGAAAAAGAAAGAAGAGTAAAGGTTACTCTAAGGTTTATATATTAATTTTGAAGTATTAATACTATTCCTAAGTTTTAAATTCATATCCCTAAGTATTAATACTATCCTAAGTTTTAAACCCATATAACCCCTCCGCTCATAATTCCCTTCATTCTCATTTCCCTAAGTTTAATACCCCTCTTATATCGCGCATTTCCCAACACCATATTACATCAATTCCCGACCCCACCAAATTATCTCGTCACATCACAGTTAATTCTCTGCCATATCACTCTTCATCTCCACCTATCTTCTCACATCCAATGTCCTGCATGCAATTTCGCCCCCCCCCTCGCCATTCGAGCTTTACCGCTAGAGTGGTGGGGGGCTGTTTCCGGGAAAACTAGTGTCTTTTCGATCTGCTAGTCCCACTAAGACGGGTAGCTATCTTAGAAACAAACAATCAAAGCAAATTGAAATTTCCTTTATGTATGATAGATAAGAGAGAAGCAAAGGGGGACCAACCTGGATCTTCTGCTTGGCTCCTTGCTTGTTTCCTCTCTCCCCTGATAGAGCTTGCCACTCATCTCCTACTTGTCCCGCTTTAGAGAATACCTGTAGAGGCAAAGCAACAAAACACCATCAAAGCATCTCGATCTATAATATCATAAACAATGTAGAATCAGAAATACATTGACCATACAATTGCATTCACAAATAACAAGATTCACGAATACACGATTATATGGAGGAACTCAAATAAATTTATTAATAGTAGAAGAGAGGATTACAACCCCGTTGTCTGATCCAACATCAA
Organism: Pinus tabuliformis; assembly: GCA_031772625.1. Lineage (NCBI taxonomy): Eukaryota > Viridiplantae > Streptophyta > Pinopsida > Pinales > Pinaceae > Pinus > Pinus tabuliformis. The sequence continues at coordinate 583,221,072 of CM062808.1, read as the reverse complement.
AGCCCTCTTCACCTCATGAAAAGCAAGATCACCCAACAATACAATGTTCCTCCTCAAAGAGAAACCAACATCACTTCCTTACAAATTACAAAATTCCAGCCTTTAGATCTCTCAGATGAGGGATCCATTTATAGATGTCTTGCAAGGGTGTGAGTTAGCTGTGGGTTTCTGATTAGTGTCATTCCATTGATAGTTCTTGGTTCCACTTGGAGATTTATTTGATCTCTTACTCATCCTTGGGCGAATTCAGAGTGGCAAGTGTCATATGAGAAGTTTCTAGAAGATTCCTTGGGTTTCCACTTAGCAAACTGTCTCTGCCATTTGTCTATTCTCGCTCATTGCACTCCACACAAGGCTCTTTCAATATGCATCGCACCTGGCTAGTGTAGCAGCCAGTATGCATCACACCTTGACCATGGAGCAATCAGTATGGTCCAGTTTTGGCCAGTTCTGAGTGGTTTTTCAATTGGAATTTCTGGGAAATGATGTAATCAGTTGACCATGATCCTTTAGGGTATGAAACAACACTTTTAGGGGTTAAAGATCCCTTGGTTTATCGACATATGTGATTGGGGTTGAAGTGCCCAAATATGTCTATAACAGTTGCCCACTAAAGCATGAGGCCGTAAATCTTTTGATGTCGGGTGAAATGCTTTATCATGAGGATCCGAGGTATTCGAGCTGGAAGGTGACCTGTATAAGATACAATACAATACATCATCATCATATTATTTTCATGATCTAGCTAAGGCGAGCATTACCATGCTCAGCTTTATAAATTCATTTTCATGTACATAGGACAGATAATCAGCTGCTGTTGTAGATTAGTGTTTCTTTATGTGTAGAGTCATCATCCCTTAGCTTGGATGATCATCTGTGCAACTTCTGTGTACATTTGATGACTTTATTTATTGAATATATCGCAGCCCGGATGGATGAAACTAGATTCGGGGTCTTCAAACTCGTTCAATCTTCGCCCGATGTACAAGTCGATCCATGTGAAAAGATGCTATGAAGTCGAACATGGAAAGACATCGCCTGATTACTAGCCAATAATGTAAGCTATTAACAGGTGTGAGAGGAGTCATCGATAATGATAATGACTCTCAAGGTACTATAGTACAATTCACGTGGTGTGAATATATGAGTTGATATCGAACACCACGGAAAATCTTTCGGTCAAAGGCCATTGATGTATACCTGTCGCCGGAAGTGAGAAACTTGCCATTGAGGCATGCAAGCTTCAAAATACTGAAAGGGTTGTTTCTAAATCAACTTCTTGGATAATGAGCTGATGTCGATAAGAAGTGACCCGTCGTAGGAGGGCCTTGATGTATACCACATCTATGACACGAAATAAAGCAAATGAATTTTCTGGAGGTGAAAACGATCTAATGATACAAGGTTCAGGAATGGTGGTCATGAAAAATGGAGGGTGAAGGTATTGCAGTGGATGAGGCGTTAGCTGGATGGTGAATTCTTTGAATGACTTCTATTGAACATGTTGGCGACACTGAGATGGATTGGTAGTGTTAACCCCAAAATATGGATGGTACGAAGGACCAATGGTGATATGACTGGTGAATGGAATAACCCAACCCGACTCAATCATGGTGATGGAGTGAAAGTGTCATGTTCAAGAGCAACCTGCTACTAATAAAGTTCTTCAAGTTTTATTCCCTTTTTCCCCAGTCATTGCTGACCAGTACCTCTTTATTTTTGTCAAGCTTGAGGAGGATAACATATGCTTGTTCTATAATTTGCCCTTCGGGCAAACCTGTCGCTATGTTTTAGCGAGCCTAGCGACAGCGAAACTCATTCTTGTCTGAATGGACAAGTTTGTCGCTATTGTTTTAACGAGTTTAATGACAAAGACAATAGCATAATCCCTTAAGTCCGAAAAAGTATAAAATAATACGAAAGGGATGAATTTTCGATCGCTTTAGCGAGCCAAAAAAGACAAGTGCTCGATCTTTTTGTTTGATAATCCCTTAGGTCCAAAAAGATTAAAATGTACAGGAGGGATGCACTTCCCCTTAATTTAATGAGTTGGAAAGGCCAATAGCTCGACAATATTTTTATTTTTAACGAGTCTAAAAAGAGTTTAAAAGAGACTCGTTTTTGAGGAACGAGTGGTGTTTTCAAGTAGCAACTGGTTCCAGGTAAGTTTGGAACTTCTCAAAACATGGCAGTGTGAAGAGGGTGGCTAACAGAACCACTCATCGTAGCTATTCCTCAAAAGGGTAAACAATCAAGTGGAAGCGTATGATCGGCCAAAAGAATGATAGAACACAACCAAGGTTCAAAAGGTTGATAGCATGGCAATCACATAGGTTGTTTACTGAAGGTGGATTCATTTTTTAATGATATTAAATCGGGAGAAACTATGTTTAGTGGTAGGTTTATTTTTTAACGAGCTTGAACCTTGTGGAAACATTGCTCGTGCCAGTTGTTTAAAGATGTATCTCATTGGTAGGTTTATTTTTTAGTGAGCTTGAACTCTATGATAACATGTGCTCATTGCCTTTTTATGTAGGTTAGAAACGACCAAACTATAGAGCTAACTACACTAAATCTAAGGAACTACTGAGATTAGGTAGGATGGTTTTGTCTTTCGTCTAGACACAACCCTTCCTTTGCTTCGTCTGTGCGCTGCAGACAAAGGTGAATGGTGGTCAGACCAATCACCTAACCTAAGAAGTTGACACTAAAAAGATAAAAAAGCTAAAAAAATGAAATTAGTTGTCTTTTGCTTGCGTAAAAAGGTTTGCATGCCCCCAGGTATTGAGAGAACGAGAGTTTCCAGGTCACCATATGGAAGTCCTTGTGGTTAGGCAGGATTGTTTCTGTCAGTGGCTTAGACAAAAACACTTCCTTGGCTTTTTCCATCGAAATAGACAAAGGTGAATGGTGTGAGCTTCCAATCACATAACCTACGAGGAAATAACTGTTTCAGACCGATTCCATAACCTACAAGGAAATGGTGTTTCACACCAATCATATAACCTACAAGGAAACCTATTTTTTTCAGCTGGGTTTGCCTGTCGTAGCAGACCAGGGTGCATGCCCCCTAAACTTCGCTACATTCACTGGACTACTCGCTGTAACTAGGTGGATGAAGTGAAGGTTGAAGAGACATTCTTGATTCAAAGAGACCATTTAGGGATGATGTTTGATCTATAGCTATGTTTGAACTGGGAAATGAGAGCTGGTCAATAAGCTGTACCATTCTGCCTTCATGCGGGAAACACATCACTCGAAAGAGTGTGGAAACAATAGCTTCCATGCTATAAACATAGTCACGCCCAAGGAGTAGATTATAATCTAGTGGCCCCTGGACTACCATCACGTTCAAGTGAATGGTTTTCCTTTTCAAAGTTATCAGCAACTTCGGAAGGATCCCTAATGGTCGACTGGTTCCTTTGTTAAAGCCTGACAAATTTTGTGTCTCAGGCAGAAGCGATGGCGAACCAAGCTCTTTCCAAGCAGTTGAGGATGTTGGGTATACGACCAAAGTCCCACATTGACTAGAAGTGGGGAGGATCATGGGTATATAAGGATGGACAAATATCTCCATTGGTATGAGGCCTTTTGGGGTAAAGCCCAAAAACAAATCCATGAGGGCTTAGGCCCAAAGTGGACAATATCATACCATTGTGGAGATATGTGGTGTCCAGAGTCCTTACAAGTGGTATCAGAGCCAAGTTCGAAGTTAGCCAAGTGGATGAATCCTCGAAATGCCAAACGAAGGTGGTGGGCCCTAGTAATATCATGATGGGATCCATGGATGAGCTCGGTTATACAGGCGGTGTGCTCCGGATTCTTCATGGACGTGTCCTGGTCCCAATACGGTGAAGAGGAGTTGACCTGGGATAGAGCAAGCTCTCGAGACAGGTGGTGCTCTATGTAAGGCGTGTGCTTCCAACGCATTGGAGCGGAGAATCCTGGTTGGTAGAGAGTGGACGGATGGATAATCGTTTGAGGGGAGGCTCGATGGTCCTTTGTTCGAGGGGAGGATTGTTGGGTATACGACCAAAGTCCCACATTGAATAGAAGTTGGGAGGATTATGGGTATATAAGGATGACAAATATCTCCATTGGTACGAGGCCTTTTGGGGTAAAGCCCAAAAACAAATCCATGAGGGCTTAGGCCCAAAGTGGACAATATCATACCATTGTGGAGATATGTGGTGTCCAGAGTCCTTACAGAGGAAAGGATACTCACTAAAGCCCCTTCATCTATGATAGTTCCAAACATGATCATTTTGTAAACTTGTACTATGATCTGGAATGGTACATTAGATGGAAGGCGGGGTCTTGCTAGTTCATTCCAATCGAAGGAAACGACTATATTGCTTGGAGGGGGTACCAGATAACCGACTAAATGAACCCCTTGAACTAGGGAAATTTCCTCCTGTTGTAAAGGAACGGGTGGATTTCCACCAAGTTTTAGACTCTGTATTAACAAAAAGAATTTGAACAGTGTCGTTCTCATTCTCTTTGTAAATTGTATCATCTAAAGGTGGACCTTCTAACGGAAAGAATGGGTCGACTGCCATATTGACTTGTTGTCTTTGGTCTGGTATTGGCTCAAAAGGTTCACTTTCAATGATAGGTGTTTCGACCAACGATTGAGTTATGTCAATCAGATTCTCAACTAGCGATGGATTTGGTAAGAGTTTCTTGTATCCAGGTGGAAGTCATTGCGGTGAAGTAGGACGATTATGCAAGATTCTCTTAGCCTCATCTAGAAAAGGACAACAGGGAAGGTGATGGTCTCCTTTACATAATAGACATGGAGTTTTGACCTTTCTTTCCTGTCCAAGACATTCGTTTTCACTAGTTAACGGTGTGCTGTCAACATGGTCGACAAAGGTTGATGACACCGGACGGTGCGAACGGGGAGACCATTCTCTCAATATTTGCAGAATGCAAGGACAATCTCGATGAAAATGGTTTTCTTTGCAAATTAGAAGAGGATATTTAGGAGATTTAATGTGTGGATTTGTGCCAGGTGATTCATTGTTACCCCCTTGCTTAACTAACTTCTTCTTCTTCTTCTCCTTCCCTTTCTTCTTCTTCTCAGCCACTTGGTTACTAGTATTACTATTTTCACCAAGCGAAGAGGAAGAAGGGGAGGGAGAAACAAACGAAGTAGAAGGTGAAGGGTCACTTTCGGTATCAACTAGTTGCTGATTCGATTGTTGAGGAATTATGGTGTTTTGAATGACAGAGGTTGAGAATAGCCATATTGGTAGGCCAATTGTGATTCCTGGAACGGACAATGTAGCCATATATGGAGCACCAATATCTCCCCAAGAAGAGAAAGGACTAGGATTCCCCCCAAGGGGAATTCCTTGATTGGTGGACTCCATTACCTCAAACTAAGATCAACGAAGGAACAGGGATGTTATTCCGAATGAAATAAATTTTATGACGCTTTGACACAACTTTTCTTTTTCAATTTTTAAGAGTCAAGAAAAAGCTAAAGATGACTCTAGTTGCCTTCGGTTTTTAATGAGCCTGAAGTGACAAGTGTTCAGATGGACCTTTTCTTTTAAGGATTCGAAAAGGAACGAAAGTGACTACTTTGGAAATTTAGATAGAGGGATTACCAAACCAGTCGCAAAACTACAATATACAACTTGGTGGTAAATTAAAGAGAAATTACCAAGGACTTTACGTATGGCAATCAATATTCCCGAATGCTGTGTTAAGTGCATTGCGATCGATAGGGAGGCAGACACAACTTCCTAAGGATAAAGGATATCAGCCTATTGGGGTATCCCAATATATACTCGATAGTACGGGGAGCACAAGTCTGTACTGGCACTTGTGGTATCAAAGAGGAGGAATCACCCAACCTTCGATGAAAATGATAGTTACCAGGTTTTACGACACCAGAACACATCTCTAGCCTAGACTTCTAGATGTGTTGCGTTAGGTTCCAAAGCGTTTTTATGTTCATTGAGATTTATTTTAGAGTTGATCTTTTTTAGAAGTTTGTCTTTCAAGGTTCACCGTGCGATGTAGATGTAAAATTCTTAAATATGCAATCTAAAATGATAAACAGTCGTTTGTTTTCCTTTAGCAATGAAAATCCTAGCTACTAAGGAAGGAAGAGTATAATTCTTTCAACATAGAGCAAAGAGCACACACTAAATGCAATTTTCGTAAATCATGTTTCGCACGCAGTCTAAATGCAAATGCAGATGCATGTATTTGTTTTTTGTTTCCTTAATGTGAGAATGCCAAAAAGGAAAACTAAGTACAGATCTGAACTATTTTCTTCAAAGTGACATTTCAACAATTTCTTTTCAAAATGAAAGGAAGACTGAAATGACACTTTCGATTTCGAATGGAAAAATGCTTTCGACGCTTCAAATATTGAAAATTCAAATCAAATACAATGACAAAATTACAATCGACTATCTAGAGGAGGAAGACTTTATGAGACTCTTCTTTTTTGACTCAAAATGACAATTACGACACTTTTTGCATCAAAAACGACAGTTCAATTAAGCTACTTTCGACAAAGAAGGACAGTAAATGATGGACAAATACATAAAAACATTTACAAATCCTAATCAATGGAGGCTGAATAATGTAAAGGAAGAAGGCTTCATCAATGAGATACTGATCATATGCAGCAAAACTACTGAATAGAGTTGAAAACAAGGAGGAAAAAACCAAATTCCAAAGAGAGAAATAGTATCACTCAGTCATCGCACCTGTCCTTAAGGGAAACAAGAATGCATCTCACCTGCAACACACGGGAGGTGCAATGCATACAAGTTTCCAGTTACAGACAGTGCGATGGGCCAGGGAGTGAAACTGAGTTTGGTTCTTGCTCAAAATTTGCAGCTAAGTTCAGTGATTTCAGCTGAGTTATGATGGATAGTAAAAACAAAGTATAAGGGTATGATCTTGGGAGGTTATTGAGCTACCACAAGGGCACTTAGAATGCTTGTAAGTCAGATGTTCGGTTCATAAACCAACCCAGAGATTGACTGAAGCAGCATTCATCTACTTTGCAATTGCATAGCAAGAGCAGTTCGAAGGCTAGCTGGCTAACTTTAGGCTCCATCTATAGTTTATAAAGCAAACAAAAATAACAAACAAACAAACTAATCGCTCCCCAGTGGAGTCGGCATTTTGTTTCCGGGAAAACTAGTGTCTTTTCGATCTGCTAGTCCCATTAAGACAGGTAGCTATCTTAGAAACAAACAATCAAAGAAAATTGTGATTTCCTTTATATATGATAGATAAGAGAGAAGCAAAGGGGGACCAACCCGGATCTTCTGCTTGGCTCCTTGCTTGTTTCCTCTCTCCCTTGATAGAGCTTGCCACTCATCTCCTACTTGTCCCGCTTTAGAGAATACCTGTAGAGGTAAAGCAAAAAAACACCATCAAAGCATCTCGATCTATAATATCATAAACAATGCAGAATCAGAAATACATTGACCATACAATTGCATTCACAAATAACAAGATTCACGAATACACGATTATATGGAGGAAAACTCAAATAACTTTATTAATAGTAGAAGAGAGGATTACAACCCAGCTATCTAATCCAACATCATCCTCCCAACATCAAAGCCCTCTTCACCTCATGAAAAGCAAGGTCACCCAACAATACAATGTTCCACCTCAAAGAGAAACCAACAAGACTTCCTTACAAATTACAAAATTCCAACCTTTAGATCTCTCAGATGAGGGATCCATTTATAGATGTCTTGCAAGGTTGTGAGTCAGCTCTGGGTTTTTGATTAGTGTCATTCCACTGATAGTTCTTGGTACCACTTGGAGATTTATTTGATCTCTTACTCATCCGTGGGCGAATTCAGAGAGGCAAGTGTCATATGAGAAGTTTCTAGAAGATTCCCTGGGTTTCCACTTAGCAAACTGTCTCTACCATTTGTCTATTCTCGCTCATCACACCCCACAGAAGGCTCTTTCAGTATGCATCACACCTGGCTAGTGTAGCAGCCAATATGCATCGCACCTTGACCATGGAGCAGTCAGTATGGTCCAGTTTTGGCCAGTTCTGAGTGGTTTTTCAAGTGGAACTTTTGGGAAATGATGTAATCAGTTGACCATGATCCTTTAGGGTATGAAACAACACTTTTAGGGGTCAAAGATCCCTTGGTTTATCGACATATGTGATTGGGGTTGAAGTGCCCAAATATGTCTATAACAGGGGGGTTTGAAATGGGCAGTATTCCAAACCACGCCTTCCCCTACGTGGCAACTCCACACCATTTCGTACCCCCCATGAGTGAAACCACAAGCCACTCAATCCCCCACAAAAAGATAATTCCTTATTCCCGATACCTCTTACCTGACCGTTGCGCTTCCACCATTCCTCTACTGCCACCTCATCCGTCTGTTAAACCACATAAAATCATATTAATTCCCTGCACAATCAACCCATTAAGCATTTAATTTGCTTAGCTGTTAATTCAATGGACTTGCGCCACCAATGAAAAACCAAAATTCGTATATAAAAATCCTTCCTATTTGTTTACAAGTTACAAAATTCATGTTCTATCACTGCCATTTATTTGATTACAGGTTGCTCGCCAGATCCCGACATTGCCAACTGCCAACGACACTATCTGTCTGATCATTTCCAAATTATTCCTTCTGTTCCTGGTCCCAGAACCTTCTGTCTATCTGTGAATTGTCTCCTCCCAATCAAATTTTCACTCTCAGCCATAATCAACATGCCTCCAAAGGACAAAGGACCAGAGGAAATTTTCAATCCTTTGATCTATCCTCTTGTAGATCTTCACCATGTCCCTATGGCTAACAGAGACTACAAAATTCACGAGACACTCTGTGAGCTTGACCTCTTCGAGATGTACTGCTGGCTCGAAGATAAATATATTGACAAATTAGATGATATCCAACTATGGGAGTCAAACCTACCCCACTACATCTTTCCTCAACCCACAACACTCCTGATTTCATTAGAAAATGTCATGCCTCATATTTGCCAAGCCAAAGGGCCATAGTCAACCCCACTGGACAAATTTTATTCACCATAACCCCTCAGGCTATTGATCAAATGATGCAAGCCCCCACAGTAAACAATGCTACCCCATTTTCTTATGAAGCTCTGGTTGAAATATACCAGAAATTAGACTTTGCTAAGAGAGCCCAAACTCTTGAATTATTCTTGACACAAGATGCTGCATTACCAAAGAAAAATCCTCCTTATCCCTCCTCCATATTCCCTGAGAGAGCCAAGCAGATTATCACTGTCATTTCCTACCTCCTTGGCTAGTACTCTGATCAATGGGTAGATGAGGCCATTATAGGATTTTTATCCATCTTCTCTACTGATGCCAAGCCCTCAATTGTGTTTAATTTAAGCCATTTTCTTGCAGATTCCATTCATCAGCGACTGGTTAAGTTTCCAACAGAGGAGGTATTCAAATATTCTTCTGTCTTAGTCTACATGTTCCTATACTTTCAGGGGGACAACATGAACTTGTCTTTGCAAAACTTGGATGAGAAGGGAAACCAACAGTCGGTTATTTTCTGGACTACTCTGGTTATGAAAGAGAAGAAAGAATATTCTTATAAATAGTTTACTAAGATGTTTGTTCACCCAACCATAGGCCTTCTAAGTAGCAAAAAATAACCAAGGATTAGTGAAGAAATCAAAAAGGTCTTGCAGCTGTTAGAACAAGTGCAAACAGGAGACTGGTACTTGTATGAAAATTACATAGAAATAAGGATTTTTGGATGTGAGCTCCCACCTTATAAGCTGCCAAAATTCCTCCCAATGAGGATTTTTTCCTTAGAATACATTAGGTAGATGATCAACATGGATGAAGTCCATTTTGTTGCTACCAAGAAAAAGTATCAGTTTAAGATAAAAACGCAGGTTGGCCCATTCATTTGCAACAACAGGGTAGCAGGGGAAGAGGTAGAATTTTTTTTTTTTTTTTTTTTTTTTTTTTTATTTATTTATTTTTTTTTTTTATTTTTTATTTTTTTTTTTTTTATATAAAAAGGAAATGCAGTTTAATCTCAGTTTTACCTGGTCTTATGATCCATTAGGGATAATTTCTAGATTAAGGGTAGAAACAAAGTTTACTCCTTACTTTCACACACCCTGGCCAGAAATAGAAAAGTATAAGAATGCACTAGAGTGGGAAGAGAACACATTATAGGAGGCAGAAGAATAGTATGTCTCCTCATCAACAGTGCAGACTCCTACAATGAAAGATAAGACATCCAAAAGGAGTAGAGAGGAAGAGTCCCCTTTAGGGACTGATATCTTTAGTGAGGGATTTAAAATCATGTACAGAAAGAAGGCTAAGCTTAGTTCCAGACTAAGCCTTAGCAAAGATTTAGAGCAATAGACTCTTATCACCACTAATGAGCCTCTTGTATCTTCATTAGTGGGTGATCAGTCTACACAGTCTCCTACCACCTCCACAACCTCACAAGAGTAGCAACAGATTATGCACACAGGTACATCTACTTCAAGAGAGCCAGAGAAGAGCATCATGGATATCTTCAAGGAAATAAAAGTAAAAAATGAAGCCTTTAAGATTAGCACTTACAACTAGTTTTGGAAGCAGACTTCTAGTGCCCAAAGCAGGCTACTGTGAGTCTTTGAATTAGAGAAAGGGAAAATGCAGATGGAATTTCTTCAAGCACAAGTTCGTCAGCCCAAGGGAACATCAGACTACAAAAATACATCTTTTGAGTTTGATGTCAAGGATATAAATCACATTGACCAAATGGAGATGCATAAGCAAATGGGGGAAATGATTTTCTCTACTGTCACTAACACTACCATGACTTTGTCCAAATTACAGGTTACACTAGCAAATGTCCAGTCACAACTAAATATGGAGAAAGTTGCTGCTCTTGCCAAAGATACCAAGATTAAAACATTGGAAGATTTGGTAATCAAACTGGGTTATGGTCCTGCAAACATCAATGCTGCAGAGGAGCTGATAAAAAAGAAGGACTTGGATATAGCAGCATTGAGGAAGCAGTTAAAACTGCTGGCTACTGAAGATCCTCTAGCTAAGGATATTGTAGAAACAAAGACTCAAAAGGCAGATATGATGAAACTCATCATGGAGCAGATTGCACATCTTAAGTAGATGGAGACAAAGATGGAGAAATTGATCAAGGAAAAAGAGAAGGCTGCTAAATAGACTGCTCCTTTATAATTTCTTCCTATCACAGTCATTCCGACTACCATATCTGCTACGACCAGCACAGGAGATCCTGCAGACTAGTTGGCTAATGCAGTCCAAAATATGTCCCTACAGATTGAATAGATTAAGAAACTGCATGATCAAGTAAAACTACTAGAGGATCATCAAAAGAAATCAGACATTTTTCATGTAGCAGAGCTTCAAGGAGCTCAACATCAAATAGAAGCATGGAAGAAGTCAGCTACTGAGTCTTCCATTGGCTAAACTCTTGGTAATGTCAAGGAAATTATCTGGAACAACATCATAGAGGAGATTGATGAAATCTGGCCATGTATCCAGATTATTTTTGAGTAGAAGGAGTTAATGGAAAAGGAAAACTAGACAATTGCCAATATAAATTCTCAACTGGGAGAGATGCCTGCTACAACCAACAACATTATAAGGTTTCTTAATTCTAAAAGCAGGTATGAATTGGACGATCTAGGGGTGGATGACAAGACTGAGACCATTTTGGAGGTGAAGAAAGTTCTGACCAAAAAGAACTTAGTAGTGCAGTTGACAGAGAAGTGTCACACTCTTGAAGTGGAAGTCAATAGATTTTTCACAAGGATTGATGCATTAAACAAATAGGGCCTTCCTTCACTGTTTGTCATCAATGATAAGTTAATGACTAGGGAGAACTACTTGAAGAAGCCACAAGATATTTCCAAGGACACAACCAAGTACTCCAACATCCAAGTTTCCATGACAAGGAGGGTGTTCTATGAGGCCATCAACAACATATGTTTTATTTAGAATGAGATAAAACATATTTTTACTATAAAACCCACTTTTTCCAAGTATATTGAGGTAGATGCGATCTACCGTAGAGTAACTAACATATCAATTCCATATGAAGAATAGTGGGAAAAGTTGTGTGAATATCAGGATTAGAGGACATATTAGTTTTGCCAACACAACACCAGAATAGTGGCCACTCAGCAACAACTTTCCATCAAAACAGGGCCATATGTGCAGATTCATTCTTTTTTATCGAATTCCTTCCCTTTTTGTTAGTTTTAAGAAATAATAGCATGCCTTGTCACTCAGGCATTTATTGTAATATTTTGTATTTTTGTTTAAATACTTCATTCTGTCAAAGTATTCAGGGTTGCACCCTTGAACCAGTTAGCAAACAGATTTGTACTAATTTGGAGAATTTTTGATATAATAAAATATTCTAGATTTAATTCATATGGCTTGTCTCTCAGTGAGTTCTTTTCATTGTGTTTTTCATTATGTATTCCTCATATAATTTATTTCTTTTACAGTCATCTGATTGAAAATTTAACTGAATCTCAGTTTCATTTTGAATCCTCTGTGAAGTTGTAGTTTAATAAAGAGATTAATTTACATGACTATCTTTTATTGTGAATTCCTCTTTGAACTTGAATTACACTAGATTTATGAATTTTCTTAATTTCTGCTTATAATGGTCAAATACTCTGTCTGAATATTAAATCATTTATACTTCTTCATATTCTACTTATCCATCTCACTTAAAATCAAAATAACCATATGTATTTAAAGAACAACCTTTTGTTTTAATGAAAAACTGTCTAAGTTTAAAGCACCTGTTTAAAAGCAGTTCACTAGTCATCCAACCATTAAAATCAAACAAAACATTTTAGATGATTTTTTGTAGCCCATTGACCTTAGGTTATCTTAAAGGAAAACATCTTTCTCGCTGGTTTAATATATTTTCTACAAATTTTACACAATAGGGTAGCAATGTAGCAACATATAACTCTTCCACTCTAATCATTAGACCACATTACAAGGCGTTGTTCTTGTGTTGGTTGGTTTGAGTCATTCAAAGGAAGCCTCTCATAGCCATTTTGGTAGGAGTTGGGCTTAAAGAGTAGGGATTTAGGACAAGGAAATAGTAGGCCCTTATTTTGTTTCTGCCAGTTTAGTAGGTTGCAAAGAATGTTCAACAAATACACTAATCGAAGCAACAACAAATTACACTTTGTGGATTAGGTCTTTTATCATTTATCATTATTGTGCATTAGGGATAAAACCCTTTCCTTGAAAAAAATGAGGGTTATGTTTCCTGACATGTTGCAAATATGTTATTTTTGAACATATTACTCTCACATGAAAACTCAATGAAGGTAGAAATCCCTTGTTCATTGTAGATTTTTGACAGTTTTTTTGTGTGTAGAGGTGAGCACATGCAACATCTTTAAGGCACTTCGAAGGTTCACATTGATAACTCCACATTTTGGTATATGGTATGAGGTACAACCATTATTCATTGTAGATTTTTATTTTCATGCTTGAATTGAAGATAAAATTGAAGAATAGTGGAATGGAATCCATTGTTGGCGAATTGGTATGCTCTAATGGATTTCCCAAGTGTCCTAGGGTGTTCTAACAAGCTACCATAGGTAGATTCATAGTCTATTCCAAATATTAATGGGTATCATGATACAGGTGGATATTGATGGCCACCCACCTATTCCACTGACTCACAACACAATTTTCCTATTTTGACAATTTTCTATTTTTGGTTGCTTTTAGGTCCTGAACTTTTGGAGCCATTTTGAGGCACTATACGATGTTTTTTCAGGAAATGGGTTGACATACTCCTTTGATAGACCTTTCCAACAAGCCAACATGTGCGCCAAATAGATATCGTATGCCAAAGTTATGGCCTTGGGAAGTTGAGATTCTAACATACCCCATTAGGGCCCAGAAGCATTTGGAACTTCACCTCCTAGGGTTAGGTTTTTGGATATTTAGGATTTCTCATTACTTATTCATGATAAAAAGACATTTGATCTTCATTGTAACATATTTCAAAAAGGCATGTAGCTGTCACATCTCTTCTTAGAGATAAAATACCACCGTTCGAGCTAGTTTTGTAGAAATTTTGAATAATAAACACTTATTCACAGAGATTATCCTGATTATACACTATTTCGGAATACATGCACAATACATAATCTCCTCTACGTTGATCATCAATTTAGCAACATTAAAAACAATGAAACATCAATCGCATGCACACATTAACACAGTATGTAACCCGGGGAAAGCTTACAGCGGAAAACCCCACATTATCTGTATATTAATGATTGAGAACATGTAACAATACATAGTACAATACTCTTCGCAAGTACTTAGTACTATCTCCACCTGTTACACACAAAACTAGCTCAGATCCGAACAAGTCACAGGTTCAAATCTCCTCCGCTGCTTTGCCTGCCTCTATTGCACAATACCTGGTGAAAATCACGTGAGAAAAGGCTATAATTCCTTGGTATTGGCCCACATTGCACAGTCCTCATTGGCATAAATCAATCCCATTGATTGTGAAAGATCTCATGCACAACTATAGTCACAACTGATAGCAATCTCAACCTCTAACACCTGTCTCCACTGAACTGTACATGCACTGACATGCAACTGAGTTAAATGATGTATTCTTTAGTTGCTTTATGAGTTAATAATTAGTGAATTAATTAATATTTAATTCACACAACTCATCACTAGTCTATTTGCAGTTAGACTAAATACAACTAGTTTAACCAAGTCAAACTGAACACAACTCCATCAACTCCACATCCAACTCCACCAAACTCAACTGCTTGAGTTCTAACTGAAGTCCTGCATGCAATAGCTCAACTGACCCACAAAGAAAAGCGTATTTCCTTTTGACAGCTGCATGTGCCACATCTGTAGCTCAAACTGAAGTGCTCCAAGAGGATAAGATAATGTTTATAGTCAAAATATTATTATGAGACAATAATATTCGACTGTTCTATTTTTAGCCTGGCAGTCTAAAAAATAGACTCTGATCACTCCATTGTGATCCAAAAATAGAAGTCCATCTAGTTTTCCCAACATGACCAATCATCCATAAACATCATCCTGCAACTCATAGACCATGATCCATATGTCTAAAAATAGACTTTGCGCCAAAAATAGCCTGCGGGCCCACTTAGTGAAGGCGACTTCTTTCCACTAAGCTCCATCATCTTGTTGCATTCTCAACACTCCCTCTCAACAAGATATGGATTATCAACAACCCCTATCTTGCCTCGGTGGTATTCGAATTTTCTCCTGGTGAGTGCCTTCGTCAAGATATTAGCATCTTGATCCTCCGTTGGAATGTATGAAAGTAACATGATTCTCCGCTGCACACAATCTTTGATATGATGGTACCTGATGTCAATGTGCTTAGATCTATCATGAAATACAGGATTAGCTGAGAGTTTAATACAACTCTGGTTATCACAGTAAATCACAGTAGGCTCCAAGTAAGAACCAAACAAACCGACTAGGATCTTCCTCATCCACATAGCCTCGCATGCAGCCAAACTTGCTGCCATATACTTGGCCTCTGCTGAACTGATTGCCACGGATCTCTGCTTCCTGCTGTACCAAGAAACTGCTGTCGACCCGATACTGAAGACCCCTCCTGATGTGCTATTTCTGTCCGTTGGGCTCCCTGCCCAATCTGCATCCGTGAAGCCACATAGCTTCACCTCATCCTCCTGTCTATACCACAATCCATATCCCGATGTGCCTCTCAAATAACGCAATACATGCTTGCCTGCCTTCTAGAAGAGCTTGGTTGGCTTAACCATAGCTTGTGAAAGCTGGTTAACAGCATAGCATATATCGGGTCGTGTATTGACCATATACATAAGCGACCCCACCAACTATCGATAAACAGTGGCATCCACTTCTTCTGCTGATGTGGCATCCTCCTTCCTCCAACCTCCAGGAAGAGGAGTATCAACAGGCTTGCAGCCATGCATGTTGAACTTCTCTAGTATCTCCCAAGCATACTTACCCTGAGAAACAAATAGTGCATCATTGCGCTGCCAAATTTCCAATCCCAGGAAATAATGAAGGAGGCCCAAGTCCTTCATCTCAAACTCCTTAGTAAGATCATCCTTGCATGAAAGTATCAATAGCTCATCAGCCGTTAGAATCAAATCATCTACATAAAGTACAATGATAAGCAACTTACCCTCCACCACAATCTGGTATAGGTTAGGATCCGCCTCGCTCTTGGAGAATCCAAGTCCGGTGAAATAGCTGTCTATCTGTGTGTACCAAGCATGTGGTGCTTGTTTCAACCCATACAGTGCTCTCTTGAGCCTGCACACATGTGACTCGCTGCTGAAGATCTCAAAACCTTCGGGCTGTTCTATGTACACCTCCTCCTCAATGACTCCGTTGAGGAACACAGTCTTCACATCCATCTGATGAATGTGCCATCCCATCTGTGCTGAGAGACCAAGAATCGTCTGTATGGAAGAATACCTTGCGACATGTGCAAAGGTCTCCTCATAATCGACTCCCTCTATCTATGAAAAGCCTCGGGCAACAAATCTTGCCTTGTACTTCTCCACACTCCCATCAGCTGCCTGCTTAACTTTGTAGATCCATCTCGAACCCACCACTGATTTCCCTTCCGGTCTAGGAACAATCTCCCATGCACTGTTTCTGACAATCGAATCATACTCTTCCACCACGACGTCTACCCATGCGGGATCCTCCACAGCTTCCTCGAAAGAGGATGGCTCAGTCACAACACATTTGCTCACAAGAGCCATGTATCTAGTGTACCGATTAGGTGACTGTCTCTGCCTGCGTTGGGCTATAGGTGGTCCTACAACTTTCTCTGCATCTTGAGCCAGTCACTCAGCTTCTGTCAAGCGCTTTCGCCCTCTGATGGTTGGCGCTGCATGAGTGGTCTCTTCCACTCCATGAACTTCGTCCTGTGGTTGATCCACGTCCTGAAGCTCATCTTTAGGAACTAATAGCTCCTCATCTGCATGCAAGTGTGGCTCCCTCTCAAGCGAACACTTCATGGCTTTCTCCTCCTGAAATTTTATATCCCGTCACACAACAGTCTTGCCACTGTCTGGAAAATACACAGGATAGTTGTGGGGCGTATCAGTGTGCCCCACAAATATCCCAACCTCTGCGGTTGGCTCCAACTTCTTCCTGGCATCCTTCGTCACATCCATGTAAACGTTAGCACCAAAAAATCCTCAAATGAGAAAGATCAGGCTTCTTACCAAAATAAGCTTCCTCGGGTGTACTCATGCCAAGTATCCTGTGAGGACAACGGTTCTGCACATAAACTGTTGTATTGCATGCTTCCACCCACAAGTGAAGGGGTAGGCTCTGATCATGCAACATCGCCCGTGCAGCACCCACGATTGTTTTGTTCTTCCGCTCAGCAACCCCGTTCTGCTGTGGGTTATGGGAGCTATGAGCTCTCTTCAAATCCCTTCTGCACTGCAGAAATCCTTGAACTCGCCAGAGATGTATTCACCACCATTATCGCTCCTAAGAGCCTTCACCTTCTTCCTCGACTCCTTCTCGACCAGTGCTTTGAACTCACAGAACTTTGAGTATGTCTCGCCCTTCTTCTGCATGAATAAGATCCAACACTTACGAGAGAAATCGTCAACAAAAATCACATAATACCTGTGTTTTGTTGTCGAAGCAACTGAGAAAGGTCCACACACGTCTGTGTGAATTCTCTCAAGGATCGTCGTGGCACGACTATCCTTCTCGTGAAAGGTGGCTTTCACAAACTTTCCCAAAGTACACCCCTTGCACTGATTTGACTGCGTAAGAGTGCCTTTAGGAAGCCTTGTAGTGATTTGCTGCAGTATCTTCAAGGCTCCATGGTGAAGGTGACCCAATCTCCTGTGCCACAACTCGCCATCATCGCGGCTCATCAATCCTTCTAACTTGCATGCCATTGCTGCGCAACCATCTACTTGCAACTGATAAAGGTTCCTCACTCGAACCCCTATCTTCCGGGTTTCTCCAGTTGTCTTACTGTGCAGGAAAGCCTTTCCCTGGCTGAAAACAACATCATATCCCTTGTCTTCTAACATCGCCACAGAGATAAGATTCTTCTTCAATCCTGGAACATGCAACACTTCCTTCAATACGAAGGGTTTACCAGACTCCCTCTCAAAGGAAATGGCACAGATACCGGTCGCACTGTATCTACCATCATCGCCCATCTCGATGTGCACTCCAAGATCTTTCTCCTCTAGATCAGAAAACAAATCTCGATCTCCTGTCATGTGAAAAGACGCACCACTGTCCAAGAACCACACCGATCCCATCACACTTGAAACCAAGCATGCGATCAATGAAAAATCAAGCTCAAACTGCGAGGCTAGAGCCTCTCCTGCTGCAGATCCAGCAGCTTGCTTGTTCTTCTTCTTCTGCGGACAATTAGTGGCATAGTGTCCATGCTGGTGACAGTGAAAGCACTTCACCTTGGACATATCCTGCTTCTTGCCTTTCGCACCAGACTGAGAAGCTTTCTTGTTCTTCCCCTTCTTTGCTTTGGCAGCCAAAGCGCAATTTTCTTCATCAGTTCCCTTTGATGAAGATCCGTCCCTGGTATTCCGCCTGATCTCCTCCTGCACAAGATCTGACCAAAGTCTCTCCCATCCTGGCAATTTCTCCCGACCATTGACAGAGTCCTGATAGGAATGCCAACTCTTCGGAAGACCAAGGAGAGCCAAGCTCACCAAGTCCTCATCATCGACAGTCACCCCCACACTTCCCAGCTCATCTCTGCACTGAGTGAACTTCGTGAGATACTTGGGCATACTGTCTCCCTTCTCACATTTGATGTTTCTGAGTTTATCCTTGAGCGCCAGCTTCCTCTGATTGCTCTTTCTTGGAATATATCTGTCAACGCTTTCCACATCAAGTATGGAGAAGCATTTCCATGCAGGCTGGACACAATGTGATCCTTCATGCCCTCCAACATAATCCTTCGACACTTTGCTGTCTTCTTTTGCCAAGCATCAACCTGCGCAGTATCAGTAGGCTTTGGGACCTTAGCCTCTATGAACTCCTTCAGCCCATTATCATCTAACACCGCCTCCATCCTGTCCTTCCATGCAATATAGTTCGAGCTGCCCTCAAGAGCATACTCCAATCGCAATCCATTGAAAGACATTGCCACGTTGATACCAAGAAAACACTGCTGCAAATTCGAATTCCACCAACTCCAAACTCAATCGCCTCTAATCTAGAATTCGTGAGAACAAAGTATTTCTCGTACAGAGATTGACTGTATGGGCTTTTACCGGATATCTCACCTTCCAAAAGAAGGATGAATACAGAGGCTACCTAGCCCGATTACAGACTCTGCCTGAAGAAATAGAATGTAAAAACTTTCTGAATAATAGATCTGATGATCAATAGCTCCGATACCATGTAGAAATTTTGAATAATAAACACTTATTCACAGAGATTATCCTAATTATACACTATTGCAGAATACATGCACAATACATAATCTCCTCTACGTTGATAATCAATTTAGCAGCATTAAAAACAATGAAACATCAATCGCATGCACACATTAACACAGTATGTAACCCGAGGAAAGCTTACAGCTGAAAACCCCACACTATCTGTATATTAATGATTGAGAACATGTAACAATACATAGTACAATACTCCTCACAAGTACTCAGTACTATCTCCACCTGTTACACACAAAACTAGCTCAGATCCGAACAAGTCACAGGTTCAAATCTCCTCCGCTACTTTGCCTGCCTCTATTGCACAATACCTGGTGAAAATCACGTGAGAAAAGGCTATAATTCCTTGGTATTGGCCCACACTACGCAGTCCTCATTGGCATAACTCAATCCCATTGATTGTGCAAGATCTCATGCACAACTATAGTCACAACTGATAGCAATCTCAACCTCTAACACCTGTCTCCACTGAACTGTACATGCACTGACATGCAACTGAGTTAACTGATGTATTCTTTAGTTGCTTTATGAGTTAATAATTAGTGAATTAATTAATATTTAATTCACACAACTCATCACTAGTCTATTTGTAGTTAGACTAAATACAACTAGTTTAACCAAGTCAAACTGAACACAACTCCATCAACTCCACATCCAACTCCACCAAACTCAACTGCTTGAGTTCTAACTGAAGTCCTGCATGCAATAGCTCAACTGACCCACAAAGAAAAGTGTATTTCCTTCTGACAGCTGCATGCGCCACATCTGTAGCTCAAACTGGAGTGCTCCAAGAGGATAAGATAATGTTTATAGTCCAAATATTATTATGAGACAATAATATTCGATTGTTTTATTTTTAGCCCAACAGTCTAAAAAATAGACTCTGATCACTCCGCTGTGATCCAAAAATAGAAGTCCATCTATTTTTCCCAACATGACCAATCATCCATAAACAACATCCTGCAACTCATAGACCATGTTCCATATGTCTAAAAATAGACATAGTCTAAAAATAGACTTTGCGCCAAAAATAGCCTGCGGGCCCACTTAGTGAAGGCGAATTCTTTCCACTAAGCTCCATCATCTTGTTGCATTCTCAACAAGTTTGCTTTCATTCCGCATGAATATAGTTTTGACATTTTCCATTTATTAATTGAAGTCAAGTTTCACTGTATCTCTGTGTTTTGGTTTTAATTCTATATTTCATTATGTATTAGATCAGTCTTCTCTTTCTATGATTTTTTTTGCATGTCCCCAACAAGGTTGGGCTATAAAGACTTGGGACTGTAACTGCTTGAGCCCTTGTAAGACCATCCTTTGTCAACCCCAATGGCTTCCCATGGTGGAAGAAAAAAAAGACGAAGGAGTAGGAGATCTTATCAAACTATTGCTCGAAGAAGCCCTCTAGTGACAAAGGAATGACATATGGATAATTATTTCTAGATCCTTTGACGGATACCAATAGATGACACATCTTCATCTAGTGGTCACTTCGGGGATGTCGCCCCTTTTAAGGTACACGTTAATCTTTATATTTCTATATTTGAAGACCAGATAGATGCATATGTTCTAGAAAAATGATTATATTTAGTAGAAGGATATTTTTCGGTCCATAATTTTTCTGATAGAGAAAATATTACTTTTTCACTCCTTAAGGCCGCCCCCATGTCAAATACTGGTGGGAAACTCACTCTAAGAAAAGGGCCATGGAGGAATTCACACTATTTTTAGATGCACCCACTTGGAACTCTTTTAGGGATGTTGTTAAGGAATAATGCTACCTTGTTGGAAGCTACAAAGGCTAGTGCATGAGATGGACCACACTATGGTAGGAAAGGGACTAAGCAATGCCATAATTCATAAATATCGTTCATACCTTGCACACCAAGATGGGTATCAAGGACTCTGAGTGGCATCTGGTGCTCAAGTATCATGGTTGTCTGTACAAATACTGTTGAGAAATATAGGGGCAACTATATTAGGTGATTTCTCTTACTTTGATAACTACCTGTGCTGTATTTTAACTTAACTTGATTAACTTCTTCTTCCACTTTATTATTATTAGTGTTCTTATCATCAAATAGCTACCAAACTATGAAATACAATGAGACAAGAGGACACAAGATATAGGCTATAATCCAGGGCCAAAATCTCTCCTCTTGAGAGGAAAACTCACAAGAATTCTTCTCTTCTTATAGAAACTTCAAATGACGAACTCCAAGGCCTATGACCCTTGATAAAGACCCCTCCAAGACCAATTCAAACCTTTCTTTGATGAGCTTCTTTTACACAAAATCAACGCTAGTCAAACTTACTTCCCAACGGCTGCAACCTCTCCTTTTGACCACAATTTCAGACCTGCAATTTTACTACAACTTTGACCTCCCTCACTTGCAATTTTCGACCTTCTGCAATCACTGCAACTCCCAACAACGTCACACGTGTGAAAGATTCTAGGTGATTTTATTCTCCTTTTTCCTTTGCTCAAGGTGATTTTTTCTTAGATTTTTGGACTATCAACTTGATCTTTAACAAACAAAACTTGACTTCTTTTAGGGTGACTGCAATTCGGTTCCTATTTCTGAAAAGTTGATGCCCTAATTTCACACGTGTGAGGAGATGGTAGCCCAAAAATAGTCTTCTCAAACCTTCACTTCTTCTTCCTTTAGTCCTCCTTATTTTCGTTGGCTATTTTTCTTCTTCTCTTGTGCTTCAACAAACTTCTTGTGAGTTGTGTGAATGATCTCAAAGGTGGTTGACTTCCATCTTATATATAGGCTTCTAGGAAGCCTTAATAGGCTAACCTGTCATTTCTAGGAGGCCGACTTCACTGCTTGATAGGCTGACTTGTTGACTGCTTGTTGACAAGGTCTTGGAGGGTCTTTATGACACTTTTGACTATACAAAAAATTGCTTTGACTTGATACAATAAGCCCAAAAGGGTATTCCATACATGACAATGACTCAATTAACTTGTTGACTCAATGACAAGCCCTAGAAGCACTCAATGGGTGCTGACCCATAAATAAAATAACCTTGAGCATGAAACCCATGCTACAAAATAATAATGATAAAATTTCTTTTTCTATTTTCATCAAATACATAAAATCATGATTACATTAGACATTATGAAGACCGAACCTAGTTACACTTTTCAACAAATACATTAAGAGAGAAATGGAGTTCGTATACATCTCCTTGTTTGGCATATCATATCGATATGTTGTCAAAGTCGAGAAAAAATTGAAACAAAAGAAGTGAGGCTTTGGATATATGGATCCTTCATAGAAAAAGAAGGGAAAAGGAATCCCCAAACCACATAAAAAAGGATAGAGCCAAGGTGGACCACCCCAAGACAACCCATCAAACTCACAAACAAAGAATAGTTATGGGAAGACGAAGAAAGACATGGAAAAGTGGTGCAAGTTCCATAAGAGCCCCACTCATAACACAAATGAATGTAGCATAAAATAGTGACTAGTGGCCAAGCTAAAAGCTTCAAAGTCAGACATAGGTCCAACTTTCAACTAGACCTAGACAAGCGGAAACAAACCATTGATCGAAACCTAGTACCACTCTTGCCACCACGAAGGTCTAGCAAATTGAGCTTGAATATTCAGAGGAAGGTGAGAATCTATTTCACTCACAAATTTAGGTGAAGGGTGCTCCATTGCATTTCATTGTCGATAGAGGGAGTCAAAAGAACCTCATCTCAACAAAGGATGCCAAGTGGTTGGGCTTTCTGACAACACTACACCTGCAACCATACATCAGGTGGCTCCACCAAGGGCGATATCTTCACTTCAACCAAAATTATAACTTGCCCTAAAACATTGAGCCTTTCATGGATGAGGTATTGTGTGATGTTGTTCCCCTTGAAGTTTGTGATGTTTAGTTAGGCCAACCATACCTATGGAAGTATGATGTTATGTATGAGTCTATACCTCATGTTAATTTGGTAGCTCAGGGATAAATTCCCACCTTTGGAAAACCTTCCTCATTAAGAAAGACCCCTCCTAGCCCTTGGAAGAATTTAATTTGGTCAAGGATTTTTTTTGAAGTGAAACCCAAAAGTACACAAACGTACAAGTCGGTCTCGACAAGCTAATTCGACCACCTAAGAAGCATATAAATACATCATTTGTCACATCACTTTGGAGGATCACATCACACATATTCTATTAATCTATTTGTTTATAGAAGTTTGAAATTGCAGGTCTATCTTCATACGTGCAAAGGAGAGAGAAGATTTCTATCCGAATTCTACTTCTGTTTTAGACTTTGTCCAACATTGAATTTTTGGAGATTGGGCTTGGTTTGAGTCATTTTGACTTGGAAATTTGGATCTGTTTTGGAGGCTGAATTATTTAGCCAGGAGGAAAATTTTTTCTAGGCACTTATACCCACATTTACCACATGACTGCAACTAGGGTTTCAATAAGGTTGACTTTGACTTTGACCAAATTTGGAGGCATCTTTTGGGCATTGTTTTGACTTGACTTTGATCAACAAAGGAGGCCACAGTTTTTTACTATTAACCGAACTCTTTTGGAGGTTGTTTGACCATTGACTTGAGGTCTGGTTAGGGCATCTTTAACTGTTGTTGACTTTGACAAAAATTGCATATTTGACTTGTTGACTAGATTTGACTTTTGGGTTCATCTCTTGGATATTAGTTAGTGAATTATTGTATAGTCAAAGTTTTTGACCTTTGACTCATTATTGTTGAATTAGAACATTGTATCTCTCTACTGAACATTTGATGACAATCTAATAGAAGAAGAACTTTGAAACAGTTTTCCCCCTTGTGGGGGTTTTCCCTAGTCTTTGACCAAATCTTGTGTCTCTTGTCATTGTTCTTCACTGTATTATATTGCATTTGAATTACTATTCTATCTACAATATCTCATCGTTATTGGAAGATTGAATTTATTTAAAAAATATTGTTAATTGAAGAAAATAATTAGGCTAAGTGATTGTAATAGCATATAACAGTGGAAAATTAACACCTCATAGTGTTATTATTGCTTTGGCCAAACAACTATACAAGATACTAGAGGTAGCCCCACCTATTTCCATTTCTTTGATCTCTGTTAAGAAATGCAGTAAGGCCATATCCCAAACTGGGAATTTTTCCTTTTTCCTGATTTGCTCTCAAAGTAAGGAGAAGAGCATGGCCACATCCATGGCCTCCACACAGGGCTCCTTGACACAACAGAGGCAAGTGGATAACATCATGGAAGAGTACATAGACATATTCTCCTCACCCACTAGGGTACCTTTGCACTATTAGGTCAAGTATTCAATCAATCTGACCCTCAACGCACCTCTACCGAATGGGCCAATATATCATCGCTCTTTGTTGGAAAATGAGGAAACCAAGCAATAAATCCAAGCCGCTACAAAAAAGGAACATTTGACCAAGTTCCTCACCCCGTGGGAGCCCAATTGTACTTGTGCAGAACAAGGAGGAGACTTGGAGAATTTGCATTGATTATTAGAATTTGAAGAAAATTAGAGTTAGGAACAAATACTCAATTCCTTAGATTGATGACCTTCTTGACCAACTCAAGGGGGGAAATTACTTTATGAAGATTGATTTGAGGTCCTTCTCTCACCAAGCTCCAATATAACCAATTGATGTGTGGAAGACTACTTTCAAGCCCCAGGAGGGTCTTTTTGAATGGTTGGTCATGCCCTTTGGTTTCACGAATGCCCCAACAACTTTAATGAGATTGATGGATGACATCTTGTGGCCTTTCACCAACACTTTCGTTTTTGTATATCTGGATGTTATTATCATCTTTAGCTAGTGTTGGGAAAATCACTTGCAACATATTTGATTGGTCCTTCACACTCTGCACCAGCACAAGCGATGTGCTAACTTGGAAAAATGCTTCTTTGGCATGGACAAGGTCCAATATCTAGGATACATTATTGATGAACAATGTGTGCATGTGGATCTAGCTAAGATCCAAGTCATTCAGGATTGGCCTTCCTTGACGAATCTAATGGAGCTTTGCAACTTCTTGGGCCTTACCAATTTGTATTTAAGATTCATGTTGCGGTTCTCTTATATCGCTTGATCCTCAGGTCAAGTTACCAAGGGTGGAGCAAAAGCAGTTTTTTTTAGGTTCAAGTCACAACATTCGCTAAATTGAAACACCGCCTTTTCTCTGCACCAGTCCTCACCCTACCAGACTTGCAACAACCATTTGAGATTGAGACAGATGCTTCCGACTATGCAATTGGTGCAATCCTCATTCAACAAGGACATCTAGTGGTCTATCAGAGTGAGATACTCTGATATTGTACAAAGATACCCCACTTATGATAAGGAGATGTATTCCATCGTGTAGGCTTGCCAAAAATAGAAACACTATATTTTGTGGAAGGAGACGATCATCCACATGGATCATTGGTCTCTTCAATTTATGAAAACAAAAGAGAAGTTATAGAATGGTCGCCATCAGAAATGGTCCACATATATGCAACAATTCTATTTGAACATTATATATAAGAAGGATAACACCAATCACATCAAAAATTGTCTCAGTTAGCCCCTGGCTGTATCATTGACCATCATTCTCAACTCTTGTGGACACAATACCTCTAAAGGCCACAACTATATAATAGTGATTTAGAATTCGCTTCCACATACTAGATGTTGATGGCAGGGAAGCAAGTTCTAGACTTCCACCTCCAGGATGCACTGTTGTGCTACCTGGGACACCTTTGTGTTCCTTCAAGTGAGTGTACCAAGATTATATGGGAGGCTCATTATAGTTTGGTAACAGGGAACTTTGGCGTGGAGAATATAGTGGTAGTACTAAAAAAGTATTTTTATTCGCTGAAACTTCGGCAAGATGTTTGCAAGTATATCAAGTCTTGCACCGCTTGCACCATTGCCAAACCTACCATTAAGAAGAAAGGTCCGAACACCCTTCAAACTACTCCTAATTGGCCTTGGGAATCCATCTTGATGGACTATATGTCTCGCCCAAGGTTACTTGGGAGCGGGAGTAGGAGTTACATTTTCATAATCTCCTGGTTCAAGAGCGAATTTTTATAATATATATATATATATTATATATATATTTTATATTTTGATGCATATATGTCAACAAAAGCATGTAGAATGATGAATTAGATATAAAAAGCATAAAAACATAGATTGAACCATATAACATCAATCATCTATAAGTTATAATCTTCATCAACCACGTCCACAAGTTAGTAACATACAACATATTGAGTCTCATGATTCATCAATCTTAACGTTTCAAACTTTCAAAATTCAAAATATAACATTTATCATCATTGATCACCAAAGTTGTACTTGTAAGCTAAGTGTAATCATTACAACAAAGAATATCTAACATGAAATGAAATATTGTAAAATGATATGAAATGGAACAACTTTTAACTTTCATGAAGCATGATATTCATAATTAATTTCCAATGAGTTATAATTGCCAACTTCAAACTTCAAACTTAAATATTCATATATTGTTTACAAAAAATATCATAATAAATATGAAAGAGTCAACAATTATATAAACTACTAGAACTAGAAAAGACAAGTAAATCTATTATCTATTGCTAATGCTTGGGCCTCTTGCCACCACGAGAAATGTCTAATTTTTGAGTCTTGTTCGAAAATTAGGATCTTTGCCATTAATATCACCCTCTAAGCATTAACATAAGATAGAGAAAACATAGCATGTCAAGTCAAGATTTTGTTTGAGTGATGGGTACATTTTTAGCAGGGTCATGATAGAGGAGTTTGACAACCAATGTCACTAACATTAAGGTACATAGAGGGATTGGTGCTATTTATTAAATACAAGTTCCATACCCTAATACATGACAAAATCCAAAAAAAACATTGCAATCCCCCCAATCCTGAAATCCTGAAAAACTGATAAGTCTGCTGGATTTTGAATGAGATCTAAAATTCTACTTTCTCCATATGAAACCCAATGACATTCTCCTTAATTATCATTTTCATCCTTTTACTTTAAGAATTTAACATTACCATGAATCACATATCAATACAAGGGCCATAGGCTTGATCATTAGGTTGCCCCACTAAAAAATTATTTGTTTCTTTGAAAAAAAATTGCATGTGGAATGTTACTGCAAAACAAAAAATTGCAAAAAAGGCTAGGGAGAGAAAATTTCGCTCCCGAGGTTGCTCTTGAAGGGAGCACACTCCGAGTGCAGGTTTGAGGGGGCAAGACACTCCCCTGAAACCCTGGTCTAGCCTTCTTTCTACAAAGAATGGTAATGATTGCATGCTTGTGGTTGTTGATAGATTTTCTAAGATGGCCATCCCGACTGCCTGAAAAAAGAATATCACAATAGAAGCCACTACCAAGCTCTTCTTTAAATGCTTGTGAGTACATTTTGGGATTTTGCATACCATCACATTAGATTGGGATAACAGGTTCCTAAGTGCATTCTAGTCAAGCCTCTAGTCATTGTTGGACACCAAACTCACTAAATCTACCGCCTTCCACCCCCAGACTAATGACTAGATAGAGGTCATTAGTAGGATAATCGTGCACAATTTTTGCATGTACAATTCCAAGCATCCACACAAATGGGATGAGATTCTCCCCTATGTTTATCACAGCTACAACAAAGCTCTCCATAACTCAACTAGCTATAGCCCCTTCTAGGTGGGCCTGAGATTTCAACCATTGGGTCCCATTAATGTCGCATTGCCCTTTACAGGTACATAGGCAAAATTTGAAAATGTTTAATGTGAAGCTGATGAAGCTACCAAGTTTATTTAATGAATATAACACATCCACCAATAGGTCCATGAGATCTTATAGAAAGCAAATACAAAGTATAAACAACACCATGATCAACACCGGTGCCACACATGATTCAAGTGGGAGACACGATTTGGTTGCATTTGCAGAAGGAACATATTGCAGGGGCCCATCGAAAGCTTTGGCCACTTCACTCTAGACCTTACACCATCACTAAGGATGTGGGTGACAACAATTTTGAGTTAAGTATCCCCCCTTTCCTTGGCCTGCACCTAGTGTTCAATATGGACCGGCTTCGGCCATACTTTCCACCATTGTTAGATACATTAGAAATCACAAAGCAACTGACACTGATAAAGCTCAACCCGAATTGCATTGAACAAACCACAATCGAATAAATCGTGGACACATAGATTAAGATCACTCGACAACAAAGGGTCTAGCTATATCAGCCTTCACGTTGTCAAAGTAGGTCAGCTCCTGCACCAAGGCAAGTAACTCACTAGGGGCCAAGTTCAACAGAATTTCCCCAATCTCATGGAGGCACTCAAGGCAATTGAGATTGTTTATTCCTAAGAGGGGAGGATTGATCTAGGTGGATATTGGTGGCCACCGACCTATTCCACTAGCTCACAACACAATTTTCCTATTTTCGCAGTATTCTATTTTTTGTAGTTTTTAGGTCTTCAATTTCTGGAGCCATTTTGAGGACCTAAATGGGGTCTTTTTGGGGAAATAGACTGACGAAAATTGTAGTAGGAAATTTCACTCCTCAGATAGACCTTTCTAACGGCTATCGTGTTCGCCAAACAGAGGTCGTATTTCAAAGTTATGACCCTGGGAAGTTGTTGCTACAACTTACCCCATTAGGGCCCACAAGCCTTTGGCGCTTCATCTCCTAGGGTTAGGTTTTAGGATATTTAGGATTTCTCTTCATGAGAAAAAGGCCTCAAAGCCTCATTGTAGACTATGTGTGAATTCGCTTATGTTACTTAATGCAATGGATCAAAAAGATTGTGAATAACATAAACAATTAAACCATTTAAAGACACATTCAAACACATCAACACAACATAATTTAATAAAGGAGTTCACCATACTTCCTGGCTACGTCTCCTGGTCCTTTCGCTTCCAGTGTTGACCTCTTTATTTTGTCTTCAAAAATGATGTTACAGGCATGAGCTCAAAAATAGAGTCTCAGATGAGAAAATGAACCTCACCACTACGTTTAGCTCGAAATTTCGAGTCAAACGAGTATAAACTTGACCATATTTGGCCACTGTGACCTCCAAACCCCCTGGAAAGTCAAAAACCACCTTTGCCTGAGGAAAAACCACTTATTAGCGGCATAAAACCACTTCTGTGCTGTCAAAACCACCTTTTCCTGTCAAATCCGCCTTTGGGAATCTGCGCACTCCTCAGGGACTGAACCAACATTTGGTTTAATTAAAAAGTGGTTCGACTCTATTATCATGTCCGATCACTTGATATGTTGGTTAGTGGAATAGTGTGAAGACATTGGTATTTGTAATGGGAAGGTTGGCGGGTCGAAACCCTCGCCCGACACTTCCGCATTTTACATCGCATATATAATATATATCATATATATGATATTGATATGGTATTAAAGTTTGGATATGGTTAATATATCACACGGTTTCGTTGCTTTGTTGTATGGTTTGGCTGGCTTATACGTGGTGTATGGTTACTACCACCCATGAATGTGGGATATATGCGATAACATTAATTCAAAGATCTGACGGTCGTGGGGTTGACCCCGACCATCCGGCCTTTTTCCGGCGAACCAATCCGTAAACAATAAATACAATATCGCTCATTCCGTTAATAAGATCCAAACTGTAGCCCGATCGGTGCATGCAATTCGGCAAAGTCATTGTTGTTTTGGGAGGTCAAGGGTTTGATCCTCCCTGACCCCCAAATTTTGGGATTTGCATAACAATATTGGACAAATCCAGGCTGCCACATGTCAGCACCGAATTGGTCCATATGCACCAATCATAAACTGCCATGTCACCCTCTTTGCTGACATCATCACAAGCATGTGGCGCATTCATGGAATGACACGTGTCCTGCTGATGTTAGCGTTGACCATTGACCAATTTGACTTTGACTTTATAACCTCTTTTGCCCTAGTTTACCTGAAATTTTGATTGGCCTTAACTTCTTCATCCGAACTTAGATTGTCACGCCATTTGCGCCATTGGAATCGTCTCGTCGAGAAACCTGCAATGAAATATTAAAAGTGGTTTGGGACGGCTTGTTAAACAAGTCCGTCGTTTGGCGTAATTGTCATCCATATGTGGTGAAGGCTTTGGTCTGGAGGAAAAACTGGATCCATTTTGGATCATTGTAACACAATTGAGGAAGGTACATCGCTATCATATCTCTTCTCAGAGATAAGCTACCTCCGTTCAAGGTAGTTTGCTTTCATTCTGTGTGTATATAGTTTTAACATTTTCCATTTATTAATTGAAATCAAGTTTCATTGTATTTTTGCGTTGTTGATTTGCGGTAGCATCGAATGTTCTCTAGCCACAAAAATTGGTGGAGAGGCTAAGGCACATGAGATATCCAATACCCAGAAAGGGTTTGCACAGATTCTAAACATTTTGGGAGATATTAAAATAATTAATATTTGTAATGGAGTCTCTAAGTCTAAATTTAGGGAAAATAAAATATTAATGTGAATTAATATAAAACTGTGTTAGAATGGTCCAAAAGTCATGGATCAAGCCAGATCTAATCTTAGCCGTTGATTAGGGACTTAACCTTGGCCATTGATTTGTCAACGAGAAAAGTATAAGAGGAGGCTTGAGGTCACTTGGAGAACACACCGAGTTGATCAAGGTTTCGACTTTCTGGGGTTGGGTTTGCTGAG
This sequence comes from Pinus tabuliformis, assembly GCA_031772625.1. Classification (NCBI taxonomy): domain Eukaryota; kingdom Viridiplantae; phylum Streptophyta; class Pinopsida; order Pinales; family Pinaceae; genus Pinus; species Pinus tabuliformis. Next base: position 583,189,883 of record CM062808.1, on the reverse strand, counting down.
GAAGGCAAGAGAGTGATCAGAGTTGCATGTGAGGGGTAGTGAATACAGAAGCAGAGAGATAGAGATAGCACCAGGAGGATCAGCGCAATAGTCGAGAGTGAGGGATGCAGAACCAGCTAGGGGTTCACGCAAAGCCAGCCAGGGCTCATGCAGAGGCAACCAAGAGCTGCGCAGTGCCTAAGAGGGCCAACGTGGGTAATGCAGAGGGCCAGAGCGCGGACACAGTGCCTCCAGAGACTGACACAGGCTAAGCCAGAGTGATGCTGGGAAAACGTTGGGCCAGAAAGGGCTGACGCTGTCCCTAGAGGCCGACGTTGGGATTTCGTGGGGCAGATTGGAGCTGTGAAGCTCTTGGAGTGATTATCCAGGGTTTTCAGCTGGAACATATGTCTTCGACTGAGAGGTACTACTGCTGAGATTATTCTTTGTTGGGTGAGTCGGTTTTGGGCACCCAGATTGTATTCAGAAATTGCATAATAATAAAACCCTTAGATAGATGCACCAATTTTCTCGCATTGGGTTTTTCTGGGGACATTGGTCCAAAACCAACAGTGTCACTTGTGTGCTTGTTTTGTTTCCTTCAGTTGACGATCTGTAATGTGTTGAGCATGTACTTGTATTTATTTCCAGTATTTACATGGTAAATAACTTGTTAATTAATAGAACAAGTAGGTAGGAATAAATCAGTAAAGTACATGAAGAGTTTCTAATAGTTAGACTTAGAAACTTCAACATGGTATCAGAGCGTGGTTGCAGATCACATGAGCACTGAGGACATTAGCCGAGCAGAGCAACAACAACAGAATACAACTGTCCTGAGTGACAGACGTTGTTCCTAACATAGTAGCAACAATGAAGGGCATTAAGATTGAGCCAGGAAGAGGCCAGCGCAGAGACTGAGGAGGGCAGAAAAGGCTCATGTAGAGCCACGCAGAGACCAGGAGGGTTGACATAGTTGGCTAGGGGAGAATTTCAGCTAGTGCTTGATTGCACAGAACCTAGGAGCTCTAACCTTCAGTTTGCTGGGGTTTAGGAGGCTGTGGGTAAGTTGCAGAGAGGAGCTAATGGGGTACTGTAGTCAGAACAATACATAACAGGGCAAGGCCAAGGAGGAGGGAGTTGCTACCGAGGATTTATAGACAAGAAATACAGATCAGTGGTGCAGCTGCACTAAGGATCGGAGTGGGGGCATCTCGACATTGGCAGAAGGATTTCCAGGAGGGAAATCGAGGCTCAGAGGGAGTCGCACCAAGAAATTCCAGGAGGGAAGTAGAGAAGCAGCGAGATGGCAGTGAACAGGGTAAGAGACTAGGACAGACTAGACAAAGACTCAAACTTCATAGTCTGGAAGGTCAGAATCCTATCCGTTCTAGACAGGAATCATGTCAAGCACTTTGCCTTGAGGACGATAGCTATCCCAGTTGACCCAGCTGATAACAACAAGTACGAGGAGGAAATGGTGAGGGCTAAGAGAATCATTCTTGACTAGGTTAAAGACCATGTAGTACCACATATTGCCGAAAAGGACATGGCAAATGAGATGTGGGAGGCCCTAAAGAAATTGTACCAGCATACTTCTATGCAAACAAGGATGTTACTATAAAATCAACTATGGTCATACTAGATGCAGAAGGGAGAATAGATCGACATCTTCTTCGGTCGATTGAAGGAGATCGGGGATCAGTTGACTTCCATAGGGGCACATCGGATCAAGAATTGATGGCGAGAACAACCTTGAACAGAGTCTGAGAAGTCTGGGAGGTGTTTGTCCAGAGTATACTGGGCAGGGAAACCCTTCCAGATTGGGAGGAAATGTGGGCGGCTCTTCGCCAAGAAGAGATCAGAAGGTTGAGCAAGGCGGAAAGCAACGACAAGGGGATTAGAATCAAGAAGGAGGAGGAGGTGGATGTTGCCCTAGCATCTGAGGGAAAGCAGGAGAAATATAAGAAGAAGGACCTGTCCAAGGTCAAATGCTTCCACTGTGGGGAGCTGGGTCATTATGCGACCCAGTGTCCAAGGAAGAAGAGCAAGGGAGAAGCCTCCGAGACCAAGGCTATGCCAGTAAGGGCAGAGAAGGAAGTGGAGACAGATGATGACTATGCCATGAGTGCACAAACACCACTTGAGCGGAAGTGGGGAGACATCAAGCTGTAGTCAGACATACTACAGACAATGAGGAGCAATATCCTCGAGGTATCGAGCTTCTTGGGTTAGACCTTGCTACGGGAGCCCCGAAGAGGAGTAGTAGTAGTAGCGAATGTTAGTAGAGACGGATGCAGATTTAGCGATAGAGAGAGCTACAATGCAAGATTCCCAGGACAACGTGAGGAAGCAGTGCGAGAAGCATGGGAGTGTTGCACCAGTGCAAGTTGGCATAAAGAGGTGTGCAACAGTGCGAGATGCATGGAGTTGTTGTAACAACGCAGAGGTCAGAGAGGGAGCACTTATCAGCGATAGAGGGAGTTTCAGCATCAAGGGTGTCTCTAGCCTGACAGAGATGTCAGAGTTGGGAGATTAGTTACTTACTTCTCAGTAACTCGATTGCAGTGCAGTAGTCAGTAGTGACAATGCTATGGGAAGCACAATGTAGCATGATGAGAGGGGATGCAGTGCAGATGTAGCAGTGGCAATGGTAGGGCCATAAGCAGCAGCACAGATGCAGAGGGAGTTGCAGTATCGATGCAGCAGTGGAAATGACAGGGCCATGGGTAGCACTATAAGATGCAACACTGTAGATGATGGGCAGCATGCCTAGCATCAGCACAGAGACCGATGCCGGATGATCAAGGTGATACTCAGTGAGGAGTATTGCTAGAGCATAATCCTCGCTAAGAGTGAGTATTGATTTGGGGTAGCATCAGATGTGTTCTAGCCACGGATATTGGTGGAGAGGCTAAGGCACATGAGATATCCAATATCCAGAAAGGGTTTGGGCAGATTCTAAATAGTTTGGGAGATATTAAAATAATTTATATTTTTAATGGAATCCCTAAGTCTAAACTTAGGGAAAATAAAATATTAATGTGAATTAATATAAAACTGTGTTAGAATGGTCCAAAAGTCATGGATCAAGCCAGATCTAATCTTAGCCATTAATTAGGGACTTAATCTTGACCGTTGATTTTTCAACGAGAAAATTATAAGAGGAGGCTTGAGGGTCACTTGGAGAACACACCAAGTTGATCAATATTTCGACTCTCTGGGGTTGGGTTTGCTGAGGAAGTCGAGAGAGTGATCAGAGTTTCCGCTGAGGGGCAGTGAATACAAAAGCAGAGAGACAAAGATACAACCAGGAGGATCAGTGCAGTAGCCGAGAGTGAGGGATGCAAAACCAGCTAGGGGTTCACGCAGCGCTAGCCAGGGCTCACGTAGAGGCAACCAGGAGCTGTGCAGTGCCTCAGAGGGCCAACATGGGTAACACAGAGGGCCAGAGGGTTGACATAGGCCAAGCCAAAGTGACGCTGGGCAAACACTGGGCCAGAAAGGGCTGACGCTGTTGCTAGAGGCTGAAGCTGGGGTTTGGCAGGGCAGATTGGAGATGTGAAGCTGCCGGAGTGATTATTCGAGGTTTTCAGCCGGAACATCTGTCTCCAACTAAGAGGTACTACTGCTGAGATTATTCTCTATTAAGTGAGCCGATTTTGGGCACCTAGATTGTATTCAAAAACTGCATAATAATAAAACCCTCAGATAACTGCACCGATTTTCCCACATTGGGTTTTTTCGAGGACATTGGTCCAAAAACAACGGTGTCACTTGTGTGCTTGTTTTGTTTCCTTCAGTTGATGATTTGTAATGTGTTGAGCATGTACTTGTATTTATTTCCAGTATTTACATGGTAAGTAACTTGTTAATTAATAGAACAAGTAGGCAGGAATAAATCAACAAAGTACATGAATGGTTTCTAACAGTTAGACTTAGAAACTTCAACATGTGTTTTGGTTTTAACTCTGTATTTCATTTCATTCCCTTCATAAATTTGGATTACATCATGACTCAACCACATTATGCATCTCATCTTTCATTGAATTCATCCACGATCTTGGTGTTATTCATGGAAATGTTATGATGAGGTTGTTTTTAAGTAGTTTTAAAGGGAATGCAAGAAATTGGTTTAAAAGGCTCAATACAAAGGAGATATGATATTTTGCAGGTTTTATTGAGACACATTGAAAAATATGATATCCTCTATATGAAAAGGTTGATGATCTAGTTGAAATTTGCAAAGACAAAGGATCATGATTCAACAACTAATATTTGGTATGAAAAAAACTGCTTGGATGTTCACTTAGCCAAGATTACACAAAATGTATGAGAGGTGACAAAATTATGGTTTTGGGAAGTTCTTGTTAAAAAACACATTATGTTAAAGAGATGCACTCTTATGAAAACAAGCGTGTTAAGGTTATTAAAGATCCTATTACATCCTTATGCGAATACCCTATCAATGAATAAGGTCCTCAAGTGCATGAAGAGTCTTTTCATCTTTCTATTTAAGATCAAGCACTTGAAGAAAACATTATTGATGATAGCATTCAAGCACTCATGGTACCCCTACGAAGATATGGGTTTGGTCAGGTATAGCCTTTCACAAAATTCTAAATTGGATTTATTTATGGGTGATTTTGAGAGAGATGATTTAGAAGACAAACCGTTGAATGATGATAAGATGGCAAATGTACTAACCACTCGATTTGATGAGGATAAAGGCAGCTCAGGGCAAGTTATGGACACTACTTTTTAGATCTTTGATCATAGTGGGGACATGGATTGTTTGAAATATTATGGGAACCCTATCTATGATATTTATATTGATGTATTTAACGAGGAAATTACAAATTTTGAGGTTTTTGGACCACTCAACATAGCCGAGGTAAATGTCAAAAGTTTGCATGATGATTTTTAGCCCTATGTTCCTATCGATGGTGCAGATTTTAGGCGTCATGTAGAGCTTGTGCATGCAATTTCAGCCATGTACTCTCTCTTCTAGAGCATATTTGGGGCAGCATTCTTGTGATAATTTCTAGCCGTATTCTTCATTGTTTGTCTCGGTTTCTAAAGAAGATTTATGATGATAATACTTCAAAAAATTTCCAGACACTTCAATTTTTTATGCTTCTATTTGTGAAAAAACAGCTTAGATGCATGAAATTACCGCTGGAAATTGCATGGAACAACCCTAGGATAAGAGGAGATTTTTTCAGCCATTTTCATCTTCAAAGTTTTATGAGTTTGCTTGTAATTTTTCAGCTGGAGTTCATGACTTGGGGGCTGAAAACTGTATGGTACGACAAGGTTTTAATTGCAGAAATTTCCAGTTACCTATTTTTGCTGGTTATCTCGTCTTTGAAATATAATTTCAGGTGGAAAGTGCATTTTTTATGCTGAAAAGTGTATGGGGTAATAAACATTCCGTAATGATTTATCTTTTCAAAAATTCACTTTTGATGCTAACAATTGTATTGAGCAATAAACATTCCGTAATGAGTTATATTGCAAAGAATTCCAGCATTAAAAATAGGGTTTCAAGCCCTAGATTTTGGTCTCCTTGTTTGCTATGGCTGGAATATTTTTCATATCCCATATACATCTTATTTGGGAGGATAGCCATGACACCTAAGCCTTTGTTGCTTGAGGGAAGTGATGATGTTTACATTAATCCTTGAATAGAGGAATCTGTTGATGGTGCGTGCTCTTCTTAGCATGATGTTTGTGTTCTTCGCCATCTTCGTGAACACATTTCATATTTTAGCCCTCACTAAGCTGAATGTGCAAAATGGCTTTTCTAGAGAACCAAACAGATGTTGATCGGCCTTTAATCTATGTTATCAGAAACGAGAAACGAGAATGGTAGGAGAAACTGAGTTGTGAGGTTTCACATATAAGAAAGAAAGAGAAAAAAATGAGAATAAGAATTTGAAATATAAATATTTAAATGTATAGTTCAATTCTCTCCAATATTGTTAATTTTCTCAAGAGTTTTATCCTTGAGATTAACAACAGAAGGAACATATCCAAGCAATTCACAGAGATTGGTTCAAATAACTTTTTTATGAGCACCTTTGGCCTCTGCAAAATCCATGTTGCATCCAAGTTCCCAAATCCATATCCTACCTCATGCATAAGCCTTACTTGCTTAATCCAAATGCATACACACAAACAAATTATTTTAAACAGTTTAGATACCCAACACAAAAGGAAGAATTCCAGAGAAAAAATGGAAAAAGAACCATGGTAATCACAACTCTTAATGTACTTAAAAGCTACTTTGACAATCAATACCTTTCACTCTAATACCTAGTGTAACCCATTATGATTCTATAAATTTCACCCATCTCATCTTTAATTAAACTTAAAAGTGATTAATAAAAAAATGCAAAGTCTCATTTAGTTAGCGTAGCCTTTCCCAGGTCCGAGTTCTACACACTCAAAGAAAAGGCAGTGCAGGGTTTAAAGTTATACACACTCAAAGAAAAGGCAGTGCAGGGTTTAAAGTTATGAGTGTCCACACAAATTTAAGCACAAAACTAAAGCAATTTCAAAGGTTGTATTTAAGCACAAAACTAAAGCAATTTCAAAGGTTGTGTTTAAGCACAAAACTAAAGCAATTTCAAAGGTTGTACCTGAGAAACGATGGCGCTGAATCTAATCGTGGGGGCGTGGAGCTAACTGATGGCACTGAATCTAATCGGCTGGGGGCGTGGAACTAATTGATGCTCGGATCTGATCTGTGCATTGGATACCTCTGCTGAATGATATCGATAAATCTGCTCTAGTCTGCAGCTTAATTCCTCCTCAAACCTTGCCTTACCACTAATTTACATGCACAACTGCAAAAGGCAACTAATTTGCATGCAGTTCGAAAAGTTGACTACTGTTGGAACGGGAGTTAACCTGAGTGGGGAAAGGATATCATTAAATGGAGGAGAAACGGAGGTGAAAACGGATGAACGTTTCTGGCGAAACGAGTTTCTGGCCACTTAAAACGAGAACCGGCATATAAGACGACGTTTCCAGTGCCGTCTCGTTTCTAGAGCGGTTTTTCCAAAGAACGCTGACCATCGTCGCGTTTCTGGTAACATAGATACGTGCTAGTCATAAGCCGATCCTATCCGAGTTTGTATTTATATACTCAGGTTGGTCCCTTTGAAACTCGATTGATGTATGCAAATAATGTGGGGAGCAATCCAAGGGCTGCGCTATATTCAGAAATTCTTAACCCAAATAACCTGTAATCTTGCTGTTATAAACCCTTAAACACTGCCCAATCTGCCAAGTGTTTGAAGTTTTGAAACAAGTCTGCAATTATGGGATTTGCCCTATATTCATGTTCATTTGGATGTTTTAAGGACGGACTGTTTTGGAAACTAAGTGCTGCAAATCTCTCCTTGTCAGCGTTCTGCATCTCATATATTTGTATAGCTTCAAACTGCTTTTTGCTTTGGCCTATATTACTTTTTAGTATAGGAAATCTGAGCACAAAACTAATTTTGAGTTAGTATAAGGGCTGCCACAGCAATACATTCAGTCTGATAAATCATGTCTTCTTGCTGGGAAAACATAATGATAATAATATCTTTGGACAAGTGAAAACGTGTCATGTTGAGGTACGCAGTGTGTGAACATTCTCCCAAAATCTTCTTGAAAATGAGCCTCAGACGCTATGCCATTAATCTGTCTCGACTGTTGCAATAATATGTGACAAATATATATGTGCTGTTCCAAGGTTCTGAAAAGTGTACCTGTAAATGGATGAAATATGATGAAGGTCGATTGGAAAAAAAAAAAAGGGCCACAGGTTGCAGTTTTCCGGATTATCATGACAGAACTGCAAATCTTAGTTTTCCCGATTATCATTATAACAGAACTGCAAATCTTTTGGAGATGCCCTCTAATTCACAATTATCAAGTGTTCAGTCATAAATCAATGAACAAGCTCCTCCAAAATCTCATATAGATTCATCAAAATAAGCCAAAACTCAAAAGTGTTTTCTCATGAAGTGCTAGAGGTAGCCCCACTAACCATAAAACCCTTCAAAAGTATTTATTCACATTGTTTTCTAAAGTTTGTAAGGTGGATGTTTGGCTTTATATATGCAAGAGGCTTTTAAGTTCCGAGGACATATTCTTCAATATCCCATTAGACCAGACCCCACACAAAGGATCACAACATTTTTCAAAGTACTACCTTCAGAGAAGGTACCAAGAGACCGATTGATACCAATACATATCTAGACTCTAGACCAGTGAGGATTTGTGGGACCTCACCCTGCCACATGAGATTTCAGCAACAGATCAGTCTCAGATCCGTTCCTGGGAGATGGACACCTCAGTGATGCATGAACCCCCCATGCGACAATTTAGTGGAGAGTCCACACTTTCCGCGGGCTCTTCATCGGGCCAGCTGACTTTGTTGAGTTTCTTTAGTATTCTTCATTTAGCCTTGGATGTTAGGAGAGATGGGTTTGATCTTGACTTATTAGCTCTTGGATATTCTCCCCTAAGACCAAGGGTTGATTTACTTCATGCATTTTATCTTTTTTTAGAAGACCGTTTTATTCTCTAGCTTTGTATGGACATAATTGTACTCAACAGTTCCTTTGACCTACTTTATGTCATTAGTTAGATATAAATATAATTATCTTATATTATCACCAAAAAATTTTGTATAGACATAATTAAACTCAACAGTAGGTATAGACATAATTAAACTCAACAGTTCCTTTGAACTACTTTATTTGACCTACTTTATTTCATTAGTTAGATATAACTATAATTATCCTATATTATCACCAAATAGTTTCGTTCATATTCCTATTAAATCCTCTGGAAAGTCTTTAGCGTTCTCCATTCACAACAATCGTATAGTTTTCAGCGTTACAAATCATTTTTTTAACGGGGGTCTTGTTGTGGAGGCAAAGCAAATTTCAGTCCATGTTCCGAACCTTTTATAAATGGAGAGTCTCTGGTTACTTTGGACAAATGGATAACCATTTTTACAGTTGCTCATTCTCCATTGCTCTAAAAGGAGTTAGGGTTTTCTTTCCTTATTGAATACTGTCTATCGATAAATTTAACCATAAGGGGTGGTGGCGCAGTTGGTTAGCGCGTAGGTCTCATAGCTAATTTGAGAAATCCTGAGGTCGAGAGTTCGAGCCTCTCTCACCCCACCTTTTAAATTTCTCATAAAGCCTGAGGTCGAGAGTTCGTTCATTCGGAGGGAGACTGGAGTTGCTCATCAGTCCTGAGGTCAAGAATTCATTCCGTCGGAGGGAGATTATAGTTGGTAAGTGTTCCCAACAATCCGGAGGTTGAGAGGTCAAGAATTCATTCCGTCGGAGGGAGATTAGAGTTGGTAAGTGTTCCCAACAATCCGGAGGATGAGAGTTTCCCCAAAATTCCGTCGGGGGGAGTTTGGGGTGCAAGACTATGGCTGCTGGGATTCGAGCCCAGGTCTACACTACAGCCACAAGGTAACACGCATTCTGGGATTCGAGCCCAGGTCTCCACTACAGCCACAAGGTAATAAGCATTCTGGGATTCATCAATCCTGAGGACGAGAGTTCATTCATTCGGAGGAAGATTGGAGTTGCTCATCAGTCCTGAGGTCGAGAATTCATTCCTTCGGAGGGAGATTGAGTTGGAAGTCTTCCCAACAATCCGGAGGTTGAGAGTTCCCCAAAATTCCTTCTGGGGGAGTTTGGGGTGTAAGACTGTGGCTGCTGGGATTCGAGCACAAGACTGATTTTCTGCGTTAGTGCAAGGGCTGCCACAGCAACTCATTCAGTCTGATAAATCATGTCTGCATACTGGGAGAACATTATCATAATAACATCTTTCGACACGTCTGATAAATCATGTCTGCATACTGGGAGAACATTGTCATAATAACATCTTTGGACACGTGAAAACGTGTCATGTTGAGGTAGGCAGTCTTCAGATGTCTGAACATTCTTCCAAAATTTGCTATCAGGATCTGAAAATGAGCCTCAAACCCTATGCCATTAATTTGCCACTACTGCTGGAATTATATGCAACAAATATATATGTGCTGTTCCAAGGTTCTGAAAGTGTTAACTATAAATGGATGAAATATGATGAAGGTCGACTAAAAAGAAAGGCCACAGCTTGCAGTTTTGCGAAGTGTCATTATCAGACCACGCAAATCTTTTGCAAATGCCTTCAGATTCACAATTATCAAGTGCTCAGTCATAAGTCATAAATCAATGAACAAGTTCAAAAAGGCACATGGTGTTTCATCAAAATAAGCAAGCAAAAACTCAAAAGTGGTTCCTCATGAAAGTGCCAGAGGTAACTCAGAACCATAAAACCCTACGGTGCTCAAAGTATGACAAGGGATGAGCGTTGCACCAAATTAATTGTCAATCACCTTATAAATCATTATAAGAACATGATAGATGGGCACTCTATGACAGAACCAAAATTATCGTGCAAGGAGCAATACCGTGAAGCAAGTAACTAACACCAAGAAAACCAATATATGAGCCATTAATTAATATCTCGTTATAGCATTGAGGAGGATGTCATCACTTATCCATCTAATGTGAAGAGAAATGAGTTGTCTTTAGTGCGATTTTTTGGAAGTTTTTATGGTGGATTTTTCCGGTCCAAGTTCTCTAAAATCCGGCAGGAATTCATTGAAATCACAAGCTTGATGGGTAACCATTGTACAATAGAAGTGCCCTAGGGATTTTTTAGGGTGCTGAATCCATATATACAGTAAAAAAACTAGTTGAAATAACACAAATCAAGATTTCACCTCACAATTATCGGACGGATTCCAGCACCAGAAACTCCAAAAAGTTGCACTAAAGACAACTCTGAGGAGAAATACTCTAGATGCTACCCCAAGTCTATGATAATTCTTTCACATGTGTACTTTGCATAGAGAGGAAGCTAATGCTTGATAAATGCCTTGAAAAAATATCTGAAGGTGATGATATCTTGTTTCTTCAAATCAACAATGTGATGTATAAGATGACTTAAACCATGTTTGATTTTTTTTTTTCATGAAATCCCTCTTGGTCAATCGCTCCATTGGTGTTTAGCTCCCACATTATTTTATAGATATTTGTTTCTAAGAACAAGTGGCATGACGGTGGGTAGGAGGTGACAACAATATGAGGAGGATGTATGTTGACATTGTAAAGTGTAGTTTTATGTGTGGGATTGGAGTGGAGTGGGGGTCATTGTTTGTAGGGACGCACTAGTAGCAGGGGAAATGAGTATCCTAGGAGGCTTTGAAAAAGTGTTGTCCCCTTCATGATATATTTCTTTATGGTCAAGGGGACAACATGATCTTTGTAAGTAGGGTATGAGTTGGGCTCATGTAGAAGACAAATGGATATACTTGTGGGAGTGGGGGTTTACCCTACTCATTATAACAATGATTCATAAGGCATTATTTAGAATTGGGAGATGAGGAGGGAAATTAGGTGACATGGGGATAAGAACTAAGGGATGCATCCCAAATAGTTGAGAGAGCATATCATATTTGGAACAGGTCAATTCAAGAGATGAAAATTGTTGAAGGGGGTGAAGGAGTTAGTCATTTGGATCCCCATCATTGAATGATATTGTGGTTCAAGGGTAGTGGGGGGGTTGGCTTGGAGGTGGCAGAAGAGGCATAATCTACTAAAGGATCAGGGTAATCCAAAACTAGAGAATAAACAAAATTAGGTCTTTATTGGCGAGGACATTATCAACAACGCTTGCTTGTTGTGATTGGAGGCTATTTAGAGTAACTCATAGGACTTGTGAAGGTGCAAAAGCATCTATTGTATGATGAAATAGGTCCCAAGACATTGTTCGAAATTTGTTAAATCATGCTCAAACTTGTTGTGAAGGTAAATAATTTGGTCCATAGTATTGGGTTTGGACAACCCTAAAGAGAGTGGGAAAATCATTGCTGTAAGAACGTCAAATTCCCATTTACATTCCTTTTGTGTCATAACCGATCTTTGGACATTTTAAGTTCTACCACTTGGGAATGCATGAGATTAGCATTTAGAAAGATCTTGTGGGGAATTGAGAAGAGTTTCCTCTTAGCCTTAAGAGCCTTTGACCCCCTAAGGTTTGTGCCATACCATGCATTGTCAAGGCTAAAATGGGTAAAATGAGGTTGTCTAGAGAGAATAAATCCTTGCTTACATAGTGTCCACTTGAGACAAGTGTAGGGTTGTCCTTGCATCTTGAAGTTCATTTCTTATGCTTGTCCCATATGCCCCCTGATGAGTTTTTCCTATACCAATTCCTTAACCTCAACGGGAGTATGTGGGGCTGGCTTGGGGGAAGGGGGTTATCCTTTCCTTGAACCAATATTGGAGGGTTTCCTATTGAGATATTGCTTCTTGCTTGAAAATAACTCAGTGGAAAAGAATTTATCATGCTTGTACTTGAGATCCAAGTTTCCATGTGTAGGGAATCCCTTGGTGGCTGAACGTTTTCTTGCATGTTGGCACATTCATAAAATGTTTGAAAATTTATTTTTGGATTACATATAAAAGATTTAGTTGGTGAGGGATTGAATTTCCACCTATAATTTATATTTTATTAATTCCATACTTGCATTAAAATTCAAGTCTGTTGGAGGGTTAGAAGAGACTTGATGGGAGCCCCTTTAAAGACATGTCATAGTGGAAAGAGCTTTTGCTAGAGCTATTGGTTGAGGAATCTCTACAAGTTGAGGAACCATAGGCGTAAGGGTTACAAAATTGAGGAAAAGGACTTTGACATGTGAAGAGAGGGTGGAGGAGAAGGGAATGGGGAAGATGAAGAAAGGGGTATGGGTAGGTGAAGGGAGGGTAGAATGGAAAGAAATGGGATGAGAATGGGAGGTTAGGTGATCAAAAGGTGGACGGTGAGGCTAGGGGCAATGAATTGGTTGATGGACATAGTGGTGTTAGTAGCTTGTGGAGGAAAGGGAAACAACAACACTAGTTTTCAAGAAACACTTAGTGTGGGAGACTTAGCAAGTGTGGGATGGTACAAATTGGGATGATGGGCTTTAGGGTCATATGCTAAAACGATTATTTGATCTACCCTCTTATAAATATATATTCTCACGAGGTTTTAAGGATGACATGTACCTATATTTCCTTGTTGATGCTAACCTGTTTTGGGATAGCATGCGTGTTGGCTTAGTGGGTCCTGACCTAGGTTCAAAGTTAGTTGCGCCAAACCAATCCCTACACTACTGGCCCTTTCGGCATCAATCCGCAGAGCGTACACTGAAGTCTCACCCGAAGCGGTATGGGGGGTTGCTGGAACCAAGTTTCCACATCTAGAGATCAATGTGATGTCGATTTATGCCCTAAATCTGCCTTCGCACAGATCAATAAGCCCTTATGACTGATTGATATAACTTCCTTTAACCAACCTCTAGACCTCCGTGAAGCTCTACGACTGTATTTCGCGGACCTTGAATAAGTGAGTCAACTACTTACGCGCATCAAATATTACTCTTAACCCAGTAATTACTCAGATCGGCTTAAGTGTTTGATAACTTCAACATACAACAAGATAATCTTCGTGTAACCAGTTAACACCAATTGCGTACATATAACAGTATAAATCATGTAAAGTCGGGCATCAATACATCATTATTTCATAACCCATCATAACATAAAGCACATTCATATAAATAGAGGTAAAGGGATAAACACGGGTATTTCTCCGATAATCTTCTTTATTAATATTCAATTTAGCTTACAAACTCAAGACTTCCTTGTGCACTCAGCTGCAGGGGTCCGTGCACTCAGCTGCAGACTCTACTCTAGGCCTCTGCGCACACAACTATAGAGCCTTTCTTCCTACTCTTCTTTGCTAACTCTTTAGACTTCTCCCATAGACCAAACTTCATTACTTGCCTTAGACATCCTAAGACACACCTATTTATACAATCCCATGGTCCGCGGACCATGGGTAGGTCCTCAAAAATCCGACTTAACTTACATAAAGAAGGGTAAAACCCTTTATGACTCTTTAATTATATACACACTCCACGACCACAACTTGTGGAGACTTTACATTTTATACAATAAAACTTGGGCTTTTGCCCCAAAATTGACCCTAGGGGACCCCATCCCAACAGGCCCCCAACACAAAGATCGTGACTCGCCCTCGATTCACTCAACTGGTGCAAAGATCTTACTGTAAAGATCCGCCAACTCCACTTGTGTGACTGCTATCTCAGCCACGCTCTGCCTGGTTGCTTGCTTGATTTGCTCTACTAGCTTCTCTGTGGCTGGTCCTGCACTATCCTACTTGATTTTTTGCTGTGTACTCTGCAAGTTTGCCAATTTCTCTTGAATGTTGGTGGAGACAATGTAGGCCTCATCCAACCAAGGCCCCAATCTGGCTTTGAGGACTGCCTCTTTCTTCTACGTTGCTTCCACCTGTGTAAGCAGCTGCTTCGCCTCCTACAACTTAGCAAGGCATTGCGCTGTAGCAACGATGCGCACCGTTGCCATTACTTCATCATATTGCTGTTGGAGCCCGCGAACTTTAGTATTCAACCTCTCCAGGTTGGGATCTTCCTGCAAATTCATTACTACCTCCATGGCATGCTCAAACAACGTGGTGCAGTCCCCCACTGCGGCATCCACTGATGCGACTCCATCTTTCACAGCGGCTTCACGTTGTTCCCTTACCTCTGGCGGGGTTGAAGGTTGTGACTTCAACTCTAATTCTATGATTTTCAAGTTCAGCTCAAACTGAACTCTAGCCACTTTTGTCTTGGCGTCACGCATGCCTGCAGCAAACTTTTTGATCTTCGCCTCCAATGACGCTTCCTCTGGTATATGCAATTCAGGTATTGTTTTGCAGGCTTTTGCCACCACGGCTGCAAGCTGGGTGTTCTGTGCCTAAATTTTCTTATGTGCCTCTGCGCCTCTAACTTCTTAACGAACATCTATTCATTGTTCACTCTATACTCACTTATGAGGCTTAGTGCACGCTTCCCCCATGCCCGAAACTCTGTTGTCACACCTGCCTGCAACGTGTGAAGATACTCATTCGAGAGTGCAGCCAGGTTGAGGCAATGTTCTTCAAAGAACTCACTATGGCCTTGTCATCGACTGCTTCTGTGCTCAAGTAGCCATCTGGAAGTGCGACTGCCCGGAGATCCAACAATCGAACCATTTCTGCTGCCTGAGTGATCCCTGGTGCCAAACTTGTTGGTGCGACGCTAATCTGCCCTGCTCCGACCTGGATCTGATTTGTTTGAATCTGTAGCTTGCACAAATCCTTCTAAATGGTGCTCAACGCCTGATGTTGCTATTGCTCAAACTGCTGCAACAGTTCTGCCTTGGTATCCCACAGCTTGTCACCTATCTCGTCTAGGTTGTCGTCTATCAAAGTAATTGGATCCAACGATGGTTTGGTCGCTTTGGATTTCTTCTGCGGTCCTTCCTTTCCTTCCTCCCTTTACTGTTTGATCTGGAAGGGAGTGCTCTGCCCCTCTTGGCCACCGCTACCCTGCTCTGACTACTCCTCCTCTGTTTGGGGCAAAGGAGACTTAGCACTGCGCTCGGAGCCACTCTCTTCTTGTTCGGCCTGTTGCTTCGCGATGCGCTCCACTTCCACCCGAGCCTTCTCCTCAGCCTCTTTTCTCCGCTTCTCAGCTAACTGCTAAACCTTCTGCTTGGCCCCTTCCTTATTTTTCTTCTTTACAAACTTGCTGGTGCCTGTGGCTAGATCGGATGGAGAATGCCAATCTGTCAGCCAATGCTTAATTGTTTCTTGAATGATATCATTTGTAGCCAAGTAAGGGAGGTCAAACCATTTCCATTGCAGATCCTTCCGCGCTCTGATATAGACATGGTGGAAATCTGCTTTGAACTCTGCATACTTCGAGATATGTTCATACATGGTTGGTGATAATCACTACTTTTGGTTGATGGCCATGTGAATGCTCGCCTCCATCAACTCCCAGAATATTTTGGTCTCTGCGATGCGCGCGACGTCCTTTGTTGCCCAGAGGGATGTAAACTGTGCAGCCTCCGGAAAATCCTTATCCACAGGAGGAAACTGACTGTCCTTTGGCAGATCCCATGCGACGAGCACAATGGAGAACAACAACCATGAATAGTGGAATGTTTTAGTCTCTTCCTGCGCTTCTCGACAGTTCGCGAGGAACTCACTACAAAGGTAGCACACCCAGTTGAACTGCATGCTCTCCGCGCATTGGGCAACCAAAGAAATCACTGGCATCGGAACCTCGTCCACGCGGCATTTCCTCATGAATTTTCCCGCAAGGATCTGCGTGGGAATCTATACCGCGGGGTCAGTGAAGGAGGTAATCGAGTACCTGTGCGGGTTCTTCACCAATTTGAACTTGTACTTCATATTTTCAGCGAGGTCGTGCTCGCTTGTCTTTCCGCAAACTCCTTGGCCGGATTCAAACCTGAGTGTGGAAACAACGTGATCCGATGGATCAACATATCAGTAATGGGGATCAACACGCTCAACCACAAACAATCGTCATGCACCAGGGTTAGCAATTTCTTGATCAAAATTAAGTTTGATGTTGGAGCGATGGTAGTGGGGCACCCATAACAGGTTTAGCAACCCCGACTGATTCACTCCGCGAATCCACTCCACCGGCTCCAGCGTAGTGACAATTGATTCTTTGTAGAACACCCTCTTCATGTATTTTTTCGCTGCCAAGTGGGGGAACCTCTTGTGGCCCGCCAGATCCTAGTCTTCGAGCTTGAGGTGGGGAATCCACGCTAAGCGCGAACCTTCAAATGTGATGTTCTCCAGTAGTAGGGGTGTATTGAGGAGGAATTTTCCTGCATCTGGGTCCTTAGGGACCTTCACTTTTCCCTTGCGTGGAGGGATATAATCTGACATCTTGGATATAGGATCCACCCCCTCAATGTCTATCCTTCGCACCTTCTTTAGCCTCCAAATCGACCACCTTCCCCTTATCCTTAGCGCTCGACTTTTCTTTCTTCTGGGCCTATGTAGATGCATGCTTCCTCGGTGACTCGTGCACCGACATGGGCTTCTTCTGCTTGTCCTTCTTAGGTTTTGGAGCTTCTCTTATTGGTGTAGGCTTCAGCTTAGGCGACCTCGGTGCCGTAGGCACAGGGGTCGGAGTCTCCATGCTCATCACCTCAGGAGAAACTCCCTCAGAGACGACAGCTCCTCCAGTACTCACAGTCTCTCCTGGTTCGAACATCATGTTGAGAATAAATCGTTGAGTTACCTAGGGTAACTTATCAAATACATAACTAGCGACCAAATCAATGTAAACCGAAGGATTCATAAATAAACGACAACTAAACATTGAAATTCTAAGGATGCATAGTGTTATTCACTGGATGACCAAGTGTAATTTATAGGAGAATTCGAATTCAAATTTGATTGTTCCCCCCAAAATTTGTTCATAAATTTTGATTTGGTGGCAGATATCCAAATATTTCAGCCTTGTATGCCTTAAATGCCGCCCCTCGCTCCTTTTAACCGTCTTTTGGCAGTCAAATTATGAACAGTAACTGTAACGGTTACTTTCTGGTTGCGTTGCGCGGTCTCTCCTCCTATAGCGCATCTCCCTTCGCGCTTCTTCTAGTACTGTGACATCATCCTATTTCAACAACCCCCCCTATTGCGTAGCTCTACAAACCGGGCAGTGTAGCTTATAGTCCCACGCCTCCTTGCAGCTGCATGGAGCGCTGATACTGTGCTACCGTCATGTAGTCATTGGGTCGGATCCCTAGTTTATGGCTTCAATCGGCGTCCATTTACCCTTCCTAGAAATGGAACTCCATTCAATTTCGTGAGCTGAACTGCTCCACC
The DNA here is from genome assembly GCA_031772625.1 of Pinus tabuliformis. Lineage (NCBI taxonomy): Eukaryota > Viridiplantae > Streptophyta > Pinopsida > Pinales > Pinaceae > Pinus > Pinus tabuliformis. The sequence continues at coordinate 583,172,060 of CM062808.1, read as the reverse complement.
ATCTGTAATATCTTTGATGACATATGGCCCCAACGAGTGGATTTGAAATTTTTCTAGAAACTTATCAAACTTAATGTCATATAATAAACCAAATCATTTACCTTGAAGGTGCGCAATTTGATGTGCCGATCATGCCAAGATTTTTTACATTCCTTTTGAACTTGCTGATGGAATCCAACCAAAAATCTATCTTTCTCGAGCTCTGTTTGCTGCGCGAGCCTTTCTTCAAAGGCTCCGCGATCCACCATTCCTATGAATCCACTATGCATAGACTAGGCACAATGTATTCCATAGGCATTACAGCTTCTACGCTATAGACCAACCTAAAAGGTGTCTGACCAATAATATTTTTACAAGTAGTTTTGTATGCCCATAACATTGCTGGTACGTGCATGTCCCAATCATTCCGCTATGCATTGAAAATATTCGTCGGCGCATTCTCCAATATCTTATTATAATCCTCTACCATGCCATTGGCCTGAGGATGATACGGCATACTCTTCTGGTGATAAACCTGGAACTCTTCTGTCAGCGAGCTGATCGTTTCATTGAGAAAGTGCATACTACAATCGCTCATCAATACCTTCGGGAAACCAAACCTAGTCAACAAATATTGAAATAGAAATTTCGTTGTTGTTTCCCCTATACAGTCCTTCACAAGCTGTGCCTCCGCCCATTTGATCAAACATTCGGTCGTGGTGATGACATATCGCGAACCAGACTTCTTGCCTGGAGGCAGAATCAGTCCTACAAAATCAATTGCCCATTTTCAAATGGATGCAATGACACTTGTGGATTCAAAGGTAGCTCGTCCCTCCGCAATGCCCTGCCTGTCCTCTAACATGCGTCGCATGCCCTACAATATGCTTTAGAATCCTTATGCAGCGTTGGCCACCACAACTTCGTGCGCAAAATCATCTGCGTTGTTGCTTTTCCTGCATAATGCCCTCCTGCAGCTCTGCCATGAGCTTCAACGAGGATACTATTCCATTCAAAATTAGACACATAATGTCTAAGTATCTCATCCGATCCCATCTTATACAAATGGCCTGCAATTACAGAAAAGTCTGCCGTGCGCACCACCAATTCTTTCTTCTGTTGACTGGTGTATCCCTCTGGAGCCATCCCTGTGGTCAGAAAGTGGATAATGTCTGCAAAGTGATTATCCGCTACACGCACCGTGAAGAGCTACGTGTCAAGCAGCCCTTCCTCCAAATTGGTAGGCTCCTCCCCTATTTCAATGCGCGACAGATGGTCTGGCCTTGCATTCAACCTTCCTGGCTTCACAATCACCTCAAAATCATACTCTTGAAACAACAACATCCATCTGCATATTCCCCCCCCCCCCAACACAGGCTTATTAACTAGATATTTCAATGCAAAATGGTCTGTGTACATCTTGAAATGTCCACCCAACAAGTAATGTTTAAACTTCTGGAGCGCGTAAACCATATCCAAACCTTCGCATTCTATCGTTGAATAATTGTTTTCAGCCTTAGACCTCTTCCTTCTTGCAAATGCTATAGAGTGATCCAATTCTCCTTCACCGGCCTGGTTCAGCACTGCTCCTAACACAATACATGAAGCATCCACATGCACATGAAATTCCTTCTTCCAATCCTGGAAGACTAGGATCGGTGCGGTGACCATTTTCTCCTTCAGTACATCCAGGCTGTGTTGACATTATTTATCCCAACAAAATGTAATGTCCTTCTTGAGTAGTTTCTCCATAGGCGCGGTAATCTGAGCATAACATTTGATGAACTTCCAATAGTATCCCATATGGCCCAGCGTAGTGCGCAACTATTTAACGCTCATTGGGGCTTCCAAATTGATTATTACCGCGATCTTAACAGGGTCCACCATAAGTCCTTGCCTGCATACCACATGACCCAACAATATTCCGAAAGGAACACAGAACAAGCATTTCTTCAGGTTTAGCGCAATCAGATACCTTCGGCATGTATCCAACATTAAGCGCAAATTGTCTACATGGCGCTTAACTAGCCCAAAAATTGTCTAATCATCAAAAGGGACCTCCAAGAACTTGTGAATGAACTTCGTAAATTCCGCAATGACCACGTGCGAGAGGATCGCCAATGCATTCTTAAGTCCAAAAGGCATCACTGTATACTGGAAACATCCCCATTCTGTCGTGAAGGTGGTCTTACTCCTGTCTTTTGGCATGATCTTTATCTGATGATATCTAGAGAACCCATCAGTGAATGAATAGGCCTCTTGTCTGCCAACATTATCCTTACTTCATCTGTGAACGAAGTTGGAAAATGATCATGAACGCAAGCACTATTAAACTTCTTGAGAGATACGCAAATCCTAATTTCATCCTTCTGCTTCTTTTCTTAAATGACCATTGGAATCACCCAATCAGATTCCTCTACCAGTTCAATAATAGCTGCTGCAAGCATCTTGTCCAACTCCAAGCGGACATTTTCTTTATACTTGGGATTAAGGTGGTATGGTCTCTCCTTGATTGGCTTCGCGTCCGGCTTCAAGGTAATCTTCATTATGCCCAAGTCTCCTATGATACCTTTCAGGTCTGAAAATTTGGTAGGGAACAAATCCTGGTATTCGCGGAGCAACTCAGCGACCTTATCTACTGTGGCATCATCCCAGTAATCTCTAATCTTTGCAAATTTCGGCTCTGCCTCTGTGCCAATGTTCACTTGTCTAGTCTTCAATGGTGCGGTGATATCTAGATTCTCTATCTGCGGTCCCTCAACTTCGTGGTGGACCTCTGCCTCTGGGATGTGTTGACAGTGCTGGACCCGCCAACATGTCAAGGGGATATCCCCGATAAGAAGTCCCAATTAGACGTCAGACCGTTTGGTGTAGGAGTCCCAGGAGTGGGTTGTATGGTAATGCCTTGACTGTGATGTCGCACAGAGGCAAGTAGTAGCAAGGGTGTGATTGATGCAGTGAGTCAAGGAAGGTGTATGAGAGGTTCCAACACTTCGAAAGGGGAAGGAGGTGAAGGCGAGTTCCAGGTTGAAAGGGATCAGTCCCAACTTGGCTAGGAACACATAACACAAAGGACATGCACAACTTCCGGTGAAGTAGTCCACTCAGATGTGGCAGTCACATCATATAAGGTAAGATAACATGTACAACACTCACGGATCAGTCCGAGACACGTGTGACAGTTGTTATAGCAAGGTTCAAGTGAAAGGTCTGTCTGATGTCCGACAGACCAGTCGACACGGATGGTGACAACATTAACAACATATGCAACACATTAACAACAAGATTCATATAATTTCATGTGAATCAGTTCATACACAAGTACGTAAGTTAAACAACACATATCATTAAAGCAACCGGAGTAGTCCAACTACAATAACAACATATGCATGAAAATGTGTTGGATCTTATTATATAAAGAAGTGTAAGTCACAATCATACAATACATCCATGTAAACCTGCTAGCTCCAACAGTGGAACGTTGCAGCCACATCTGCCTGCTCCTACAAAGAGATGTACTAGCCCCGTGCAGTGGAGAATCCAAGGCACGTTACAATGCTATCCAAACCTTCTTTAAAATAGTCTTAGTAGAAGCTTGGCTGACCAAAAGCCTCTCCAATGATTTATGAGGGAGTATTTATAACAAAGGGTGGGGTGATGCTTGAGATTCCCCTTTGTGACCCTTCAACTACCCTCATGACTCTTCACCTACTCTATGACTATTACATCCACCTTTGACACTTGACTTACACTTGACATGACTCAACATTACAAGTCACATGTACCCATGTAAACAATGGCTTAGACAAGACAAACTAGACATCATTCGGACTTAGACAACCATAGAAGTCCAACTGCTCGACATCCTCATGCTGATCAACAATGACATATTGATGTCAAGATTGGTAGTCCTTGAGAGTGTCCATGTGTTTTGCTGTGACATCTATTTGAAACCTAAACCTTGCCTCCATAGCATCTAGGTACACTGCTTAGGCTCCTCTGTCCATCTCATCTGTGAGCATGCGCATCATTATCTTTAGTGTGGCCAGAACAACAACGTACTTGCACATGATGTCTACACTGATAGGCAAGTCTACGCTGGTGGCAGTGTGCATCAACTCGTCGAAGTACGAGTCAAGATCCTGTTGGAACTACTTCTTGGTCTTCGCCTGGGTGAGGGTCCCAAGTGATGGTGTTATGAAACCAGCTCAAGAAAAGATAGAAAAGATAGATCAACGCCTTAGAATTCAGCCTCTTCGAGGGGGCAACCTCCTTTACATTACATAAATGAACAATTCTTCGATGATTCAAATGACAAAACCTCCTTTCTATATATAGGAGTCTAAGGAGTCACAATATAATCCAGTCGACCTAACAATAATAATATAAAGCCAAAAAATAACAATAGAGGGATTCTATGGGGCACAGTAATAACAATATGGGGGCAATAGGGGCACAACAATATTAATAAGGGGTATAACTACAATAGTAATGGGGTAATCACTAGTATTATAGGGACCCAACATGCCCCTCTCCTTCAAAAAAGTGTTGTCCTCAACGCTTGAGTAGTTCTGGATACTTCTGCATAAAATTCTCATCCTCCCATGTGGAATATTCAACGGATAAGTTCTTCCACTTGATAAGATACTCTGAAATTGATCGATTTCGTAGCTGTTGAGTTCTTGTTTCTGTGACTGCTTCCGGTTCCAATATAATTTTTCCTTCCTTTTCAAGTTCTGGAAATATTGTTTGAACTGGGAGCTTGTCGCCTATAACCTTCTTTAAACATGAAACATGGAAAACTGGGTGCAATCGAGAAGCTGCAGGAAGCTCCAATTTGTATGCCATAGTACCAATCTATTGCAACACCTTGTACGGACCATAATACTTTGGTGATAATTTATTATCCTTCTTAGCTTGCTTGAGGGACATTTGCTTATATGGTTGTAGCCGTAGGAATACCCAATCACCTACATCAAAACTTCTTTCACTGCGATGTTGATCTGCCTGTTGTTTCATTCTATTCTGTGCCAACACGAGGTTATCCTTTAAGAGTTGGAGGACTTGTTGTTGATGTTCAATGTGATGTTCCATTGCCTGAACCTTAGAATTTTCTCTTAAATATGATGTGATGGATGATGGTTGATACCCATAAAGTGCCATAAATGGGGTCATTTTTGTTGCTTTATGGAAGGAAGTGTTATACCACCATTTAGCTAGAGGCAACCATTTGATCCATTGTGTCTGTTTATCAGATACAAAGCAACGAAGATATCCTTCCAAACATTTTTTTACTATCTCAGTTTTCCCATCAGATTGAGGATGATAAGATGAGCTATGAGCTAACTGAGTACCAAGACAAGAAAATAATTCTGTCCAAAAACTTCCAGTGAAAATGGGATCTCTGTCACTTACAATAATCTTTGGGTTTCCATGTAGCTTTTGAATTGTTTCCATAAATGCAGTAGAAACTGTACTGGCTTTAAATGGATGTGATAATGCACAAAAGTGTGCATACTTGGTAAGTCTGTCAACTACCACCATGATGACACTCTTTCCCTCAGACTTGGGTAAACCTGTGATAAAATCCATTGAAACCTCCTCCCAACGTTGGCTTGGAATGGATAAAGGTTGTAATAGACCCGGTGTCTTAATTGTTTCAACTTTATTTTGTTGGCAAACCAAACATTCCGCCACAAACTTTTGAATATCTGATTTAAGGCCATCCCAAAAAAATTCCTTCTTAACCCTGTGGTAAGTTTTTAAAAATCCTGAGTTCCCTCCTAAGGGAGAAGTGTGCAATTCCATAAGAATCTTTTGTTTTAGCTGGGAATTCTTACAGAGGTATAAGCGATCTTTGTACCATAACGAATCATTTTGCCAGCTAAATGTATCAGATGTATTGGAATCTTGTTGTAACTTTCGAATAAGTGCTCACACTTCTTCGTCATTATTCCATTCCTCCCTTGCTTCGTTTATCCAATCTGGTTGGATAATAGAAATGGCGCACAACAATGCTTCCACATCCTCATCCTTTCTTGAGAGTGCATCTGCCACCACATTTTGCTTCCCTTTTTTGTAGATGATTTCAAAGTCATAACCCAACATCTTTGTGACCCACTTTTGTTGCTCTTTAGAGGATAATCTTTGTTCTAAAAAGTATTTAAGGCTATCATGATCCATTTTTACCTTGAAGTGTCTTCCCATTAGGTAGGGTCACCATTTCTTAAGTGCATGGAGTATTGCCAACATTTCCTTCTCATAAGTAGCTTTGCTTAAAAACTTTCCCTTGATTGGATGACTTTCAAAAGCAATGGGTCTTTCATCTTGCATTAGAACAACACCAATTCCATTTCCTGAAGTATCACATTCCACAATATTTTTGTGAAGTCTGGTGTAGCTAAGACCGGTGCTTGGCACATTGCCTTTTTAAGATGTTCAAAGGCCTTTGTTGCTTCCGGAGTCCATGAAAATGCATCTTTCTTCAATAATGTTGCTAGAGGTGCTGCTATTCTCCCATAATTCTTAACAAACTTGCGATAATACCCTGTCAACTCGAGAAATACTCGCAGATGCTTTATGGATGTGGGGATTTTCCATTCCTTAATGGCTTTAATTTTGCTAGGGTCTACCTTAACTCCTTCATGAGATACAATATGACCCAGATATTCCACCTCCTGGACTCCAAAGAAACATTTGGATCTTTTTGCATATAATAGTTTCTCCTCCAATAGTTGTAGCACCCTGTCAACATGTTCAACATGATCCTTCCAAGACTTGCTGTAGATTAGTATATCATCAAAAAGTACTAACACAAATTTTCTAAGGAATGGTTTGAAAATTGAATTCATCAAACCTTGAAATGTTGAAGGTGCATTGGTAAGGCCAAAAGGCATGACCAAAAATTCATAATGACCCTCATGAGTTCTAAATGCTGTTTTCGAAATGTCTTCAATCTTCATTCTGATTTGATGATATCCTGAACGAAGATCCAACTTGGTGAAGTAAATTGATCCATGCAATTCATCCAGTAATTCATCAATGACAGGAATGGGGAACTTATCTTTAATAGTGAGCTTGTTGAGCTCCCTATAATTCGGACACATGTGCCATGATCCATCATTCTTGTGCACCAATACTATTGGAGCAAAGAAAGAACTTTGACTCGGTTGAATTATACCAGCCTCTAGCATTTTTGCAACCATACGTTCAATTTCACTCTTTTGGACATAGGGATATCTGTACGGCCTGATGTTTGGAGGAACACTTCCTGGAATCAGATGAATAGCATGATCATGATCACACATAGGTGGGAGACCTTTGGGAGTCTCAAATACCTTGGAATGATTGTCCAGGACTTTTTGTAGATCTGGAGAAATAGATGATTCCGAAGTGGAAACATCTAGCGAACATAATTGTGCAATTACACCTCTTTTCTCCTTTTTTAGAAGCTTTGTCATACCATTAGAGCTAATTATCTTTCCTGGTTTCCCTGCGATACCCCTTAATTCAACTTCCTTTCCGTCTGTAGAAAATTTGATGAAAAGTTCTTGAAAATTAAAAGCTATTGTACCCAAGGATCGTAGCCATTGGACTCCTAGTACAACATCAGCACATCCCATTGGAATGGAAAGCATTGGGCTAGTCAATACATATTCTCCCATGGATAGCTTGATATTATGGCACTTTCCAGAGCAATTTATTGTTCCTCCATTTGCAATCATCACTTGACACTCTGGTGCTGGAATATGGTGAGTCTTCGATCCAACATTAGAGTCTATGGAATCATGATTAACATTTCTTTTGTTCTCATCATGAGTTTCCTTTAGTACCCTTTCACCCTTAGTGACCATTTCTTGTAGCAACTTATTCATATTTATCTTCAATTCTTCCATCTTATCATCCATGCCATCAATTTTAGCTTCTACAACTTTCTTTAAACAATCCATCTTAGCTTCTACACCTTTCTTTAAACCATCCATCTTAGCTTCTACATCTTTCCTTAAACCATCCATCTTAGATTCTGTTGCTTTTTGTGCAAGTGACACTTGTTGCATTTGTTCTTATAATTTTGATATATCATATAGCATTTCTTCTTCTTCTTCATGAGTCATGCTAGAGCTTTCAGGTTCGTTACTAGGTTTTTCCATTTTCTTTCCTCGAGGCATCAGTTACCGATAATAATGCTCTATTATGCCCTTTGAATTCCTTCAAAATAAATTTTCAAACCAAGCTTAAGCAAAAATTTAAGAAAATCTACACACCTTTTTTCACTTTGTAGGAGCTCGATATTGCCTCTGATGTATCTCTGTACTTTCCAATCATCTAGTTCTGAATTTGTGACCTGCAGTAGCCCTTTGTGTCCTCTTTCTAATTCCACAAGTCTGACCCAAATTGGATTCTCCAAGGAAGAGTTATGCGAAATCTCTCACAATGACTTGATTATAGACTAGTTCAGTAGAGAAAACTTGTACGACGTGCCACAAGTCACTGTTTCGACCTTTGGATCTGAAAAATGCATACAAGAAACTACATTCCGTCCTCTTTCTGTAATTTCTTACAAAATTTCAATCCGATCCCCAGAGAGAAAGTTATGATGATTTTCCCCAGGTCACCTTTTTGGAATGTAATTCAGGAGTTTGCAAAAAGACCAACTTCCTCAGATCATATCTCTGCAAATATAGCGCAAAAAGATCTGAAATTCAGACCCGAGGTTTAGCACGATTTCTTCTCAAATGGGTTTTTTTTGCAAATTCTGAAACATTGTATAAAAAAGCTTATAGCGAAAATGCCACGATGACCTATTTGGAGCAGCGAAACCCTATAATCCAAAGCTCTGATACCAAATGTTATGAAACCAGCGCAAGAAAAGATAGAAAAGATAGATCAATGCCTTAGAATTCAGCCTCTTTGAGGGGGCAACCTCCTTTACATTACATAAATGAACAATTCTTCGATGATTCAAATGACAAAACCTCCTTTCTATTTATAGGAGTCTAAGGAGTCACAATATAATCCAGCCGACCTAACAATAATAATATAAAGCCACAAAAATAACAAAAGAGGGATTCTATGGGGCACAGTAATAACAATATGGGGGCAATAGGGGCACAAAAATATTAATAAGGGGTATAACTACAATAGTAATGGGCTAATCACTAGTATTATAGGGACCCAACAGATGGGATCACATGAGTGTGCACTATAACCTCCATGCTTTTGAATACTCGTGCATGTGAAGCCTGTATGCTAATGATGAGTTGTGGTAGGTCTTCATAGTTCTGGATCTGACTCCGAATGCGTGCTTGCAGCTCGACCACATTGACCTTCATCATATTTGGCAAGTGAAGTAGGGCTCCCTTGTACTTCATCATCCATGCTCGCATGTTATCAACAGTATGTTTGTTCTTCAAGATGCGTACTCTTCTTGAATGTCGCTGTTGGAACGGCTGCTTGATGCACAATACCAAACTTGGAGTACAATGCTTGCATAACTGTGTCCAAGGAAAATACTTCATCTAGTATCACCTTCTTTAGTTCAGCTCGGGTAGACATTGTCACCAAGTCTCCTCCATGCTTGGTCACCTATAAATCCTTCACCATTCACTCATTCTCTGCTATGAGAAAACGAACACTTGAGCTAGTGGCTTCAACATATACTCTAGTTGCATCAACCAACGCAGCTGGATGCTTGTGCACATCAGTCATGGTCACATCAGTCTTTAAATTGCGCAGGGGATGTTTGGTCCTCCGGAGTCGGTACTCTCTGAGACTGCACAACTCTGTGATGATATTCATCAAAGGAGATTTTGTGAATCTTTGCTTCCGGTTGACCACCAAGGATCTCAGTGCATCCTTGGTCATTCGAGACTTTCTCATCGTCTTGATACATTGAAGTAGGTGAGTCGACCTCTCTTTTGTGAGGCATGAGGTCAGTGTCCTGTTCCATGTTTGTATCCAACTGTTCAAGAGCCTGTTCTATCTCATGAGTAATGTCTTTCCCTTGCGAGGGTTCACCCTGTTCGCCTGATGCCAGCTGTTTAGAAGAATCAATTACTTTTACGCGTGCTGCTTCATCTGTTTGCACGTGATTCACCCCCTGCTGCTACACTTCCCTCTCCTATTGGCACAACTCTTGTTCTTTCCGGAGTTGCTCCCTCAGATCATGCAACTTCTTCTCTGCTTCTTCCATTCTCTTCTTATATCTTTGCCTTTGTGCGATTCACTTGTCGCGCTAATGCCTCTGTTGTTGCTGCTACTACTGCTGGTGCTCTCCATGGTGCTGCTCCATGCTACTTTGCTAACCACTCTATGACGAAGCTGACCTGTTAATTGGGTTTGGAGGAATTATAACAATATCACCATGAGTCCTTTTCAATCCAGTGAAATTCCCCATGGATCCAATTGAACTGAACTCTCATGCAGTGATCCTTCACAATGTAATGTGGGTCATATGGGTTGAAGCTTCGGACATCAAACGTGTACTTCTTCATCTGTTCAGCTTTGACATCCGCTTTCTTGATGCTCTAGATCTTATATAACCCAATCCACAATGGAAGAGTGGGCCAAGGTGCCTTCTTCTTCTACAGCAGCCTAGCTGTTAATCATGTTGATATATGATACACTACTTCTTGCATGATAAGAACATCCAAAGAAATATTTGGCAGAACATGTAGAAGATTCTTTGCACTGAACACTTGGATGAACATGCCAACCAGTGAGGCATACCAATTTGCAATGCCTAACAATGCCTTGATCGCTTCTTCTGACATGGAGGGTGGACCCTGTTTGAATATCAACCTGTACACTAGAGTGACAAGATGGTTGGACAATCGTATGATCACTCCTCTGAAGCTGCACTCTAACAATAATTTGAAATATGTGCTCACAACAGTCTTCGCCGGTGACCATGCCCACTCTAAGCCCGGGAACTCATGTCAGGCACAGACTGCATCTAGAATGTAGGCAGACATGTAAATCTCTGCATGCATGCCTTCAGGTGACTGTCAAGCCTTCATGACTTGATCCTTCAGTTGATGAGCTAGTATGCCAGACCAGTTGCATGGTCTTCCTTCTCTAGCCAGTTGGTCCAGCATGACCACCCAACTCTGAGGGAAGGTCTCAGTGCTTGCTTGGCCACTCAGTCAACATGTGAATATGACAAAGTATTGGTATGCCTTCCTCAATATCTTCGTCTTATAGATCTAATTGGGGGTCATCCTGAAACGAGCTGGCTCCTTTACCCAATCCTTCAGAATGTCTTTGGAGTGGCCTCTGTTGTTGGGCAAGTTGAACGGGGGAGTCATGATAGTCATGGGCTCGGTCATCTGATACATATCATCGTAATCTCATGCCTAGAAGGTTGCAAGCTTCGTCCCATTGACACTGCTCAAGGTCATCATCTCGGGGTCAGTGTGAGAGACGATCCAGTGAATCATGTCCGCGCATGGGAACGCGGGGTATCTACATGCAATCCAGTACAAGCCGGACTTATGAATGTTCACGTACACCTGACGGTCTTCAAGGTCTTCCCCAAAAGTACCTGCGAATGTTTCATTCACCTCTTGCCACTTCAGTTTGATGTCCTTGTCTAGATACAACTTCGTATCTTCATAGATTGGCAAACCAGAGGACACCTACTCAGCTGCTGCTCCAGTTGCCATACCATCAGTGTCCTGAGATCCTGTTCTCTTGGAAGCCATTGAGACAGATGAACACCTGAAAGATCTGGAAACAAGCAGCATGCATGGCAAGAAATATGTCATTGAAAACAAAGAAAATCCGGGGAAGGACACAACACATACCTGGGAAACTAATGAGCAAGATTGCATAAATTTCACTAGGAAGTTGAGTGATTGGTTGCTAGAACTGAAAAAAGGGCAGTCTGGGCTGTCTGGAAGGCTAGAATGGCTACTGGATCTGCGAAATGCGTAATCCAGTTGGGAAACTGGCTGCTGGGATTGCATAATGGGCAATCCCAAATGGGAAGGACTGATGGCCTAGGGAAAAATTTGCGCAATTTGCTAGGCCAAGCAGCCACTGTCCTCCAAGAATTCACAAAATAGTCCAGGGGGCCAATGCTAGGCTAGAATGCATAAATATAGAGAGAAAGGTAAGCCTTCCCTCCCCAGATTGTGCAATGCAACCTTTGTGAAGGTAGAGACCGGGCCAAGGTTGGCCCGACTTGTCGACGGGAAATTGAAAGCAAGTCGATTAAATGCATGACGACACTAAGTGATAGAAGAAGTGATAAACAGTGCATGCAAAACATGAATGGAAGATTCAACAAACAGATCAACGTGCATGTGGGTGAGGTTGTTTGCCGGTTGGGTGAACATCCGTGCAAAACATTTTCATGCATGCGAAAATAGTGAGATAGCGATGAAAACTGAAATAGAGCTAGGACAAGCTAGAATACATGTCAACGACAACAGACATTCAAAGAAATCAATAAAACAACACACACACAAGCGAATACACAAAAAAAACTACATAAATACTGAAAAAGACAAGTTCAGGCCACTTACCCATGAATAGTTGAGCTAGATGTGTCGAAGAGTCCTGGATGTGCTGTGGGATGTCAGAGCTCCAAGATCGATGTGAATGAATGAGCTCTAATGCATCAAATAAATAAGTTTGGTCTCATGACGCACATGCCACAAATCTAGGAAAAAGTGATACTTGGAGGGAAACTTCTAAAAAAAGTTTGCATGTAACCCTTGACTGCTATAAATAGCTCCCTGAATCATGGAATTCCTTTTCCATGTTGTCTCTTCCTATTCTGGGAAGATCAAGTCATGCATGCATGCAAGTCAAGTATCCTTGCTCCCGGGTGGAACTAGTCAACTAGACTATTCATGCATGCGTGTGCTCAACTTCTCGGGAAAAATGTGCATTCCTCACTGTGGGCTGGGCTGACTGCCCAAGGGGATTGTGCAATTTCTAGACAAAGCAGCTGACTTCTGCCCATATTTGCACAAATCTTGGGCCGAATAGCCTGCTGTTAGGAAGAATTGCTCAAATCTTGTTGGGAGGGTTGGCTGGTAGGATTGCGCAATCCTGGAGCCCAGTAGGTTGTCAGAGAGGATTGCACAATTCCTGGAGGGAAGGCTGGTTTCCCTCCAGGAATGCACAATTTTCAAGGGGAGGCTGCTTAGCCTACGGCTGGACCAAGTCTGGGTAAGCAGCTTGTGAGGGGAATGGATTGATTGTGATCAACAGGCTGCCTTTGTGCGAGGAAAACATTGAAGCTTGAGTACTTGGCGAAGCAAGACAAAGTGTTATGTAAGGTTGGTAGGGAGGCTCCAAAACAAGCTAAGGAATAATTTTGGAGGGTGGTTGTAGTCGCTATAACACTTGGCGACAAACTGGTAGAACTCCAACTCTCTGCATATACCTTGATCGTGAAAAGCAAGTCTAACACCTCCGGAAGTATTGTTTAGTTCTTAGCTCGTCTTGGTTTCACACTAACTTGATTGTAAGATGTAGCATCTGCCAAGCCCTTGGTCGATCTACACACATTCCAAGTCAAGGCAACATAGTTGTTTCGATTGAGGTTGAGGAGTATATAAGTGCACAAGCAGTATAGTCGTCAGAGTCTTAGTTTCATCTATGGTGTTGCTCCACTGCCAGTAGGCCTGTACAATCCCCCAATGGAGTCACATAGCAACAAAAGCATGGCTCCACTGCCAGCGAGCTTGGTCAGTACCCTTGCGGAGTTACTTGCATCACCTCCTTGCATAGGAAGCCTTTCTCTTCTTTCGCCTTATTTATTTTTCAATTAGATTTTTTTGACTTTTCATTTTTCATTTTCACTGTGAATAAAACTTATTCATTTCAGAGGCGAAAGAGGGATCTTGAATTATTGAGAGCAGAGGAAGTTTTTCCAGTAGAGACGTAGTTTATTATATCTTTGACGTGCCTGTTAAGGTTTTCCCCCTCACCTTACTCTACTTGATTGAGCTGACAAGGGTTAACCCAAAAAAATCGACTAGAGAAGGTGACACTAGTTAGCACGCAAGCGTTGTGTTTACACCAAGTTTCCCTTCGAAGAGTACGTATTTTCCTTCAACGTATCATGGACTAAGAGTAACAAGCTCATCATATAGAGGAAAGATGACAGGTAACCAAGTAGTGATAGTTGTACAAGTCATCTTGTACTTTACCCAGCTCGCTTCAAGAGCAATACATGGTTTCATGCAAGACTAACCTAAAAACGAAACAAACAAAACAAACATCAAAGCAAAGCAAAAGCAGAAGCTAAAGTGAAAGCAAAGTAGGGAAGTAAACAAGAAAGAAAACAAACATTCAAACAAACATTCAAACAAAGCATACAAGCAAGCAAGCATGCAAGCAAACAACTGAAAGGAAACACTACTCCTACTCCTATACTAATGGTACATGGGCATGAATACATGAAGTGATACTTCCAATGCAGCAATAGGCACATTGGTAGACCCATGTTGGTGAAGGCTTGGTCCGCAAGCAACCCAGTGGTGCAAACCAATAAGCAAGAAAGATATAACAAATAAATGTTGGTTTAGGTTTTGTTGGTTTACGGTTTCAATTTTGTAATGGTGGTTTAGGGTTTTTTTAGTTTAGCGTTTCAAATTTGTAATGGTGTTTTAGGGTTTTGTTGGTTTAGGGTTTTGTTGGTTTAGAGTTTTGTGGATGGTGGTTATTTTCCGTAACAAATGGTGGCTACTTTTCCGTAATTTTTTTTGATAGATGGTGGTTATTTTTCTATGACCCAATTTGCTAAATAAAATAATTTTAGTGTGTGCTATGATTTTAGTCAAATTGCTACAATATATTTGTTGTAGTTGTTGGTTTCTTGTGTTTAGATAGGAAATCAATTTTGTTTAGATTGGAAAATTAATCATGGCATTGTAAGGTTGAGTGCAATTTCATAACATTTTCAGGTCTTAATTGTGCCTATATATATGAAGCATTTTCACACATTTTTGTGAAATTTTTATGAAATGTCTTAATTCATTTTTGTGAAAATTTCATTGAAACATCTAACTATTGGGCAATCATAGTGAATATTGTCATAGTAATAGTATTACATGGGAATATTGTATACAGTTTGTGTCCTATTAGCAATACTATTAGTAAGAATATATTTTTCTTAGTATGTCAATACATTAGATTAATAGTCTATGTACTATTAATGGGATTCACAACCTTGTAATAGTATTGTGTTATGTGAGGTTTTGAAGATGGATGTTGTGATTAGAAGCAGTGTTGAAGCACTAGTTGTCATTTTAATTGTTTTGTTTGGGAGCATAATCATCAAACTATTTAGGGACTTGATATGGAGGCCTTATGCATTCCTTGTTATGGAAATAATATATCATCTTTGCCAGAAGGTAAGAAATTAATAGGAATTCTTCATTTTATTTCTATCCTTAATGGAAACTGGCACATGCTAAGAAGGTAAGAAATCCTTTCATTATCAAGGCCCTTATAGTAATATGGTAAGGTAAGAAATCCTTAATGAGATGATAGGGTATTGCTTTCATGGAATTGAAAGGCTAGTATAATAGCATTCGCACATGCTAAGAAGGTAAGAAATCCTTTCATTATCAAGGCCCTTATAGTAATATGCTAAGGTAAGAAATCCTTAATGAGATGATAGGGTACTGCTTTCATGGAATTGCAAGGCTAGTATAATAACATAGCGAGGACCTTTAAAAACTGGCACATGCTAAGAAGGTAGTCCCTTAATGGAAACTACCTTCTTGTGTTTAGATAGGAAATTAATTGTGTTTAGATTGGAAAATTAATTGTGCCACTGTAAGGTTGAGTGCAGTTTCATAACATTTTCAGGTCTTAAATATGCCTATAAATATGAAGCATTTTCGCACATTTCTGTGAAAATTTTATGAAGTGTATTAATTCATTTTTGTGAAAATTTCATTGAAACATAAAACTATTCTTATTGAAAAATGCAACAAGAAATTCTCAATTTGATTTTGCCCTGATTAAGTTGAGAAAATTTGAATTTCCACATCAACAGAAAATTTGGACACAGTAAACTTGTGTGACATGGCTTCTGTCACCTAGTTTACTTAGTAAATTTGAATTGGAGGAGTTAGATTTTAGTTAAGCATGTGTGGTTTCTAATTTGTAGCAAGAAAGTTATCTCAAGTTGTTTTCATCTAAACTAGTTCCAGCTGTTGGAGGAACTAGTGGAAGGTTAGTTGTGAAGTGGGACTTTAGTCAAACTCAGTGATCATCTAGTTAACTGATCAATCAACCCAAAATAGCTAGTGCATGTATAGAATTCAAGTTCCCAAACTGTGGTGGGGATTCTAAGGCAGTGTAACATCAATTGTAGACTACTCTTGAGCGTACAGGTGTTGTATGCAGTCAGATGTTCAACCTTGGGAATTGTGTAATCCATTTTGGAGAAATTCCTAAATAATAGGAGGCCGAATTTCTCAGTAATTGTTCAAGGAAATAGGGGCTCAAGAAGAGGCATAAATTGACTAAGTTTGGGTCAAAGCTTCTCAGTGAGTAGAGAGATGGGTTGTTCACTTGCAGATTGTGCTCAGTTGAGAAAAACAATTGTAATACATCTATATTAATAAGATTAATGCAAGTTATTTTTAAGCCCACGGGGCTTTGGATTGACGATGAATGGATGCGCTGTTAAGGCACTCCTTGCGATAGGTCATCGGTTCAAATCCCCCGTGGGTACTTAGGTAGTCTTAACTAGAAAAAACAAAAAAAAAAAAGAAAAGATTAATGCAAGTAGACATTGGAGTTTTTAGTAGATCGATTTCCCCAAAAAAATATTGTGTGCATGTGTATTATTTTTTATGACATGTCTAAAATTTTTGTTCTAAATTATGAATTAACTTTAACAGAGAAGTGGAGTAGGTTTGTGTCTTGTAATTTTGATTAAAACTTCATGAGAAGTTGCAAATCTACACCATAATTTCTACATGGTATCAGAGCAGGATCCACATTAGAGAAGGAATTTTGAAGTTGTTTCTCAGGAGGATCAAATTTTAAGTTTAATGCAATAGGATCTCTTTAGAGTTGGGAAGATGGCCTCCAACACACTGAGGCTAGAGTATGCCTTGAAAACTCTAATTTCTTCGCATGGAGGTAGTATTGGATGACAATGGATCACTAGAATAAATCAAGACATATGTTGCAAAAAAACTGGAATATGATGCCTAGAACCTTCTTCAGTGGAACAAATATGTAGCTAAGATGAGGATAATAATCTTGGAGGGAGCACGGGATCACATTGTCACAAATATCCATGGAAAATAAACTCCATTAACAATCTGGAAAGCACTAACAGAATTGATTAAGAATAGTAGTGACCATAGGAAATTGACACTTAAGGATAGACTTCAAAGTATCAAGATGTAGAAGATGACACTATTCCACAATATCTAAGAAGATTCACACAATTCGTGATGAAATTCGCATGGTTGGTGTTAATGTTCCAGAGGATGACTTGGTAAGCCTAGCCCTTCTAGACCTTCCCAAGAGGTAGCATAGCTACCAAGATTTGGTGAATGAGAGGGAGAAACTACCAAATTTGGAACTCTTATGGTTGATTTGGTACAGGAGGAAATAAGGAGGAATACGAGAGATGGGACTTCATCCAAGGGTGAGGATGAAGAAAAATTTTCCTGGTTGGAAAGGGAAAGAAGGGAAACGGAATAAATCTCAATACAAACTAGAATCCAGCCAAGGGGGAAAGAATAAATATTTTTCCAAAATTAAATGCTTCCATTTTCATGAATTTAGGCACCATGTCATGAAGTTCCCACACAAAAATGCAATCAAGAAGAACTCGGGAGGAGGAGCAAGTGAAGCCTTGGCTTCAAAGTTCAAGCTTGAATTTACACTTATCACATGCATGACCATCATAGTGATGTAGAGCGTGTTGTACTTGGAATCAGGTGCATCGTTCCACATGACAGGGTCTAGAGAGTTTTTTAGTGACCTAGATAAGAAAGACTTGTAGATGCAGATTGAGATGGGAGATTACGGAAGGTACAATGCGACCAGGGTTGGTATTGTCACCTTTCAGAGGGAGTCGAGCTCCCTTCTCAGGCTCAAGGATGTCACGTTTGTTTCAAGCCTAAAGAAAAATCTCATCTCTCTTGAAGTTTTGGAAGACTGTGGTTATGATGTGATCTTTAGCAAAGGAAAAGCATTCCTAAGACACGTAGCCATAGGCCAAGTGAACAAATAGAGGTTCTTGTGAAGAACTTGTATAAGAAATATGTAGAAGACTATGTTGCAATAAGAACAAAGGCAGAGAATTTGCAGAGATGTAAAGTCAGTGAACTTTGACACATAATACTTGGTCATTTTCATCATGGAACCCTGAAGATTATGCATCAAATCACCACATGCCTCCCCAAAGGAGCACTTGAGCAACATGATGTATGAAAAAGATGTACTTTGGGGAAGTACACCAATTCCACATTCCATGATTGGGGCAGCAAAGAACACACAGTCCTAGAAAGGATCTACTCTAATGTTTGTGGACCTTTCTCAATAGCCTCCACTTCCAAGCATAAATATTTTTTCATTTTTATTGATGACTTCTCAAGGAAGTGTTGGATCTTCTTCACGCGGAAGAAAGATGAGACATTCTCCAAGTTCATAGAATTCAAGGCACTGGTTGAGAAAGAAAACAAAAAGAAGATGAAGGCTCTCCACAACGATAATGGAGGTGAGTACATTTCAAATGAATTTAAAAATTTGTGTGAAAAATAAGGCATTCTACAATAGTTGACAACACCCCACAACCCACAAAAAAATGGGTGGCTAAGAGAAAGAACTGTAACATTGTGGGAGCAGTAAGGGCAATGTTGCATGACCAAGACCTACCACTGCATTTGTGGGAAGAGGCATGAAACATAGCAATCTATTTGCAGAACTAGAGTTGTCATCAGATTCTTGGTATGTTTACGCTCAAGGAGGATTTCTTGGGGAGGAGGTCAGATGTGTCGCACTTCAAAATTTTTGGAGCCTCTGTTCACTATCATGTCTCCAAAGGATCAAGGAAGAAGCTTGAGCCAACAACATAGTTGGGGGTATTTGTGTGTTACACTAAAACGCCTCACAACTACTGTGTGTACTTTCCATCCCTTGAAAAAATGATAGTTGTGCGAGGGATGTAAAGTTTGATGAGGAGAAAGCGATGTCTTTCTCTCTTGAGAGGGAGATTCAGGTCCCACTAGAAGAGGATATTTTTGCTCCAAAGGATGAACCTCAGGAAGTTATGGAGAAACCCCAAATTAAGGAGAAGAGAGTGGAGACAACCACTTAAGAAAAACCATCCAGAGAAGGAAAAAAATTAACCAGGGAAGTCGAAATAATTGTGTAGGATGTGAGGGAGGATGTGGGTGCTCCTTCAAATTAGCACAGGCAGAGAAGGTCACTTGATTGGTACACTGGATGCATGGCTCTAATGACTAAACTTGTAGAGACTAATCCATCCTCTTTCAAGGAAGTAGTAGAGAAACCTATATGGGTTAATGCAATGGTGGAGGAATACAAATCCATTGTAAAGAACAATGTTTGGGAAGTGGTCCCAAGACCAGTAGATAAATAAATAGTGGGTTCTAGATGGATCTTTAAGGTAAAGCAGGTAGAAGAAGAAAGCATAGAGAAGTATAAGGCCATATTTTTGGCCAAGGGGTACTCTCAAGTTGAGGGAATTGACTATGACGAGACCTTTGCTCTTGTAGCAAGGTACTCATCCATTAGATAAATTATTTCTCTCGTTGCGCAAATGGAGTGAAAGGTACACCAGATAGATGTAAAAACAACATTTATCAATGGGGTTATTGAGGAGGAGATATACATCAAGCAATCATAAGGATTTGAGACATTTGATCGGGAGTTTCATGTGTGTAGACTCAAGCGAGCATTGTAAGGTCTCAAATAAGCACCCCATGCTTGGTATGCCAGGATCGATAACTATCTCACCGCTTTGGGCTTCATTAAAAGATAAGTGGATGAAAACCTCTATCACATATTCGTAGAAGGTAAATTTCCTATTATTGTCTTATATGTTGATGATTTAACTTTAACTGGTGATTAGGAGTTAATCAGATCTTGTAAGGAGGACCTTGCAAGGGAATTTTAAATGAATGACATGGGTCTCATGCACTACTTCCTCGGTTTGGAGGTATGGAAAGGCGGTGGGGAACTATTTGTCTCTTAAGTAAATTATGCATATGAGATACTACAAAAGTTCTGCATGAAGAGTTGTAAACCCATGGATACACCACTAGCGACCAACTTGAGGAAGGAGGATGCCACTTCAACTGAAGAAGTGGATGCTACTATTTACCGACAACTAGTGGGTTCACTAATGTAGCTTGTGAACACATGACCAAATATGTGCTATGTTGTCAACCAACTAAGCTGAGTTATGGTTAGGCCAACTAAATATTTTGGACGGTACATAACCATGTTTTACGATACTTCAAGGCACTACCCAGTTTGGACTATGGTACAGATGAACAGAGGTAGTGAAGTTGTGTCGTGTCATAGATGCAGATTGGGGGAGGAGTCCATCAGAATGAAAGAGTATGTCAGGTGGAATTTTTAGCGTTGGGTTCGCAGTTTTTTCCTGGTAGAGTAGGAAGAAAATATCTATGGCACTCAGCTTGGCAGAAGCATAATACATGGATACAAGTCAAGCAACATGTGAGGCGATCTAGATGAGAAAGATACTTGCTAGATTTTTTGGTCAAATGACGGATCTAATTGTAATCTACTGTGATAATGAGAGTTGCATCAAGATACTTGAGAATCCTATTTTTCACAATCGATCCAAGCATATAGATATGTAGTATCATCATTTATAGGATTGTGTGCAGAGGTGGATAATGTTACTTCAGTACATTCCGACAGAGGAACAAGATGCTGACATTATGAAAACTTGGATGCAAACAACTTGGATGCAGTTAACTTGTGTGACATGGCTTGTGTCACCTATTTTACTCAATAAATTTGAGTTGGAGGAGTTAGAGTTTAGTTAAGCATGTGTGATTCCTAATTTTTAGCAATCAAATTTATTTATCTCAGGTTATTTTTAGTTAAACTAGTTTTGGAGGAACTAGTGGAAGGTCAATTGTGTAGTGGGACTTCAATCAAACTTAGTGGTCATCCATTTAACTTATCAATCAACCCAAAATAACTATGGTGGAGATTCTAAGCCAATGTAAAATCAATTGTAGATTACTCTCGAGTGTACTAGTGTTGCATGCAGTCAATGATCAACCTTGGGAATTGTGCACTCGATTTTGGAGAACATCCTAAATAATAGGGGCCTAATTTATCAGGAAATTCACAAGGAAATAGGGGCTCAAAAAAAGGCATAAATTGAGTAAGTTTGGATCATAGCTTCTCAATGAGAAGAGAGATAGGTTATTCAGTTGCAAGTTGTGCTTAGTTGAGAAAATCAATTGTAATACATCTCTATTCATCAAACTAATGCAAGAAGGCATTGGGGTTTTTAGCATATTGATTTCCTCATTAAAAATTATTGTGTGCATTTGTGTTAATTCTTATTGCATGACTCAAATTTTTGTTCTAAATTTTGAATTAACTTCCGTAGAGCAATAGAGTAGGTTTGTGTCTTGTGATTTTTATTAAAACTTCATGAGTAGTTGCAAATCTACATCATAATTTCTACAATTCTTGAGTCATAGTGAAGAAGACCTGTAATAGTATTGTGTTATGTGAGGTTTTGAAGATGGATGATGTGATTAGAACCACTGTTGAAGAACTGGTTTTCATTTTAATATTTTTTTTGGGAGAATAATAGTCAAACTCTTTAGGGAATTGATATGGAGTCCTTATGCATTCCATAATGTTGTTAAGGTTGAAATCAATATTTGATTACATTTGGTAATTGTTTTTTCTTAGGAGAGACATTTTTCTATGGTATGGAATACATCCAAGTTGTATATTTCATAATTTGATCTAATCAAGGATGCTTTATCGAATAAAGTCAGTTACTATGGAAAGGAGACTCCCAAGAACTTTATGTTGTCTTTGTTAGGATGGAGATTGATTTTTTAAAATCGATTGGTATGGGTGAAGAATAGAAGATTATGTGCCCTGTAATAAGACTTGGTAATATACTTGATAAGACTTGATAATAGATGAAGAACTATAACAATTTCTTGACTAAGTATTTGAATGTTTTGGTACTTCATAAACTATTGTCACCTTACAATGTATCTAGGACTATTGAATATAGGTATGCTACAGACCAACAAAAGAACTATATCGTAAAGTAAACCACAATTGCACAAAGTGTGTTGTGAACTATTACATTAAATTGTATGTTCAACCATATGTGAACTATTATATTAACCATGCAACATATTGCATCCTTACAAAATCCACATTGTTATGTGGTTACAAAAATTAAGTCATGCCACCCCTATGCTTGATGGCCTCCATTTCCTACATTGGCCAAATTTGTTGAGTTGTCTTCCCAAGCAAAGTATGGTTGCCTACCCAATATTGGTTGATTAGGATGTGCCGGAATGTTGTCGTATGCTTGTGTCTAATTTTATCCTTCTAGCCATGGAGGGACTGAGTAGCCCCAGTGTCCACTTGTGCTACTAACCCCAACACTGAGTGGAGGTGGCCTATAATCACACAGGATTTAAACCTACACTGGTAGGGGTATAAGATGTTGGGCATAACCCTTGGATGATAGCAAGGGACTTGGATGTTAATTAAATCTTGATATGATGGTGTATACTCTGCAATGTGGTTAAGAGTGTTGGACATCATCCTGTTTTCCTCAAACTAGCATGGACCATAGTCCTCCATGTCTGTCACGCCTACTCCTTTTTCCAACACTTGTTGAACCTTTCTTTCCTCCCTCTCTTTCCTTGCCAACTGTTCTCTATGTTCCTTTTCCCTTGATTTTTTTCTTTCCAACCTTTTCTTTACCCGAGCTTCTGCTACTCCAATCCTTGCAACTCTTTTTTCCTCAACCAACTCCTTCTTTCTCTGTTTAGATTCCCGAATTTCAATATTTTTACGTTCATATTCAAATAATAACATCATATAATCTTCATAGGTGAGAAACTATGAAATCCTCTATAAATGAAGACAAGCTAATATTGAGTGCCTTGATGTGGCCTTCACTCTCTCTATTGGTAGCTTTAGGAATGTACCAAGTCTTTGTTGCTTTGTTGTCACATGCTCCTCAGGGCCTAACTGTTATAGACATTTTTGGGCACTAAAACCCCAAGCATGAAATGTCCATAAACCAAGGGCTCCTAAGTCCCTAAAAGGTGTTGCTCTAACCCCTAAAGGAACAAGGTCAACTGATTACAGCTTCTCCCAGAAGTTCTCCATGAAAAACTGCTCAGAACTGGTCAAAACAGATCATTTCAGCTGCTCCATAGGCAAAGTGCGTTGCATCTCACCTAAACACACTGTGTGGGTGTGTTTTATTTCAAAAATCCCTTCTATGGGGTGCGATGGGCGAGAAATGACAAATGGAAGTGTCATTCCGTGAGGTGGAGAGGCATGGAAACTTCCAGAAACTTCTCCTGTGACACTTGCCTCTCTGAATTCGACCAAGGATGAGTAAGAGATCATCAATCTCCAATGGAAGCAAGAACTATCAGAGGGAGACACTAGTCAAATCACAAGCTGAGTCATCTCCCTTACAGATATCTATATATGGATCCCTCATCCCAGAGATCCAGAGGCTGGAATTTTTCATATTGTAAGGAATCGATGTTGGTTTCTTGAGACAACAATAGATTGTTGGGTGATCTAAGCTTTGTATGAGGTGAAGAGGGGCTTCCTTGCTGAGGGGATGATGTTGGGTCAGAACAACTGGTTGTATCTCCCTTGGCTCTTTCTTGTTTATCAATAAAAGCTATTCAAGTTATTCCTCCATACTCTTGTGTCATTTATGTTTGCTGCATTTGTATGGTCAATTTACATCTGATCCTAGATTGTTTATGATTATAGATCCATGTTCTTGTATAGTGCTATGCTACTATGATCTTACAGGTACTCTGTGAAGCTGGGTGTGCAAGGGAACAAGTAGCGAAAGACTATCAAGAGAGAGAGGAATCGAACCAGGAGATTAGTGCAAGACAGAGGTTGGTCTTCTTTGTTCTTCTCTCATCTATACTTCATAAAGGAAAAAATGAAAGTAGCTTTACTTTGTTTGTTTCTAAGGTAGCTATCACACCTTAGTGGGATAAGCAGTTCTGTGTAGACACTTTTCCCTGTAACAAAATGGCGACTCCACTGGGGATGAATTAGTTTGTTTGTTTTTCTTCCTTGTTGTCTATTTTATAAACTTACAGACGGAGCCTGAAGTCGAGCCAGGTAGCTTTCGAACCGCATTTGCTATGCAAATGCAAAGTAGATAAATGCTGCTTTAGTCAATCTCCAGGATTCGTTTATAAATTAAACAACTGATTTACAAACTCTCTGATTGCCCTTTATGATAGCTCTTAGATCCTCCTCAATCTACCCCTGGTTGTTGCATTACTGATTACCATTTGCTCGGCCAAAGCCCATGAACTGAACTGCAAACTGTGACCCGGAACCCAAGCAAAGTCTCGTCTCTGGCCCAGCGCAGGTACTGTTTTGTGAATCTGAAATTCAGCGCACTTCCCGAGTGTAGTAGGTGTGCTGATCAGACTAGGCATTGTTCAGTTTTGGTTTCTGTAATTCATTCTTTCCAGTTCTATTCTTGAATTTTGCTGCCTGTGATCAGTATATCTTTGTTTGAAACCCCTTTTCCCTGCTGTTATTCCGCCTCCTTTGTACAAAAGAACTGTAAATGTTTTTGTGTGTTTGTTGAGTCATTTTCAGTTCTCCTTTGCAAAAGTAACGTAATCGTACTGTCGTCCTTTGATTCGAAAGCATCGCAAGTTTCGTTTTCAGGCATAGGAAAGAGTTTGATTGTTGTAGATAGTCGATTATCCTGTTACTATTGTATTTGGTCTGAATTTGTAATTTTTCTAGTGTCGAAAGCAAGTATTCATTTCCAAATCGTAAAGAGTTGTGATTGCCTCCATTTTTTGATTTCGAAAAGAAACTTGTTGATAATTGTCGCTTGAAAAGTAATTCAGATTTGTGCATTAGCTTTCTTTTCTCCATTCACATACTAAGAAAGCCGAAAACAAATACATGCATGTGCATTTGCATTTAGACTGTTTGATTGGTTTGATTTAGGAAAGTGCATTTAAAGTGTGCTTTTTGCTCTTTGTGAAAGAATATTGTCTCTCTTTCCTTAGTAGCTAGGATTTTCATTGCACAAAGAAGATAAAAGACTGTTTATCATCTTAGATTTCATTTTAGGAATTACACATCTACATCTCGCGGTGAACCTGAAAGGAAAACTTCATAAACAAGATCAACTATAAAATAAATTCAATGAATCTAACAACGCTTTGGAACCTAACGCACAACATTTAGAAGTCTAGGCTAGAGACATATTCCGGAGTCGTAAAGCCTGGTAACTGTTGTTCTCACTGATGGTTGGTGATTCCTCGACTTTGAACGATAAGTGCCAGTACGGACTTGTGCTCCCACGTACCGTCGAGTATATTTTGGGAGACCACAATAGGCTTAATCCTTTATCCATAGGAAGCCGTGTCTGCTGCCCTATCTATCACAATGCACTGAACACAGCATTCGGGAAGATTGACTGCCGTACCGTAAAAAGTATTCTGCAGTTTTGCGATTGGTTTGGTAATCCCTACCTAGATTTCCAGAGCAGTCCCTTTCGTTCCTTTCAGACTCCTTAATGGAAAAGGTCCATCTAAGCACTTGTCACTTTAGGCTCATTAAAAATCGAAGGCAACTAGAGTCATATTTTGTTTTTTCTCGACTCTTAAAAATTGAAAAAACAAGTTGTGTCAAAGCGTCTAAAATTTATTTTAAACGGAATAATCATCACCTTTCCCTACATTGATCTCAGGTCGAGAAAATGGAACCCACCAACCAAGGAATTCCCCTTGGAGGAAATCCTAGTCCCTTCTCCTCTTGGGGAGATGTTGGTGCACCCCATATGGCCACATTGTTGCTTCTAGGATTGACAATTGGCTTGCCCGTATGGCTCTTCTCAACCTCTGTCGTTTAGAACACTGCAATTCCTTAACAGTCGAGTGAGCAACTAGACGAATCTAGAGTTACCCACCAACCTTCTACTTCCTCCAATTCTTCCTCTCCTCCTTCTTCTTCGCTTGATGGGGTTGGTAAAGCCAAAAATCAAGTACCTGAGAAGAAGAAGGAAAAGAAGAAGAAAGAGAAGAAGAAGAAGGAGCCAAAAGCAAAAGGGGGCAACCAAGCGTCGTCTAGCGAAAATCCACACACTGCACCGACCAGGCCTAAATCACCATGTGTCATTTGCAAAGGAGACCACTATCATAGAGATTGTCCTTGCATCCCTCGGATCTTAAGGGACTGGTCTCCTCGTTTGCACAACCCAGTGTCATCAACCTCTGATGATCATGTTGAAAACACACCGTCGACTAGTGAAAGTGAAGCCCCAGGACAAAAAGGAAAATATAGATTTCCTTGTAAACTGTGCAAAGGCGATCATGCCGTCCACCATTGTCCCTTCTTAGACGAGGCTAAAAGAGTTTTGGACGACCGTCCGGTTTCACTGTTACGCTTCCTCCTGGATATAAAAAGCTCTTGCCGAGTCCATCACTAGTTGAAAAACCAGCTGATCCGCCCAGATGGTCGGCTGAAACATCTATCATTGAAGACAAACCATCTGAACCCATACCAGATGAAAGTCAAAAGGTCGAGGCGGCAGTCGACCCGTCTTGCCTTCAGAGGTTCCGTCTTTAGATGATACAATCACAGAAGAGAATAAGGATGACACCTCCAAATTCGTTTCGTAAGCATAGACTCCGATGAACACGGGGGCAATTTACCCATTCCTTTACCACAGGAGGGAAGTTCGTCAGAGTCGTACCCGGCCGTCTATTCGATCCCACCTCCAAGCAACCTAGTTGTCTCCTTCGACTGGAATCAACTAGGCAGACCTTGTTTGCCAACTAGTGTACCATTCCGAATTATTGCTCAAATATATAGAATGGTTATGGCTGGTACCATCATAGATGAAGGGGCTTCTGTGAGTATCCTTTCCTCGACTACTTGGAAAGCGCTTGGTTCACCATCGCTTTTGCCTGAGATGAGAAATCTAACAGGCTTTGACAAAGGAACCAGTTGACCGTTAGGGATCCTTCCCAATGTGCCCATAACACTGAGAGGGAAAACCGTTCGCATGAACTTAATGGTAGTTCAAGGACCCCTGGATTATAATCTACTCCTTGGATGAGACTATATTTATTGCATGGGAGCCATTGTCTCATCACTCTTTAGAGTGATGTGTTTTCTGCACGAAGGAAGAGTGGTCAAGCTCGTAGACCAGCTTTCATTTCCCGGATCACACAGAGCAAATAGTCATATGCCATCCCTGAATGGTCTTTCCACACAAGGAATGTCTCATCAATCTCCAGTCCGTCCACCTGATGAGCGCGAGTGATTCGGGAGACATGACTGAAACCCAGGGGGCATGCACCCTGGTCTGCTTCGGCAGGAAAACTTCGGGTATAGGGTAGGTTTCCACGAGAGATATATGACTAGACTATACTCCTGTCTGTGATTGGAAGAGGGGGTTAGACTGGAACAAGATTCTCTTGTCAAAGTTATGTGAGTGGATTGTCTCACCTTTGTCTATTTTGGTAGACATCACCGAAGAAAAGTTTTGTTTGCGCAGTGAATAGAACAATCTTTGGTAACCTGAAAGAGGATTACCTTTCCTGATAAAACAAATGTTTTGTCAGTAGAACAAAAGGTGGCCTTGAAACTTTATTTTATACCTGGGGGCATGCAAACCTTTTGGCATGAAAGCGAAGAGCGACTATTTATTTTTTAAATTTGTAGGTCCTCTAACCCTTTAAACTCGTAGGATTGGTCGTTTCCTAACTTGCATAAAGAAAGGATGTGGGGCAAAACTCTAAAAATTGCCGTTTTTAAATGGGACATTCTTATTATACGACTGGATTAATCGAGCAGTTTTAGCGCATAGTTCAAGCTCGTTAAAAAATAAACATAAGCCATGAGCAAATGTTTCCCCCGCGTTTAAGCTCATTAAAAAATGAACTATTTCCCGGTAAATAACCATCGTGAATGTAGTACTTCAGCCTTTAAAAGCCTTGGTCATGTTCTCATCATCACCTCCACTCTGTATTGGCCGATCGTTCACCTCCATTTGATTGTTTACCCCTTTTTAGGAATAGCTGCGAAGAGTGATCTCACTAGCCATCCTTGTAACACTGCCATGATTGGAACATTCCAAACCTTACCTGGAATCAGCTGCTACCCATTTTATCACTCGTTCCTCAAAAGACGAGTCTCCTTTAAGCACTTTTCAACTGACTTGTAAAATATGAAAAGATTGCCGAGCCATTGGCCTCTCCAGCTCATTAAAGGGACTGGAAGTGCTATCCCTCCTCTAAATTTTAATCTTTTTGGACCTGAGGGATTATTACACAAAAAGATTGAGCGCTTGTTTTGTTCGGCTCATTAAAAGTATCGAAAATTCATCCCTTCTGTATTGTTTTATACTTTTTCGGACTTAAGGGATTAGATGAAGAAAAAGGAATTTTGGAGTTTCCTTTACATTCCTTTTCAGACTCTCTAAAATTGAAAAGGACTGGGTTATCTTTGTCGTTAAACTCGTTAAAACTTAATAGCGACAAACTTTTCCATAGCAGACAAGAACGAGTTTCACTATCGCTAGGCTCGTTAAAACATAGCGATGGGTTTGCCCGAAGGGCAAATTATAGAACAAGCATATGTTATCCTCCTCAAGCTTGACAAAAATAAAGAGGTACTGGTCAGCAATGACTGGGGAAAATTGGGAAGAAAACTTGAAGAAACTTTGTTGGTAGCAAGTCGCTCTTGAACATGACACTTTCACTCCACATCCAAGTCCGGTTGGGTTGTTTCATTCACCGGTCACATCGCCATGGTCCCATCACACCATCCACATTTTGGGTAATGCTACCAATCCATCATGTCAGTGTCACCGATATGTTCAAGAGAAGTCATTCAGAGAATTCACCTGTGTCTCACCCGCTACAATACATTCATACTCCATTATTTCATGACTGCCACCTTGAACCGTATGTCATCAGATCGTTTTCACCTCCATTAAAATCATTTGCTCCGTTCCGTGTCATTGATGTGGGATTCATTAAGGCCCTCCTGTGACGGATCGCTTCTTGTCAACATCAGCTCATTATCCAAGAAGTCGATCTAGGAACACCCCGTTCAGTACTTTGAAGCTTGCATGCCTCAATGGCAAGTTTCTCACTTCCGGCGACAGGTTTACATCAATGGCCTTCGACCGAAAGATTTTGCGTGGTGTTCGATGCCAAGTCCTTTATTCACACCACATGAATTGTACTACAGTACCTTGAGGGTCATTATCATTATCGGTTATTCCTCTCGTGCCTGTTAACAGCTTACATCATTGGTTGGTAATCAGGCGATGTCTTTCCATGTTTGACTCCAGAACAACTCTCACATGGATAGACTTGTACTTCGAGTGAAGATCGAACGAGATTGAAGACCCCGTATCTAGTTTCATCCATCCAGGCTGCGATATATATTCAGGGAAATAAAGACATCAAATGTACATCATTGTTGCACAGATAATCATCCAATCAAAGGGATGATGGCTCTACCAGAATCAACAGTCTACACTCAAACGATTGTCTGTCCTATGTACATGAAAATGAATTTATAAAGCTGAGCATGGGAATGCCCACCCCAGCTAGATCATGAAAATATTATGAAGATAATGTATTGTATTGTATCTTATTACAGGTCTCCTCCCAGCTTGAAAGAACTTCGGATCCTCATAATAAAGCATTTCACCCGACATCAAAATATTAACGACCTCATGCTTTAGGGGGCAACTGTTATAGACATTTTTGGGCACTACAACCCCAAGCATGAAATGTCCATAAACCAAGGGCTCCTAAGTCCCTAAAAGGTGTTGTTCTAACCCCTAAAGGAACAAGGTCAACTGATTACAGCTTCTCCCAGAAGTTCTCCATGAAAAACTACTCAGAACTGGTCAAAACAGGATCATTTCAGCTACTCCATAGGCAAATTACATTGCATCTCAACTAAACACACTGTGTGGGTGTGTTTCATTTCAAAAATCCCTTCTATGGGGTGTGATGGGTGAGAAATGACAAATGGAAGTGTCATTCCGCGAGGTGGAGAGGCATGGAAACTTCCAGAAATTTCTCCTGTGACACTTGCATCTCTGAATTCGACCAAGGATGAGTAAGAGATCATCAATCTCCAAGTGGAAGCAAGAACTATCAGAGGGAAGACACTAGTCAAATCACAAGCTGACTCATCTCCCTTACAGATATCTATATATGGATCCCTCATCCCAAAGATCCAGAGGCTGGAATTTTGCATATTGTAAGGAATTGCTGTTGGTTTCTTGAGACAACATCAGATTGTTGGGTGATCTAAGCTTTGTATGAGGTGAAGAGGGGCTTCCTTGCTGAGGGGATGATGCTGGGTCAGAACAACTGGTTGTAACCCCCTTGGCTCTTTCTTGTTTATCAATAAAAGCTATTCAAGTTTTTCCTCCATACTCTTGTGTCATTTATGTTTGTTGCATTTGTATGGTCATTTTACATCTGATCCTAGATTGTTTATGATTATAGATCCATGTTCTTGTATAGTGCTATGCTACTGTGATCTTACAGGTACTCTGTGAAGCTGGGCGTGCAAGGGAACAAGTAGCGAAAGACTATCAAGAGAGAGAGGAATCGAACCAGGAGATTAGCGCAAGACAGAGGTTGGTCTTATTTGTTCTTCTCTCATCTATACTTCATAAAGGAAAAAACGAAAGTAGCTTTACTTTGTTTGTTTCTAAGGTAGCTATCACACCTTAGTGGGATAAGCAGTTCTGTGTAGACACTTTTCCCTGTAACACTAACACTTTCCTTTCAACCTTTGGGAAAACTATTTTCCCCACATTTCTATCTTCCATAGGTACTTCATGTTGAACATGCTCTTCTTCTAGTGGCCCTGCATTGTCCACAAAATAATGAACAAGACCAGTGTTTAACTCTACTGGTTGTGAAGCTATGCCCATGCTTTCCTCATTGGTGGATGAAACATTATGTGTGTTGATATTCATCATTTCCTTTTTCAACCATTATGGTGGGCTTACTTGGGTTGGCATGCTCAATTACTCATTGTTTAATCCTGTTGAATTATCATTTTAAATCAAGTTTGCATTGTCATTCACATGATCACTTGCCTCATATGGAATATCACATGCAGAATTGGTAGGTGGTTCAATGGGTGTGACAACCTCCATGTTATTGAGAATTGGTTCATGATTGAACTATGTCTCACTTACATGTTCATCACCATAGAAGTTCCCTTTAGAAAGGGACATCATACCTTCAACAACAACAACATATTCCTGCCCACCCACATCTTCTTGGGCATCAACATGGTCTTGTAAGTCCTCTGATTCTTGACCTTCCACATCAAATTCCTGGCTAAAACTAGTAATATGCATAAGAGGATCAACATTCAGTGACCATATACGAGTCCTCTTAAATCCAGCATTGATATTAGAAGGTGTGAGAGCCCTTTTAAATGCTTTACTTACAATCTCAGCTAGCTCAAAACCTTTTACCTCCACCTGTTGATTATTTTGCATCCATGAAGCTCGCTCGACCTTGAAATAGTTCTTGAAAGGTCCAAACACATTGACATCAAGTGGTTGTAATTTGTGAGTTGTATGAGTCGATAGTCTTAATAAGTCAATTCCAAAATTGTTCGCCTCCTCAATTGTTTGCACAACCACGTGGCTTCCATGGATATCTAAAACTAGTAGGTGTTTGTTTTCAGGTGAGACACCACCTGGTACAAATGTAGCAAAGTGACAAAGCCAATTCAAGAATAGTTCCTTTATTATCCATGCATCGAGAGGTGTAGCCATGTTGCACCTGGTTCAAAATTATCTACATAGTTTTTTAGTTGATTTTTACCTTTGAATAGATAAAAACCTAGGATTGAAGAATCAATTTCATTGACACAACAAATATTAGTGATCCACTCCCTACTCTTAGGAAAAATATTAGGAAAATTTCAACTTCTTCTCTTGGAAATTACCCACATACCGCAGTTCCTTCATGTCTGTAAGCTTGTTTTGTCATAGTTCCATATATGGTTTGGAGCATATGAGTGTTGCTCATATTCAATAGAAAGAGTGTCATAGAACTTGGACACAATTTCACGACATATATTTAAATAATTGTCTTTGTTAAGGCCCTCAACTATATGTAACACAAGGTCTAGATGCCTTTTTCTAAACCTACTCCACCATGATTTACCAAGAAACCCATCTTTGAAGGGGTTTGGCCTCCCCTAACAGATTTGAGAAACTGTGGATTTAAGTTGTATCAGCTCTAACCCATGTCCCAATTGGCCCATCTCCTTACACCACTCAACCACCTTATCCTGCTCTTATTTAGTCATAATTGTAACAGGCCCTCTATGCTTTCTATGAGTCAGCCCATTTATCCAATATTGTATGTTTGAGGTGGCCCTCTACTATTTGTAGAGACATAAATTGAATATCCCCTAAAATTTATGTCATCAATTGTAGCTAGCATGTATTCCTTTGTACAACCTCTTATGGCATGGATATTCTTTGTTAAACTTGCACCTTGAACTATGGTTGACGGTGGCTCTGTGGTTGATGGTGGGACAACACGATTTTCCACCACACTATCATTCTCAACGAAATTGTTGGGAGAATTGGGAGCATTCACATCATCCCCCCTATCCTCATCTGATGAACTAGATCGTAGTTGTCCCCCCCTGGTCCCTCGTCTCCTGTTGTTCCTTGTACGAGCTGTAGTAGAAACTCTTAGCATGGATAAAACAAGCAACAGATTTACCATGAAATTATTATTAAAAAAATGTTGATTTTCCCATTAGGTCACCAACCATTCATGCATTAGCAATTTATTAGTGAAAATAAGGCTTATTACAAGGATTTTTATGTATATTTTCAAGGTTTACAATTCTGATATGCGTGATCCAAAAATTGGAACATAAAAATTGTTGATCTCAACATTAACCCAATTGGACCTGTTAATTTAACCAAACAACAATCCGAGTTCACTACTCATCATACCCTAATTGATATAGGCCAAAATAACCAAAACCTACTAAGCCTCTAATCAATTATAGGTACACAACTCTTGCAAATAAGTATAAAAAGAATAATACCTTGTCAATGTAGTATTAGAAGAAAAGGTAATTTGTTGGGAAATGTAATCAATAGGTAACAAAAATTAGTGCTATAACTATGTATTGTAACTTCAATCTAACATTTCCTTTTTTTTAATTCTAGGACTATGTGCATGGTAAGTCATGTGTCCCTAAACAATTCTGGGTTGCAAATAATTGAAAATTGTTTATCTTTATGGTTAGATGATTAGATGATCAGATAAAAAAAAATCCTAGTTTGCAGATTGATCGCAATTACTTCTTTGATAGGTAAAATTATATGTGTGGCTTATAAATGAGGTGTATAAACAATAACATATCTTGTAACGAGCATATAGCACTAGAAAAATGTTGATTTTGCTTAGTCTTATTTTTGTATCAGTGCATATTGTCTACAATGGTAATTGGTGAACAATCTATGTGGAATTGGGCATGTAATTACACAGTTCTTGTTTTTTCTTCCTATAGGTGATATATTATATAGCTTCCTCTCCAATAGACTGATACATAATATTTCAAAAGCTTTATCTTCTTCTTTATTCCTGATATCTTCATAATTCTTGATATAGAGTTTAGGGTGTAGACTTGATCTTAATCTTTCTTCTACATGAGAATAAGGAGCCCTCAATATTAGAATGAAAATAAGAAGCGTGACAAAGTAATAAGGGTTCTTGGGTCCCTATTTTCTTGGTTATGTGTTTTAGCTATGTGTTTTCTGGGTGCTTTTTCTAATAAAATATTATCTCCATGACATGTCAAATCTATCTTTCAAAGAATGGATGAATTTAGAATATGTCTATTAGGGAATATATTGTGTGAACATCATGGGAATTCTCTAATTTGTTTTTTCTTTCTTTTTCTTCATATATGTGATATATGTTGGAAATAATACTAAGGGCGGGGGGGGTGAATCAGTATTAGCAAGTCAATAATAATTCATTTCCATAATCAGATTCATATATGCTAGTTCTGTTAATTAAACTTGCGTATATACGCAGCTATATGTAAGGCAACTAGCGTATACTCTTCAAACTTATAACTTAGTTAATTCATCATATGTTGATATTTAATCTGTGCATCAGAACCATATAAACAGTAACCAAGTGCAGTAAAACAGAACAGACAATCAGACACATGAACACAAGATATAAGGTGGAAACCCAATGTGGGTGAAAACCACCTGTTGTAATCGTCTCTATCTTCTTTTAATAAGAAAATTCTTTTTACAATTTTGTACTGGTGCAGACTTATACCAGTATGCAGGCTTCTACCTGTAGAAGGCTACAACCTTCTCTCATTCTCCAGCTTCTCGTGGAAGGGAGCTACAACCCCCTAGCTCTTGTAATAGTTGTTTTGTTTACTAGTACGTAGGTACAGGCCTACAAAAGGCTACAACCTTCTCTTTTCTTCTAGGGACCACGTTTCATAAATTTTCAGACTGGATCCATCAATAACATCAATCAACCATCAATTATATCTACATCAACCAATCTCCTTTGCACCAACCAAAACTGAATTAGTCAAACACTTCTCAGAATGCTGTAACCAAAATACAGTAACAGTAACCAGAACCCAAGCCAAAACCCAGAACACTGTAATAGCAAATAGAAGTAGCTAAAGCATATTTTATTAGGTATATGCTACTTCAATGTGTCAAACCTGTGTAGATACGCCATTATCTCAAGGCGAACCTGCGTATACACTGTTTTGATATGCAGAACCAGCATGTATATGCTCCTTTGCTAAAGCAAACCTACGTACAGATAAAGATACTTCTCTTCAAGCCTTAAGATCTTGACCCATCAATAGAACTTATCCTTCATCAAGCGCTCAGGTTCATCCTTGATTCAGATCCAGCTGTGGCGTATGTACGCGGATACACTTCATGAAGCTCGCGTACAACCAATTTTCTCTGAAATAGATAAGTTTTAATAGCAAGATGATGCATCAACTACTCCCAGCTTGTGTCTGAGATATTCAAATGTATTTCTGGGCAGTTGTTTGGTGAATATATTAGAAACCTATTCTTTGGAGGGAACATACTCCAATTTCACCTTTTGTTCAAGCACTTGTTCACATAGAAAATGATATTTGATGGGTATGTGCTTGGTCTTGGAACGCATGACTGGATTCTTTGAAATACTTATTACATTTGTATTATCACATAGAATGGAGATGGGTGGAGTACATGTGATCTAAATGTCTTGCAATGTTTGCATCATCTAAAGGAGTTGTGTGCAGCAAGATGCAACAGCCACATATTCTGCTTCAGCTGTAGATAATGCTATTGAACTTTGTTTCTTGCTGAACCAAGAAACTAATCTGGAACCCATATAGAATGCACTACCACTAGTGCTTTTTTTGTCATCCACACTTCCTACCCAATCTACATGTATATATGCATGAAGTGTAAGATCTGTATCCCTAGGATACCATAAACCAAAATTCTGAGTTCCTTGAATATATTTGAAGATCCTTTTGACTGCCTGAAGGTGTGATTTCTTTGGATATGCTTGGAATCTTCCAACTATTCCCATTGCATGCATGATGTATGGTCGGATACCTGTTAGATAAAGCAAACTTCCAATCATGGATCTGTAGGTTGGTTGATGTACTCCTGTTGATTCATCATTTGAACTGAGACTGCATCCTGTTACCATGGGGGTACATACTGGTTCAAAATCTTCCACACCATATTTTTTCAAGATCTGCTTGAGATACTTGGTTTGTGATAGAAAAATACCATCTTTATGTTGTTGAACTTGTAGGCCGAGAAAATATGTGAGCTCACCAAGCAGGGACATTTCAAATTCTTGCTACATTACCAAAGCAATGTTTTGACTCATGGCTTCTTCATTGCTACCAAAAATGATATCATCAACATACACAACAGGTATTAGCAATTTATCATTATCAATCTTTGTATATAGATTGCTATCAGCTGATCCTCTTAAAAAACCTTGTTGATAGAGGTATTTGTCAAGACGGTAATACCATGCCCTTGGAGCTTGTTTTAGACCATAGAGAGCGTTTCTGAGTCGGCATACAAGTTTTGGATTATTTCCAAGGATGAATCCGTCTGGTTGCTCAATATATACTTCTTCTTCTAAGTCTCCATTAAGACAGGCAGATTTTACATCCATTTGGTATACTTTGAATTTCTAAAAGCTAGAAAGAGCAAGGAACATTCTTATGGCTTCAAGTCTAGAAATAGGTGCAAAAGTTTCTTCAAACTCTATACCTTCTTGTTGAGCATATCCCTTACAAACAAGTCTGATCTTGTTCCTGATAACATCACCATTTTCATTCGGCTTGTTTTTAAATATCCATTTGGTTCCTATGATACTCTTAACATGAGGTCTAGGAACTAATTCCCAAGTATTATTCTTTTCAATTTGCTCAAGTTCTTCATTCATGGCCTTGACCCAACATTCATCTTTGCATGTTTCATTTACATTTTGAGGTTTGATGGATGAAAGCAATGCTATATAGCTTGAAGCTTTTGTAATAGTTCTTCTTGTCTACACACCTGCGTCTTCCTGTCCCAAAATTTGAGTCTCTAGATGATTTTTCTTAACATACCTGGATGGAGTATTTTCTTCTGGCATTATCTGTTCTTCTGGTGCTTCATTGGTTTCTTCTTCTTCAGAATTAGTCTGATTTGATGTGGGGGGATAATCCTCATCTTCTTCATAATCTTCAGTTTTTACCTACTTTGGATTTTTGCCTGCTTCATCAACCACAACATCAATACTTTCAATAATTTTCCCAAATATTTTATTATAACACTTATATCCTTTACTTCGGGAAGAGTAACCAAGGTGAATGCCTTCATCTTCTCTAGGTTAAAACTTGCCAAGTTTTTCATCAGTCCTTTTGATTTAACATTTGCTTCCAAAAACTTTCAAGTATTTTACAGTAGGAGTCTTACCATACCAAAGTTCATGTGGAGTTTGAGCGTTGTTTACCCAAACATTTGCTTTGTTGAGGATAGTGATGGCAGTAAATGCAGCTCCACCCCAGAAGGTTGTAGGAGTTCGAGACTCATCTAGCATGAAACGAGCCATTTGTTGAATAGTTCTGTTCATCCTTTCTACCACTCCATTTTGCTGAGGAGTCCTTGTGGTGGATAATTCTCTTTTTATTCCATGTTCTTCACAAAATTCGAAGAATTCATCCAAGGTAAATTCCCCTCCTCGATTAGATCTAAGGCATTTGATTTTGCAATCTGATTCATTTTCAACCAAAGCTTTGAAGGCTTTGAACTTTTCAAATGCTTCATCTTTATGCTTTAGAAGTCCTATCCAACACATTCTAGAAAAATCATCAATGAACAATATAAAGTATTCTTCTCCACGAGGTGACTTTTTCCTTGATGGACCACATAAATCAGTATGAACAAGTTCAATAGGCTTACTAGCTAATCCTTCCTTCTCAAGGAAATGTGCTATGGTTTGCTTACCAAATTGACATGATTTGTATATTGAATTTTCTGGAATGCTGATATCAGGAAGATCACAAACAACCTGGAATTTGCATGCTTTCCTTATTTGAGGGAAGCTCAGATGCCCCAATCTTCTGTGCCATAGCCAGTGTTCATCATTTTTTCTTAGATAGCACTGTTGTTGTCCTCCCTTGAGTATGTATAAATTATTTGGAGTTCTTATGCCTTTGATCATGGTTTCTCCTATATCAAGCTCACGAACAACACATCCATTTGATCGAAATACTACTTCATTTCCTTGATCACACATTTGACTGACACTCAATAGGTTATGCTTTAGACCATCAACATACATAACATTCCCAGCTTTAACCTTTTCTTTTAAGAGAACAAAACCTTTACCTTTTATGACAGCAGGAGTGTCATTTCCAAATGAGACCTTCTTTTCCTTTTCTAAGGCATTGTATGACTGAAGTTTTTCTTTATCACCTGTCATGTGTTTCGAGCATCCACTGTTGATGTACCACTGATTTTCTTGTCCTTCTGCATACAAGGCTATACCACATCTTTCTGTTTGCGGTTCTTTCTTTCTCCATATTTTGGGACTCAATGAAGTTTGCTCCTTTTGAGATGTTTGCCGAAATTTACTCCTGCATTTAGAATCTTCATGACTGAAGTTGTTATAGATAGAGCATTCTATTTCATTTTCAAGAAGCGAAAATTTATTGTAGGTCCTTTTCATGATCCCTGTCACATTCCTTTGATTTCGTGCTTCTCTAGTCATGATGGTCTTGTAAGCAACACATTGAGCAGCTTTGTGTCCAAAGTTATGACATGAAAAACATTGGCCATAAAATAAGTTTTTGCGATTATCGAATCTACTGACCTAGTGATTCATTCTTGAAGCAAATTGAGTATGATTTACCTGAGGTCGGTTGTAACTTTTGTTCATCCTTGAAGTAGATTGAACCTGATTTACTTGGTGAACTGCTTTATGCCTTTGCTGATGATTGTTAAACTATTCACTGCTCTTTGCTGCATCAAGATATCTTTTAGTGGAGGTTGACGGCTTCTGTGCTTGAGATGCTTCTTTAGTATATCCAAGACCTGTCTTTATCAGAGGAGAACACTACACTTTGATAATTTCATCTAAAGTTTCTGATCCTTTAGCAAATCTGAGATTGAGAGCTTTTGTTTTCTCAATATCTTTTCTTAGACCCACAATTTCACATTCTAGTTTTTCATTGTGTTTTTCTCTTTCAGCAAGTTGGAATGTCAGAGTATGTTTGAGTTTAGATATTTCTTCATAAAGATTATCTTCATCTAAAGCATCCAAGAAATCATCATCTTCAAAAGCCATCAGAAGTCTATAGTCATTATTATCTTCATCACTATTTGATAAACCATCGCTATCTTCATGCGTATAGTAGCTCTTCTTACTTACACTTTGTTTTCTATTCCATTTTACTGATTCCTTACCTTTATTGAGCTTATCTTTATGCAGACATTTGGCAGCATAGTGACCGACTCTTCCACAAGCAAAACATTTGAAAGGTAGTTTACCTCTTAATCTTCTAGAACCCCATTGAAGGTTTTTGACAAAGTTTGCTTCTTCCTCTTCTTCTAAAATATGTCCTGACTCATTGGGTTCTTTCCTCCCTGAAGCTTTGAACGCGGCTTCTCTCATATCTGATGGACCTCCTTTTCTCATTTCGAAAGAAGTTAAGATTTCGTGCAGCTATGTCATAGTGATACTTTGAAGATCCTGCTTTTCTTCTATGGCAGAAACTTTTGATTCAAACTTAGTAGACAAGGATCTTAAAACCTTTTCAACTAAAGTAACTTCTTTTATCTCTTCACCCAAGTTCTTCAGGCAATTAACAATCTCATTTATACGTAAGAATTAATTAGCTATACTTTCATCATTGTGCATTTTGAGAGTTTCATATTGAATTATGAGAGATTGCAATTTTGCACGTTTTACCTGATTGTCTCCATCATAGCTTAGAATGATCTTGTCCCATATTTCTTTGGCGGTTTTGAGCTGCATAACTTTGACAAATTATAATTGTGACAGACTCCCCAATATTGTATTGACAGCCTTGGTATTGGTTTCATATTTCTTTTTACTTGCTGTATCTGTAGGAATTGCTGATGGAAATGTATATCCTCCTTCCACAATTTCCCAGACATCTATTCCAAGAGATTGAAGATAGGTTGTATTTCTTACCTTCCAATAAACGAATTTGCTCCCATCAAAGATTGGTGGTATAATGGATCCCTCTCTTTCGTAGTTACTCATGATGATAGATCTTCCTTCAAGCGATCAAGCTTCTTCTGAAGGACCTGCTCTGATACCAATTGTTGGAAATAATACTGAGAGGGGGGGGGGGGGGGGGGTGAATCAGTATTAGAAAGTCAATAATATTTCATTTCCATAATCAGATTCATATACGCTACTTCTGTTAATTAAACTTGCATGTATACGCAGTTATATGTAAGGCAACTAGCGTATACTCTTCAAACTTATAACTTAGTTAATTCATCATATGTTGATCTTTAATCTGTGCATCAAAACCATATAAACAGTAACCAGGTGCAGTAAAATAGAACAAACAATCACACACATGAACACAAGGTATAAGGGGGAAACCCAATGTGGGTGAAAACTACCTACTGCAATCATCTCTATCTTCTTTTAATAAGAAACTTCTTTTTACAATTTTGTACTGGTGCAGACTTATACCAGTATGCAAGCTTCTACCTGCAGAAGGCTACAACCTTCTCTCATTCTCCAGCTTCTCCTGGAAGGGAGCTACAACCCCCTAGCTCTTGTACTAGCTGTTGTGTTTACTAGTATGTAGTTGCAGGCTTACAAAAGGCTACAACCTTCTCTTTTCTTCCAAGGACCACGTTTCATAAATTTTCAGACTGGATCCATCAATAACATCAATCAACCATCAATTATATCTGCATCAACCAACCTCCTTTCCACCAACCAAAACTGAATCAATCAAACACTTCTCAGAATCCTGTAACCAAAATACAGTAACAATAACCAGAACCCAAGCTAGAACACAGAACACTGTAATAGCAAATAGAAGTAGATAAAGCATATTTTATTAGGTATACGCTACTTCAATGTATCGAACCTACGTAGATACACTGTTATCTCAAGGCGATCCTGAGTATACGTTGTTTTGATATGCAGAACCAACGCGTATACTCTCCTTTGCTAAAGTGAACCTGCGTACAGATAAAGATACTTCTCTTCAAGCCTTAAGATCTTGACCCATTAATAGAACTTATCCTTCATCAAGTGCTTAGGTTCATCCTTGATTCAGATCCAGCTGTGCACCATAACCCAATAACCTATATTCTAGATCTTGCTCATCATTAGATATTCAATTCATGAGTGCCTTTGCCTAATGATCTTCTCCTCCTTTTATAGTCTTAGGACTTACTCAATACCATGGTCCAAAACCACTTAGAAGCAATACCTTGGACCAAATACCTGGGGTAGCCACTTCGGACAAGATACCTTGGACCAATACCATGGATCAAAATACCATGGACCAAATACCATGAACCAAAACTAAGTTTTCCAACATGTACGCGCCTTTCCTTCCGTGAAAGTGCATGTGTATGCTATACGTGCCTTTTGGTCTGTGAGCCCGCGTGTACATGTAGCTTGGTCAATGGGGAACCTGCGTATACCTCTCTTTCTTCATTCTGTGAGCCTGAACTGTGATCTGTCATCTGTGTGAGTTGCCATCAAGGACAACACCTGTGTCATAGTGCCAAATCTGTATCATAATGCCAACAATATATTATTGTGTAATCTGTTGAGGTTAATCCATAAAATAAACGAGAAGAGGGGAGAATAAAAGACTAGCTATAACACCTATTTGTGTTTCCTATTCCCATAGGTGGGTGTTGGGCATGGAATCCCCCCCACAACATGTTTTGGGGCTCAAAGCCCAAGTTTTGAGTAATATTGTTGTAATAACTTTGCGAATTTCTAGCACGGAGCGCGAATTGTATGTTAGAGTTGTTGGAAATAATACTGAGGGGGGGGGGGGTGAATCAGTATTAGCAATTTAACAATATTTCATTTCCATAAACATATTTATATATGCTACTTCTGTTAATGAAACTTGCATATATATGCAACTGCGTTTAGAGCAACCAACGTATACCTTGCAAACTTATAATTTAGTTAGTTGATCTTTAATTTGTGTATTAGAACCATATAAGCAATAACAGGTATAGTAAACACAGAGTAGACAATCACACACAAGAACACAAGATATAAGGTGGAAACCTAATGTGGGTGAAAACCACCTGCTGCAATTCGTCTCTATCTTCTTTTAATAAGAAACTTCTTTTTACAATATTTCTGTACCGGTGCAGTCTTATACTAGTACGTAGGCTTCTACCTATAGAATGCTACAACCTTCTCTCGTTCTCCAGCTTCTCCTGGAAGGGAGCTACAACCCACTTTAGCTCTTGTACTAGTTGATGTACTAGTACGTAGGCGCTGACCTACAGAAGGCTACAACCTTCTCTTTTCTTCCAGGGCCCATGTTTCATAAATTTTCAGACTGGATCCATCAATAACGTCAATCAAACGTCAAATATATCTGCATCAACCAATCTCCTTTGTACCAACCAAAACTGAATCAAACAATCACTTTTTTGAAAGTTGTAACCAGAACCCAGAACACTGCAACAACAAACAATAGTAGCTAAAACATATTTTATGAGGTGTACGCTACTTCAATGTGTCAAACCTACGTGCATACGCACTTCGCTCAAGACAAACCTGCATATACGTTGTTTTGAAATGCTTAACCAGCATGTATACGTGCCCTTGTTGTAATGAACCTACATACAGATCTGTAAAAGATGATTTAACCTTCACAACTATTTAGATATCAGTTATACCCAGATCATCAGATTTACAGATTACGACATGTGCCAACTATTCAGATAAAAGATCAAAACCACATAAAGATACTTCTCTTCAAGTCTTAAGATCTTGACCCATCAATAGAACTTATCCTTCTTCAAGCGCTCAGGTTCCTCCTTGATTCAAATCCAGTTATGCACCATAACCCAATGACCAGTATTCTAGATCTTGCTCTTCATTAGATATTCAATTACTTGAGTGCCTTTGCCTAATGATCTCCTCCTCCTTTTATAGTCTTAGGCCTTACTCAATACCATGGTCCAAAACCACTTAGACTCAATACCTTGGACCAAATACCTGGGGTCAACACTTCGAACAAAATACCTTGGACCAATATCATGGGTCAAAATACCATGGTCCAAATACCACGGACCAAAACCAAATTCTCCAACATGTATGCACCTTTCCTTGCGTGAAAGTGCGTGTATACGCATACACATCTTTTGGTTGGCGAACCCGTGTGTATACGCGGCTTGGTCAAGGGGAACCTGCGTATATCTCTTTTTCTTTCATTCTGAGAGCCTAAACTGTGATCTGTCATCTGAGTGGGTTGCCATCAAGGACAACACCTGTGTCATAGTGCCAAACCTGTGTCATAATGCCAACAATCTCCCCCTTTGGACTTGATGGCAACCCCAAGTCACTCTCCCCCTTTGTCATCAAGAGAAAAGGGTTATGCTCCCCCTGAGTACATGCTGAATTCTCTGATATGCTGAAGCGTGCTATTCATGCTCCCCCTAACTGTAAGCAAGGTCTGCAAAAAGATGTTCTACAAGAAGAACAAGACTCTATACATCATAAATGAACTTCCTATCACCAATGACTCATACATACATCCATCTCCCAACCAAGTGGGGATATACCAAGATTGACTCATCCACCCAACCAAGGGGGGATACACCAAAAGATTATACATGATAAGACAAGAAAATTACATCATCCATCCCAGGCATAGTGGGGAAACAAAATAGGTCATTACATGACCTTGATAATAAAAGATATACATGACATAGAGACAAAATATATAAAACAAGATAGTTATCAACAACTATCATCAACAACATCTGTCAATCACCATCAACAACCATGATCTCCCTCTGCACCCGTTCCACCTGAATAAAAAACAACTGTGAAAATGTACCAAGATCTTCTAAGATAATGCAAACAATGCTTTATTAGAAGTATATACTCCCCCTGAACCTGTGCCAGATGGTCTCTGTCAGACCCATATCAGAGTCTTTTCATCCTGAGTCTGGCCCACTGTT
Source organism: Pinus tabuliformis (assembly GCA_031772625.1). NCBI lineage: Eukaryota > Viridiplantae > Streptophyta > Pinopsida > Pinales > Pinaceae > Pinus > Pinus tabuliformis. The sequence continues at coordinate 583,128,040 of CM062808.1, read as the reverse complement.
TTTCTTCAAACCAACATATACGCGACTGTGTCCACAACAACCAGCGTATGTACGTGGATACAATTCATGAAACTTGCGTACAACCAATTTTCTTTGAAGCAAATAGGTTTCAACAGCAAGATGATGCATCAACTACTCCCAGCTTCTGTTTGAGATATTCAAATGTCTCTCTGGGCAGCGGTTTGGTGAATATATCAGCAACCTGTTCTTTGGAGGGAACATACTCCAATTTGACTTTTTGTTCAAGCACTTGTTCACGGAGAAAATGATATTTGATAGGTATGTGCTTGGTCTTGGAATGCATGACTAGATTCTTTGAAATATTGATGGCACTTGTATTATCACATAGAATGGAGATGGGTGGAGTACATGTGATTTGAATGTCTTGCAATGTTTGCATCATCCAAAGGAGTTGTGTTCAACAAGATGCATCAGCCACATATTTTTCTTTAGCTGTAGATAATGCAATTGAACTTTGTTTCTTGTTGAACCAAGATACTAATATGGAACCCATATAGAATGCACCACTACTAATGCTTTATCTGTCATCCACGCTTCCTACCCAATCTGCATCTGTATATTTATGAAGTGTGAGATTTGTATCCCTAGGATACCATAAACCAAAGTTTTGTGTTCCTTGAAGATATTTGAAAATCCTTTTAACTGCCTGAAGGTGTGCTTCCTTTGGATTTGCTTGGAATCTTCCAACTATTCCTACTACATGCATGATGTCTGGTTGGGTACCTGTTAGATAGAGCAGACTACCAATCATGGATTTGTAGGTTGGTTGATGTACTGCTGCCGATTCATCATTTGCGCTGAGGCTGCATCCTGTTACCATAGGGGTACATACTGGTTTAGAATCTTCCATGCCATATTTCTTCAGGATCTGCTTGAGCTACTTGGCTTGTGATAGAAAAATACCATTTTTATTTTGTTGAACTTGTAAACCAAGAAATTACGTGAGCTCACCAAGCAGAGACATTTCAAATTCTTTCTGCATTACCAAAGCAAAGTTTTGACTCATGGCTTCTTCATTGCTACCAAAAATGATATCATCAACATACACAACAAGTATTAGCAATTTATCATTGCCAATTTTTATATATAGATTGCTATCAGCTGATCCTTTTGAAAAACCTTGTTGATGAAGGTATTTGTCAAGACGATAATACCAGACCCTTGGAGCTTATTTTAGACCATAGAGAGCCTTCTGAGTCTGCATACAAGTTTTGGATCATTTCCAAGGATGAATCCGTCTGGTTGCTCAATATAAACTTCTTCTTCTAGGTCTCCATTAAGAAAAGTAGATTTCACATCCATTTGATATACTTTGAACTTCTGAACGCTAGAAGGAGAAAGGAACATTCTTATGGCTTCAAGTCTAGCAACAGTGTTATAGACATTTTTGTGCCTTGCAGCATGAAGCATGAAATGTCCATAATCTAAGGGATCCAAAGTCCCTAAACATGTTGTTCCTCCCCCTAGAGGAACAAGGTCAGCAAACCACAGCACTGAAAATCAGTTCTCCACCTGAAAACACTCAAAAACAAGCAATTTCTGGATCATGTCAACTGCTCCACTGAGCATCTGTGCTAAATGTCAACTGCCCCTCTCTGTACCTGCGTTGAATGTCAAATCCAACAAAGGCTACCTACGCTGAGCGAGATTGGACAAGTGGCACAGTCATTCCTCAAGGTGTCAATGCCCAGGAAGCTTCCAAAATGACACTTGGATCAGGGAATTCGCCTAGTGATGAGTAAGAGGTTCTTAAACTCCAAGTGGAAGCAAGGATCTCCAAGTGGACTCAAGAACTGAAGTATAACTGAAGTGAGAGAGGACACTAGTCAGCTTGAAGCCAGCCTCAAGCTGACTCATCCTTTCTCCAAAACTCCTATATATAGAGCTCTCTCGTGAGGTCTAGAGAGGCTGGAATTTTGTGAATGTAAGGAAGTGCTGTTGGTTTGAGTTTAGAGCTATTAGGTGATTGCTTTGAAGGAGGTGAAGAGGAGATTTCTTTCTGCTGGGAGGTGTTGCTGGATTGGGCCTCTTATGTTTGTAACACTCCTTGAACTTTACTTCTTCCATTAATAAAGCATTTGAGGTTCTTCTATATGCATGTGTCTCAATGGTGTATTGTTATACTTGTGTATTTGATTTATTCTAATCCTTGAATCAATTATGAATGTATGCTTCTTGTAGTTTCCCTCTCTTGCCTTTTTGCAGCATCTTTTTGTAGCCGGGCCAGTGAAAGAGCAAGGAGCTGGGAGCAAGCAGCAAGGAGAGAAGATTGGATCAATCATTAGCGAAAGACATCGGTTAGTGGATCCCTTTCTCCCCTGTTTTACTTTCATAAAGAAGAAATCTTAGATAGCTTTGCTTCGATTGTTGCTGAGGTACTATCACCCTTAGAGTGGGATAGGGTCATTCCGTATTGGATACTTTTCCCTACAACAAATTGGCGACTCCGCTGGGGAACGTATCTTGTTGGTTGTTTGTGTTTTTTGCTATTCATTTCGTAAACACAGGGAGTAACGAATCAAACTACATTTGGATCTTTCAAATGCAAAGTAGAGGGCATCTACTCTAGCTCAGTTTCTGGGCATGTTTATGATTTGAAGAGCTGATCCACAAGGACTCTGAACAGCTCTTAGTGATAGCTTTTCATCCTCCTAATTACCCTTTAGTGTGTACTTGACTGATAGCTTCTGATTTGGCCAAAAACTGTGAATTTTTGAGCAATCTGTGACCCGGAAACCAAGAGAAACGAAAGTTTCGTTCTTCAGTGCAGGCACTGTGAAGGCAGTCTACATTTCAGCGCAGTTCCCAAAGGGGCTACCTGCGCTGAATGTCAAACTGACAGTGTACTACCTGCGCTGAACCAGTCTTGCCTTGTGCTACTGGGGTTCCCTGCTGTTTCTTGCCCTGTTTTCACCCTTGTTTTTGCAGCCTGTTACCAGTCAATGTACCTATCTGAAACCAACTTTCCTTACTACTATTCCGCCTCAGTTGTATAAAGAAACTGTGTTTGTTCTTTGTGTATTTCTTACATCATTTACAGTTTCCCATAACAAAAAGCGAACTAGTCTTGCTGTGGCCTCTTAGATCCAGAACTGTGATAAGTGTCATAGTGATCTTAAGAGTTAGTTTGTTTGCTGTTCATAGCTGATTGAGCTTTTGCTTTCGTCATATGGTTTGAATTTATATATTTCTAGTGTCGAAACAAGTAAATCTTAAGGTGTCTTTTGATTTTGGACAAGCTTGTTTGCTTTCACTTGAAATTGAATTCAAAATTATACAACAGCTTTCTTTTTGTAATACATCAACATTAAGAAAGAGAAAAGAAATACCTGCATTGTGCATGTGCATTTTGACAGCTTGCATGTTGATTTAGGGAAAAGCGCATTAGTGTGTGCTCTATGATCTGTGTGAAAAGATGATGTCTTTCTTTTCCCTCAGTAGTTAAGATTTTCAAAGTTGAAAGATTGAAAAGCTTGCTTATCATCTTAGACTGCATTTAGGAAGTTGTATATACATCTCGTGGTGATCCATAAAGGCAAACTGCTAAACAAGATCAACTTAAAATGAATTGAATTTACATAACAATGCTTTGAAACATAACACAAACACATAGAGGTCTAAGCTAGAGACGTGTTCCGGCGTCGTTAAACGTGATATCTTAGTGTTGAGTGGTTGGGTGATTCCTCCACGGTGAAGCGATAAGTATCAATACAGACTTGTGCTCCCACGTACCGTCGCGTATATATTGGGAGACCCCTATAGGAAAAAGCCTTTATCCTTAGGAAGCCGTGTCGGCCGCCCTACTGATCGCGATGCAGTGAACACAGCATTCACAAAGATCGACCACCCGTACCGTAAAACGTATTCTGTGGTTTCGCGAAAGGTTTGGCACACCCTCTGCCTAGATCTCCAGAGCAGTTTCTTTTGGCCTTTTTCAAACTCTATAACTGAAAAAGTCCATCCGAGCATTTGTCACTTCGGGCTCGTTAAAACATCGAAGGAGACTAGAGTCATCTTTAGCTTTTTCTCGACTCTTAAAAAGTGAAAAAGCAAGTTGTGTCTAAAGCGTCGTTATAAAATTTATTTTAAACAGAACATAATCACCTCCTATTCCTGCGTTGATCTGTAGGTTGAGAACATGGAACGCCCCAACCAAGGAATTCCCCATGATGGAAATCCTAGTCCTTTCTCCTCTTGGGAGAAGTTGGTGCGCCCCACATGGTCACATTGTCGCTTCCAAGACTAACAATTGGCCTGCCAATTTGGCTATTCTCAACCAATGTAGTTCAGAACACCATGGTTCCTGAACAGTCGAGTCAACAGTTAGATCAGTCTAGAGCTGCCCACTAGCCTTCTACTTCCTATAACTCTTCCTCCAATCCTTCATCTTCGCAAGGTAGAGCCGGAAAAAGCCAAGCTCCCATGGAGAAGAAGGAAAAGAAGAAGAGAGAGAAGAAGAAGAAGGAGCCTAAGGCGACTGGGGGCAAGCAAAAGACAGCTGACAAAAATCCACACACAGCACAGACTGGGCCTAAATCGCCATGTGTCATATGTAGAGGAGACCACTTCCATAGAGATTGTCCCTGTATTCCCCGGATACTAAGGGACTGGTCCCCTCGTTTGCACAATTCGGGAGCATCAACCTCTGATAGCCATGTTGAATGCTTACCGTCAACCAGCGAAAGTGAAGGTTCAAGACAAAGAGGGGGAGTAAGATCTCCCTGCAGACTGTGTGAAGGCGATCACGCCATCCACCGTTGTCCCTTCTTAGACGAAGCGAAAAGAGTTTTGGAAGATCGTCCGGTTTCACCGTTGAGACTTCCTCCTGGATACAAAAAACTCGTGCCAAGTCCTTCGTTGGTTGAAAATACAGCTGGCCCGCTCAAGTGGTCGGCTGAAGCATCAGTCACTGAAAATGAACCTACTGAATCCAGACCGGACGAAAGTCCAAAGGTCGAAATGGCAGTTGACCCGGTTCTCCCTTCAGAAGTTTCATCTTCAGATGACACCGTCATTGAAGATTCATCTTCAAATGACACCCTCACTGAAGAGAATAAGGATGACACCATCCAGATTCTTTTCATCAACACAGACTCTGATGAGCATCAGGGCAATGCGCCCATTCCTTTATCGCAGGAAGGAACATCGTCAGGGTCATATCCGGCCGTATATTCGGTCCCACCACCAAGCAACGTGGTTGTATCCTTTGATTGGAATCAACTAGGCAGACCCCGGTTGCCAGCCAGTATACCATTCAGAGTCATAGTCCAAATTTACAGAATGGTAATGGCTGCAACTATCATTAATGAAGGGGCATCTGTGAGTATCCTTTCCTCTATTGCTTGGAAAGCACTGGGTTCCCCGGCGCTTTTGCCTGAGATAAGAAATCTCTCGGGTTTCGATAAAGGAACCAGTCGACCATTAGGGATCCTCCCCAACGTGCCTGTTACATTGAAAGGGAAGACCATTCAAATGAACATGATGGTCGTTCAAGGACCCTTGGATTATAACCTACTCCTTGTACGAGACTATATATATTGCATGGGAGTTGTAGTCTCCTCACTCTTTAGAGTAATGTGTTTTCCACACGAAGGAAGAATGGTCAAGCTCGTAGACCAACTTTCATTTCCGGGATCACGCATCGCAAATAGTCAAATACCAACCCTGAATGGTCTATTCAATCAAGAAATGTCTCCACCCCCAGTCTTTCTTCCCGATGAGTGCGAGTGATTCGGAAAGATGGGACTGGAACCCAGGGGCCATGCATCCTGGTCTGCTTCGGGCAGAAAAAACCCTGGGTATAAGGTAGAATTTCCGCGAGAGAATATGACTAGTTCGTACCCCGTCCGTAGAGGAAGAGGGGTTGTTCTAGAATGAGATTCTTTTGTCAAAGTTATGTGGGTGGAATAAACTATTTTTCACCCACCTCTGTCTATTTCGGTAGACATTGCCGAGGAAATGTTTTGTTTAAACTACTAACGAGACAATCTTTGGGTAACCTAAAAGAGGTAAGCCTCACCCTTTAAAACAAATGTTTTGACGGATAAGTAGGGGCAGCCTTGAAATTGTATTTTATACCTGGGGGCATGCAACCTTTTGGAGTGCAAGCAAGGGACGACTATTTATTTTTTTAAATTTTTAGGTCCTCCCTTTAAACCTGTAGGTCTAACCCTTTAAACTCGTAGGATTAGCCGTTTCCAAACTTGCATAAAGAAAGGAGCGGAGCATAGCTTCGTGAGATAAAGCTCCATAAAAAATAGCTATCTCACAGGAGACATTCTTATCTTATGACTGGTATATCGAGCAGTTTTAGCACATAGTTCATGCTCGTTAAAAAATAAACACGAGATCCGAGCAGTTTTAGCACATAGTTCATGCTCGTTAAAAAATAAACATAAGATTGTGAGCAGGCTTTCCCTTAGAGTTCAAGCTCATCCAGAAAAAATGAACCGGTAAATAACCATTGTGATCGTAAATTCATCAGCCATAAAAGCCTTGGTCGTGTTTGCACCTGTCACCTCCACCGTCACTTGGCCGATCGTTCACCTCCATATGATTGTTTACCCATTTTGAGGAACAGCTGCGAAGAGTGATTTCACCTAGCCATCCTTGTGACACTGCCGTGATTGGAAAATTCCAACCTGTACCTGGAATCAGTTGCTATCCTTGTTTATCACTCGTTCCTCAAAAGATGAGTCTTCTTTGAGCTCTTTTCATCTGACTCGTAAAATATGAAAAGTTTGCCGAGTTTTGGCCTTCCAGCTCGTTAAATGACCAGAAGAGCTATCCCTCCTCTAGATTTTAATCTTTTTGGACCTGAGGGATTATTGCACAAAAAGATCGAGCGCTTGTTTTATTCGGCTCATTAAAAGTACCGAAAACTCATCCCTTCTGTATTGTTTTATACTTTTTCGGACTTAAGGGATTAGATGACGAAAAAGGAATTTTGGAGTTAACTTTCTGTACCTTTTCAGACTCTCTAAAAATGAAAAGGACCGAGTTTTCCTTGTCGTTAGACTCGTTAAAATGTTTAAATAGCGACAAACTTGTCTTTAGACGAGAACGAGTTTCCCTATCGCTAGGCTCGTTAAAACATAGCGATGGGCTTGCCCGAAGGGCAGGTTATAGAACAAGCATATGTTATCCTCCTCAAGCTTGACAAAAATAAAGAGGTACTGGTCAGAAATGACTGGGGAAAAATTGGGAGAACCTCAAAGCTTTAATGGTAGCAAGTCGCTCTTGAACATGACACTTTTCCTCCGTACAACATCGGGTTGGGTTGTTTCATTCACCGGTCTCATCACCATGGTCTTCGCCAAACCATCCACATTTGGGGTAATGCTACCGATCCATCACATCAGTGTCATTATATGTTCAAGAGATGTCGTTCAGAAAGAGTCAACCGTGTCCCATCCACTGCCATACATTATCCTTCATCCATCCATGATCGCCACCCTGAATCATATGTCACAGATTGTATTCACCTCCACTAAAATCATTAGCTCTGTTCCGTGTCACTGATGTGGGATTCATTAAGGCCCTCCTTTGACGGATCGCTTCTTGTCGACTTCAGCTCATTATCCAAGAAGTTGATCTAGGAACAACCCCTCAGTACTTTGAAGCTTGCATGCCTCAATGGCAAGTTTCTCACTTCCGGCGATAGGTATACATCAATGACCTTCGACCAGAAGATTTTGCGTGGTGTTCGACGCCAAGTCCTTTATTCACACCATGTGAATTGTATTGCAGTACCTTGAGGATCATTATCATTATCGGTGATTCCTCTCGCGCTTGTTAACGGTTTACATCATTGACCGGTAATCAAGCGATGTCTTTCCATGTTCGACTTCAGCGCAATCCTCACATGGATCGACTTGTACTTAGAGTGAAGATCGAACGAGTTTGAAGACCCCGGATCTAGTTTCATCCATCCGGGCTGCGATATATATTCAGGAAATATAAAGACATTTGTCATGTACATCATTGCAGCAGATGATCATCCTACTCAAAGGATGATAATTTCAGCAGAGAATTATCAGTCTACCATCAGACGATCGTCTGTTCTATGTACCAAAATGAATTTATAAAGCTGAGCATGGGAATTCCCGCCTCAGCTAGATCATGAAAGCAGAATGAAAAATAATGTATTGTATTGTATCTTATTACAGGTCACCTCTCAGCGATTGAATGAACTTCGGATCCTCCTGATAAAGCATTTCACCCGATAAACGACCTCACGCTTTAGGGGGCAACTGTTATAGACATTTTTGTGCCTTGCAGCATGAAGCATGAAATGTCCATAATCTAAGGGATCCAAAGTCCCTAAACATGTTGTTCCTCCCCCTAGAGGAACAAGGTCAGCAAACCACAGCACTGAAAATCAGTTCTCCACCTGAAAACACTCAAAAACAAGCAATTTCTGGATCATGTCAACTGCTCCACTGAGCATCTGCGCTGAATGTCAACTGCCCCTCTTTGTACCTGCGTTGAATGTCAAATCCAACAAAGGCTACCTGCGCTGAGCGAGATTGGACAAGTGGCACAATCATTCCTCAAGGTGTCAATGCCCAGGAAGCTTCCAAAATGACACTTGGATCAGGGAATTCGCCTAGTGATGAGTAAGAGGTTCTTAAACTCCAAGTGGAAGCAAGGATCTCCAAGTGGACTCAAGAACTGAAGTATAACTGAAGTGAGAGAGGACACTAGTCAGCTTGAAGCCAGCCTCCAGCTGACTCATCCTTTCTCCAAAACTCCTATATATAGAGCTCTCCCATGAGGTCTAGAGAGGCTGGAATTTTGTGAATGTAAGGAAGTGCTATTGGTTTGAGTTTAGAGCTATTGGGTGATTGCTTTGAAGGAGGTGAAGAGGAGATTTCTTTCTGCTGGGAGGTGTTGCTGGATTGGGCCTCTTATGGTTGTAGCACTCCTTAAACTTTACTTCTTCCATTAATAAAGCATTTGAGGTTCTTCTATATGCATGTGTCTCAATGGTGTATTGTTATACTTGTGTATTTGATTTATTCTAATCCTTGAATCAATTATGAATGTATGCTTCTTGTAGTTTCCCTCTCTTGCCTTTTTGCAGGATCTTTTTGTAGCTGGGCCAGTGAAAGAGCAAGGAGCTGGGAGCAAGCAGCAAGGAGAGAAGATTGGATCAATCATTAGCGAAAGACATCGGTTAGTGGATCCCTTTCTCCCCTGTTTTACTTTCATAAAGAAGAAATCTTAGATAGCTTTGCTTCGATTGTTGCTGAGGTACTATCACCCTTAGAGTGGGATAGGGTCATTCCGTATTGGATACTTTTCCCTACAACAAACAGGTGCAAAATTTTCTTCAAATTCTATACCTTCTTGTTGAGCATACCCTTTATAAACAAGTCAGGCCTTGTTTCTAATAACTTCTCCATTTTCATTTAGCTTGTTTTTGAATATCCATTTGGTTCCTATAACATTCTTATCATAAGGTCTAGGAACTAATTCCCAAGTATTATTCTTTTCAATTTGCTCAAGCTCTTCATTCATGGCCTTGACCCAACATTCATCTTTGCATGCTTCATGTACATTTTGCGGTTCGATGGAGGAAAGCAATGCTAGATAGCTTGAAGCTTCTATAATAGTTCTTCTTGTCTGCACACCTGCCTCTTTTTGTCCCAAAATTTGAGTCTTTGGATGATTTTTCTGAACATATCTGGATGGAGTCTTTTCTTCTGTCGTTATCTGCTCTTCTGGTGCTTCATTGGTTTCTTCTTCTTTAGCATTAGTCTGATTTGATGTGGAAGGATAATCCTCATCTTCTTCCCACTCTTCAGTTTTTACCTGCTTTGGATTTTCGCCTACTTCATCAACCAAAACATTAATACTTTCAACAATTTTCCCTAGTCTTTTATTATAACACTTGTATCCTTTACTTCTGGAAGAGCAACCAAGGAGAATGTCTTCATTTGCTCTAGGTTCAAACTTGCCAAGTTTTTCATCAGTCCTTTTGATGTAACATTTGCTTCCAAAAAATTTGAAATATTTTATAGTAGGAGTCTTACCATACCAAAGTTCGTGTGGAGTTTGAGTGCTGTTTACCTGAACATTTGTTTTGTTGAGAATAGTGATGATAGCAAATGAAACTTCACCCCAGAAGGTTGCAGGAGTTCCAGACTCATCTAGCATAGCACAAGCCATTTTTTGAACAGTTCTATTCATCCTTTCTACCACTCCATTTTGCTGAGGAGTCATTGTGGTAGAGAATTCCCTTCTTATTCCATGTTCTTCACAGAAGTCGAAGAATTCATCCGAGGTAAATTCCCCTCCTCGATCAGACCTGAGGCATTTGATTTTGTGATCTGATTCATTTTCAACCAAAGCTTTTAAGGCTTTGAACATTTCAAATGCTTCGTCTTTATGCTTTAGAAGTCCTATCCAACACATTCTGGAAAATTCGTCAATGAACAATATAAAGTATTCTTCTCCACGAGGTGACTTTTTCCTTGATGGACCACATAAATCAGTGTGGACAAGTGCAAGAGGCTTACTAGATGATCATTCCTTCTCAGGGAAATGTGCTCTGGTTTGCTTACCAAATTGACATGATTTTCATATTGTATTTTCTGGAATTATGATGTCAAGAAGATCACGAACAGCCTAGAATTTGCATGCTTTCCTTATCCGAGGGAAGCTTAGATGCCCCAATCCTCCGTGCCATAGCCAGTGTTCATCATTTTTACTGAGATAACACTGTTGTTGTCCTCCCTTGAGTATGTATAAATTATTTGGAGTTCTTATGCCTTTGATCACTGTTTCTCCTGTATCAAGCTCACGAACAACACATCCATTTGATCGAAATACTACCTCATTTCCTTGATCACACATTTGACTGACACTCAATAGATTATGCTTTAAACCATCAACATACATAACATTCCCAACTTTAACCTTTTCTTTTAAGAGAACAGAGCCTTTACCTTTTATGAATGTAGGGGTGTCATTTCCAAATGAGACCTTCTTTTCCTTTTCTAAGGCATTATATGACTGAAGTTTTTCTTTATCACCTGTCATGTGTTTCGAGCATCCACTGTCGATGTACCATTTATTTTCTTGTCCTTTTGCATATAAGGCTATACCACATTCTTCGATTTGTGGTTCTTTCTTTCTCCATGTTTTGGAACCCAATGAAGCTTTCTCCTTCTGAGATTTTTGCTGAAATTTACTCCTGCATTCAAAGTATTCATGATCAAAGTTGTTACAGATAAAGCATTCTATCTCATTTTCAAGAGTAGAAGAGTTATTGTAGGTCCTTTTCATGATCCCAGTCACATTCCTTTGATTTCGTGCTTCTCTAGTCATGATGGTCTTGTAAGCAACACATTGAGCAGCTTTGTGTCCAAAGTTATGACATGAAAACATTGGCCATTAAATAAATTCCTGTGATTATCGAATCTACTGACTTGGTGATTGTAGTTTCCATTGACATTCATTCTTGAAGCAAATTGAGAACGATTTACCTGTGGTTGGTTATAGCTTCTTTTCATCCTTGAAGTGGATTGAACTCGATTTACCTAGTAATCTGCTTTATACCTTGGCTGACGATTTTCAAATTGTTCACTTCTCCTTGCTGCATCAAGATAGCTTTTGGAGGTTGACAACTTCTATGTTTGAGATGCTTCTTCAGTATATCCAAGACCTGTCTTTATTAGAGGAGAACGCTGCACTTTGATAATTTCATCTAAAGTTTCTGATCCTTTAGCAAATCTGAGATTGAGGGCTTTTTTTTTCTCAATATCTTTTCTTAGTCCCACAATTTCACATTCTAATTTTTCATTGTGTTTTTCCCTTTCAGCAAGTTGAAATGTTAGAGTATCTATGATCATATTCTTTTCTTCTAAACAAATTTTAAGTTTAGAAATTTCTTCATAAATACCATCTTCATCTAAAGCATCCAAGAAATCATCATCTTCAAAATCCATCAGAAGTCTATAATCATTACTATTTTCATCTTCATCACTATTTGATAAACCATCGCTATCTTCATGCATATAGTAGCTCTTCTTATTTACACTTTGTTTTCTATTCCACTTTGTTGATTCCTTACCTTTATCAAGCTTATCTTTGTGAGGACTTTTGGCGGCATAAAGACCGACTCTTCCACAAGCAAAACATTTGAATTAGAACCCCGTTGAAGGTTCTTGACAAATTTTGATTCTTCCTCTCCTTCTAACATATGTCCTGATTCATTGAGTTTTCCTTTTCCTGAAGCTTTGAATGTGGCTTCTCTCATATCTGATGGACCCCCTTTTCTCATTTCATAAGCAGTTAGGATTCCGTGCAGTTGTGACATAGTGATACTCTAAAGATCTTGCTTTTCTTCTATGGCAGAAACTTTTGATTCAAACTTAGAAGACAAGGATCTTAAAACCTTTTCAACTAAAGTAACTTCTTTTATTTCTTCACCCAAGTTTTTCATGTGATTAACAATCTCATCTATATGTAAGAAGTAATTAGCTATACTTTCATCATTGTGCATTCTGAGAGTTTCATATTGAATTCTGAGAGATTGTAGTTTTGCACGTTTTACCTGATCATCTCCTTCATAGCTTAGAATGATCTTGTCCCATATTTCTTTGGTGGTTTTGAGCTGCATAACCTTGACAAATTCTGATTGTGATAGACTCCCCAATAGAGTATTGACAGCCTTGGCATTTGTTTCATACTGCTTTTTACCTGCCATATCTGTAGGAATTGCTGATGGAAATGTGTATCCTCCTTCCACGATTTCCCAAACATCTATTCCAAGAGATTGAAGATAGGTTGTGGTTCTTACCTTCCAATAGACGAAGTTGCTCCCATCAAAGATTGGTGGTCTAATGGATGCCTCTCTTTCGTAGTTACTCATGATGATAGATCTTCCTTCAAGCGATCAAGCTTCTTCTGAAGAACATGCTCTGATACCAATTGTTGGAAATAATATTGAGAAGGGGGTGGGTGAATCAGTATTACCAATTTAACAATATTTCATTTCCATAAACAGATTTATATATGCTACTTTTGTTAATGAAACTTGTGTATATACGCAACTGTGTTTAGAGCAACCAGTGTATACCTTGCAAACTTATAATTTAGTTAGGTGATCTTTAATATGTGTATCAAAACCATATAAACAGTAATAGGTACAATAAACATAGAGCAAACAATCACACACAAGAACACGAGATATAAGGTGGAAACCCAATGTGGGTGAAAACCACCTACTGCAATTCATCTCTATCTTCTTTTAATAAGAAACTTCTTTCTACAATATTTTTGTACTGGTGCAATCTTATACCAGTACGCAGGCTTCTACTTGCAGAAGGCCACAACCTTCTCTCGTTCTCCAGCTTCTCTTGGAAGGGAGCTACAACCCCCTTTAGCTCTTGTACTAGCTGATGTACTAGTATGTAGGCATTGACCTACAAAAGGCTACAACCTTCTCTTTTCTTCCAGGGACCACATTCCATAAATTTTCAAACTGGATCCATCAATAACATCAATTAAACATCAAATATATTTGCATCAACCAATCTCCTTTGTAACAACCAAAATTGAATCAAACAATCACTTTTCTAAAAGTTGTAACCAGAACACAATAATAGAACCCAAGCCAGAACCCAGAACACTGCAACAGCAAACAACAGTAGCTAAAACATATTTTATGAGGTGTACGCTACTTCAATGTGTCGAACCTGCGTGCATATGCACTTCGCTCAAGACAAACCTAGATATATGTTGTTTTGAAATGCTTAACCAGTGTGTATATGCGCCCTTGCTGTAATGAACCTACGTACAGATATGTAAAAGATGATTTAACCTTCACAACTATTCAGACATCAGTTATACCCAGATCATTAGATTTAAAGATTACGACATGCGCCAACTATTCAGATAAAAGATCAAAACCACATAAAGATACTTCTCTTCAAGTCTTAAGATCTTGACCCATCAATAGAACTTATCCTTCTTCAAGCGCTCAGGTTCCTCCTTGATTCAGATCCAGCTATGCACCATAACCCAATGACCAGTATTCTAGATCTTGCTCTTCATTAGATATTCAATTACTTGAGTGCCTTTGTCTAATGATCTCCTCCTCCTTTTATAGTCTTAGGCCTTACTCAATACCATGGTCCAAAACCACTTAGACTCAATACCTTGGACCAAATACCTGGGGTCAACACTTCGAACAAAATACCTTGGACCAATACCATGGGTCAAAATACCATGGTCCAAATACCACGAACCAAAACCAAATTCTCCAGCATGTACACGCCTTTCCTTGCGTGAAAGTGTGTGTATATGCATATGCATCTTTTGGTCGGTGAACCTGCATGTATACACGGCTTGGTCAAGGGGAACCTGCGTATATCTCTTTTTCTTTCATTTTGAGAGCTTGAACTATGATCTATCATCTGAGTGGGTTGCCATCAAGGACAATACCTAAGTCATAGCGCCAAACTTGTGTCATAATGCCAACAAGAGTCATAGGGATGTCCGCCCTAAGTTTTGAATGTAGTGTCGGCCTACCCATGGTCCGCTGACCATGGGATTGTATAAATAGAGCAGGCTCTAAGTTGTAAAGTAGTGAAGTTAAGAAAAGCAATGAAGAAGGAATGAAAAGATAGAATAAGAGTCTAAGTGTCTTGGGTCGTAGGAGTAGGAAGAGGCTCTGCAACTAAGTGAACAGAGGCCTAGTAGAGTCCGCAACTGAGTGCGCGGACCCCTACAGCTGAGTGTGTAGGGTAAGTTTGAGTCTGTAACAGAAGGAAGAAAATAATAAAGAGAATTCTTATCTGAATCCTGTGTATCTGTTTTGAGCTCTTACATGTTTGATAATACTTGCAATTATATTGTTTGTTTACTGTGCACACTTATATGAATTGTGAACATTGTTAAGTATAATTAAAAAGGTATAAATAAGTTTAGTTAATCATCTAATATTAGGTTGCGAGGAAAGACTTGGGTAATAACATGGTTCGGTCACTGAATAGGGCTGCACGAAGGCATCATCTCAGGATGCGAGCTACGGGTAAGCGCACATAACAACGTGTGCACAGGGTCAAACCGCGGACCACTTGATACCATCAGACATCTCCAAGGTGCGGAAACCTAGTTCTAGCACCCTCCCATACTACTTCGGATGAGACCCCAATCCGCACTCCGTGGACTATTGCCGAAAGGGCCAGTAGTACCAGGATTTGTTTGGCTAAATCACCTCCGAACTTGGGTTAGTCCCCAACAATCCAATAAATGGTTCTGTTGCTGGGACTGGGATCTGCATAAGGGATGTCAGATGTCATGTCATTGGAATCCAATAAAGAAATAAATTTAAGGGTGGCTGGATAGAAAAATTCACGAGTTCGCGGCACAGGAAAATAGGAATCCGCGAGTATCGAAGGAACAATGGTTAGAGTGCTACTTATATACAGAAGTCCATGAAATTCTTCCCCTCTGAGTTGTATGAGTGGATCACGAAGCTAGAAGACAGTCAGGGAAGGTGTAGGCTCGACAAACCAATTGTGTGGACACCAAAATTGGTGCGCAGACTAGAAGTATTAGAAGATAAGATCGTGCACGCTATGGACCATTGGCTCGATCAAATCATAGTAGGGTTTATCACCGAATTCCCGGTAGATACTTCAGTTAGCGAGGCAGAATGACGGTTCCTCAAAGGACCACGAGGTAAGTACATTAAATCTTTGAACACTTGGATTAAAATGCTACTGTGTGAAAAGCGGGTTATGCGAATAAATTGATGTTTGGTGTCAGGCCAGGTAGTAACTCCTCCAAATTAATTCACATCTATTCATTCAGGTTGGTCTTTATTATATACATGAGGGAGAGACTATTCACTTCATCTCCCGATGACTATTCATATTTCTTATTAGTTATTTACATTAGTTACACTTATTCACCCAATCCTGATGATTAGGTGTTAACATTCCCCCCCTTAATCTGAAGGGATGTTGGTAAGTCCAAGCATCGTTCTGAATTGTTCAAGTTTTTCTCTTCCAAGCGCTTTGGTGAAGATGTCTACAATTTGCTCATTAGTGGAACAATGGCGGAGATGGATTGTTTTGGCCTCAACATGATGTCGAATCAAATGATATTTAATATTGATGTGCTTCGTTCGATCATGGAACTTTGGGTTCTTAGCCAACTTTATTGTCGAGGTATTGTCAATCATGAGTGGAGTATATTGTTCTTGTTTTACCTGCAAATCTTCAAGAATTTTCCTCATCCACACAATTTCTTTTGTTGCCTCAGCTGTTGCCACATATTCTGCTTCTATTGTGGAATCTGCTGGAACTGATTGTTTGCATGATCTCCAGGAGACAGCTCCTGATCCAAGACTCATAGCATAACCTGAAGTAGATACCCCAGTTTCTTTATCTCCATCGAAGTCTGAATCAGAGTATCCAATCAAGTTGAAGTCGTCCACCTGTGTACACTTGATTCCAAAGTCTTGAGTTCCCTTCAAGTACATTAGAACTCTTTTTACAGCAGACACATGTCCCTCACAAGGCTTTTGCATAAACCTGGAGAGGATTCCAACAACAAATGAAATGTTTGGTCTAGTAGTAGTTGGGTAGTTGAGACTTCCCACAAGCTGTCTATACTTTGTTGCATCCTCAAATTCTTTTCCTTCAATGGATGTGAGCTTTAAGTTTTGTTCCATTGGAGTAGTAAGAGGATTCCATTCTGTCATGCCAAACCTATTCAACAGATCTCCAATGTACTTCTTTTGGGAAATGAATATGGACTTTGGATGTTGAGTTACTTCAATACCAAGATAGTAATGAACATAGCCCAAATCAGTCATTTCAAAACCTTTCCTCAATTCCTTCTTTATGGATGCAATGTATCTTTTATTTTTCCTTGTCATAAAAAGATCATCTACATATACCACAAGATATACAATTGTTTTCCCAAATTTCTTGACAAATAAAGTTGCATCATCAAGATCATAATGTTTGAAATTGAGCTTTAGAAGATGCTCAGTTAGTTTTTCATACCAGGCTCGTGGTGCTTTTTTGAGGCCATACAAGGATTTCACAAGTTTTCATACTTTAAGTTCATGTCCTTTCATAGAAAATCTTTCCGGTTGGGACATAAAAACATTCTCTTTTAGATATCCATTCAAGAAAGCAGTTTTTACATCCATTTGATGGACTTTCCAACCGTTCTGAGCTATAGGGAAAAGAGTGTCCAGATCGTAGCCCATTTTGCTATGGGAGCAAAGGTCTCATCATAATCGACCCCTTCCTTCTGTGCAAAACCTTTTGCTACAAGGCTGGCTTTGTGCTTTTCAAGTGAGCCGTCAACTTTATACTTGTTCTTGTAGACCCACTTGCAGCCAATTGGTTTGGTTCCTAATGGAGGATCAACCAGCTTCCAGGTGCCATTCTTTATCAAGGTATCATACTCCTTTTGCATCACTTCTTTCCATTCATCATGAGAAGAAGCTTCTTTAAAGGAAGTTGGTTCTAAATATGTAGACAAATTCAATTCACAATCATAAGAAACATCCTTTTCAACAGGTGGATCAGAGTCATCTACATCACCTCCATTTTTCCGGTTTGAATTTCTAGTTCCTGTCTTTTCAAGTGTCTTTATCAGCCACTTTGGAGGACCTTTCTCAAATGGTCCAGGCTGATCCATTGATTGATTTGGGATTGATTCAAGATTGAGTCTCCCAATTCTATCAATCACATCACTTAAAGCATCATCCGTTGTTGGAGTTTCATGCGGGGGAAAGAGTTCTTCAGAAGAAGATTCCACATGTTGATCTAGTATAGGAATCCCCCCTTCAAGATGTAGAATCTGATTATCAAATTCTTGAAATGATTTTGCATTTGCGAATCTATCAAAGTGATCAAGTTGCCACTCAACAACATTGTCAGTTTTGGATGATTCAAGAAAGATTACATCTCTAGATACAACAAACTTTTTATTGACTTCATCATAGAGACAGTACGCTTTGGAGGTGTTTGAATACCCCAAGAAGATACACTTATGACTTCTTGCACCAAGTTTGTTTCTATGTGCCTTTGATATCAAGGCATAACAGGTGGAACTAAAGACCCTGAGATGCTTTACCGAAGGAGCGTGCCCATACCACATTTCATATCGAGTCTTGTTTCTAATAGCATTAGATGGACATCTATTCTTTATATATACAGCACATAGAACTGCATCAGCCCAAAACATCAACTTTACATTTTTGAAAAACATCATGGATTGCACCATATTTAAGATTTTCCTATTCATTCTTGCAGCTACATTGTTCTGTTGGGGATTATAAGGCACAGTTGTTTGATGTTTGATCCCCTGTTGGCGAAGATATTTTTCAAATTCATTTGAAGTGTATTCTTTTCCATTATCAGTGCGAATAGAGCCAATATGAGATTGTGCATCATTTTCAATCCATGTATGAAAGTTCTTGAATGTTTGAAAAACATCAGATTTGTTCTTTAACAAATAAACCCAACACATTCTGGTGTAGTCATCAATAAATGTCATCATATATTTATTTCCATTCGCAGAAGGAACAGGCATTGGACCACATAAATTTGATTGAATGAGTTCAAGTTTTCTATGTGCTCTTGAATGTGAATCATGAAAAGACTGTTTGCTATGCTTTCCTAGAATGCAAGCATCACATTGCTTAAGTTTCCTAGGAATTGTAGGCAAACCAGCAACACCATTTTTCTTCAACAAGCAGAGGCTGTCATAGTTCAAATGTCCAAATCTAGCATGCCATAATAAACTTGATGGAAGTGTACCTTCTTCAAAATTAGAATTGTATGAGAAATTTTGTGCACGATCAGAGGTACCTTGCAGCTTGAGAAGCCTTTCTTCTTCTATTCCCCTCATGACAAGTGAGTGGTCAGATGCTTTTCTCACCTCAAGCTTGCCATCAAACATATGAATGGAGTGACCTTGCTGGTGGATGTGGACCAAGGACAACAAGTTTCTCTTTAGCTATGGGAGATATAGAACATGATGCAGAAGAAAGTCTGGAATACCAGGAAATTTAAGCCTGATTGTGCCAAGCCCTGATGGATTGATTTTTGATTAGTCTACAAAGTATACTGCTCCATCAACATTGTCAGTAAATTCTTCAAAAAAATATTTTGTATGAGTCATGTGGCAAGTTTCTCTTGAATCAAGCAACCAATCATTTTTCCAAGAAGCAAGTGAAGCATTAAATAAGTCTTCATTTACTCCGATATTACATTGTGCCACAACATAATGAGTGGATTTAGGTGCTTTACCTTTTTCTGTGTCATTAGTTTTACCTTTCTATTGGTTTCTTTGTTGCTCAATTTTGTCCCATGGTAACTTGCATGTAGAGGCATCATGTGATCCATTTCTTTTGCAGTGTATGAAGTGCAAGTCTGACTTTTCTCCTTGAGAGTGTCTGCCCCCCACCTCTGAAATATCTTCCTCTTCCTCTTCGACCACCTCTTCCTCTGGAAGAATCTTGAGCATAATTCTTTTCTTTATGAGCAAGGCACACAGCCTCTTCAGAAGATTCAAGGGTTGTCTTCTTTCCAAAAGCTTTCTCTCTTTCAGCAAATTTTTTCACAAGAGAGTCAAAGGTAATATCTTTGAGATTTCCATTTGCTTGCAATGACTCAAGATAATTGGAATAAGTAGGATAAAGTGCCTTGATAAAAGTGATAAGAGGAATATCCAATTCAACCTTAGTGGCTTTGATATCATGCATTATAGATTTTACTTCATATGCAAGAGCAAGAGGATCATTATTTTGCAATTCAAGAGTGAAGAGTTTAAACATGAGTTAAACAACTTCAAGTGAAGAATGTGAGTCATAGAGTTCTTTTAGCTTTTGTAAGGCTTCGAAAGTAGTTGAAAATGGTAAAATATGGCGACTCACCTCTTCACTTACAGATGCTACAATTATTGCATAGGCTTTGCTATTCTTATTTTCCCAAATGGCGAACTCTTTGTCTGAGGTAGGCTATTCTCGCTCATTGTCTCCGTCTCCAATACACACTCCTCTCCACAATTCATTGAAAATGAGGGTGTGTTTTATCATCCGGGACCATTCAGGATAGTTCTCCTTGCCAGTAAGAACTATTCCCACAATAGATATGATTGAATGCATACTGTAAAAAAACTTCTGCTGGAAAAAAAAATCTGTGTACTATAAAAATACTTCTGCTGGGAAAATGTGCTTCAAAATAATGCAGCCTTATTCTTCCTTCTTGATTTAATATACAAAGATCAAAACTATATTCTATGCATATAGAATATCACCATTTTTTTTTTGTATTACAATATGGTTGCAATTCAAGAGAAATATAATAGGCAATATCATCCCACTAGTACCAAGATACCATAACTTGCATGAAAGCTCAAATCCTATGCTTTACACCTTGACTGCATACTTTTTTTTTATATTGAAAATTACATCTCTTTCTTTTTCTGTCTCTCAGTCTTCAATTCTTCTGGGGACAAAAATCAAGAGGCCACAAAAACACTAAAGAAAAAGCAACGCGTTTGTTATGATTGCTTGTACATATAAATATATTAGCAGAAGTAATGCATGCCTGGAGTAGAACAAATAACAGGGATCCGGAATGTCAGCAAAGAATCTGTAAGAACGGCCTCACCTAAAGCTCTATCCAATCAAATCAAACCCAAGAGCTGCTCTAGCGAACAACATTTGATTTAGCCAAGGCACTGAAACGTACCCAAATCTCAGCGTATAGAAATTCCAATAAGAAATTAGATGGGATCTATCTTCTCTCTACCGTATTCAGCCCCAGCATGTTCAACAATAATATTCAAAAATCATGCTACAGTCTTAATTCATATATAGATATATCAATGTACCAGCGTTGTATGCAAAATCCACAGAATAAATTGGAGCAGAACTGAGGCGAACTCGACCATGGATGCTCAGAAGAAACTGGATGTTGAGGCTGGGGCGAAAACTAGCCAGAGTTACGGGGTGAGCATTATGTCAAAAACAAAGTCAGCAGCGTTCAGATGTTTATGAAATTCATTGAGATGGAGGGAGCAGCATGGTGAGGGAGAGAGCAACGTTCAGATGTTAAAACGCATATGACAGCAGGCCAGCAGCAGATTTTAAAATGCATACAATATCAAAGCCATGTCAGGTGCATGGCTTCATATCCCACAACAGTCACTGTGATTCCAGCGAAGCAGGTGACTGTTTAGAGGAAATATCAAAATGCATATGTTCAAAAACGTATATGACACTGCCTGGAGCAGGCTTTAGGCAACCAGGCAGAATATAGGCAGGAAACTGACACTAGGAGTTACACAAAAACTAATTTTAGGAGCTGGATTTGATACCATGTCAGGCCAGGCAGTAACTCCTCCAAATTAATTCACATCTATTCATTCAGGTTGGTCTTTATTATATACATGAGGGAGAGACTGTTCACTTCATCTTGTGACTATTCATATTTCTTGTTATTTATTTACATCAGTTACACTTATTCACCCAATCCTGATGATTAGGTGGCAACATTTGGGGCTACGCGAAGTGGGAGGATCTACAGAAATGAAGGTAGTGAAGAATTAGAGACTAGTTCCTTAATTTCACCACCGTGGGAGAGCGAGGAGGAGCTCGCAAAAGTCTCACCACGAAGCGCGATCAGTCTGATAAGATAGCGAATTCCACACATACTGCCCCCACCTACACCACCACCAGTTTCACCATCTTCACCCCCTTCTTCACCCACACCACCTCTGCCACCACCACAGTTTAATATGGCGAGTGCAATAAAGTTGCCGGTATTCAGAGGAGTAGGAAACGAAGATCCAGACCAATTTTGGTTCGTGGTAAAAGTTGTATGGGAAGCACAAGGAGTCACAGATGATAATATCAAGAAGGTAACGTTGGTTAGCGCCTTGTAGGATCACGCACTAACATGGTACATCAAGCATTCCAATGACAACCCAAACACAGGGATCGCGGATATCCAAGCTGCTCTAAACAGGGAATTTAGCAGGCCAAAATCATAAACATAGTCGATTATTAGGTTTAATTAAATTGCGATGCTTTCAGGCGAGACCCCCCTGGGACCTAGATCAGAGACTAAAGAGTAAGATACGTGAAGCTAATATGACCTTGACGGATGCACAACGTTGCGCATGGTTTGTAGCATCACTAACACCACATCTAAGGAACGCGTTATCACAATAAAAGATAACCATTCAGGTTGAAGCCTTAGAGATGGCGATGAGATTGCACGAAACCCCAATACAAGATCCTAACCTGGGAGTTCAACAGATCCATGTGCAGTTGTAGAACTTTTGTCTTGAGATGTAGAGCTTGAAACAAGATAGGACAACTCGGCCAGAGGGGCGCGAAGAGGTATGGTGCATAAAATGCAAAGGCCAGGGACACGACAAGGACCATTGTCCAGTCTTCGCAGACTACCTAGCAGGAGGAGGGCCAATGCATTATGACCATAGGCACAGGCAAGGAAAAGCGCAGCGCCTACATTATGGTGCGTGATTTGTCAGATAGGAGGGAAGCACGCTACAGATAATTGTCACCTGTTACAAAAGTATACACATACGTCCCAGTAGTTGTTATGTAATTTCTATAGGTCAGTAGGCAATGATGAACACACCTATAAAAGTTATGAACTGATGATGGATCGGACTCCTGCCTACAGAGTTCAGACCGAAGCACGAGCCCTCGATCAAAATATAGGGATAACGTGCACTGGATTTCAGGGGCGCGGATGAGGTCGAGGTGGAATGGGACCAGGAAGGGGTCATGGACAGCTAATTTGTTACAATTGCGGAGGGCCAAGGCATTATTCCCGTGATTGTACAAATCCGACGAGAGCATAATGTTTATATTGTACCCAATTTGATCATGAGATGGAGAACTGCCCTACACTTATAGCGAGGTTGCACGATAAAGGAGTAATCCGGCCTCCCCTGACTCAGAACCTACAAATGATGAGGTCTAAGATGCACGAAGAAGACCCGAATGTAAACATAGTGCTTTGAAGTGATATCACAACTAGAGATGACAAAGATAAGTAGCCAGAAGAAAGTGCGTGGGTTCGCAAGGCTCCTACAAAGGAACCTGAATTTGATTTGGAGCGCGTGAAGGAGACATTCATGGAAGCTAAGAAGAGCTTCACGTAGGCCTCCACTTCAAGTAGTAAGGATCAACTAGAACCAGGGATGGATCCTTCAATGCTCACTACCTTTCTAGAGACATGCATGAAACTGCTGCATGACAGCAAGGCTGTAAAAGGACTACAGGAACTTATCACTAGGTGTGCGGGGTCAAGAGAACTGTGCGTAGTCTGGAAACTTGGAAAGCATGCTTTGCAAACATGAAGGGAAATGAGATTGACTGCACAAATTGGAGAATATGAAATAGATCAAGTGATTCTGGATTGAGGATCAGACATGAACGTATTACCAAAATAGACATGGGAAAGCATGGGCAGACCTACATTGCAATGGTCCCCTATTCAATTACGAATGGCGAACTAGCAGAAGATCTTACCGATGGGAACATTGCAGGGAATAACGGTAGACATTAAAGGTGCGAGCGCGCTTATAGATTTCAAAGTGATAGAGATTTTCAATGACAATAATCCCTATCCCGTGCTACTGGGAATAGATTGGGCCACTGATATGAACGGAGTGATAAATCTAAAGAAGCGTAAAATGATATTTGAGAAAAAGTCACTGCGCGTAGTGGTGCCTTTAGACCTTGCGGAAGAAGCACACTATACAGAACCAGTAAGCGACGATGATAGTGATGACGATCTCGACTGTATCTATCAGATAACCATGTGAGAACAAGATTGGGTGAATCCTACAGTGGATGGTAGGATTTCGTGGGATCACGAAAGTTCCTGCACATCAGATTCAAATGAGGAAATAGAGCGATGGAAGAACCGGTTATATGAGGTAACCACACTCAATTGTAACATGATGGTACGATCACTACACTGCATGACAACAGAGGTAAGGGATCTGCCTATGTATGACGGGTCGACCGAGGTGGATGAATTCCTGAACAAGTTTGAAAGCGAAGTGCCAGAATAGTAGCAGTTCGATGCTCTAAAATGGGCATTCCGCGCTACGCCTGCAAGATGGTGGGGTACGCATCAAAGCAATTTTGAGAACTGGCATGAATGTAGAAGGATGATGCGCCTACGATTTGAGAAACCATGGATGTGGCTAACAGACAAATATGATGGACGCGATGATCCACGTACACACCTCGCAAAATGGACCAAGTTTTATGAGGAAGAGCCACAACCTGAATGGGTGCATTTGTTTTATCATACCCTGGATGTCATACCCATGAATTGGTATACTAAGACAGAGCTCCGGCATGGTACGAGTGAATGGGATATCTTGCACGAAGGATTTCTATTAACCTTAACGTTTG
This sequence comes from Pinus tabuliformis, assembly GCA_031772625.1. Classification (NCBI taxonomy): domain Eukaryota; kingdom Viridiplantae; phylum Streptophyta; class Pinopsida; order Pinales; family Pinaceae; genus Pinus; species Pinus tabuliformis. Next base: position 583,103,568 of record CM062808.1, on the reverse strand, counting down.
AAGATCATTGGTGGGATACTGTTGATGATGCGCTAGAAGCAGTAAAAGCAGCTATCTTTAAAATACCCCAGGAGCCAATGGGAGTGCTTTAGCCGGACTGGGTGACACAGTTGAGCTGCGCATTGGAATGTTACAATCTAAATGTTGAGGAGGATGATGAGGACCCATGGAATATTAACATCCCGAAAACGGAAGGATGTCGCGAGGTGTGAGGACCATTGATTGAGGATCCCGACATCACCGTGACACTAAAAATGACGCAGGTAAACATTGGGATAGAGGTGGAACCGAAGTATGCAACGCTCGGGGACTATTGGGATGATGCCACGGTGGACAAGGTCACCGATTTACTCTGTGAGTACCAAGACTTATTCCCAACCAAGATTACGGACTTAAGGGGGATCATTGGCGACATAGGGATGATGAAGATCACCCTAAAACCTGACGCAAAGCCGGTTAAGCAGAGGCCTTACCACTTGAATCTGAAATATAAGGAAAAGGTCCACATAGAAATAGACAAAATGCTTACAACCGGAATTATTGAACCAATGGAAGAATCTGGTTGGGTGAGTCCCATGGTAGTACAGGAGAAAAAGTATACGAGTGAAATAAGAATATGCGTGGACCTCAGGAAGCTGAATGACACCTATGTACATGATCCATTCCCAACACCGTTCACAGATGAAGTATTGGAAAATGTTGGCGGACAGGAAGCATACTCGTTGATGAATGGGTTCTCAGGGTACCACCAGATCAAAATCGCGCCGGAAGACAGGAGCAAAATGACCTTCGCAGTAGAATGGGTCTGCTTCAAATACACCATTATGCCATTTGAATTGAAGAATGTGCCAGCCATTTTTTCGCGCATTGTTGTTGTTGTGTTCAAAGAATACATCCACAAGTTCCTGGAGGTCTATCTGGATGATTGTACTGTCTTCGGATTGGTTAAGCACCACGTAGCAAGCTTACGCTTGATGTTGGATACTTTCCGACGACACTAGATTGCGCTGAACCTTAAGAAGTGCACATTTTTGGTTCCCAAAGGGACATGTGGTCTGCAAACAGGGACTAATGGTGGACCCTGTGAAGATTGCTGTTATTCTAAATTTGGAAGCATCGCGAAGTACTAAATGGCTGCACGCTACCTTGGGACACACTAGGTACTATAGGAAGTTCATCAAAAGCTATGCCCAAATCACTGCGCCTATGGAAAAACTATTGAAAAGGGATGTTACATTTTGCTGGAATGATGATTGCATGAAGATTTTGGATGTCCTGAAGGGGAAATTGGCCTCCGCTCTAATCCTGGTTTTCCCAAAATGGGATGTGGAGTTTCATGTACATGTTGATGCGTCTTGTATTGCGCTGGGAGTAGTACTCACACAGGAGGGCACAGAAGGCATGGATCACCCTATCACGTTTGCAAGTCAGAGATTGTCCAAAGCTGAGAAGAACTATTCCACCATCGAGCGCGAGGGGTTGGCGATGGTGTATGTGCTCCAAAAATACTGACACTATTTTCTAGGAGGACATTTCAAGATTTATACCGACCATTCCATGCTGAAATACCTAGTCAATAAGCCTATGTTGGGGGGGCACATATGAAGATGGCTCTTATTATTCCAAGAATATGACTTTGAGGTCGTAGTAAACTTGGGACGCCTGAACGCAGGACTGGATCACTTGTCGTGCATTGAGATGGGCGAGGAACCCACTAATTTTGAGGAGGGACTACCAGATGCTCAGCTTTTCGTTGTGTGCGTCGTGAACGGAAACTTCGAAGATATAATCCAATTTCTGACCACAGGGACTGCGCCGAAGGAATACTCCATCCAAAATAAAAAGGAATTGGTGGTGTGCGCGGCGGATTTTTCTATCATCGCGGGGCACCTATATAAAATGGGCAATGATGAGATATTGCAAAGATACATACATGAATTTGAACAAAGTCAGATCCTTGTGGAAGTACATGGGGGCATTGCAGGAGGACACTATGCAGGATGGGCAACTGGGCAAAAGATTCTCCGCGCAGGGTTGTGGTGGCCGACCCTGCACCAAGATTCGAAAGCACACTCTAAGGACTATGATATATGTCAAAGGATTGGAAAACCATCACAAAGGGATGAGATGCCATTAAATCCACAAATGACACTGCAACCATTCGAAAATCGAACAATCGACTTTGTGGGACCAATCACACCTCAGAGAAAGATGGGCGCGTGCTACATCATCATCGTAATAGAGTACCTGACACGATGGGTGGAGGCGCAACTATTCAAAGACTGCATGGCCGCTACGGCTGTGAAATTTCTGTTTGAAAACGTGTTGACCTGCTTTGGTTGTCCAGAAATTTTAATGAGTGATCGCAGAACACACTTCCTGAATGAAACCATCAATGCACTCACAAAAGAATTCTAGGTGTATCATTAGAAGAGTATACCGTATCACCCACAAGCCATTGGGACAGTATAAATAGAGAAAGGCACTAAGTTGTAAAGTAGTGAAGTTAAGAAAAGCAATGAAGGAATAAAAGGATAGAATAAGAGTCTAATTGTCTTAGGTCATAGTAGTAGGAAGAAGCTTTGTAGCTAAGTGCACAGAGGCCTAGTAGAGTCCGCAACTGAGTGTGCGGACCCCTGCAACTGAGTGCGTAGGTTAGGGTTGAGTCTGTAACAGAAGGAAGAAAATAATAAAGAGAAGTTTTATCTGAATCCTGTGTATCTGTTCTGAGTTCTTACATGTTTGATAATACTTGCAATTATACTGTTTGTTTACTGCGCACACTTAAATGAATTGTGAACATTGTTAAGTATAACTAAAAGGGTATAAATAAGTTCAGTTAATAATCTAATATCGAGCTACGAGGAAAGACTTGGGTAATAACACGGTCCGGTCCCCAAATAGGGCTGCGTGAAGGCAGCATCTTAGGCTACGAGGTATGGGTAAGTGCGCATAGCAATGTGCGCACAAGGTCGAACCACAAACCACTTGATACCATCAAACATCTCTAGGGTGCGGAAACCTAGTTCTAGCGCCCTCCAATACTACTTCAGGTGAGACCTCAGTCCGCACTCCGTGGACTGTCGCCAAAAGGGCCAGTAGTACTGGGATTTGTTTGGCTAAATCACCTCCGAACCTAGGTCAGGCCCCAACAAGCCAACAGTGGGTTATTTGGGACTTCTACTGCTATGTTTGGATTTGGAACTACTTGTTCATCTCTAGTCTCTACTCTACGTGTTATAGGTGTTGTTTCAATGGATGAATCATATAAACAATAACAACAACAAAAGTAAACAAAATTAATAACAACAAAATCAACATGATAACATTATTCAACAAAATTAAACCTAATAACACTGTGCACACACTCTGATTGTATGTCTCCAACAAATTATGAATAGAATGAAAGTAACACTATACACACACTCTAATTGCATGTCTCCAATAACTAATGAGTAGAATGAATGTTTCAAATGCAATTCAGTAAGGGTTGAGGTTGTTTTATAGTTTTTTGATGTAGAATTTGATTGGTAGGGAAGATTGGCATGGATTTCCATCTCCCAAATTCAAATGTGTGTTCTGGATTTATTTGCACATGATCTCATGGATGATAAACTTTCATGGTTGATCCTTGTGCTTTCCTATGTTTAATTCCTAAATTTAAAGGGTTGGTGTTATTTATTACATCCTGTGAATTAATTCCTGAATTGAATGGCACCATTTATTACCTTCGTTAGGTTGAATGGTTGAACACACATGTGGATATGGCTAATACACATTTCACCTGTTCTTGTGTAGGTATTGCCCAGCCATGGGAAGTGTTTCTCTAGTGGAAATCCATGGGTGCTTGTTTGATGGGATAGGTGTTCTACTGGATAGAATTTAATGGAATGTTTTGTAGTGCATTTTGACTTAAGTGGTAATTCATATCTCAAGGTAGTTGGGACATGATGTCTTGTCAACTTGTTATGTTAAAGGCTTAGTGTTTGACAATTATTGATCCAATCAATATATGGGCCCATTTTGGACATAAGTTAATAACTTATATGACTTAATATTAACTATTTATGTGCAATTTATTGATGTTTTATTGTGATTTTTTTATGGATATGTGGGACCAGTACTATAACAACTATTAGTCCCTGCAAAACAATAGAAGCCTCTCCTCTAAGGCTATCATTAACTTTAAACATTTCTTTTATATAATCACTTGCATATTGTAACAGAGTACACACATTAAAAGCTTTAATAATTAGAGTTAATGATGTAATGATTTATGATTTCATAAAGGTAGGTTCCACTCAACAACTTTTAAACCATGTAAAAATAGGATGATACATTAAACACTTTGAATTAAAAAAGCTATCCTTGATCATTCAATAATTGCAAAATCCTTACTAAATGTGTTTTCTACGCATTAGTACTATTATAAAGAGATAGTCTAAATAGTCTACATTTTCACTTAGAAAATGTTAGTTTTTTATGGTAGATTTTTAGTTAAATCTCATTGGATTTAAAAGAAAACTAGTTGTCGAGTTGTGGAATTTGAGGTGTCCTGAGGGGTTTTGATGATGTTGATTTAGCAATGATAGATTTAGGCATATTGAACTATTTTCTCTGTCTTCAGATCTGACATATAGTTTATGAGAATATAATTTGATTTTAATTCACAATTTAATTCAATGACAAATTAAACTAGAACTTCTTGTTGCCATTTCTCAACACTCCCTCTAAAAAAGAAAGGGATTATCAGCTACCCTGATCATGTCTCTGTGAAACTTGAATTTACATCTTGAAAATCCCTTTGTCAAAATGTCAGCATCCTTCTCCTCTATGGGAATGTACTCCAACAACATAATCTGCCTCAATACACAATCTCGAAGATGATGATATCGAATATCAATATGTTTGGACCGATCATGAAAAAATAGATTTTTAGAGAATTTGATACAACTCTAATTACCACAGTAAATCACAGTTGGATCCTTCTGCTGGCCAAATAAAGCAACCAGAATCTTCCTCATCCAGAAGGCCTCAAATGCTTCTTGACTTGCAGCCATGTACTCTGCCTCTACTGAACTGAGTGCAACCAATCTTTCTTTCCTATTGTACCAAGAAATAGTTGATGACCCAATACAAATGATCCCTCCTGATGTGATCTTCGTGTCGGATGTACTCCCTGCCCAATATGAATTGGTGAAGCCTTGAAGCTTCAGTCCCTCTATCCGTCTATACCACAATCCACATTGAGTAGTGCCTCTGAGGTATCTCAACACATGCTTGGTCGCATTCCAAAAGAGCTTGGTAGTTCTAACCATCGCTTGACTAAGCTGGTTAACTACATAGCACATATCCAGTCATGTGTTCACAAAATACGTGATTGAACCCACAAGCTGCCTATAAACAGTAGCTTCCACTACTTCACCTGAAGTAGCATCCTCCTTCCTCCAATTACCTGCTAGAGAAGTCTCCATGGGTTTACTTCTCTCCATGTGGAACCTTTTCAATATCTCATTAGCATACTTACCCTGAGAGATAAAACGTTCCTCATCCCCTTGCAATACTCCCCTTCCTAGAAAGTAATGAATGAACCCCAATTCCTTCATCTCAAACTCTCTTGCAAGATCCTACCTGCAAGACTTGATCAACTTATCATCATTTGCCAGAATCAAATCATTGACATATAAAACAATGATCAACAATTTAACTTCCACCATAATGTGGTAACGGTTCACATCTGCTTCAATTTTGGTGAAGCCCAACCCGGTGAAGTAGTTATCGATCCTGGTGTACCAAGCACAGGGTGCTTACTTCACCCCATACAATACTCGCTTGAGTCGGCACACATGCGACTCACAGTCAAAGCTCTCAAAACCTTCAGGCTTCTTAATATAAACCTCTTCCTCAATCTTCCCATTAAGGAAGGTTGTCTTTACATCGATCTGATGTATCTTCCAACCCATCTGCACTAATAGTTCCAATATGGGTCTAATCGATGATTACTTTGCAACAGGAGCAAAGATATCATCATAGTCAATCCCTTATACCTGAGAAAAGCCTCAGGCCAAAAACCCGTCCTTATGTTTCTCCACACTACCACCTGCTACTTTTTTTACCTTGTACAACCATCGGGAGCTCACCATTGACTTGTTTGTCGGTCTTAGGACCATATCCCTAACACTGCTATGAACTCATACTCCTCCACCATGGCATCAACCCAAATCAGTTGCTGCACGACCTCCTCAAAGGAAGATGGCTCTATCTCAACACATATGCTCATAGGAGCCATGTATCCAGTGTAACTCTTAGGTGACCTCCTTTGATTGCGTTATGATGTGGGTGCTCCCACATTCTCTCTCACATCCTGTGATAACTTGTCAGTCTCTCTGGTGTGCTTTCTCCCGTCTTTGGAAGACTCTACCTAAGTGGATGTCTCCGCTCTCGGATCCTCTGCATGTGGCTACTCCACATCACTCTGAGGCTCCTCAACCTTTGGAGCTAAGATATTTTCAACCATATGCAGTTGAAGCTCCCTTTCAAAGGAACATCGCATGGCCTTCTCCTCATCGAATCTGATATCCATGTGAGCCACTGTCATCCTGCTGGTCGGCAGATACACCTGATAATTGCAAGGTGTATTAGTGTACCCCAAAAATATCCCCAACTTTGTTGTTGGCTCAAGCTTCTTTCATGTATCTTTGGTCACATGGAAATATATTGATGACCCAAAAATCCTGAAGTGGCAAACATCTAGTCTCTTCCCTGAGAAAGCCTCCTCTGGTGTACTCATCCCAAGAATCCAATGCGAGCTTCTATTCTGCAAATATACAGTAGTGTTCCATTCCTCAACCCACAAGTGTAGTGGTAAGCCCTGATCATGAAAAATCTCTTGTGCTACCCCTACAATGCTTATGTTCTTCCTTTCAGCCACCCCAGTCTGTTGTAGGTTATGCGGTGTCGTCAACTCTCGTTTAATCCCTTTTGTCGCACAAAAGTTCTTAAACTCATTTGAGGCATACTCACCACCATTATGACTTAGATATTTAACCTTCTTTCCAGATTCTTTCTTGACAAATGCTTTAAATTCACAAAACTTTGTGAAAGTTTGATATTTATTCTGCATGAAAAAGGTCCAACATTTACGAGAAAAATCCTCAACAAGTATAACATAATACCTATGTTTGGTCGTGGTTGTTGTCGAGAATGGTCCACACACATTTGAATGAACTCACTCTAGAATCACACATGCTCAACTGTTTCCATTGTGAAAGGAGTATTTGGTGAATTTTCCCAAAGTGCACCCCTTACATGTATCAACTTTGTCTAGCATACCTTTGGCAAGACCAGTAGAAATCTGTTGCATGATTTTCAAATTCCCATGATGCAAGTTTCCCAACTGCCTATGCCACAACTCACCTATGCCTCGGCTCTGCGCCTTTTCTGCTTTCATGATCAAGGTAGCAAAATATTCTACCTCCAACTTGTAGATATTCTTCACCCGAATCCTTATCCTCTTTACCTATCGTGTGACTATGTGATGAAGGAACGCCTTTCCTTCACTAAAGATCACATCATAGCCTCTATCCTCCAACATGGCAACAGATACCAAGTTCTTCTTCAACTCAGGAACATACATAACATCTCTCAAGGTGAGAGGAGCACCTAACTCCCTCTGAAAGGTAACTGTACCCAATCCAATAGCACTATACCTCCCATCATCACCCATCTTGATATGCATATGGAGATCCTTCTCCTCTAGGTCACTAAAGAGATCCTTGTTTCCAGTCATGTGGAATGAATCTCCATTGTCTAGGTACCATACACTACCCATCATTGATTACACCATGCATGCAATGATGGTAAATTCGAATTCGAATTGAGAGGCTAAAGCCTCACCCACCGCTCCTCCTAAGGACTTCTTTTTGGACTTATTGAGTGGACAATTTGTAGCAAAATGTCCTAGCTCTTGACAATGAAATCACTTGACTTTGGACATGTTGTTCTTATTGCCTCCATGAAAAGAATCCGATTTGGAATGGGACGCCTTCCCCTTCCCTTTCTTTTCTTTACCCGCTAAGGCACAATTTTCCTCATCATCAATCTTTGGTGAGGAGCCGTCTCTGGTGTTCCTTCTTATCTCTTCATGCATCAAATCTGACCACAATCGTTCCCAATTTGGCAGCTTCTCCCTCCCATTGATAGAGTCCTGATAATTATGCCAACTCTTGGGGAGTCCTAGAAGATCTAGGCTCACCATATCATCCTCGGCAACGATAATCCAAAAACTTCCAAACTCATTCGACAATGAGTGAACTTGCTCAAGTATTTTTGAATTGAGTTTCCCTTCTCCATCTTGATCTTTGTGAGTTTGTCCTTTAGTGCCAAATTCCTATGGTCACTGCTATTCTGAAACAGGTTCATCAATGTCTTCCACATTGAGTATGGAGTTTCCTTTCCATGGAGACTCGAGACAATGTGGTCTTGAACTCCCTCAAGAATAATCTACCTCACCTTTTCCACACACTTCTTCCATTCTGCTAGATCATTAGCGTCTGATGTTGGTGTCTTATGAATGTCTTAGGAATGAATTCCTTGAGGCCCTTTTCCTCCAGCATTTCTTCCATCCTGTCCTTCCATGCTATGTAATTCAAGTTGCCTTCCAAGGCATACTCGAGTCTCAAATTGTATAAGGCCATTGGCCGATCTTGAAGTATGAATTGAAAATTTGAATTTCACTTGTAGCCCCAAACTCAAAATATCCTCTAGTATATTGTCTTTAGCTCCGATTCCATGTATATTTTCCTGTAGATTCAATAGCCCATGTAATTTTTTAAAACACAAGACAAGAATCTACTTCTACTCTCAACAACGAAAACTAATAGATTGATAAAAACAATAATCAATAAGAGGAAGATAATCAATAACACATAACACAATATTTCTCTGGGGAAAGCAACTACTCAAAACCCCGACTATCTATATTGCATTAATCATAAATCCAAGATGAAAATGCAATGCTTGTTCTCACTAGATCAATGCCTGCACAAGTATAATAAACTCTCTGCCTCACAAGCCTGCTCTGGCCAACACTTAGCCAATTTTGCTGCTTGCCAAGAACCTATTTCCTTGTGAAATTCATCATAGGATTAGCCCATATTTAATTGGGAAATCATTCTTCCAAAACTATGTAATCCAAACTTAGGTCCATAACTGATTCCATGCATGACCTGTACAACTCAGAAAATCATGCAACTGATAATACATTGCCTCTGCACTCTAGTCTCAATTGGGTCTTTCTCTGAAATGACATGCATAAGTTTCTCTTGATTGAATCTACAGTTAACTGGAGTAGCACTGAGGATGCACTAGTGCACCAACTCACTACTAAACCTCTATTATTTCCTCCAACTGTTAGAACTAGATTAACTGACTATAACTCAATCAAACTGAGTTATCTAATTATAACTCAAATAAACACATCCTGGACCCCTAAAATTTAGGGATCACACATATGTGACTACAAAAATAATTCCAACTCAGAAATCCTAAGTTAATTAAGTCAATTAAACTTAATTAACTATTTACAAGTTGCTATGAGAATAGAATTCAATTTTAATTCACAATTTAATTCAAGGATGTTGGCATTATGTTTCAGGAATGGCTATATATGTTACAGATGTTGTACTTGATGGCAACTCCCATGGCAAGGCTCTCTTTTTATTGAAAATAAAGAAGGACGCAGGAAATCAATTCAAACGATGCGTACCCGCAGGTACACCATGCAGAAGCCGCGTCCAGAGACGCAGGCCAGCTGTTCAGGAGGTGCGTCCACCCAGTGCACACATTTTAAGGCAGATAAAAGCACACGTGGGGGTTTCTTGTGTTTTACTCTTAGTATCTAGCCGACGGTATTGTGTTACTATGGTGTCGGCTCGTGGTATTGTTCCATGATTTGAGGAGGAGCTTGCCTATATAAAGAAAAGGAGATCATTTGGTTTGGGCATGTCTTTGGTTGAATATCTTATGAGGCTAGATCTGGTCTAGATCTAAAAAGGCGAATCTTCTGAAAGACTGAGATCTCTTTGGCGCATGATCAGATCTGTAGATCTGACTGTTTGGGTTACTCTTGAAGTCTTGAAATCATCTATGCCCGGAGGTACGCAGGTGCAGTAAGGGTTCAGGTGCGCCGGGACGCAGGCGCAGAAGGGTTCAGGTGCGCCGGGATGCAGGTGCAGAAGGGTTCAGGTGCGTCCGGGACGCAGTGCAGTAACAAGAGATCTGCGTGGGGACGCAGAGCGACTAAGGTTCAGGTGCGTCCCTGGAGCAAAAGGACGCGGCGCGATAGCATTTCTGAGTGCGTCTCTGCAGCAAAGTACGCGACGCGATAGTGTTTCTGGGTGCGTCCCTGCAGCAACAGGACGCAGTGCAGTTCAAGGAACAGTGCGTGGGCACGCAGCGCAGCAGAAGGATCTCTGCGCGTGGACGCAGGGGAGGAGAAGGTTAACTGCGTCTGGTCGCAGGACACAGAAGGGAAAACTGCGTCTCTGTCTTAAGATGTTCTGTTGATTGAATTTCTCTGTTGATAAGGTGTTCTGAGTTAGTTTTGTTATTACTGATCTGATAACTGTAGTGGACCGTAACTGTTATGTACTTGATGATCATTTGATGCTTTATGAAAAGAAGTAGGGGGTTGTAACTCCCTTCCAGGAGAAGACTGGAAAACGAGAGAGAGTTGTAGCTCTCTGCAGGTTGCAGCCTGCGTACTGGTAAAGGACTGCACCAGTACAAAATCATTGTAAAAGGAGTTTCTAATTTGAAAGAAGATAGAGACATATTGCAGTAGGTGGTTTTCACCCACATTGGGTTTCCACCTTACATCTTGTGTTCTTTGGTGTGACTATCTGTTTTCTTTGTTCATGCTCATTATTTTATGGTACTGACATGCAAAAATAATTCAAAGATCAAATAAGGAAGATTTATTAAATTGCTAGATAATACTGATTCACCCCCCCCTCAGTATTATTTCCAACAATTGGTATCAGAGCAGGTCCTTCAGAGAAGCTTGATCACTTGAAGGTAGATCGTTCATCATGAGCAACTATGAGAGAGAAGCATCAATCAGGCCACCGGTTTTTGATGGGACAAACTTCAATTATTGGAAGGTAAGAGTTACTGCATATCTTCAGTCTCTTGGTACAGAAGTTTGGGACATTGTAGAAACAGGCTACGCTTTTCCTTCAGCTACTCCTACAGATCCAGCAGAGAAAAAGAAGTATGAAACAAATGCAAAAGCAGTCAGTACTCTGTTAGGATGTATATCCCAAACGGAATTCATGAAGGTAATGCACTACAAATCCGCAAAAGAGATATGGGACAAAATTGTCACAAGCTATGAAGGAGATGAACAGGTAAAGCGTGCTAAACTTCAAACTCTCAGGATTCAGTATGAGACTCTCAAGATGTATAATGATGAAAGTGTGGCTAACTATTTTCTTCGGGTAGATGAGATTGTTAATTGTATGAAAAATTTGGGTGAAGAAATAAGAGAGGCTATAGTGGTTGAAAGGTTCTAAGATCATTGTCCCCCAAGTTTGAATCTAAAGTATCTGCTATAGAAGAAAAGGAAAATCTACGAATTCTTACTATGTCTCAGCTACATGGAATTCTAACTGCTTATGAAATGAGAAAGGGAGGTCCTTCAGACAGAAGAGAAGCTGCTTTCAAGGCATCAGGCAAAGGAGATTATTATGAAGCAAGCCACGTCCCAAAAGAAGAGGAAGAAGAATCAAATTTTGTCAGAAATCTTCAAAGAGGTTCTGGAAGGTTCAGAGGTAAGTTACCTTTTAAATGCTTTGCTTGTGGAAGAGTAGGTCATTATGCTGCAAAATGCCCTTATAAGGATAAAGGAAAGGAACCTGTTAGATGGAACAAGAAACAGAACGCAAATAAGAAAAGCTACTACACTCATGAAGATAGTGATGGTCTATCAAACAATGATGAAGATGAACAAGGTAATGAATATAAGTTGTTAATGGCATTTGAAGATGATGATTATATGGATGTTGTAGATGTGGATAACCTTTATGATGAAATTACTAGACTCAAGAGATGTATAGAAGAAAAGAACATGATCATTGATACTCTACAATTTCAAATTGATGAAAAGGAAAAACATCTTGAAAAATTAGAAGGTGAAATTGTTGGTCTTAGAAAAGAGATTGAGAAAACAAAAGCTATTAATCTCAAGTTTGTCAAAGGATCTGAAACTTTGGATGAGATTATCAATGTGCAGCGATCTCCTCTAAACAAGACAGGTCTGGGCTATAATGGAGAAACTTCTCAAGCATCCACCTCAAAAAGTTATCTTGATGCAGCAAGAAGAAATGAGCAAAAGCAAAATGAAGATCATCAGGTAAAGCAGGGACGAATTACAAACAGAAACTATCAGGGGCAATCCATCTTAAGGGTGAACAAAAGCTACAACCAGCCACAGGTAAAATCTTCTCAATTTGGTTCAAGAATGGATGACAATAGAAATTACAATCACTTGGCCGGTAGATTTGATAACCGCAAAAGTTTCTTCAATGGACAATGCTTTTCTTGCCATAACTTTGGTCACAAAGCAGCTCAATGTGTTGCATATAAAACAATCATGACTAGGGAAGCTCAAAAACGAAGAAGTATGACAGGGATTACAAAAAGGACCTATAACAACTTTTCGGTTCTTGAAAATGAAGTTGAATGTTCTATTTGCAATAACTTTGGTCATGAAGATTCTGAATGCAGGAGCAGGTTCCAGCAGAAAAAGGAACAAGCCTCAAGCACCAAAACATGGAGAATAAAGGAACCTCAAACAGAAAGATGTGGGATAGCATTTTATGCAGAGGGACAGGAAAATCTATGGTACATTGACAGTGGATGTTCGAAGCATATGACAGGTGATAAAGAAAAACTTGAATCTTATTCTGCTCTAGAAAAGGGAAAGAAAGTCTCTTTTGGAAATGATACTCCTGCAACTATAAAAGGAAAAGGCATTGCTCAGTTAAAAGAAAAGGTCAAGGCTGGAAATGTTTTGTATGTTGATGGATTGAAGCATAATCTTCTAAGTGTCAGTCAGATGTGTGATCAAAGAACCGAGGTTATATTCAGATCGAATGGATGTCTTGTTCGTGATCTTGATACAGGTAAAACAGTGCTCAAAGGTAAAAGAACTCCAAATAATCTGTACATATTTGAAGAAGGACAAAAACAATGATATCTGAACAAGGATGAAGAGCACTGGTTATGGCATCGAAGGTTGGGACATCTAAGCTTCTCACAAATAAGGAAAGCATGCAAATATCAGGCAGTTCGCGATCTTCCAGATATTAAAATTCCTGACAACACCATATGCAAATCATGTCAGTTTGGAAAACAAACCAGAACTAACTTTCCAGAGAAAGAAGGATCAGCTAGCATGCCTCTTGAGCTAGTACATACAGATACATGCGGTCCCTTCAGAAAAAGGACACCTCGAGGAGAAGAATACTTGATATTATTCATTGACGATTTCTCCAGGTTTGTCTGGTTAGGACTTATGAAGCACAAAGATGAAGCATTCGAAAAATTCAAATCCTTCAAAGCCTTGGTTGAAAATGAATCAGGTCACAAAATTAAGTGCCTCAGATCCGACAGAGGTGGGGAATTTACTTCAAATGAATTTTTCGATTTCTGTGATGAACATGGGATAAGGAGAGAATTCTCTACAGCTAGAACTCCTCAACAAAATGGAGTTGTGGAAAGAATGAACAGAACAATCCAACAAATGGCTCGTGCTATGCTTGATGAATCAGGAACTCCCGCAACTTTCTGGGGTGAAGCTGCACATGCTGCGGTTGTTATTCTCAACAAAACAAATGTCCGGGTGAACAACACTCAAACTCCTCATGAGCTTTGGAGTGGTAGGACTCCTTCGGTAAAGCACTTCAAAATCTTTGGGAGCAAATGCTATATCAAGAATACTGATGAGCAGCTTGGCAAACTTGAACCTAGGGCAGATGAAGGCATTCTTCTTGGTTACTCTCCATATAGCAAAGCATACAAGTGCTACAATAAAAGACTTGGCAGAATTGTTGACAGTATTGATGTAGTGGTTGATGAGAAGGGATACATTCCTAGGCAAGTACATCATGAAGACATAGAAGAAGATGAAGGCTACCCTCAAAGACAGAATGATGAAGAAGAAGAACCAGAGGAGCAGACAAGAATAGAAGAGAAAACCCCATCCAGATATGTTCAGAAGAATCATCCAGAATCTCAGATTGTAGGGCAGAAAGAAGCAGGTGTACAAACAAGAAGAACAGTTGCAGAAGCCTCAAGCTATTTGGCATTACTCTCCTCTACTGAACCACAAAATGTGAAAGAAGCATGCAAAGATGAATGTTGGGTGAAAGCAATGGATGAAGAACTTGAGCAAATCGAAAAGAACAACACTTGGGAGCTGGTTCCTAGACCAAAGGATAAGAATGTAATCGGAACAAAATGGGTCTTCAAAAATAAATTGAATGAAAATGGAGAAGTAATTAGAAACAAAGCCAGACTTGTTTGTAAAGGGTATGCGCAGCAAGAAGGAATAGACTTTGAAGAAACCTTTGCTCCTGTTGCAAGACTTGAGGCCATCCGAATGTTCCTTGCTCTCTCAAGTTTTCAAAACTTCAAAGTATTTCAAATGGACATGAAATCAGCCTTTCTGAATGGAGACTTGGAAGAAGAAGTGTACATTGAACAGCCAGATGGGTTCATTCTTGGAAATGATCCAAATCTTGTATGCAGATTGAAAAAGGCTCTCTATGGTCTCAAACAAGCTCCAAGGGCTTGGTACTACCGTTTGGACAAATATCTTCATCAACATGGTTTTTCAAAAGGATCAGCAGATAGCAATCTTTATATAAAAGTTGAAAATGACAAATTGCTAATACTTGTTGTGTATGTAGATGACATTATTTTTGGGAGCAATGAAGAAGCTATGAGTCAAAGATTTGCCTCGGTCATGCAGAAAGAATTTGAAATGTCTTTACTAGGAGAACTGACATATTTTCTTGGTTTGCAAATCCAACAAAAAGGAGGAGGAATCTTTTTATCTCAAACCAAGTATCTCAAACAGATTTTGAAGAAATATGGTATGGAAGATGCAAAACCAGTATGTACACCCATGGTCACAGGATGTAGCCTCAGTGCAAATGATGAATCTGCAGCAGTACATCAACCAACCTACAGATCTATGATTGCAAGTTTACTTTATTTGACAGGTACCCGACCGGATATCATGCATGCAGTTGGAATAGTTGGAAGATTTCAGGCAAATCCGAAGGAGACTCATCTACAGGCAGTGAAGAGAATTTTCAAATATCTTCAAGGGACTCAAAATTATGGCTTATGGTATCCTAGAGATACAGATCTTACACTTCATGCTTATACAGATGCAGATTGGGCCGGAAGTGTGGATGACAGGAAAAGCACAAGTGGTGGTGCATTCTTTATGGGTTCCAGACTAGTATCTTGGTTCAGCAAGAAACAAAGTTCGATTGCCTTGTCTACAGCTGAAGCGGAATATGTTGATGTTGCATCTTGTTGCACCCAACTCCTTTGGATGATGCAGACTTTGCAGGATTTTCAAATCACTTGTACACCACCTATCCCCATCTTATGTGATAACACAAGTGCAATCAGCATCTCAAAGAATCCGGTTATGCATTCAAAAACCAAGCACATACCAATCAAGTATCATTTTCTCCGGGAACAAGTGCTTGAACAGAAGGTCAAGTTGGAGTATGTTCCTTCTAAGGAACAAGTTGCTGATATTCTCACCAAACCATTGCCCAGGGACACTTTTGAATACCTCAGGCAAAAGCTGGGGGTTGCTGATGCATCATCTTATTGTTGAACCTTTTCTGATTGATGGTACAGGTTCAGGGGGAGCACATAATGCATTGTTGGCATTATGGAGGATGGTCAGAAGGAGATCTTGGAAATAGCTGCAATATGTCTCTATCTCTTTCATTGAGGATTATGGTTCTTTGTTGCAGATCTTAGGGGGAGCATACCCTTTGCCCTTGATGTCAAAGGGGGAGAATGAAGCAAAGTTTGTGAGGTTGCCATCAAGTCCAAAGGGGGAGATTGTTGGCATTATGCTTCAGGAATGGCTATATATGTTACAGATGTTGTACTTGATGGCAACTCCCATGGCAAGGCTCTCTTTTTATTGAAAATAAAGAAGGACGCAGGAAATCAATTCAAACGATGCGTACCCGCAGGTACACCATGCAGAAGCCGCATCCAGAGACGCAGACCAGCCGTTCAGGAGGTGCGTCCACCCAGTGCACACATTTTAAGGCAGATAAAAGCACACGTGGGGGTTTCTTGTGTTTTACTCTTGGTATCTAGCCGACTGTATTGTGTTACTATGGTGTCGGCTCGTGGTATTGTTCCATGATTTGAGGAGGAGCTTGCCTATATAAAGCAAAGGAGATCATTTGGTTTGGGCATGTCTTTGGTTGAATATCTTATGAGGCTAGATCTGGTCTAGATCTAAAAAGGCGAATCTTCTGAAAGACTGAGATCTCTTTGGCGCATGATCAGATCTATAGATCTGACTGTTTGGGTTACTCTTGAAGTCTTGAAATCATCTATGCCCGGAGGTACGCAGGTGCAGTAAGGGTTCAGGTGCGCCGGGACGCAGGCGCAGAAGGGTTCAGGTGCGCCGGGACGCAGGCGCAGAAGGGTTCAGGTGCGTCCGAGACGCAATGCAGTAACAAGAGATCTGCGTGGGGACGCAGAGCGACTAAGGTTCAGGTGCGTCCCTGGAGCAAAAGGATGCGGCGCGATAGCATTTCGGAGTGCGTCTCTGCAGCAAAGTACGCGGCGTGATAGTGTTTCTGGGTGCGTCCCTGCAGCAACAGGACGCAGTGCAGTTCAAGGAACAGTGCGTGGGCACGCAGCGCAGCAGAAGGATCTCTGCGCGTGGACGCAGGGGAGGAGAAGGTTAACTGCGTCTGGTCGCAGGACACAGAAGGGAAAACTGCGTCTCTGTCTTAAGATGTTCTGTTGATTGAATTTCTCTGTTGATAAGGTGTTCTGAGTTAGTTCTGTTATTACTGATCTGATAACTGTAGTGGACCGTAACTGTTATGTACTTGATGATCATTTGATGCTTTATGAAAAGAAGTAGGGGGTTGTAGCTCCCTTCCAGGAGAAGACTGGAAAACGAGAGAGAGTTGTAGCTCTCTGCAGGTTGCAGCCTGCGTACTGGTAAAGGACTGCACCAGTACAAAATCATTGTAAAAGGAGTTTCTAATTTGAAAGAAGATAGAGACATATTGCAGCAGGTGGTTTTCACCCACATTGGGTTTCCACCTTACATCTTGTGTTCTTTGGTGTGACTATCTGTTTTCTTTGTTCATGCTCATTATTTTATGGTACTGACATGCAAAAATAATTCAAGGATCAAATAAGGAAGATTTATTAAATTGCTAGATAATACTGATTCACCCCCCCTCTCAGTATTATTTCCAACAAAGGACAAATTAATCTAGAATTTCTTGTTGCCATTTCTCAACATTTGGTTTGATTCTTAACATAGGTTTAGAGATGAAATGGTCAAATGACTCTTAAGTAGACTATAAAATGTATATTCCAAGTGATTTTTGGGTTTACTCGTATGGATCATTAGGAAAGGTAGTTTCCTCATTGTTTTTATTATTACAATGAGTAGCAGGTCCAATCATGCTCCCCTCATTGTATCTTTGTATCTTATATCACTGAATCAGTAACTTCTTGGATCATATTGATGAATGGGTGTTAGGAACACCTTAATAATGCCCAAACATATATGTTGTGTTGAATGTGTTGCAATTAGTATAATATTTTTTAGAGGTAACTCATGAATTGTTATATTGGTTAGGTGTAAGTGTATGTGTCTTGTTACACGGTACAAAACAACTACGTGTGCACCTCAACTATCATATAGAGTTGGAATGTGTGACTCAACTCATGTAGCTCAAGGAATATTTATGAGAATAAATTTAGTGAACACACACAATATTCTTGGAGTGGGAGTGATAATGTGTAGTTTTCATGACCAAAACAAGGTATTGCCACATGACCATATGAACCAAAACAACTCCAACACACCAAATCAAGTGAAAAAGTCTAGTTGGAGTTTTTGTCCATGACACATCCACTCTAGATGGAATCATGAGGCATGTCCATTATTATGGAATCATTAGCTTATCAATTGGGGTTTTGGTTATATTTTGTAAGCAATCTATTTCTTGCTACACTAAATTTGTCAAATTTGAATTGAAAAAAAAATCCTATAAAAAAATTGTTTTGTGAGAGATAATAAGTATAAATATGGAAGTTCTATGCTACTACCTTTTTAGTTATAATAAGTTTTACATAAATATATGTCCTCAATATTAACATGAAATGACATTTACTTCTTTTTAGGGGACTCTTGCCTATAACGTTATGCCATTTCGGCTCAAGAATATTAAAACAACTTCAAGGAACCATATCATATTGTTTTTATAACTTGGTTGATATCATTCATGCATATTTTGATGATATTATAACTTATTTAAGAAAGTGTTCATAACACTTGGAAGTTATTCAAAAAAACCTCCTTTGTTATCATAAGTATAATATTTGCGTGAACCCAATTAAATGTTTATTTTTCAATACCATTGGCCATTTTTTGGTATTTATTGTCTCAATTCAAGGTATCATTTTTTATCCATTGAAAGTGCAAGCCATTCTTCTATTGACTTCATCTAATATTTTCTAGTTGCAGAGTCTTCAAGGCAAGTCTAATTTCTTGTTCTCATTTTTCCTAATTATGCTACTTGTGCACATGATTTCTTATGTTTGCTACATTCCAAGGTATATTTTGTATGGGATTACCAAGCACAATATTTCTTCTAAGATTTAAAACATAATCTCACATTTTCCGTATTCAATTTTGCAATTGGCCTTGAAAAGGAATACGTCCTCTATATTTGTACATATTCCTCTTTTGTGGTTGAGGTATTAGTCTACGAAGGGGAGGATTGTCCAAAGAAACTTTCAAGGTCAATATTATCTTATAATCGTGACAAGAAGTTCATTGTTACTAGTGTGTTCACTATTCCAAAACATCATCAATACACTTTAATTAGGAAAACCAAGTTCATTGAAAATTAAAACATGATGTTACATATCTTGAATGGATGAGTCATTAATAGAAAACTCATTATTTGGATCATCATCCTCCAAGAGTTTGATTGTGAATTTCCTACTTGAATAAATAAGAAATATTTTTCCTTAACCACATTTATCTCGAACCAACTTCCTAATGATTTTAACAACCAACCTATTAAGTATCATCTTCATGGTGATCTTCATGGTGAACATCGGTTCACTATTTCATTAGAGTACTCTTAATATCACAATATTTTTATTTACTTTCATACTAAAAAATTCATCCCTCACTTATCTTATATTCTCAGCATCATATTCATCACCAAGCCACTCAATATCTCCTCATCGGTGATGTTCTTTATATATTTGTTGTTGAAACCTTTTTACAACATTATCTAACCATTGAAAAATGATGAATGGGTCTTAGATGAGGATCTGAAATGGAGAATATTAGTAATGCTGTGCTAATTCCCCATTCAGAATAAAACCCAAGATGCTTATCATTTGCTTATCAAGTGCTTAAGGATTCACCATTTTTGCTTAATTAATTGATTCCCATGAGAGTTTCTTATGTAAATGTTATAAAAAATTTAACATAAAACATATGCTGAACAATAGAAAAATAACAACAAAGAACATCAAAATACAACACACAACACAAATATTTGATGAGGAGTTCACCCCTCCTGGGCTACGTCTCCTTGGTCTAGCTTCCAATGCTTGGGCCTCTCTATTATGCTCAAAATTACAACAAAAATGTGTTTACAATGCTCAAATGCCTTTGAAACCTGTCTCAATGAGTTCAGAATAGCCAAAACTGCGAGAATTAACTCCTTTTTGCAAACAATTTGGATAAAAACTGAAGAAGTTATGACTTCTATCAGTCTTTCCACAATTTTCTACTCCAAATCTGGCTTACTGCGAGTTAAATTCATTATCTAGAGTTAATTCTCGCAGTTTCGCTGAAATGGGCGGTCCCGCCATCTTCCCCACTATCTCGCGATTAAGGTCAAGTGGTCATATAAAAAGTGGTCGGCCTGGCGGAAAAGGCGATAATTCTACAACTCTGTCACAAATCACAATCGGCTTTACAAGGGGTGATTCTTATATTGGGGAATTAACGCATTGCAATATGCTATCTGGCGATTTGGTGGACCCAACGAGTTATAAACTACAACTCTAAAATGATATCGCATCTGCAAATCACATTGGCAGAGTCCCTCGGTAACATATATATCGATGGTGTACTAGTGCGATATGTGATTGCGATTATCACAAATCGCAACCCGACTCTGCGATTGTGATATATCACAATGCAACCCTGACTGCTCCGGGGGCCGATTTCCTTAACTCCTCTGATATGCAATATGCGATACTGCAAATCGCAAATCGGAAATGCTGGGGGCCAATTCTTAAGCCGCGACCACTGTCTTTTCCCCGATATGCGAGGACCCAATGGAAACCTGCCTCTTGTCACTTCTCCATTCATTGGTACCTTTTCCATGTCATCCAATCCTGCTAGGTGTCCAAGTCAATCCTAAACTTTGAATTTCTCTAACTTCTTCATGCGAGCCTAGATTTGAGTGTCGTTCACACCGTTATATTCATAATGACGAGCTCTTCAATCTAAAGCTAAGTTTATTAAGATTCTGACACTTTGATTTTTGAGCATAAAATTGAGCACCTGATGAGATAATTACCATTTTGTTTCTTGTAGTGTCCACAATTCCAAATTGAAAACTACCAAAAAAAATCATTCACATTATTTATTTTTGTCCCACCTTCTTTTCCAAATATATTCAGGACATAACCCCGATCAGGGTGCGATAGGTACAAAGTGGTGATGGAAGGCGAGGTGGGCCATATGGCATGGGGGGCCAAGGTGAGAGAAAACACGCAGTTGGGTCGAAGGGCAGAGGTGGAAGTGAACGGTGTGAGGCCATGAGCGCAGGTGGGGTAGTAGGCAGTACAGGGTAGTGGGGCAGCAGGTAGTATAGGGCTAAGGCAGAGGTGGACGAGGGTGGAGGTGAGAGACGGTGACCTGATGTCAAGTCTGGGAGTGGGCAGGCAAGAGCAACTGACAAGTGGTAAGGTGGATGGATTAAGCCCACAGTAAGAGTGGAGTTATGAAGGGAAATTATGGAAGTGTCATGGAAACCCCATCCCGAGTAAACTGAATGAAGGAATGGGCGGCGGAAGGAGGACAAAGGAACATGGAGAGTCCTTTGGACGGCAGACAAGGCAGCTAGACAGAGAAACAAAAAGGTAAGGAAATTAGGAGAGGAGGCATTTGCATGCAGAGTGTGAAGGCAGGACGTGCTACAGATGGTGGTGGAACTAGGCTAGAGGACATCGAGCTGCAACCGGGCTTCATCGGCAAGATTTGGTATGTTATCTCGGTTCCCATTCTAGACTTCCTGGCAAAAATTATTTTTACAAAGGATTACTGGCTAACGGCCATGGTAACTTGGGATGCAACAAGAGTAGAGAATTGTTTCTCTCGGGGCTTTAGCCCGTTAACTTGGAGTGATTTTTCCTGGAGTGCCATCAGGGAGAGGGGGTTCGGGAACTCTGTCATGGGTCTCTGGGTAGATAGGTCTTCAGGGATGATGGCCCACTAGGACGTCCTTGGGGGTTTTCGCAATGGAGGTAGAATGAAACCTGTCGCACTGGTATGGTGGAGTTTGTGGCCTAGGAAGGAGGGAGTTATAGTCATGGGTGGGGGGTCAATTGCCTTCTTTGACTCTGCAGTAAAGCTGTGTATTGTCCGACTCGAGCCGAGCCCAAACCTGGTTGAAGGCTGTGTGTTCAAAGGTAGTATCAGGGGTAGAAACTGGGATAGTTAAACAACAATGAGAAAATACCAGTCCTGGCCCTTTAATGGGACCCAAAATAGGGATGCCTGCACAATTGTTCATACTGAAAAGCATTATCCCGTCCATTGGGGTGGGGATAAGTAGGGGGTAAGAAACTTCAGTAGGGAGGAGAAACAAGGAGGGCTCGTGGGCATTGGGAAACTAGGTTCTTCAAAATTCAACAGAGAACCACTGTAACGAAGTGGAGGAAAAAAGCCTCAATTTCCCTGAGGAGGAAGGGGGGAATTTAGGTGTTAAAGAGGGCTACTACAACTCTCCAAGCCGGGAGCAATTGGAAAAGCTCAGGATGAAGAAGCCTATGTTTACTCTGTTCAAAATAATTCTGACTTATAAGGAATACTCACTTGTTTATGTTTTAGGTAATACAACTACCAGAGTGTAGCAAATCCCGAAGTTTCAGAACTCATATAGTACTCCAACCCAAGAACATGTGAGCCGCCTGGGAAAAAAGGTATTAAGCTAGAAGGAGAACAAGATGGAAAAGGAAGGAAAAGAAGTGGGAAAGAGAGGAAATAGAGGAATGGGCAAGGCAAGAAAAAAGACAAAAGGGTTGGAAGAAACCTCCAGTAGAGGACCAAGTAAAAGAGGAAGGAAGATTGGGAAAGAGAATATGCAGAACCTGATAAATGTGTACGTGGTTGGCACACCGTCGAAGGTGAAAGCACAAATATCCGAGTGGGAGAGGGAGCTCAATGATAGTATAGAAAATCAGGAGATCGAGGCAGAAGAATGGGAAACCATGGTTAAAGACCTCGGGAATACCAGAGGACATCAAACGTTGTTCCGGCAAACAATTCAACAGTACTAGGTCATGAAGAATATCCTGGCCCGAGCAATGACAACATATAAGGAGCGAGAGGAACCAGAGGAGGCCAGACCAGCCGAGCCTAGTATGAAGGATCTACACAGGGAGATTGTATCTGTCCAGATGCAATTGTACTGAAACAACCTCACGATGAACAGGATTGAACAAAGCATACAGGACATGAAGAGAAGCGAAATCCCGAGATCCAGTGCAAAAGCCCCAACCCCAGTGGATTCATCAGATGAATGAAGCAAGTCTTCAAATAGAATTTTTTTATATGTTGGCTAGCATTTACTATTTTAATTTGAGTTTTATAGTAGATAAAATTTCCAATGTAGCTTGGATAGTCATGAAAACTCTATTTAAATTTTGGAATGCATTCAATGTAGACAGGTGGCCAATAGACCTGGTTTCCTGTGGGCAGTTTGAGGCCACCTGCAATTTTTGTTAAAGATACACTTATTTTCAAAAAATATTAATAGAAAAAGGATCTACCAAGCTTACACACACAAAAAAAAAAAATTCAAGACACTAAGAAATTATCAAATTATCAAATATTTTCTCATAAGTCTAGGACTTCCCCAACCTCATTACATCCCATAATTTCAACTTACTCCTTTTGCAAATGCGGGATTGATTTTAGGGAATGCAACCCTACATTGATTGGTGGTCATAAATAAATTGAGGTTGCCATTGATTATTTTACCAAGTTCGTCGAAGCTCTGTTATTCTTCAAAAATATGATGCCAAGAAAGAAATATCTTTACTATAAAAAGAAATGGACACCACGAAAAGATTAAGTTCAACTAAGTACAAATAATTTTTAAAACAGGGTTTCATGCTATTTATAAACTTTTCCAAGTTTTCTTTTGCTTCACATGGTATCATATTAGCCCCATTTGACACAACTTATTGCCATCAAATTCCTTATCTCAAGATCATGTTCATATAGAACTTAGTATTTTATAATTAGGTAATTCATTGGAATGCCCTCAGTTCTCTTGAATTTCAAATGCATGCAACTTAGACCCTAAATCTTTGTTTTTAATTCTACGTGCATCATTGGTTTTATATTCAAAAGACCTTTTATGATGTTGTGTTGGTGATTTATTTGTCCCTCCTTTAGAAACTATCTTCGGGGGTTTTACCTCATGCTTCCCTCGTCATATGCCAAAAATCGCTCACTCGAATCATCATTGTTGCATTAAATAAAATATTTGAAATTTTAATCGTAAATTCATAATAACAAAAAAAATCCGTATAATTATCATTATAATAATTATAAAATTAAAATTAAATAAATAAAAAATAAAAAATTAATTAATTTAATAATAAAAATACAAATTATTAAATAATTATAAAAAATTAAAATTAAAATAAAATAATTAAATAAAAAACATTAAACTTGAATTAAATAAACTAAAACAAAATTTTATAAATCGAACGTAAAGCCATTAGAAATTAAATAACACCTACTTACGCTCAACCCATTCCTTCCGGTCACTCTTTAAAATGATACTTTAATTTTTAAACGATGTGGAGGAGGAAGAGGAAGCTAACAGGTCGATGTTTTACCCTTCGATTTTTGAGACCTCCCTCGCGGACAATCATTTTCTGGCTATTCTGATGGACCCACTCTGTCTGCGCCAATAACATTTGTCTCCTCCATTTCACCAACCTCTTTTTGGTGTCTTTTTCTCCATGCATTATACAACTATGCATGATGTTGCTCTCACACCATGATTTCAATTTCAAATTATGGGCGAGAATGAAATTTTGAAATAAAGCGGGAAGATATTTGGGTTTCTTTTCTTTCTAATTTACATATGTTTGGTGAGGTCCGTGTTTAACATTTGGAACATATCTGCTACCAGTGACAAGTTTTTCGTGACGCATCTGCAACTCCACTAATTTGAAGGCAATTATCTCTAGTTTGACAATGGAGACAATCTCTACTTCAATGCCCTTCCATCCCTCTCCTGATATTTTCCACTTGTTTTCTAAGCATGTAAATTCCCAGGTATATGTTGTATTTGTTTTATTTCCATAGTTTGATTTGCAAAGATGATTATTTTGTTTCAAATTTGAACAATTCATGGGATTCTAACTTGAAGTGATGAGAAAATAAATATAATTTGATAATTTCTACAAATTTAAGGTGGAGCGATAATAATAGAAAATATTTTTTGAAGCTTTAACGAAGATCAATAATAAAAATAAATATTTTATGCAGTTTGCTCATGGACTCATGGACAATGCTAGACTTGTTTTTTTTGCAGCTTTAAAGAGGAGCGATAATAATAGTAAATTTTTTATGCAACTCATGTAAATATATTATGCAGCTTGCTCATGGACAATGCTAGACTTGTTTTCTTTGCACCTTTAAGGAGGAGCTATAATAATAGTAAATTTTTTATGCAGCCCATGTAAAACATTTGGCATAATTTTAAGAGTTGGTGTATAGGTATATTTTTATCAAAATTTTTATAAAATCACCTAAAATCTTCAAACATTTTAAATGTATAACCATACCTTTTTATTTTTATTTTTTTTGGTATTTGAATAAATAGCTTTGATACCCTAATGAGTTACCAAACTATGAAAAGGCGAACAACCAGATAAGTCTATGGTGAGTGAAAGAGGGCACAACGGTATAAATAGCTATGGTTTCCAACTTATAAATAAATATCAAAAACCTCACAACAACAATATAATTTGCAACATGTAAAACATAGATTTCAACAAACAATACTCTGTTTTAGTAACCTACATGGGAGTTGCCGCAACTAGAAATAGAGGAGTTGCCACCACTAAACAAGGAGTTGCAACCAATTTTTAAATTATATAATTTGTTTGATTCATATATTTTCTTTGGTTCACTTTTCACAAGATTGACTTGCATAATAGCTAAATCAATAAAAAAAAGGGCTAAAAAATCCAATTTAGTGGAAAACTAATTATGATGATGAATGCATGCTTAACAAGATCAATGTTAAATCAATGAAACATCAATCAGGATAAAAAATTATGCAATTCAAATATTATATCTCTTCAAACATTTATATCTTAAAAAAATGTTGATTATATTCAAAATTTGATTTTGAATCACTTTATGGCATAAAATATATTTTAAAATTCAAAATAAAATTGTATAACATTTTACAACCAAGTCAGAGCCAATTAAATTTAGGTGAGAAAACTCTGAAAAATTAACTTGTCACTTAAATTAACCTCAGATCACAATAAGCATAAATTATGATAAAATATGTTTTTTAACCTTAGGATAAAAAAGGCATTCAATTAGATGGTTCTAAAACTATTATTGATTAAATTTTTGAAATAATAAAATCAAATAAAACAAAAAAATAGTTAAAAATTTTAATTAATAATTTTAAATAATTAATTTTGTAATTTAAAATAAAAAATTCTAATTAAATTATTTATATGTGAATGTAGCGTAGAAGTTGACACCATACTAGTAAAGTTTTAGTAACAAACTTTAGGTGAGTTGTCGCCATTACAGGGGAGTTGTCCTTGTAACAAGCGAACATGGGAGTTTTCGCAACTGTAACAAGGAAACATGGGAGTTGTCACCATTAGAATAAGGAGTTACAACTATACAATTTTAAGTAGAAAATCACCATTATTTCAAAGTCACGGAAACAAGGGAGTTGTTGCCACTAGAAAAAGGAGTTACAACATACCAGTAAAGTTTTAGTAACAAGCTACATGTGAGTTTCCACCATTACGGGGGAGTTGTTGCAATTGTAACAAGGAAACGTGGGGGTAATCGCAACTATAACAAGGAAACAAGGGAGTTTATGCCACTTGTTAGCACCTAAATTTGCCTCAGGCTGAAGGAAGGCAAAAATTAGGGTAACCACAAACCACGCTCAGTCTAGTAGCTAGCCCTACCAGAACAGGAGAGGGCTCTCTCTGGGTCACGCTCAGTGAATGGATAAGCAAAAATGGTCTCAGATGACTTACAATGTAATATTTACCTTAGGCTAGTAAGTGAAGAGGGATTTTGAAGACAATTTTGAAAATGACCGAGCTTCTGGGATGTATATGGGACTGGCGCTCAACAAAGAACAGAGAATTGAATATGAAGGCACAAATTATTCCGTGAGGCAAGGTAGGCGGAAAGAGCAACAATTTCAGTTTAAGGTAACGTGGAATGGAAAGATTGTTGAAGAAAGTGAAAAGGGCATAGTCGCATGAATCCTTTTCAACAGAAGAAAAACACTGCACATGAAATTTTCCCACAGGCAGAGCAATATAAATTGAATTCTACCTAATCTCACTTAGAAAATTTCACTGAAATGAAACGTGAATTGAAATATGAAACATAACAAGATACATATGGAACATAAGAACACATTTGCTACACTCACAACCACAAGAATCTCATGAAGCAGAGCTGCTGCCTTTCATTAATTCTCTGTCAAAAATACACAGTGCAGAAACAAAGTTTCTTTCCCACAGTTTCCCAAAAGTTACAAGCTAGCCAACCATTTGCAAATAACTTGCATACAATATATAGAATGTGTGGAGAAGAGATGGAATGCCCAGGGGTTGGGAAGTTACTCAAATCATTACGAAATGGAGACGGAGAGCTAACCATCAGCTACAGGTGCAGCGCTCTCAAGCATGACATTTGGCTGGGGTGACCCTTTGCATTCTTTTGTCACTTGGATAGATGCCCATCTGGAGAGAAAACTCTTTAAATGCCGCCTTTGGTGCCAAAAAACCGAAGTGTAGATGACCAGGCCCACTTGGAGAAGTCGCGACCCGAAATTTCGCGAAACGGGAGCAAATTAGCAGTTTTTTCCTCTGTGTGCCGCGCCAAATTCTCTGTGCATCGCGCCCCTTTGGAGCCTGTTTTGGGGCACTTTCAGGTGCCCAAAATGTGCCCAAGTGGGCTTGTTCGAAATCCTGTCCTATCTATTTTCTAACCCCACTGGAATTTCCCAATTTGGTGCTCATTTGCCCCTCCAAATCTTCATTCTCCCAAGACTGCTTTCTGTGTGTCAAAAAAGTGGCAGAGAGGCCAGTTTTGGGTGTTTTTTGACCTTTAGGAGACCCAGATCTTGTCAAAATTTCTTGCCCGGACACCAATAATTGTATTTTTCGATGCTAAATCCAAATATGCAAGTCGTTCCTTGATTAGAGTCCTAGAATTTTAGCGTCGCGCCAGTGGCACGACACACAAGGAGGAATTTCCTGTTTTGTGTCCAAAAAATTTGCCTGTGACCAAAATTTGCCCAATTTTTTTGAAATTTGGGCTAGAGGTTCCCTATGAAGTGCTATGCTGTGCTAAGGAAGCCTCATCCAAGATTCGAAGCTGATCTTGCTCCTTTGCCTCTTTTTCCTCCTTTGCCTCTTTTGTCGCTTTGCTCAATTTTGCCTTTAGGCTCCTGATTCTTGCTTTGGAGCTCATGTTTTGGGCCTGGTAGTGGTGAGTCATGCGCCTCAACATATCTTTCTCCCTGTTAGCTTTATCCAACCACTGCTCCAAGTGAACGTTCACTTTTTCTAACACATACTCCCGATCCTCGTCTCTTTGCTCCATAGGTCTGCCTTGTGCTGCCAGGATGTGTCGCCGGTTTTCCTTGATCAGTTGTAGCTCTATCTCAGCTAGCCGATCCTCAAGTTGCTTGTTCCTCTGCTCCAGATATTGTATGTTCCACTTGGCCCTCTCCAATTCCAGGGATAGGTTCTCGATCACTGATTGCTACTCCTGAATGATCTCTCCCAGCTCAACATTTGTAGGTTCTGCATCTGTCTCATCATCCTGAAGGAGAACGAACTCGGTCTCTTGCTCACCTGATGGCCCTTCCTCCTGCACTGCTCCTTGCCCTTACCTTGTGGTGCTGATGTCGGAAGCGAGGCCCCTTCCACCCCAGGTGGAGATAACACTCGCTTTGCTGCTGCAAACAACGGTCTACTGCCCTTCTGGCATGGTGGCAGTCTCATGGCTCTCAAACTGATGTGAAGTACCACCCACCTCATGCTCTGCCTCTGATACCACAGGTGGAGCGCTGAAGAAATCACGGGAGATGAAGTCCTCCCAAGCAATACCCTACAATCCCAACTGATGGTCCACCAAAATCCGGATGAGAGAAAAATGATAGACACTATTTAGCTATTGTCGAGGGGTCTCGCGCTGCATGAAGTTTTTCATCTTCTCAATGTTGTTGCAAATGAAAAATGGGAGGCTCATCATCCGCACCTGGGTGAAGTGCATGGGCAACCTGATGTGATATGCATAAAGGCGTGAAAACCTCCCCTCGCAATTGAAATACTTCATGATCAATCTCATGAGTCGGGCATACTCATCTCTCAAAAATCTGAATGGAAAAACTCTGGTGAGCTGGCTCAAGAGGTTGTTCTTGATGTAAGGCTCATAATGATGCCTCTCCACCTTCGTTTTCTTATGCCAATGTTCCCCAATGTTCGGTATTCCTGTTGCCACTGATATGGTTTCCAGTGTCAATGTGAAAGTGACCCCAGCTAGGACAGATTGACCTCCCTGTAGATGAAGTGCAAAAAGGCAGGCCAACTCATGATGGACTCTGACATTTGCCACCCTTTGACAAAATTCATAACATGCCAAGTGCTGGAAACAAGACATGGCAAGCGGGCATGCCTGCAGCTTAGTGAGGGTGTTTGGCTCATCTCTAAGATGTCTGCCACTTCGGTGATGTCTCCTATGGGCCCTCTCTCCTGAAGACGTGTCACTGTGGGTCCCCTCCTCATACTCTAATGAATTTTCAGATGCCATTACTGCTGTTTGTACCCTGAGTTTTATGCTACCCTCTGAATCCAATGAAACTGATAGATGCTCTGAAAATCTGTCACCAAGGGGACAATAAAACAAGGAGTGTTAGGAGGGGGATGATGAAAAGGGGAATAAGTGCTTAAAAGGAGAAGTTTATTAGGGATTTGGGAGCATTTTGGTTATGGTGTTTGATGGGGTAGGGTTTGGGTATTTTGAGCCATTGGAATAAAGGGAACAAATGGATATGATTACAGTGGAGCTAGGGTGATTATTAGGGGAAACTGCTATAGGGGAATTGGCTGAGAGAGGTAGGGTAGGAGCATACTTTAGCTATAATGTCACTATAGCAAAACCCTAGCTTCTTGACCTTCTTTGTGTCATCTTTGCTTTACTTTTTAAAAAAATTTACATTTGATTCATGGTCATCAAAATCATATTCCTTTTTAAGTTTAAATGCCAATGGTGAAGGTAGTTGGGCTACCTCTCCAACCTTGAGGGTTATTCACAAAAATTTCAGGAAATTTAGTACATTTTTGGGGTTATAAGTTTGTGCACCACGCGCTCTGTCCAGTGCGCCACACGCCGGGTGAGTGGCGATTTTGCACTGTGGTTGGGCTCCCAGTGCACTGCGCGCCCTGAGTGTGTCGCGCCACCTCTTGTGTGTGCCGTGCACTGTAAAAGTTGCCCAGACTTGCTTGAAAAATAGGGGAGAGGGTTTTAGGGCGGTTTTAGGGTGTTTTCTTTAGGAAACATGATGGAATGGAGGCAGGAACGATGAGGAGTGAGGGGACCAGGGGAGGGGAGCAGAACCTTTGATGCTTATCATCACATTTTGCAACCTCATTTCTCGTTTTTCTTGATGATTTTTTCATGGTCGATCTTGTGCTTTTGGGGTACCATTTAAATATCTTATGCATACCAAATTATTGACAAATTTGAGAGAGGAGAGGTGTCAACAGGGCCTACCTCTTGATTTTCTAGCCTTCACCAAGATTTGGAACGATTTACACTGTTTTTATGCCCCTGGCTGTGTGCGTCGTGCGCCAAGCCCAGTGCACCGCGCGCTGGGTGTGCATCGCGCCCTTGTAAAAGCTGAATGGCGGGTAGGCTGCCTGTGCGCCGCGCCCTCTGTGTGCGTCACGCTCCCTGTTGTATGCACCACGCTCCTTGAAACTGGCTCTCACTCACTCAACTTCCTCAAACTTTGCTCTCTTACCTTAGCAGTGTCTCTCCCAAGCTTGTAAGAGCACCAATGGCTTTGCTTTGGGCCACAACAAGTATATATAGGCTTGGGAGAGATGGGTTTGATTTTTTCTTCTTTGAAAACCCACTTTCTAATTTTTGTGTTTTGCACTTTTTTCATTGACTTTAAAACACCCCGATTTTCATTTTTTCTTTGAAATTTTGGCTTAAATAATGAAATTTTCGGCATTTCTTTGCGGGGACTATGTGACTGGACATTTGACCATGGAAACCATGATTGCATCTGAAAAATTCAAATGGCGATCTTTTGGAAAATTTTGTCATAGTTGACCTTGTTTGACTTTTCTTCAAAACAGAGTTTTGAAGAAGAGTCAATGTCTCTTCAGGTGATGATGAAGCTTTCAGAACCATAGCTGTATAAGGTCTCCCTCTAGCCTACATGGCTTGTTCTGGACATGTTTTTCAAAGACCACATTGATCATTTCCTAAACCCAAATATAAAAGATGGCTTTGTCCTGTAATATGACCAAACCTTGACTATCATGAATTTCAGTGATTATGGACCAAGACCTGTCCCAGCAGGGGCCAGACATGAGGGAAAATGACTACCATGACTTTCTCCTTCAGATCATGGCATGTCCCTAGCGAAATGCAGCTGAGTAAATGGAGCAGGACACCTAAAATTGAAATGCACAAAGAGTTTTGATCTCTGATGGAGGGCTGACTAGACCAACTCTAACATTGGCTCCAATGGGGGATGGTAGCTCCTTGGAGGTGCCAAGAACAACAGTTCTCTAGAGGAGCTAGACAGTGCCTTTTGTCCATTGGGCTATGGAGTCATCATTTTAATAAATAGCATAGGACTCTGACTTATTTATTCAACTGGAATAACTAAGAAATTGACTCAAACTTGACCTTGAAATAACTCAAAAACTGACTTTATAGACTGAAACCAAACTGAAATAAAAATGGTATTTACAATGACAGTGGAAGCAACGTTAATAGATCAACAGTGATACCGCTTGAGTAGCTGACCATTGATCGGCCCTCCAGGATAGTCTTCCCCGTTCATTTCCTTCAGAAGAAAGGCATTCTAACCCCTATATGTTGCGATCTTGAAAGGAACTTTCCAAAGATTTTCGAACTTTCTGTGCTTTCCTTTCTCTTCATTCCTTGCATCCCACTTTAGCACCACATCATCCAACTGAAATTTATCCGCTTTTGCTTTTCGGTCATAGATTTTCTTTATCTTTTCCTGCAACTTGGATGTGTTTTTGAAAACTTCTTATCTTGTTTGCTGCAAGTGGATCATTTGATTCAACCTTCTCTGCATGGGATCTTCCTCACTGCCGGCCTCCTGAAGAAGTTTGACCACCGGGGTAGCAAGAGAAGAGGGGAACACTGTGTCTACTCCATAAACAAGCTCAAACGGTGACATACCGATAGACTTTTTCTGACTGATCCGATCTGCCCAAAGTGCATGGACCAACCTCTTATTCTAGCTCTTCTTATTTATTTCCAGCAGCTTCTTGATGAGGTTGACCAAAGATTTATTCGAAGATTCCACCAATCCATTGCCTTGTGGATGATAGGCAGTTGAATGACCCAAAATTATATGATATTTATGACAAAATTCTACCATCCTTTTTGATTTGAAAGCTGCTGCATTATCAGTGATTAATTTGTTTGGACAACCAAAGCTAGACAAGATGTTATTTTCGAGAAATGAAATGATTACCATGTCCACTGCTTGTCTAGTAGGGGCTGCCTCAATCCATTTTGTGAAATAATTTGTCGCTGTAAGGATCCACCTATGCTGTCCGGAAGAGGCAGGATGAATTTCCCCAATGAAATCCAACCCCCACTGCTGGAATGGAGCGCTCACTTCAATAAGCTTAAGTGGTAAAGGCTGTAATTTCTGTTTTCCTTCGAAAATATGACATTTATGACAACGCTTGACCATCTTATGCACATCAGTAAACAAAGTAGGCTAGTAGTACCCTGCTCTCAAAATTTTGTTCACTGTTGATTTCCAAAAACGATGTCCACCACACTCTCCTCCGTGGAAATCCTTCATGACTTTCTTTGCCTCCTCTTCCACCAGACAATTTAACAAAATGCCACGTGGATCTTTCCAATACAGTGCAGAATTCAAAATACAAAACTTGGCAGCTTTCAATTTGAGTGTTCTCGCTTTGTTTCTAGTCATGCCGGGCAGTGGTGATAGATTTTTCAGCACACATATTATATCAGAATACCATGGGGACAAAGCAAACATTTAGGATACCTGAATTGACGTTCCTTCCTCATTCTCATCAGACATGGCAGTGATCAGATTTATGTCCAATGCATGCAAATTTGATTAAGCCATTAGCTTCGCCAACCCCTGTCCTTTGACCAGCTTTGTAGGCTTTATCTCCACATCATATTCTAGCAAGGCTGCAATCCATTTGCCTCTTCTCCCTTCCAGATCAGTCTGCACTAAAACATCTTTTATAGAAGTATTAGGAACATAGGCTAGAATGTGAGAATGTAGGATATACACCCGGAAATCCTTCAATGCCTTCACCAATGCCAGGGCTTGCTTCTCAATGATGTTGTACTTCAAAGCTACATCCCTTATAGTCCTGCTGAAGAATGAAATGGGTCTTTCATGATCATCCCTCTTCTGCAATAATACCACTGCCATAGTGTGCTCAGACGCAAATGAGAACAATATGAAATCTTGAGGGTAATCCGGGCTAACTAGAACTGGAGCTAAAGAAAGGGCCAATTTGACCAAGTTGAAAGATTTTACAGCCTCCTATGTCCATTTCACCTGGTTGTCCTTCTTAAGCATGTTGGTCATTTCTTTCAAGTGTTCTGCAAGATTAGGCATAAAACGACGCAGAAAATTCATCTTACCATTGAATGATTGTATTTCCTTTTTGTTCCTGGGCAGATCGATTTGCTGAATTGCTTGCACATGTGCTGGGTCTATACGAATGCCATATTTTGAAATGATGTGCCCAAGTAATTTGCCTTCCTCCATGGCGAACAAGCTCTTCTTAGGATTTAGCGATAGACCATATAACCTGCATTTTTGAAAGACAATTTTTAGGTGATGCATGTGTTCTTCATCAGACATTGAAAACACCATCAAGTCATCCAAGTACACCACCAAAAACACATCCTTCTCATTCGCAAATGCCAAGTCCATTGCCCGCTGAAATGTGGCACCTGCTGTTACACAACAATATCGTCACCATGATTATTTGTAGTCAGTATGGGTCTATCATCACTTCTACTGTCCTCCTAAGCAAGTCTCAGACCTCAGCTCTTCAAGTCAAGCTTTGAAAATGAGAGAAAGACATTGAAAATCAACAAAGCTCTGGTTCCGCACCTTCTCTCACTATTGCCTGCTGTCCCGCAGCCCCTATTCACAAAAACTGTGGACCTGCCCGCTCTATCTTTAAAGGAGTGGGTGCGGACCCCTGTGAAAGTCAAAAAGGCGCAAGTTTATTCTAAAAAACTCACTTTGGGTTAATTCTAGATGATTCTAGAAGGAATTTTGACATGGATTGGTTGCTCTTAGGTGGTTCATGCATCCCAAAAGAGAAGGAGCTAATCCCTTGATGAGAGGAGCTATCCCTTTGAAGGAGGAATTTATCCCTTTGAAGGAGGACCTAGTAACTTCCCTCCATTGCACTATAAATTAAGGCATTGGGCTGGTTGCTAGAGAGGTTAGAAGTTGAACATTTTTGAGGGTAAATGCTGGTGGAATTGAGACTTCCTAGTTAAGCTTGAGAGGAGAGATCACATACCTTTTTGGCTTCATTGGGAAGAGAGTGAAACTTGTCAAAGTAGAGGAGACTTCTTGTTGGACCCTGGGAGGAGCTTGTACAGCTTCAAGGCACAGGTTGTAAAGTTCTTCTTTGATTTGAATTAATACAATCAGATTCATTTTTCTCAAAAAATTGTCTTATGTCATTTGTTTCATGAATTCCTTGATCATCATGTTAAATATGTTTTATGATATTGGCTTTTCAGGTGCTATTTAATTTTTTTGCTTGTTTGTGTTTGCAGATTCGCAACAAGGGAGCTCATTTGGATCAAAGGAGCGAGGCTTCCAAAAACTTGCATTGGACCCAAGGTAGGCCTAAACACTTGTTTGCCTTTGTTTATAAATGCATATTTAGAGAAATATAGTTTTTGATTGGCTTTCTTGTCACTAGATATCGTTAGATTCTAGGAAGGTCTATCTTGTTCGCAAGATCGACTCATTCCGTGTGACAAAATGGTGACTCCGCTGGGGAACTTGATTTTTTCCTTGTTTTTAATTTGACCTGAGAAACTGTGTTTTTGTTTCTGTTTTTGGCTTGTTGTGTTGGGTAGATTTAGTAGATCTGGGATTATTTTTTGTTTTCCATAACTTTGGGAGAGGACCGCACCCTCGGCTTGGGACACAGTGCGAACCTATCCGCACTTTTGCTTTTAGCACAGAGCGATACCGCACCTATGTGAACTGTGGGCCTGCGGACCCTGTCAAAATTTTGGAAAACCTAAGATTTTCTCTGTTAGTCAGCTTAGTTTTTGTTTAGATGTTATTATCCCCTGCCCAAACCTGCATATAACTTGTCAGAAGCTTTTCTTAGGTTAATTGCATTGGTGTTATGGTTTTAGGTGAAATTCCTAAAAGTTTTGATTGTTGGGTTTGCTTTTCATTTTGGTCTTGTAGTAGCTCTGAGCTTAGAAGCTGTAGAAACCTTAGATCACCTTGGTTTTTACTAGCCTTCTTATGAGTCTGACCATTTGCAAAATCTACCTTTGTTGAGGAATCCACCTTGTGTTTTCTCTTTATGAAACTTCGAAAAAGCTTGTGTTAAAAGTTTGGATTTTATTTTTAGAAAAGAAAACAAAAATTTGTTGTTTTTTGACTGATTTGTGATTCTGGACAAATTAGTCCTTAGTTTACTTGTAGCTAAGTAAAATATCCTTGAAAAAGACATCTTGTAAGCTTTGACTTCAAATAGGTTTTTATAGTTTATAGATCTCAAGATTAGTCATTTCCATAGTTTTGAGTGTTTTATGAGAAATAAAAAAATCTCTTTTGAAAAAAAAAGTTTGTTTTTGTAGTGTTTGAGTGTTTTGAAAGAAAAGGGAAATTTTTGTGAAAATAACTAGTTGTCTCGTTTTGAGTGCATTGGAAAAGACAAAAAGCTCTTCTTTTAATTTGTTTGTTAAGAAAGATTTGTGTTTACAAGTATTTGCATTCTCAAACTCTTTCCTAGCTAGAAATTCATTGAAGGGAAAAGATTGCTTAATCATCTTAAGTGCATTTTTTAGTGATTTCGAGTCGAGTCATCACACCACGAGTTTCATCTCCACACCTCTTGACTTAAACAAAAACCAATAAAATTAACGCTTAAAGTAAAACCCATCTAGTAATATTTTTATTTCTAGGGCTCTGATACATCAACATAGCTTAGGCTAGTGTCTTGGAGTAGGGAGTAATTAACTCTCCAAGACAGTAAAACAAACAAGTAGCTGTATCTTGTGGTAGGAGAGAAATCAAATTGTTACATTTATGCTCTGGGAAAGCTCCTCTTAAAGGAGAAGCACGAGATCGTGTCTGAACCAGTGTGGGAATCAATCCTTCCTCATTGGGAACGACGCCAGATGTTCACATATTAAAAACGGTAAACCTCGGATTAACCATTGTCGAGGAGCCTGGGGTCACTTGTTGGTAAACCTTGGATTATTTCAAGGAGCCTTCAAGGGGATTGAGCTTGTTACTCTGCCCTTGCGTGCATATCGGATCGTAGACTGTTCCCCCAAGTATATTTGTTTCCGTTGGTAACCTTAGTGACCATGTTCTATAGGATTCTTCCTAAGGTGACA
This sequence comes from Pinus tabuliformis, assembly GCA_031772625.1. Lineage (NCBI taxonomy): Eukaryota > Viridiplantae > Streptophyta > Pinopsida > Pinales > Pinaceae > Pinus > Pinus tabuliformis. Next base: position 583,066,808 of record CM062808.1, on the reverse strand, counting down.
GTGATGGGAAGATCCCACTGTACCTAGAGCAGACGTCGGCTAGACTCACTTGGATTTTCTGGGGGGTTCTCTTCACTCAAGACGGTTTAGTGGAGAAACTTGTACCAGTCTATTCATTAAGCAGGTTTCCAGGGTAACTGTTCCAACTGCCATTTCTGTATTGAACTCTGTGACATTGGGCTTCATCACCAACTATTGTTTCCAGTACGGAAAGTTACTGTTTGCGTGTGTTTTGATCTCCTAGATTCTTTAGGCGTGTGATTCAAATTTGTTTGGTTCTTTAGAGGATTTAGGTGGTTTTCATTAGGATTTTGCTTTGTTTTCATGTGAAGTAGTTAAATTTTTTTAATCGTGGCTGAATTACCAAGGAAGTCCCGTAGACTTCGAGGCCAACTTCCTGATTTTTCACCAAGCCAGCCTGAAGGGTTAAGAGCCCTCGTAATTCCTAGAGATAGTAGAGTTGGGTCACTTGAAGAAGGAGAGTCTTCTTTGGTGGTACATCCTGATTTTCAAGCTTTAGTAGCAGATTATAATCCAAAATCAGTGTCTGTTTCCGAAATTACTAGTAGTTTTTCATCTACTGGTGATATAGGTGAGGGACCTGAAATATCCGAACCTGAAAGTGAATTTTCTGCTACCCCAACATCGGGGTTTACCTCTCCAACTTCTAGTGGTCCTGGTTCAGCCAGGGTAGAAAGAATAATTACCCAAAATCTTCCTTCCCGACTTATAGCTATCGAAGAACTTGCTACTCCGGAAGAAGAATGAGGCATCCCTATCCCTGAAAATCAACCTGTTATTGAACTTAGGGAGCGCGAATCAATTTTTTACAGTCCACCTAGGAGCAGTGCTTGGTATCTTTCATTGACTAATTTTTTGGAAAACCCAGGGCTAAGTTTTTCACCACCTCGTATTCCTTATCACCCAACACCTAGAGGTTACTATCCTCTGTTAAATATGTAAAGACAGTTGTCCATGTTTACTCAATCACCAGAATCCTTTTTGTATGGCAGTCCTTCTGTTCCCTTTGGGTATCAGTCACTTTCTGGTACTTTTGCTGGAGCATCTCCTCAACCCATTGAACAAGGGTTATTAACTGGAAACAATGGTACTAAGCTGTTGAGTGTAGAAGATATTCTCATGATGTCAGGTACTATTCCTAATCCTCAACCTCAAGGTGGCCAGTTACCGCCTGGGGGGCAGCCTCAAAATCCTCAATTATCGCCTGGGGGGCAACCTCAAGGTACACAATTTGCGTCTGGGGGGAAACCTCAAGGAAAGTACATACCTACGGGACAGTACATTCCTCAAGGTCAACCCCAGACTCAATATGTACCTCAAGGTCAACCCCAGTATCAATATGTACCTCAAGGTCAACCCCAGTATCAGTACGTGCCTCAAGGGTATCAACCCCAAGGTCAGTACTCGAACCAAGGTTTCCAACCACCCTCTGGTCAATCATATGTTTAAGGAACGGGAAATGTACCTTTGAATTATCAACCCTACCCTCAACCCGGTTATGGTCCTCAATATTCTCAACCTGTTATGGGTCTATACCCCGGAATGAACTTAGTGTGGGATCCATCGCAAACTCAACAGGTCTTGCAACCAAATGTACAGTTGTCATCTCAAACTGGACAACCCTTAGTTTTTGGTTCACCCCAACAACCTGTCCAGTCTACTATTCAAACTTCTGTACCTTCGGTAGTTTCTCAGCCTGGGCCTAGTATGCCTCGTACTCCGCCTCAAACGTCCGCTGCAACATCTGTTCAATCTACCCCATCTACCTCTGGAGTATCGACAGCTCCGGTTTCTACTGTTCCTGTATCTACTCCTGAGACATCTTTACCTCAATCTAGATCCATAATTCAAACTTCGGTTCAGAGGCCTGTAGGACAACCTGGTTCAAGTACAGTTGTCACAAGTCAACCACAATTTACTTATCAACCGTACCAGGGACAGTACCAATTCGGTCCTACTACGCAGCAGCCAGTCTATCAGTATCAACCGTACCCTGGGTATACATATCAACAACCTCAACAACCCCAGTACGGTCCGGTTAATCCTAGTTTTCCGGGAGGATACAATATCCCAAATGCAATTCCTATTCGTAGTTATCCTGGATATCCTCCTCCTAGGTCTGGTCTCATGACCCAGAGTTTTAGGGACCATAATCGTCAGTTACCGTTTATCGCAACTTTGGACTTTCCTGACTTGTCGCGCCTAACTAACGATCCCATTAACTATCTTCCGTTTTGGCCGCCAATGCTGAATAAGTTGCCTAGTGATATTCCTAAGTTTGAAGGAAAATCAGGAGAGGACCCGTCGAACCATGTGATGACTTATCACCTCTGGTGTGCGTCTAACTCCATTTCAGATGATTCAATCCGTTTAAGGCTTTTCCAGTGCACTCTAATTGGTCTTGCGACCAAGTGGTACATTGAGTTACCGCAAGGCACTTTTTATAACTTTAGTCAGTTAGCTACCTCATTTTTAACTCATTTTCAGTTTCCAGTCAGATATGACAATGGCACGGAATTACTAACTTCATTAAAGCAGTCGACGTCCACTTACATTTCAGATCATATTCATGAATGGACACGTCGATAGAGTTTAGGGAAGGTTTTTATTCCGGATCAGATCTTAGTTGAATGGTTTGTAAAATCTTTATTGCCAAAGATCACTGAGGATGTAGCTAAGGCCGGAGTCATTACTGAAGAGCAATTAATTGCTCAAGCGCAGTACCTTGACTTGGTTTATACTCAGTCAGGTATGTTACACAAGAAAATCCCCGATCTTCCTAAGCAAAATCAAATCGCTGCAGCTCCTTCAGGGTCTCATGCCGCTGATGGTATGATTGGTACGGTTAACACCAAAAGTAAGAAGAAGTCTTCCAAGAATTCTTCTCCTTATCATAACCTTCCCAGACTCCCCGACAGGAGATTCTTCCGCGGAGATTTCCACCGATATTCATGTTGTAGAATCATCTACAGCGAAAATCAAAATCCGACGGTAAGAAGAAAGGGAAGAAGAAAAATAAAACAGACAAAAATTCAAAAGAGAAACCAAAAAAAGCGGAATCAAATGATGAGAAACGCAAACCTCGTTATCCTTGTCTCATTTGTGATGAAGAGCATTTTACAAGAGACTGCCCTCATCGTGCAGAGGTTGTGAAAATTGTCAAAGGTTCCCAAACGCCTGCTATTTTGAAGGATCCTTTTCCAAGTCAAGACAGTAAGATGATAGGTTCTTCCTCGAATGCCAATGAAGAACCCATACTAATGATGTCCCATGTTAGGATTGCGACTCGATCGCATGATTATGGTAGTAAAAGTCCTGTTGATGGTAAAGAAGCAAAATCTTCTCATTCTAACCCATCAACCTCAGCTCCCGGTTCCGATCCACTATAGATCGAGAAACCTAATCCAGACTTAGTAATCAAACCGCCCACCAAGGGTATACTTCGAAAGTCACTTTCAATCCACATGCGAGAGCGGCTCAGAACTATAACATTGTTGAAGATTTAGCTGTTTCACCTTCAGCAATGTCGGCTTTGGAAGTGCTGCAATCATGTCCAGCACAGCGTAAATTACTTTTGTTGGCTATAGGAGCTGTTGACGTCTAGGACTCGAACCTAATAATTTTTGATCTAGAAAATAGTACGCCGCGCTTACCTCATCAAATGGATTTCCAGATCCCAGTGATAGTCAAAAACAGACCTATTCATAGGACTGTGATTGATGAGGTAGCCTCAACGTGTATTATGTTGATATAGTGTTGGAGATCGCTTGGTTCGCCTTCACTAAATCAATCCCCGATGATTCTAAAGGCCTTCGATGGCTGTGGGTTTCATCCTTTTGGCATTCTGCAGGATTTACCTATAGGGGTTGAAGGAAAAACTGCTAATCTAGATGTGGAGGTGGTTGATGCCCCTCTAGATTACAACCTTCTCTTGGGTCGTAGTTGGTCTTACGCTATGACAGCTGTCGTTTCATCGGTCTTTCGGGTTATAAAGTTTCCTCATAATGGAAAGATCGTAACAATAGACTAGCTTAGATATCATTTTTGGGATTCAACTGCGTTAAGTAAGTCATTCAAACGTATGACCATTTCCATGAGAGGTAGTCGTAACTGACTAATTTCTCATGATTTTTGAATAGTTCACTTAGCACTCATTGCATCGGGTGATGCTCACAGGGGTGAAGAAGTGGGATTGAAACTAGTGAAATGTGGAGAATGAATCACATAGCATCAATCATCACTTCCGGGGCTTGCACCCGGTAACCAGGACTTCCCAGGAGGTCACCCATCCCAGAACTCCTCTGGCTCAAGCGCGCTTAACTGTGGAGTTTTTTCCCCACAATCAAGCCCACTTAGCTTGCTACCCCATTTGCAAAACCTTAGCAAGTATTGTGCCTCATGAACCATTCAAGTAGAGATCCCTTGACTCTTTTTGAATTTAAGTATGGGGGATTTACGCAGTGCATTATATTAGATATCATTTTTGGGATTCAACTGCGTTAAGTAAGTCATTCAAACGTATGACCATTTCCATGAGAGGTAGTCGTAACTGACTAATTTCTCATGATTTTTGAATAGTTCACTTAGCACTCATTGCATCGGGTGATGCTCACAGGGGTGAAGAAGTGGGATTGAAACTAGTGAAATGTGGAGAACGAATCACATAGCATCAATCATCACTTCCGGGGCTTGCACCCGGTAACCAGGACTTCCCAGGAGGTCACCCATCCCAGAACTCCTCTGGCTCAAGCGCGCTTAACTGTGGAGTTTTTTCCCCACAATCAAGCCCACTTAGCTTGCTACCCCATTTGCAAAACCTTAGCAAGTATTGTGCCTCATGAACCATTCAAGTAGAGATCCCTTGACTCTTTTTGAATTTAAGTATGGGGGATTTACGCAGTGCATTATATTAGATATCATTTTTGGGATTCAACTGCGTTAAGTAAGTCATTCAAACGTATGACCATTTCCATGAGAGGTAGTCGTAACTGACTAATTTCTCATGATTTTTGAATAGTTCACTTAGCACTCATTGCATCGGGTGATGCTCACAGGGGTGAAGAAGTGGGATTGAAACTAGTGAAATGTGGAGAACGAATCACATAGCATCAATCATCACTTCCGGGGCTTGCACCCGGTAACCAGGACTTCCCAGGAGGTCACCCATCCTAGCTGGCTTACTTTTCATCTGACCCAGCCTCTTCTGAAAGCATTCAGCATGTCGGTAAAATGACTATCCCGTATAAGGATGTTGGAGTAGGACTAGTTAAAGATGCCAATTTACTGGGTACTTTTCCTTTTCCTCCGATCAACGGATCGTCTTCTTTTGCAACCATTCATATGATTTTGTCAGACACCATTGTTTATGATGATCCTTAGATTGTACCTTCTGAATCTGAGATAGACTTATTTGGTGATGTTATGCCATTGAGTCCATATGAAATTGCGTATCAGGCCGTGCAATCGTTTACCGAACCATCTTCAACCAAAATTGACTTAATGAATGTGGTCCATGAGGAATCACTTTTCACATCAAACTCAGATTCAACAACGTTTTCCGAAATTGTTCACTCTGATGAGCAAATTAGTGAAATCCTATGTGCAGATGATTTACCATGGGAAGATCTCCATCACAAATCTTTTTTTTTACCTGAGAATGATCATTTTGAAAATGATTTTTCATCAATTTTTACGACTGAATATGTCAAGGAACCTCAGAATCCAATGAAAAATCCTGATTCAGAGTTAAATTTGGGAAACATCACTCGGACTATTCCTATTGACATTTCGGTTAAGCCTGGAATTGTTGAAAACATTCATATAGGTGCCTCGTGTACAAAAGATGAAATTCAAATATATAAGACGCTATTTCAAGAATTTGGCGACGTGTTTGCCTGGTCATATGAGGAAATTCCAAGAATTGACCCTGCAATTGTTGTTCATGAAATCAAGACTTACCCGGACACTAAACCCGTCCGGCAACGTTTGCGTCAGATTCACCCAAGAAAAGCTGCTGCTATTAAAGTAGAAGTTGAAAAATTACTCAAAGCAGGTTTCATTTATCCGATTCCGTTAACGGATTGGGTATCGAATATTGTTCTGGTTAATAAAAAGCAAGGGACAACAAGAATATGTATCGGTTATAGGGACATTAGTCGATCCTGTCCAAAGGACAATTACCCAACTCCCTATATCGATCAAATCATTGATGATTGTGCCGGCAGCGAAATATTCTCCTTCATGGATGGTTTTTCCGGATATAATCAAATCAATATTCTACCTGCCAATCAACCAAAAACGGCTTTCATTTGTCCTTGGGGGACATTTTCTTATTGAAAATTACCCTTTGGGCTGAAGAATGCCGGGGCAACTTTTCAAAGGGCCATGTCTTATGCGTTTCATGACATCAAGCACATTGTGCAACCCTATCTCGATGATTTGCCTGCTCATTCATTACATCGAGCTGATCATCTCATCCATTTACGAGCAATCTTTATGAGGTGTAGGCATTACCGGATTAGGTTGAATCCACACAAGTGTGTTTTCTGTATAGAAACGGGTCGATTGCTGGGGTTTGTTGTTTCGAAAGCCAGCATTCGTGTCGATCCTTCGAAGGTTGAAGCTATTATCAAATTGCCTCCTCCTTCGAGTCTTCGCCAACTCCAAAGTTTGCAAGGGAAAGCAAGCTTTTTACGACGATTCATTCCTAACTACGCCGAGGTTACAAAGGGTTTTACCCAGTTGTTGAAACAGAATACTCCATTCTATTGGGATGAGATAGCTCAGAAATATTTTGATGCACTAAAACACGCGTTGACCCATGCACCGTTATTGCATCCTCCCAACTACAACCAGGGCTACTTCTTGTATCTCGCTGCCTCTCATTCCACCATTGGAATGGTCTTCGTTCAGGAAGATGAATTCGGTATTGAACATGTGATATATTACCTTAGTTGAACTTTAAGTCCAACTGAGCTAAAATACTCACATGTGGAGAAATTGGCATTTGCAGTTGTTCAAGCTGTCCAACGTTTTCGTCACTACATTTTACTACGTAAAACTACAGTAATTTCTGATTGCAACCCTATAATCTACATTTTGACCAAGCAATTGCTAGGGGGCAAGTACTCCAAAGGGATTGTGATCCTGCAGGAGTTCGACTTGGAATTTGAAAAATCTAAGTCTAAGAAATCTTTAGTTTTTGCGGAGTTAATGTGTGACTTCCCGCGTGCTGACACGGAAACTGTGGTGGAGGAGCCCATTGTGGATGAATCCTTATTTCTAATCAGCACTTTAGATCTGTGGTATGGGGATATCATCATTTATCTCCAAACCCAATCCTTTCGGCCAGAAATTTCAAGGTCAGAACGTCGAAAAATACGATTCCATTCCCAACAATTTAGAATTATTGGAGATACTCTTTATCGCCGTGGGGCGGATTCTATTTTTCGATGTTGTTTAACTCACGAGGAAGCTGAAAGGGTTCTAAATGGCGGCCATATGTCTGGGTATCCCACAGCCCAAAAGATATTGCGCGCTGGCTACTTCTGGCCGTCTTTGTTTAAAGATTGTATTAACATGGTCCGAAAATGCCACAACTACCAAATTTTTGATCGAAAGATGCGCGCTCCACCTGCTCCTCTCCACCCTATAATTTCCGTTGGTCATTTTGCCAAATGGGGTATCGATTTTATTACATGTAACCCTCACTCGGCCGGGGGCCATGCGTATATCATCCTTGCGGTAGATTATTTTACCAAGTGGGCCGAGGCGATGCCTACATTTGAGGCAGACGGCAAAACAGCTGTAATTTTCGTGTTCAATCATATAATTGCTAGGTTTTGTGTTCCACAAGCGATTATCACTGATCATGGGCGTCATTTTTGAAATGTTATTATGACCGAACTTACAGGCCAGCTTGGCTTGCATCACGATAGTTCAACTCCTTATTATCCAGAAGCTAATGGTCTGGTTGAATCCATCAACAAAGTTTTAGTCGTCATGATCCAACGAATCATTGGGATTCATTAGTCGAATTGGCATAACATGCTATTTTTAGCGCTTTGGGCGTATCAAACCTCAGTAAAAACATCAACAGGGTTCACTCCTTTCCAACTAGTTTATGGTCTGGAAGCTGTGTTACCCATTGAATGTGAAATCCCGTCATTGCAAATGGCCATCGAGTTACTTCCAGCCACTTCCGAAGAGAAAAAACGTTTGTTATACTTGGCTCAATTAGATGAGAATCAACGTGATGCTACATTGGCGATCGAAACTCACGCAAAACGTATTAAAGCTCAGTATGATCGAAATGTGACCCCTCGAAATTTTTCGGAAGGAGATCTAGTCTTATTGCACGATCAAGCTAATGATAAATTAGGCGCTGGAAAATTCGTTCCTATGTGGCATGGTCCCTATGTTGTCAAGCGAAAGCTAGCAAAAGGGGCCTACGAATTGGTAAACTTTGATGGGGACTCTTTAGGTAAACCCAGAAATGGTCTTTACCTGAAAAGGTATTATGTTTAAGGAATGGGTATGGAGATTTTTAGTTAGGATAGTTTTCTTTCTAGCTAGTTGTGTTTTAGTTTGAAAAGTGTGCTTAGCTTAGAGAGTGTTTTTCGTTATTATTCCTGCTTATCTTGTTTTACTCTTGATATTGCAGATGTCGATGCCTCTCCAAACATACATTGGTTTCGCTGATGGTGCTTGTCGTAATACACGAAACATTTCTTCCGCAGCTTGGGTTATCTATTCGCCCTCTGACGAGTTGGTATCTATGCATGGGGTAAGCCTCGGTCAAACAACGAACAACATTGCCGAGTATAGTGCAGTGATTTAGTTATTATCTGAATCTATTTCATTTGGGATTCGGAGTTTGATAGTGAGGTTAGATTCTAAACTCGTTGTATTACAGCTTAATAGAGTGTATGCCATTAGGAATCCAGTGTTATTGAGATTATTTTTGAGAGTGTGTCTCTTGGAACGTGAATTTGATTATATTGAATATCAGCATATTCCAAGATCTTTAAATACATTAGCAGATGCAATTGCTTCTCGAATGTTAAGTAGACATTTGCAATAATCATACATGTAAATTTAAAAGCATTCCATAACATGATTTACAAGATAAGCCGGTAATAGTGATATATATATAGGAGTGTGTCAAAATATACATCGTCCTGGATCATAGGTTGAAAAACACCTTATGATCGGCAAAAATGATAAGTACAAAAAGCAAAAATGTCATATGTGTCTACAATGGGCGATCATCCTATCACTGGTGATGATCTCGATAAGAAACCACTGCACGGGCCACCTTACAAAGGAACCTCCTAAAAGGTCCTGGGACCCCAATCACATAGCGCTGTAGTCGACGAGGAATGTCATCTATGCCGGTCTTTGGAATGTCCCCTGTCAAGCGCTCTAGATGACTCTCCAACTCGGCCAAGGTCTCTGCTGATTCGTCCTGTGGGGCTGGTGCCGCTGCAGCTGGTTGTTTCCTCTCGTAAGGCCGGAGAGCGACTGGTCGCTGTGGACCCACATCTACATTGAAACTTTTACTATTAGTTCTGGGACGACATAAAAACAAAAAAATTTAAAATAGGAAAATGTTGAAAATGATTTTACCTGAATCATCCCATTGCACTCCTGGTGGAAGAGCCATGTCTGGGTCACCGCGAAAATCTACCCCAGCATAAGGGAAGTCCTGAATAGCAAAAACCTGGTTTTCCAACCAATGTAAATACTTAGGTTTGAATCGAATGACCTCTGTCCCCTCGTCCGGATGACGGGCCGTAACTGCAACCCATCGCATTAGTTTGGGCTCTCGAGGAAGCCCAGCTCCAATAGTAAGGTGCTACGGGACCAACATTGGGACCCTCTCCAGACCAAAGCTCACAACCAAAGCCCCATAACCAAAGGTCTTCAGTTTTCCGTTCTTGGCTCTGGTTAGTTGGCCTTTTACATTAGCCAACACAGCATCGCACCAGTTGAAGATGGTGCCTCGAAAGCAGTCAACTGCCATCCGCATCTGGGATCCGGTGGCAATATGTAGTGCAGCACTCCCGCAAAGTCTGGTAACAGTAAACGCAATCACCATGAGTTCAGGATGGGATATGGTTTTAATGTCTATCCCTTTGTCTCTAGCCTGGCTGTTGCTAAACTCTAGCCAGAGGCTATCGACAGACTGGCCACCTGGCCTAGTCCCGAATAGAGTTAAGTCTTCGCCTCTCTTAGGCAAACCAGTCAAAAAGTATATGTCTGACGGATCAATTTTGATCTGGTGGCCAATAATGAAGAAGCAATGGTCCTGTATGCTCCACCTGTCTACCAGCCACTACAAGAAGTCCACCTGGGCCCTCATGCCAGGTATGGCCCAGAATTTGTACAAGCCACATGCCTTCAATGCATCGATCGAAGGTTGGTGATTTAACGCGGCAAGATCCACATCCTCATGCTCCCGTTCTCGCCAATCTAGCATGATGTACACTCTACATCCAACAAAAAGGAAAATTAGAATGCAAGAAATTAAATTGTTTGGGTTAATTTTGAGAATTTTTGGGTTAAAAACCCTTGCTGCGGGGACCGCACCCTCTCTATTAGAGACAGTGCGTGGGTCCGCACCCTCTCTATTAGAGACAGTGTGTGGATCCGCACCTTGCCTTCATGGAAGGTGCGGACCCCTGACTTTTTCCCCATTGAGAAAAAGTCGGGGTCCGCGGGCTACCAGTGTTATGCCTGCGGGCCCCCGCGCGTGAGTTTCTAGCCTAAAAACCCTCTAAAAAATGAAATAAAACCCTAAAACACAAATTGAAACGGTTGAAATTGAAGAGTAGGATGATGTGGATTACCTGGAGGAGATGGCATTCGATTCCGACGGATGTATTTTCCGCAATCTTCACAGGAAGTTTCTGAACAAAAGCACTGTTTTCTCAACCAAATATTAAACGGTAAAAATGAATTGACGAAAGCCCTTTTTATAAGTTTTTTGAATAAATAAATTGTAAATTTGTTTATGTTTCACTTTAGAAAGGTAAATTTTGCAGCATTTTTATCCATTTCAAACAGGTATGAGTAATGTTTGCAATTTTTGTTCAGGATAACGGATTATTCAGGCGAAATCGATCATTTTCAACGAAAACACATTTAGAGTCACCTTTAAGCTCTTTTCTGACTCCTAAAACATGAAAAGATCGGCGAGTTTTTCTTTTTAAACTCGTTAAAACGGAACTAAAAAGATGGTCCACTTACAACTCTTTTCTGACCATAAAAACATGAAAATATTGCCGGATTTTTGTCATTTCAAATTCGATATTGGTTATAAAACGATGTGTCGTTGATCGCTTTTTTACTTTTTCGGATCAGGGGCACTAATTAAGAAAAGTACTCCTTGGTCGTAAAGATCAAGCGGTTCTCTCAAGTATTATTTTATAATTTTTTGGGCTTGGGAGACACAAATTTACGAAAAAGGTCAACCTTGGAGTCTTCTTAAGTTTTTTTAGACTCTCTAAAATTGAAAAACGTTGAGTTTCTCCTATACTAGACTCGTTAAAATTTAACAGTAAAGGACCTGTTCAATTAAAAACAGGAACGAACCACTCCTTCTTAGGGTTCGAATTTAAACTGAGTTGGACTCATCTGAAGGATGAGCTTATAATTAAGCAAATGTTATCCTCCTCAAGCTTGTCAAAAATAAAGAGGTGCTTGCCAGAAATGGTGGGGGAAAAGAGAGAAAAATGAGCCTGTTTGTCATACTTTGTAACCACTCTTGAACACGACACTTTTATTCACCTGGGTTGGGAAATCCTTTGCCTAATAGTTGATCAAACCACATTGAAAGTCTTCAGCCGGTTTCTGGGTATTAACTTTGGGTCAATTGTCACCAAACCATCTTTTGTGTCGTTATGTGTTCAAGAGGTCACTACCAATAAAGCCATTCATCTGAAAAATATATGTCATCCTTCTTGACCATCCCTGAGTCAGTCCTTGCAGCTAAATTTCTTCAACTTGATCATGATTTCGTGTTGTGGCCTCCCCTGTGACGGATCGCTTTATATCGACTTCATCTCATTATCTAGAAAGATAATCTAGAAATCGTCAGTACCTTGGGATCTACATGCCTTAATGGCAGGTTTCTCGCCCTTGACGACATGTTGCATCATTGACCTTCGATCAAAGGATTCCATGACATGTTTGACATCAACACATCTATTCATATCTCATGGATTGTACTGGGTACTTTGAGAGCCATTGACATTACTGGTGGTTTCTCTCACACTTGTTAACAGTTTACATCATTGACTGGTAATCAAGTGGTTTCTACCATGTTTGACTTCAACACATTCATTCGCATGGATAGAATCGTACTGTTTCGGGAAGTAGAAATGAAGACCCTGGATCTAGTTTCCGCAATCCAGGCTGCGAGGAATTTTGTATTCATTATATTGTGGACTATTCATAAATAGATGGCTGCGTCCATACTGTGTCTACATGTGTGTATACTTGTGATGTATTACAAGATCATTCCTATATCAGAGCAGTAGTTAGTTTTCTAAGTCAGTTTTGATCTAAGAATGGGAATTCCTACCTCAGCAATGATATGATCAAATCAATATATATATATATATATATATATATATATATATATATATCTTGCATTGAATGTTTTACAGGTTCCGACTTGGCTCTCCGCAAGATGATCCTCGAAATGATAAAGTACTTCACTCTTCCTAAATGATAAATGAAATCCTCATCTACTACAGACTTCACACTTTAGGGGGAAATCTGTTACACAAAATATCATCACCATGATTATTTGCAGTCAGCCTGGGTCTATCATCACTTGTACTGTCCTCCTAAGCAAGTCTCAGACCTCAGCTCTTCAAGTCAAGATTTGAAAATGAGAGAAAGACATTGAAAATCAACAAAGCTGTGGTTCCACACTTTCTCTCACTGTTGCCTGCGGTCCCGCAACCCCTGTTCACAAAAACTGTGGACCTGCCCGCTCTGTCCCTAAAGAAGTGGGTGCGGACCCCTATGAAATTCAAAAAGGCGCAAGTTTATTCTAAAAAACTCACTTTGGGTTAATTCTAGATGATTCTAGAAGGAATTTTGACGTGGATTGGTCGCTCTTAGGTGGTTCATGCATCCCAAAAGAGAAGGAGCTAATCCATTGATGAGAGGAGCTATCCCTTTGAAGGAGGACCTAGTAACTTCCCTCCATTGCACTATAAATTAAGGCATTGGGCTGGTTGCTAGAGAGGTTAGAAGCTGAACATTTTTGAGGGTAAATGCTAGTGGAATTGAGACTTCCTAGTTAAGCTTGAGAGGAGAGATCACATACCTTTTTGGCTTCATTGGGAAGAGAGTGAAACTTGTCAAAGTAGAGGAGACTTCTTGTTGGACCCTAGGAGGAGCTTGTATAGCATCAAGGCACAGGTTGTAAAGTTCTTCTTTGATTTGAATTAATACAATCAGATTCATTTTTCTCAACAAATTGTCTTATGTCATTTGTTTCAAGAATTCCTTGATCATCTTGTTAAGTATGTTTTATGATATTGGCTTTTCACGTGCTATTTAATTTGTTTGCTTGTTTGTATTTGCAGATTCGCAACAAGGGAGCACATTTGGATCAAAGGAGCGAGGCTTCCACAAACTTGCATTGGACCCAAGGTAGGCCTAAACACTTATTTTCCTTTGTTTATAAATGCATATTTAGAGAAAGATAGTTTTTGATTGGCTTGCTTGTCACTAGATATCGTTAGATTCTAGGAAGGTCTATCTTGTCCGCAAGATCGACTCATTCCGTGTGACACCTGCATTCTTTAAACCGAATGGAATTTTGGCATAGTGAAAGGTTCCCCATGGAGTGGTGAATGTTGTCTTGTCTCTATCATCTTCATGGACGGAAATTTGGTTATAACCATCAAGCAGCGACATACTAGATGCCCCCACTTCTCGCTGAAGTATATGGTCCATCTTGGGCAGCAGATAGTTGTCCTTCAATGAGACCTTATTTAGATTTCTGAAATCGATACATAGGCGGATCTCACCGGTCTTCTTGCATACATGTACTAAGTTAGATATCCAATTTGAAAATCTGATGGGCACAATGATACTTGACTTGTACAACCTATTTACCTCCTTTTCGATAGATGGCAGCAACTTTGGATTTATCCTTCTCAGCTTTTGTCTAAATGGTTTTTGATTGGGCTTGATAGGTATTGTGTGCTGAATGATATTTGTATCATAGGTCTTTAAATCATAATAATCCCAAGCAAATATATCTGCAAATGAAGCCATCAAATTGATATATTTTTCCTTGATCTTTGGCGGTAATGCTTTGGACAATTTTACCAACTTTGGATTGGTAGCTGTACCGATGTTGACCTCTTCTACACCCTTCTCAGTCGGCTGCAATGTTGGCTTGCAGACTACATCATCCTGATCAAAAAGTTATTCTAGAGGTATCAAGCCTTTAGGAATGATGTTATTCTTCAACTGCAATACGTCCATTTGATTGATCTGCAATTCATCTGTACCATTCCCTTTGTCTTCATCATTTTCCACATTGATTGAGGTTTCTTTGAACTTTCCTTTATTGAGCAGAAAATCCTTAATCTCCTCATCATCTTGGAACACTTGCTAATGTCGCTGATTGTCTGGAATGGTTGGGCGATGCTTGACATGGATTTCAAATTTATTGTTGAAGTTCATGGGGATCTTCAAGCTGCCCGCTGCCTTAGCAAGAGCATCAACGATACTATTTTTTATTCGTGGCATACATGTCAAGGTGTATTCGGAAAATAGCTTCAAGATGTTCAAAACTGCATTACGATAGGCCCGCATCCTAGGATGTTTTGCTTAATACTCACCTCTGACCTGTTTTATCACCAACTCAGAGTCGCCATATACCGAAATCCTCTTTGCATTCAGCTTTCGAAGAATCTTCAGGCCAACAATCAGAGCTTCATATTCAGCTTCATTATTTGAACATTCAAAGGCCAGCTTGTAAGAGAAAACTCTCACGCTGCTAGGCACTTTGTTTGGGGCAGAGAAAGCACTGCGTACCCAAATACCAATACCAGCGCCATCATTCCCTACTGCTCCATCAAAATCCATGGTCCACAACCCTTCTTCGTCTTCTTGCAAGTGTTGGAAATCTGTTTGTTGTCCATTGTTTGCTTGTTGTCCATCATTTTCAGCTGATTTCCCAATCTTTTGTTGCTTTTCTTGTCCTTCTTTCTTCAAGATTTCTCTAAAATTTTCTGTTATTTCTGGAATGTCGTCTGCTTCTACTATCTGACTATCTATCTCATTTAAACTATCTGAAAACAAAACAAAAGACTCTAAATCTGTATGTACATAGTTAATAGGATGATTTATCCATTTCTCCTTGCTTGTGATCATATATTTCATCTTTTGTTCCCGATATAACTTCCTCATTTGTCCAAACACCGGGATTGTTGTATAGGTGAAATCCATTTGTAGTGTCCCTTTCAATTTCACTACCCAAGACCTGGAAAGAAGCATGCCAAACCTTGGAGGAATATCTGCTACCACCACATCCATCAGAACATTTTTCATAGGAAGCTGATCCAAACTCACAACCAAGTCTTTGATGAGTCCTATACATCTTACTCTATTGGAATCGAATGAATATAGATCATGATATTGCCGGGTGATGTCCAGACCAAGCTTATCCATGATAGCCTTGGGCATGAGATTGTGAGAAGCTTCGGAATCGAACATGGCATTGTGTAACACAAAATCATGCAATCGTAAACTGATATAGAAGGGTGGCACATTGCTATCGAGAGACTCACCATTCGTTGCTCGCCCAAAAATCATTTCAGGCTGATCATCTTCTACATTTACCATGTTGGACATTGGGTCCAAATTCAACATTTTAGAAATCTGTCCTCTATAACTGCTATTCTTCATGATTTCAGTTAAAGGGATGGATACCTTTAGCTTAGAAATCTCATTCTCTAGGTTGAAAGCAGGAGTTCTTTCTACCTCTTTGACTGGGATCTCTTTCCTTTCCTTCTCTTTTGATGTGGCTGGTTGCTGTGATTGTTCTACTGATTTTGATTTCCTGCTCTCCGGAACAACCACCTCCTTTCCCTTTCTTTGTGTAGATGATGGATCATTCTTTGTTGTTTCACCCTCCTTCTTTTTCTGAATTGGTTTGGCCGGTACATCTCTGTTTCTAAGGGAATATCACTGCTGTTGTGCGGACAAAGCATTCATATACCCTCTTTGATATTCTTCTGATTCTTCCTCCAACATGGTGTCACTAGCTAGAATAAAATCGGTGTCTTGGTGTGTAGCTGAATTTACTGCACATTCTTCCTGTTCGGTGATGTAAATAGGCAGCTCATCTGGAGTGAAGAGATGGTTTTCCTCGCCTATTACATTCCCATCCTCATCCGACTCCATTCCATGCACAAAATTTTGCTGCAAAGGTGTTTGTACCGGCTGTTGTGCTGTTTGCTCTTGAGTTCGTTGATCTCTTTGTCTTATTCTATATTGTGGCTATTGTTGGCCACGAAAGTTAGGATTCCTAACTTGTGGCTCTCGCTTATCAAGTTTTACTCTTTCAAGCATCTTCTCTACCTTTTTTAGAAGCTGATCCATTGAAGAAGATTCTTCTTTCACCGTGGTTTTCTTCTCTGCTTTCGTTCTACCTCTTTTGGACAACAGATTAGCCTCAACGCTGACCGCAATTTTCTGCATGTCTTCCATTGTAGCTGATTCTCTTTCTCTTAATTAGTACGCCATGTCAGCATCAAAACCATCTAGAAACTTCATCATTGCTAGTCCCATAGGTGGCTTTAGATGGTCTGGAATTTCGTTGTAGATTGCATTAAATCTAACACAATAATCTTGGACCGACTCATCGGCATTCCGTTTGATTTGTTCGTATTTGGCTAGAATTTGAAGGGGATTCTTTTTCACTTCCCACCGGTTCAAAAATTGTCTTTGGAGCTCAGCCAAGGTAGTGATACTTGCAGCCGTCAAACCTCTGAACCATTTCCTCACATCACCTACAAAAGTTTGTACAAAGAGCCTCATTGCCACGTTCTCCGCATCGATCTCATGAAGTTCATAGAAGTCCGCCATTTTGTCCACATGTTGTTGAGTAGTAATGATGTTAGGAGTGCCATAAAAAACCGAGATTTTACTTTGATAATCATTTGGCATGTCATCTAGGACTTGGGGCAGAACAAGGGGTGCGAAACGGGTAGCCATCATTCTCGGTGGATTTGGCCTTGGAGGTGTTGGAGGAGTGTGCACAGTTTGCAAGGGGATTGCACTTGCAGTTTGGGGCTGTGTTGCAATGTAATTATCAATCAGTCTATTGGCTCTTTCTGTTTCAAGATCTATAAGAAATTTCGGATTGGGGACAGTATAATCGACAACCCTTTCGGATTTAGATTCAAATAGTGATATCTCAAATCGTTCGTCAAACTCAAGCTCTTCAAGATACTCAAAAATATCGGGACATGAATGGGATTTGAACACGGGAGTTATGGTACTTTCTTGACAAAGGAGTCTTGGGATCAAATTGGGGTTTTCGTAAATATGAGGAGGGTTCGGGTCTGGATTCGCTCTGGTATATCGTCTCGAAGCCAGCGTGCTATTGAGAGAAATTACGGGACACAACCAACTTACTCAGCCTTTCCAATCCTAAGCTCATCATTCGGAAGCCTAGAATTCTTATGAAACAAGGGGATTTGATTTTCAACTTGTTCCCCAGTATGGTCGCCACTATGTTAGCACCTAAATCTACCTCAGGCTAAAGGAAGGCAAAAATTAGGGTAACCACAAACCATGCTCAATCTGGTAGATAGCCCTACCAGAATAGGAGAGGGCTCTCTCCGAGTCACGCTCAGTGAATGGATAAGAAAAAATGGTCTGAGATGACTTACAATGCAATATTTACCTTAGGCTAGTAAGTGAAGAGGGATTTTGAAGACAATTTTGAAAATGACCGAGCTTTTGGGATGTATATGGGACTGGCACTCAGAAAAGAACAGAGAATTGAATATGAAGGCACGGATTATTCCATGAGGCAAGGTAGGCGAAAAGAGCAGCAATTTTAGTTTAAGGTAACGCGGAATGGAAAGATTGCTGAAGAAAGTGAAAAGGGAATAGTCACATGAATCCTTTTCAACAGAAGAAAAATGCTGCACATGAAATTTTCCCATAGGCAGAGCAATATAAATTGAATTCTACCTAATCTCACTTAGAAAATTTCACTGAAATGAAACGTGAATTGAAATATGAAACATAACAAGATACATATGGAACATAAGAACACATTTCCTACACTCACAACCACAAGAATCTCATGAAACAGAGCCGTTGCCTTTCATTAATTCTCTGTCAAAAATACACAGTGCAGAAACAAAGTTTCTTTCCCACAGTCTCCCAGAAGTTACAAGCCAGCCAACCCTTTGCAAATAACTTGCATACAATATATAGAATGTGTGGAGAAGAGATGGAATGCCCAGGGGTTGGGAAGTTACTCAAATAATTACAAAATGGAGATGGAGAGCCAACCATCAGCTACAGGTGTAGCGCTCTCAAGCATGACATTCGGCTAGGGTGACCCTTTGCATTCTTTTTCCACTTGGATAGATGCCCATCTGGAGAGAAAACTCTTTAAATGCCACCTTTGGTGCCAAAAAACTGAAGTGTAGATGACTAGGCCCACTTGGAGAAGTCGTGACCCGAAATTTCGTGAAACAGGAGCAAATTGGCAGTTTTTTCCTCTGTGCACCACGCCAAATTCTGTGTGCGTCATGCCACTTTGGAGCCTGTTTTGGGGCACTTGTAGGTGTCCAAAATATGCCCAAGTGGGCTTCTTGGAAAGCCTATCCTGTCTAGTTTCTAACCCCACTGGAATTTCCCAATTTGGTGCTCATTTTCCCCTCCAAATCTTCATTCTCCCAAGACTGCTTTCTGTGTGTCAAAAAAGTGGCAGAGAGGCCATTTTTGGGTGTTTTTTGACCTTTAGGAGACCTAGATCTTGTCAAAAAATTTTGCCCGGACACCAATAGTCGTATTTTTTGATGATGAATCTAAATATGCAAGTCGTTCCTTGATTAGAGTCCTAGAATTTTAGCGTCGCACCAATGGCACGGCGCACAGGGAGGAATTTCCTGTTTTGTGTCCAAAAAATTTGCCTGTGACCAAAATTTGCCCAAATTTCTTGAAATTTGGGCTGGAGGTTCCCTATGAAGTGCTATGTTATGCCAAGGAAGCCTCAGCCAAGATTTGAAGTCGATCTTTCTCCTTTGCCTCTTTTTCCTCCTTTGCCTCTTTTGTCGCTTTGCTCAATTTTGCCTTTAGGCTCCTGATTCTTGCTTTGGAGCTCATGTTTTGGGCCTGGTAGTGGTGAGTCATGCACCTCAGCATATATTTCTCCCTGTTATCTTTATCCAACTGCTGCTCCAAGTGAATGTTCACTTTTTCTAACACATACCCCCGGTCCTTGTCTCTTTGCTCCATAGGTCTACCTTGTGCTGCCAAGATGTGTCGTCGGTTTTCCTTGATCATTTGCAGCTCTATCTCAGCTAGTCGATCCTCAAGTTTCTTGTTCCTCTGCTCCAGATACTGCATGTTCCACTTCACCCTCTCCAAGTCCAGGGATAGGTTCTCGATCACTGATTGCTGCTCCTGAATGATCTCTCCCAGCTCAGCATTTGTAGGTTCTACATCTGTCTCATCATCCTGGAGGAGAA
Source organism: Pinus tabuliformis (assembly GCA_031772625.1). Taxonomy (NCBI): domain Eukaryota; kingdom Viridiplantae; phylum Streptophyta; class Pinopsida; order Pinales; family Pinaceae; genus Pinus; species Pinus tabuliformis. The sequence continues at coordinate 583,047,036 of CM062808.1, read as the reverse complement.
CGAACTCGGTCTCTTTCTCACCTGATGGCCCTTCCTCCTGCACTGGCTCCTTTCCATTACCCTACTCTTGTGGTGTTGATGTCAGAAGCAAGGCCCCTTCCACCCCGGGTGGAGATAACACTCGCTTTGCTGCCGCAAACAACGGTCTACTGCCCTTCTGGTATGTGATGTATACTGGCATGGTGGCAGTCTCATGGCTCTCAAACTGATGTGAAGGACCCCCCACCTCATGCTTTGCCTCTGATACCACCGGTGGAGCACTGAAGAAATCACGGGAGATGAAGTCCTCCCAAGCAATACCCTACAATCCCAGCTGATGGTCCACCAAAATCCGGATGAGAGAAAAATGATAGACACTATTTAGCTACTGTCGAGGGGTCTTGTGTTGCATGAAGTTTTTCATCTTCTCAATTTTGTTGCAAATGAAAAATGGGAGGCTCATCATCCGCACCCGGGTGAAGTGTATGAGAAACCTGATGTGATATGCATAAAGGCGTGAAAACCTCCCCTCGCAACTGAAATACTTCATGATCAATCTCATGAGTGGGGCATACTCATCTCTCAAAAGTTTGAATGGAAAAACTCTGGTGAGCTGGCTCAAGCGGTTGTTCTTGATGTAAGGCTCATAATGATGCCTCTCCACCTTCTTTTTCTTATGCCAATGTTCCCCAATGTTTGGTATTCCTATTGCCACTGATATGGTTTCCGGTGTCAATGTGAAAGTGACCCAAGCTAGGACAGATTGACCTCCCTGTAGATGAAGTGAAAAAAGGCGGGCCAACTCATGATGGACTCTGACATTTGCCACCCTTTGACAAAATTCATAACATGCCAAGTCCTGGAAACAAGACATGGCAAGCAGGCATGCCTGAAGCTCAGTGAGGGTGTTTGGCTCATCTCTAAGATGTCTGCCGCTCCGGTGATGTCTCCTATGGGCCCTCTCTCCTGAAGATGTGTCACTGTGGGTCCCCTCCTCATACTCTGATGAATTTTCTGATGCCATTACTGTTGTTTGTACCCTGAGTTTTATGCTACCCTCTGAATCCAATGAAACTGATAGATGCTCTGAAAATCTGTCACCAAGGGGACAATAAAACAGGGAGTGTTAGGAGGGGGATGATGAAAAGGGGAATAGGGGTTTAAATGGAGAAGTTTATTAGGGATTTGGGAGCATTTTGGGTATGGTGTTTGATGGGGTAGGGTTTGGGTATTTTGAGCCATAGGAATAAATGGAATGAATGGATATGATTACAGTGGAGCTAGGGTGATTATTAGGGGAAAATGCTACAGGGGAATTGGCTGATAGAGGTAGGGTAGGAGCATACTTTAGCTATAATGTCACTGTAGCAAAACCCTAGCTTCTTGACCTTCTTTGTGTCATCTTTGCTTTACTTTTTAAAAAATTTTACATTTGATTCATGGTCATCAAAATCATATTCCTTTTTAAGTTTAAATGCCAATGGTGAAGGTAGTTGCTACCTCTCCAACCTTGAGGGTTATTCACAAAAATTTCGGGCAATTTAGTACATTTTTGGGGTTATAAGTCTGTGTGCCGCACGCTCTGCCTAGTGCGCCGCGCGCCAGGTATGCGCCGTGCCAGTGGCGATTTTGCACTGTGGCTGGGCTCCGAGTGCGCTGCGCGCCCTGAGTGCGTCGCGCCACCTCGTGTGTGCGCCGCGCACTGTAAAAGTCGCCCAGACTTGCTTGAAAAATAGGGGAGAGGGTTTTAGGGCGGTTTTAGGGTGTTTTCTTTAGGAAACATGATGGAATGGAGGTGGGAACGATGAGGAGTGAGGGGACCAGGGGAGGGGAGCAGAACCTTGGTTCTTATCATCACATTTTGCAACCCCATTTCTCGTTTTTCTTGATGATTTTTTCATGGTCGATCTTGTGTTTTTGGGGTACCATTTAAATATCTTATGCACACCAAATTATTGACAAATTTGAGAGAGGAGAGGTGTCAACAGGGCCTACCTCTTGATTTTCTAGCCTTCACCGAGATTTGGAATGATTTGCACTGTTTTTATGCCCCTGGCCATGTGCGTCGTGCGCCAAGCCTAGTGCGTTGCATGCTGGGTGTGCGTTGCGCCCTTGCAAAAGCTGAATGGCAGGCAGGCTGCCTGTGCGCCGCGTCGTCTATGTGCGCTGCGCTCCCTGTTGTATGCGCCGCATTCCTTGAAATCGGCTGTCACTCACTCAACTTCCTCAAACTTCACTCTCTTACCTTAGCAATGTCTCTCCCAAGCTTGCAAGAGCACCAATGGCTTTGCTTTGGGACACAACAAGTATATATAGGCTTGGGAGAGATGGGTTTGATTTTTTCTTCTTTGAAAACCCACTTTCTAATGTTTGTGTTTTGCACTTTTTTCATTGACTTTAAAACACCCTGATTTTCATTTTTTCTTTAAAATTTTGGCTTAAATAATGAAATTTTCGGCATTTCTTTGTGGGGACTGTGTGACTGGGCATTTGGCCATGGAAACCATGACTGCATCTGAAAAAGTCAACTGGCGATTTTTTGGAAAATTTTGTCATAGTTGACCTTGTTTGGCTTTTCTTCAAAACAGAGTTTGAAGAAGAGTCGATGTCTCTTCAGGTGATGATGAAGCTTTCAGAACCATAGCTGTATAAGGTCTCCCTCTGGCCTGCATAGCTTGTTCTGGACATGTTTTTCAAAGACCACATTGATGATTTCCTAAACCCAAATATAAAAGGTGGCTTTGTCCTATAATATGACCAGACCTTGACTATCATGAATTTCAGTGATTATGGACCAAGACCTGTCCCAGCAGGGGCCAGACATGAGGGAAAATGACTAGCATGACTTTCTCCATCAGATCATGGCATGTCCCTAGCGAAATGCAGTTGAGTAAATGGAGCGAGACACCTAAAATTGAAATGCACAGAGAGTTTTGATCTCTGACGGAGGGCTGACCAGACCGACTCTAACACCACTAAAACGAGTTACCACCACATAATTTAAAGTAAAAAATCATCTTTATGTCAAAATCACTGGTACAAAACTCCCAAACCAAATAATGATAATGATAATAATAATTGATACTAAGGTATTAAATACTTCCAAAGACATCTATAGATTGTGCTAATTTTTAAATCATATGATTGCTTTGGTTCACATTTCAAAGGCTTCAAATGCAAGGACATATATCTTTACCAAATAAATGCTCTCCTGAAAGGGTTCCATTAATGACCAGGCTTGTGGATGATTTAAACATAGTAGTGTGATCAATTAAATTTAAACAAAATTAATGAATTTATATTTTATATTTACTTAGATAATGAAGAAAAAACAAAATAAAATAAATCATTTCTAAAAATATTTTTAAATTAATTTAATTTTGAAATTCAAAATATAATTTCCATTTTTTTTACATTATTTATTTGTTTTAAATATTATGTTGGCTCTTTAAATAATGATAATAAGAGGTCTTTAAATATGTAAGACCCCTCTCGTTTCATTTAGTTATAATTCTTTTAATGCAACCTATGATTTGCATATTAATGACCCCTTTCAGAGGTAGTTGGATTGTGTTCATTACCTGTAAACTTCAAATTGTTCCAATGGCAGGAATTCATAAACCTGAGTTTTTATATACCTATTGGGTTTAGAGTGTGATAATTAAAATTACGTTCAGTTTGCAATTTTTAGAAAGCTATAAAGAAGATCCAAAATAACATTTCAATCAATATTTTAATGTGGAAAAAAATATTTTTCATTTACCATGCTATTTTTTCCAAAAAAAATAGGCATTTAATGTGTTGAAACGCATAAGTAGAATTCATCAAAACCGGCTAAATTTTAACTTATAAAACAAGAATTCAATGTGTTCCTGCCATTAAAACATTATGCATTAAAAAAAATATATGTTGATTATAGCTAAAACTTTATTATGAATCACTTTATGGTATAAATGATTTTGAAAATTCAAAATAATATCATAACATTCTACAACCAAGTAGCAGCCAATTAAATTAAGGTTAGAAAACTCATCAATTAAGTCGTCACTTAAATTAGCCTCATATTACAATAAGCATAAATTATGATGAAATGTATTATTAAACATAATGATCAAGAATTCATAAATGAGTTTCCACCACTACACGAGAGTTTCCACAACTATACAAAGAAACAGGGGAGTTTCTCCAATGTAACATGGAAACAAGTGTTGGCATTATGACACAGGTTTGGCACTATGACACAAGTGTTGTCCTTGATGGCAACTCACTCAGATGACAGATCACAATTCAGGCTCTTAGAATGAAGGAAAAAGAGATATACGCAGGTTCCACTTAACCAAGACGCGTATACACGCAGATTCACAGACCAAAAGGCGCGTATGCGTATACACGCACTTTCATGCACAAAAAAGCGCGTACAGTTTGGAAAACTTGGTTTTTGGTCCTTGGTATTTGGACCTATGGTTTTGGACCATGGTATCTCATCCAAAGTGTTGAACCCAGGTATTTGGACCCAGGTATTGGTTCTAAGTGGTTTTGGACCATGGTATTGAGTAAGGCCTAAGACTATAAAAGGGGAAGGAGATCATTAGGCAAGGGCACTCAAGGATCGAATATCTTATGAAGAGAAAGATATAGAATACTGGTCATTAGGGTATGGTGCATAGCTGGATCTGAATCAAGTAGGAACTTGAGCGCTAGAAGAAGGATACGTTCTATTGATGGGTCAAGATCTTAAGGCTTGAAGTGAACTATCTTTGTGTGATTTTGATCTTTTATATTTGTCACATGACTTGATCTATAAATCTGATGATCTGGGTATAAATGATGTTTGAATAGTTGAAAAGGGTAAATCCTCTTTTATAGATCTGTACGCAGGTTCAACATAGCAAGGGCGTGTATACACGCTGGTTATATAATTCACAACAACGTATACGCAGGTTTGCCTTAATATATCAGCATATGCACGCAAGTTATACATATTGAAGTAGCGTACTTCTCATAAAATATGTTTTAGCTACTTCTGTTTATTGCTGCAGTGTTCTGGGTTCAGGATTGGTTTCTGGTTACTGTTACTATATTCTAGTTACAACATTCAGAGAAGTGATTGTTTGATTCAGTTTTTGGTTGGTGCAAAGGAGATTGGATGATACAGATATATTTGATGTTTGATTGATGTTATTGATGGATCCAATCTGAAATTTATGAAACGTGGTCCCTGGAAGAAAAGAGAAGGTTGTAGCCTTCTATAGGTCAACACCTACATACTAGTACATCAGCTAGTACAAAAGATAACGGGGTAGTAGCTCCCTTCCAGGAGAAGCTAGAGAACGAGAGAAGGTTGTAGCCTTTTGTAGGTAGAAGCCTGCGTACTGGTATAAGACTACACTAGTACAGAAATATTGTAAAAAGAAGTTTCTTATTAAAAGAAGATAGAGACGAATTGCAGCAGGTGGTTTTCACCCACATTGGGTTTCCACTTTATATCTTGTGTTCATGTGTTTCATTACCTATACTGTTTACTGCACTTGATTACTGTTTTATGGTTCTGATACACAGATTAATATCAGCTAACTAAATTAGAAGTCTGCAAGGTATATGCGGTTTTCTCTAAACACAGTTGCATATATATGCAGTTTTAATTAACAGAAGTAGCGTATATCAATTTGTTTATGGAAATGAAAAATTGTTAAATTGCTAATACTGATTCACCCCCCCCCCCCCTCCCAGTATTATTTCCAACAATTGGTATCAGAGCAGGTCCTTCAAAAGAAGCTTGATCGCTTGAAGGAAGATCTATCATCATGAGCAACTACGAAAAAGAGTCATCCATCAGGTCACCAATCTTTGATGGGAGCAACTTCGTCTATTGGAAGGTAAGAACCATAACCTATCTTCAATCTCTTGGCACAGAAGTTTGGGATATCGTGGAAGGAGGATACACATTTCCATCAACAACTCCTACAGATACGGCTAGTAAAAAGCAGTATGAAACAAATGCAAAGGCTGTCAATACTCTATTGGGGAGTCTATCTCAATCAGAATTCGCCAAGGTTATGCAGCTCAAAACCGCCAAAGAAATATGGGACAATATCATTCTAAGCTATGAAGGAGACAATTAGGTAAAACATGAAAAACTACAAACTCTCAGAATTCAATATGAAACTCTCAAAATGCACAATGATGAAAGTGTAGCTAATTATTTCTTAAGTACAGATGAGATTTTTAATCACATGAAAAACTTGGGTGAAGAGATAAAAGAAGTTATTTTAGTTGAAAAGGTTTTAAGATATTTGTCTTCTAAGTTTGAATAAAAAGTTTCTTCCATAGAAGAAAAGCATAATCTTCAAAGTATTACCTTGTCACAGCTGCACGGAATCCTAATTGCTTTCAAAATGAGAAAAGAGGGTCCATCAGACATGAGAGAAGCCACATTCAAAACTTCAAAAGGAGAATACAATGAGTCAGGACATACGTCAGAAGGAAAGGAAGAATCAAACTTTGTCAAGAACCTTCAAATGGGTTCTGGAAGATTCAGAGGTAAGCTACCTTTCAAATGCTTTGCTTGTGGAAGAGTCGGTTACTATGCATCCAAATGTCCTCATAAAGATAAGCTTGATAAAGGTAAGGAACCAATTAAATGGAACAAAAAACAGAACGTAAGTAAGAAGAGCTATTATACACATGAAGACAGCGATGGACTTTCAAATAATGATGAAGATGAACATGGTAATGATTATATACTTTTGATGGATTTTGAAGATGATGATTTCTTGGATGCTATAGATGAAGATGATCTCTATGAAGAAATTTCTAAACTTAAAATTTGTTTAGAAGAAAAGAGTATGATTATACATACTCTGACATTCCAACTTGCTGAAAGGGAAAAACACAATGAAAAGTTAGAATGTGAAATTGTGGGACTTAGAAAAGATATTGAGAAAACAAAAGCTCTTACTTTTAAATTTTCTAAAGGATCTGAAACTTTAGATGAGATTATCAAAGTGCAATGTTCTCCTCTAATCCAGACAGGTCTTTGATATACTGAAGAAGCATCTCAAGCACAGAAGCCATCCACCTCCAAAAGTTATCTTGATGCATCAAGGAGAAGTGATCAAGTTGACAATCGTCAACAAAGGCATAAAGCAAATCACCAGGTAAATCGGGGTCAATCTACTTCAAGGATGAACAAAAGCTAGAACCAACCACAGGTAAATCATTCTCAATTTGCCTTAAGAATGAATGTTAATGGAAACTACAATCACCTGGTTGGTAGATTTGATAATCGCAGGAATTTCTTTAATGGCCAATGTTTCTCATGTCATAATTTTAGACACAAAGCTGCTCAATGTGTTGCCTACAAGACTATCATGACTAGAGAAGCACGAAATCAAAGGAGTGTGACTGGGATCATGAAGAGGATCTACAATAAATTTTCTGCTCTTGAAAATGAAATAGAATGCTCTATTTGTAACAACTTCGGTCATGAAGATTTTGAATGCAGGAGTAAGTTTTGGCAAACATCTTAGAAGGACCAAGCTTCATTAGGTCCCAAAACATGGAGAAAGAAAGAACCACAACCAGAAAGATGTGGTATAGCCTTATATGTGGAAGGACAGGAAAATCAGTGGTACATCGACATTGGATGCTCAAAACATATGACAGGCGATAAAGAAAAACTTCAGTCATATGGTCACTTAGAAAAGGAAAGGAAGGTCTCATTTGTAAATGACACCCCTGCACTCATAAAACGTAAAGGATCTGTTCTTTTAAAAGAAAAGGTCAAAGCTGGAAATGTTATGTATGTTGATGGCTTAAAGCATAATCTATTGAGTGTTAGTCAAATGTGTGATCAAGGAAATGAGGTAGTATTTCAATCAAATGGATGTATTGTTCGTGAGTTTGATACAGGAGAAACAATGATCAAAGGCATAAGAACTCTAAATAATTTATACTTACTCAAGGGAGGACAACAACAATGTTATCTAAGCAAAAATGATGAACACTGGCTATGTCACAGAAGATTGGGGCATCTAATCTTCCCTCAGATAAGGAAAGCATGCACATATCAAGCTTTTCGTGATCTTCCTGACATCATAATTCCAGACAATAAAATATGAAAATCATGTCAGTTTGGTAAGAAAACCAGGGCACATTTCCCTGAGAAGGAAGGATCAGCTAGTAAGCCACTTGAACTTGTCCATACTGATTTATGTGGTCCATCAAGGAAAAATTCACCTCGTGGAGAAGAATACTTTATATTGTTCATTGACGACTTTTCTAGGATGTGTTCTATAGGAATTTTGAAGCATAAAGACGAAGATTTCAAAAATTTCAAAGCTTTCAAAGCCTTGGTTGAAAATGAATCAGATCACAAAATCAAATGCCTCAGGTCTAATCGAGGAGGGGAATTTACCTCGGATGAATTTTTCGACTTTTGTGAAGAACATGGAATAAGAAGGGAATTCTCTACTGCAAGGACTCCTCATCAAAATGGAGTGGTGGAAAGGATGAATAGAACTGTTCAACAAATGGCTCGTGCTATGCTTGATGAGTCTGGAACTCCTGCAACCTTCTCGGGTGAAGCTGCATTTGCTACCGTTACTATTCTCAACAAAGCAAACTTCCGGGTAAACAACACTCAAACTCCTCATGAACTTTGGTATGGTAAGACTCCTACTGTAAAATACTTCAAAGTTTTTGGAAGCAAATGTTACATCAAAAGGACTGATTAAAAGCTTGGAAAGTTTGAAGCTAGAGCAGATGAAGGCATTCTCCTTGGTTACTCTTCCCAAAGTAAAGGATATAAGTGTTACCATAAAAGACTTGGAAAAATTGTTGAAAGTATTGATGTGGTGGTTCATGAAGCAGGCAACAATCCAAAGCAGATAAAAACCGAAGATTTTGAAGATGATGAGGACTATCCTTCAACATCAAATCAGACTAATGATGAAGAAGAAACTTATGAGGCACTAGAAGAACAGATAAGGGTAGAAGAAAAGAGTCCATCTAGGTATGTCCAGAAGAACCATCAAGAGACTCAAATTTTGGGGCAGAAAGAGGCAGGTGTACAAACAAGAAGAACTATTACAGAAGCTTCAAGCTATCTAGCATTGCTCTCCTCCGTCAAACCACAAAATATAAGTGAAACATGCAAAGATGAATGTTGGGTTAAGGCCATGAATGAAGAACTTAAGCATATTGAAAATAATAACACTTGGGAATTGGTTCCTAGACCTAATGATAAGAATGTCATAGGGACCAAATGGATATTCAAAAACAAGCTGAATGAAAATGGAGATGTTATTAGAAACAAGGCCAGAGTTGTTTGTAAAGGGTATGCTCAACAAGAAGGTATAGACTTTGAAGAAACTTTTGCACTGGTTGCCAGACTTGAAGCCATAAGAATGTTCCTTGCTCTTTCTAGCTTTCAAAAGTTCAAAGTATATCAAATGGATGTGAAATCTACCTTTCTAAATGGAGACTTTGAAGAAGAAGTGCATATTGAGCAACCAAATGGATTTATCCTTAGAAGTGATCCAAAACTTGTATGAAGACTCAGAAAGGCTCTCTATGGTCTTAAACAAGCTCCAAGGGCTTGGTATTATCATTTGGAAAAATACCTCCATCAACAAGGTTTTTCAAAAGGATCAACAGATAGCAATCTATATATAAAAATTGACAATGATAAATTGCTAATACTTGTTGTGTATGTTGATGATATCATCTTTAGTAGTAATGAAGAAACCACGAGTAAAAACTTTTGTTTGGTGATGTAGAAAGAATTTGAAATGTCCATGATTGGTGAGCTCGCATATTTTCTTGCTTTACAAGTCCAACAAAACAAATACAGTATCTTTCTATCACAAACCAAGCACCTCAAGCAGATCTTGAAGAAATATGGCATGGAAGATTTGAAACCGGTATGTACCCCTATGGTAACAGGATACAAGCTCAGCGCAAATGATGAATCAGCAGCAGTACATCAACCAACCTATAGATCCATGATTGGTAGTCTGCTCTATCTGACAGGTACCCGACCAGACATCATGCATGCAGTGGGAATAGTTGGAAGATTCTAGGCAAATCCAAAAGAAGCACACCTTCAGGTAGTTAAAAGGATTTTCAAATATATTCAAGGAACACAAAAATATGGCTTATGGTATCCTAGAGATACAGATCTCACACTTCATGCATATACAGATGCAAATTGGGCAGGAAGCGTGGATGACAGAAAAAGCACTAGTTGTGGTGCATTCTTTATGGGTTCCAGATTAGTATCTTGGTTTAGCAAGAAACAAATTTCAATTGCATTATCTATAGCTGAAGCAGAATATTTGGCTATTGCATCTTGCTGCACACAACTCCTTTGGATGATGCAAACATTGCAAGACATTCAAATCACTTGTACTCCACCTATCTCCAATTTATGTGATAATACAAGTGTAATCAGTATTTCAATGAATCCAGCCATGCATTCAAATACCAAGCACATACCTATCAAATATCATTTTCTCTGGGAACAAGTGCTTGAACAAAAGGTCAAATTGGAGTATGTTCCCTCCAAGGAACAGGTTGCTGATATATTCACCAAACCACTGCCCAGAGAGACATTTGAATACCTCAGACAGAAGCTGGGAGTATTTGATGCATCATCTTACTGTTGACACTTATCTGTTTCAGAGAACAGTGGTTCTACGCAAGTTTCATGAAGCGTATCCACGTACATGCGCTGGTTTCTGTGGATATAGTCACGTATATGTTGGGTTGAAGACAAACAGTGGGCCAGACTCAGGATGAAAAGAGTTTGATATGGGTATGACAGAGACCATCTGGCACAGGTTCAGGGGGAGCATATACTTCTAATAATGAATTGTTGGAATTATCTTAGAAGATCTTGGTTCAATTTCACAGCTATTTTTGTTTCAAGTGCAGAGGGAGATCATGGTTGCTAGTCTGGATGATGATTGACAGATGCTGCTGATGATAGTTGCTGATAACTATCATAGTCTTGTTTTAGATATTTTGTCTCTATGTCATGTATATCTTTTATTATCGAGGTCATATAATGACCTATTTTTGTTTCCCCATTATGCCTGGGATGGATGATGTTTTATCATGTATACAATTTTGGTATATCCCCACTTGGTTGGGTGGATGATTCAATCTTGGTGTATCTCCACTTGGTTAGGAGATGGATGTATGTATGAATCCTTAGTGATAGGAAGGTCATTTATGATGTATAGAGTCATGTTCTTCTTGTAAAACATCTTTTTGCAGACCTTTATTACAGTCAGGGGGATCATGGACAAAACTCTTCAGCAAATCAGAGATTTCAACATGTACTCAGGGGGAGCATAACCCTTTGCCCTTGATGACAAAGGGGGAGAGACTTGGGGTTGCCATCAAGTCCAAAGGGGGAGATTGTTGGCATTATGACACAGGTTTGGCACTATGACATAGATGTTGTCCTTGATGGCAACTCACTCAGATGACAGATCACAGTTCAGGTTCTCAGAATGAAGGAAAAAGAGATATACCCAGGTTCCACTTAACCAAGATGCATATACATGCGGATTCACAGACCAAAAGGCGCGTATGCGTATACACACACTTTCATGCACAGAAAAACGCGTACAGTTTGGAAAACTTGGTTTTTGGTCCTTGGTATTTGGACCTATGGTTTTGGACCATGCTATCTCATCCAAAGTGTTGGACCCAGGTATTTGGACCTAGGTATTGGTTCTAAGTGGTTTTGGACCATGGTATTGAGTAAGGCCTAAAACTATAAAAGGGGAAGGATATCATTAGGCAAGGGCACTCAAGGATCGAATACCTTATGAAGAGCAAGATCTTGAATACATGTCATTGGGATGTGGTGAATAGCTAGATCTAAATCAAGGAGGAACCTCAGCGCTAGAAGAAGGATAAGTTCTATTGATGGGTCAAGATCTTAAGGCTTGAAGAGAAGTATCTTTGTGTGATTTGATCTTTTATATTTGGCGCATGACTTGATCTATAAATCTGATGATCTGGGTATAACTGATGTCTGAATAGTTGAAAAGGGTAAATCATCTTTTATAGATCTGTACGTAGGTTCAGCATATCAAGGGCACGTATACACGCTGGTTTTGTAATTCACAATAGTGTATATGCAGTTTTGCCTCAATATATCAGTGTATGCACGTAGGTTTTACATATTGAAGTAGCGTACATCTCATAAAATATGTTTTAGCTACTTCTGTTTATTGCTACAATGTTCTGGGTTCAGGATTGGTTTCTGGTTACTGTCACTGTATTCTGGTTACAACATTCAGAGAAGTGATTGTTTGATTCATTTTTTGGTTGGTGCAAAGGAGATTGGTTGATACAGATATCTTTGATGTTTGCTTGATGTTATTGATGGATCCAGTTTGAAAATTTATGAATCGTGGTCCTTGGAAGAAAAGAGAAGGTTGTAGCGTTCTGTAGGTCAGCACCTACGTACTAGTACATCAGCTAGTACAAAAGCTAAGGGGGTAGTAGCTCCCTTCCAAGAGAAGCTGGAGAACGAGAGAAGGTTGTAGCTTTCTGCAGGTAGAAGCCTGCGTATTGATATAAGACTGCACCAGTACAGAAATATTGTAAAAAGAAGTTTCTTATTAAAAGAAGATAGAGACAAATTACAGCAGGTGGTTTTCACCCACATTGGGTTTCCACCTTATATCTTGTGTTCATGTGTGTGATTTCCTATACTGTTTACTGCACTTGATTATTGTCTTATGGTTTTGATACACAAATTAAGATCAGCTAACTAAATTAGAAGTCTGCAAGATATATGCAGTTTTCTCTAAACACAGTTGCGTATATACGCAGTTTTAATTAAAAGAAGTAGCGTATATCAATTTGTTTATGGAAATGAAAAATTGTTAAATTGCTAATACTGATTCACCCCCCCCCCCCCAGTATTATTTCCAACAACAAGGGAATTATGTAACATGGAAATAGGGGAATTATCACAACTATAACAAGGAAACAAGGGAGTTGACACCACTAGAACAAGGAGTTGCAGCCATATAATTTAAATTAAAAAATCAATGAGTTTCACATATTGGTGTTTTTTTGCTTTAAATTATGTGGTTGCAACTCCTTGTTCTAGTGGTGACAACTTCCTTGTTTCTTTGTTATAGTTTCTGCAATTCCATTGTTTCCTAGTTACATTTGGGGCAACTCCCTTGTAATGGTAGCAACTTGTATGTAGATTGTTACTAAAGCTTTAATGGTATGGTGTCAACTTCTCCACCATATTTACACATAAACAAATTAAATAATAAATTTTATTTCAAATTGGAAAATTAATTATTTTAAATTATTAATCAAATTTCTTTAACTAATTTTTGTTTTACTTAATTTTATTAATTCAAAATTTAATCAATAATAATTCACTTTTGATTAGAACCACTCTTTTGATCATTCTATTAAATAATACATTTCATCATAATTTATGCTTATTGTAATATGAAGTTAATTTAAGTGACGAGTTAATTCATGAGTTTTCTCACCTTAATTTAATTGGCTCATACTTGGTTGTAAAATGTTTTACAATTTTATTTTGAATTAAAAAAAATATTTTATACCATAAAGTGATTCAAAATTACGTTTTGGATATAATCAACATATATATTTTTAAGATATAATGTTTGAATTGCAGGAACACATTGAACTCTTGTTTTATAAATTAAAATCTAGCAAGTTTTGACGAATTCTACCTATGTGTTTCAACACATTAAATGCCTATATATCATATATATGAGATCAATAGATATTTAACTTATTTTTGGAAAAAATAACATGGTAAATGTAAAATGTTTTTTTCCACATTTAAAATCTTGATTGAAATGTTATTTTGGCTCTTATTTATAGCTTTTTAAAAATTGAAAATCGAAAGTAATTTTCATTATCACACTATAAACCCAATAGGTATTTAAAAACTCAGGTTTATGAATTCCTACCAATGGAACAATTTAAAGTTTACAGGTAATAAACATTATCCACCTACCTCTGAAAGGGATCGTGCAACCACAACATCAAAGGTATAATTTTATTGGATCATGCAACCACAAGTTCAAAGCTTTAACTTTTACACCCTCTGAAAATTAATATGCAAATCATAGGTTGCATTAAAAGAATTATAACTACATGGAATGAGATGGGTATTCCATATTTAAATACCTCTTATTATCACTATTTAAAGAGTCAACATAATATTTAAAACAAATGAATATTAAAAAATAATAATTGAAAGTGATATTTTGAATTTCAAAATTAAAATTAATCTAAAAATATTTTTATAAATGATTTATTTTATTTCATTCTTCTTTTCATTATCTAAGTGTATATAAAATATAAATTCATTGATTTTGTATAAATTTAATTGATCACAATACTATGTTTCAATCATCCATAAACCCATTCATTAATATAAAATATAAATTTATTGATTTTGTTTAAATTTAATTGATCACACTACTATGTTTCAATAATCCATAAACCCATTCATTAATATAACATATAAATTCATTGATTTTGTTTAAATTTAATTGACCGCACTACTATGTTTCAATCATCCATAAACCCATTCATTAATGGAGTCCTTTTAGGAGAGTATTTATTTGGTAAAGATCTATGTCCTTGTAGTTCAAGCTTTTGAAATGTGAACCAAACCAATCATATGATTTAAAAATTAGGACAATCTATAGATTTCATTGAATTTATTTAAGACCTTGGCAACAATTATTATTATTATTATTATTTAGTTCGGGAGTTTTGTACCAGTGACTTTGACATAATGGTGATTTTTTACTTTAAATTATGTGGCTATAACTCCTTGTTCTAGTGGTGTCAACTCCCTGGTTTCCTTGCTACAGTTGCGACAACTCCCCTTTTCCCTTGTGGTAACTCCCATGTTCCCTTGTTAGGGTTGCAACAACTCCCCCGTAATGTTGGTAAATCACCTGTAGCTTGTTACTAAAACTTTACTAGTATGTTGTAACTCCTTGTTCTAGTGGTGGCAACTCCCCTATTTCCTTGATTTTGACATAATGGTGATTTTTTACTTTAAATTATATTGTTGTAACTCCTTGTTCTAGGTGGTGGCAACTCCCCTGTTTCCTTTTTACAGTTGCGACAACTCCCTTGTTCCACAATTCCCTTGTAATGGTGACAACTCACCTATAAATGGTTACTAAAACTTTACTCATATAGTGTTAAGTTCTATACCATATTCCCCTATAAATAAATTAATTAGAAAATTTTCGTTTAAATTGAAAAATTATTTATTTTAAATTATTAATTAAATTTCTTTAACTATTTTTTGTTTTATTTGATTTTATTATTTCAAAATTTAATCAATAATAGTTTTTTTATTTATTAGAACCATCTTATTTAGCACGTTTTTTGTCATGTTAAATAAACCCATTTCATCATAATTTATACTTATTGTTATCTGAGGTTAATTTAAGTGACAAGTTAAAATTTATGAGTTTTCTCACCTAAGTTTATTTAGATCTTACTTGGTTGTAAACTGTTATACAATTTTACTTTGAATTTTAAGATATATTTTATGCCATAAAGTTATTCAAAATGAAATTTTGAATATAATCAACAATTTTTTTTAAGATATAAATATTTGAAGATATATAATATTTGAATCGCAATTTTTTTTATCCTAATTGATATTTCATTGATTTAACATTAATCTTGAGAAGTGTGCATTCATCACCATAATTAGTTTTCCACGATATTGGATTTTTTAACCGTTTTTTATTGATTTGGCTATTATGCAAGTCAATCTGGTGAAAAGTGAACCAAAGAAAAAATATGAATCAAACAAATTATATAATTTAAAAATTGGCTACAACTCTTTGTTTAGTGGTGGTAACTCCTCTATTTCTAGTTTCAACAAGTACCATGTAGGTCACTAAAACAGAGTATTGTTTGTTGAAATATATGTTCTACATGTTGAAAATTATATTGTTGTTGTGAGGTTTTCGATATTTATTTATAAGTTGGCAATCATGGCTATTTATTCCGTTGTGCCCTCTTTCTTTCACTACAAACTTCTCTGGTTTTTCACCTTCTCATAGTTTGGTAACTCAGCTTAGGGTATCAAAGCTATTTATTCAAATAAAATAAAAAATCTATAAAAAATATGGTTATATGTTTAAAATGTTTGAAGATTTTAGGTGATTTTATAATTTTTTTGATAAAACTATACCTATACACCTACTCTTAAAATTATACCAATTTTTTTACATGAGCTGCATAAAACATTTATTATTATAGCTCCTCCTTAAAACTGCAAAATAAACAAGTCTAGCATTGTCCATGAGCAAGTTGCATAAAATATTTACCATGAGTTGCATAAAAAAATTACTATTATTATCGCTCCTCCTTAAAGCTGCAAAAAAACAAGTCTAGCATTGTCCATGAGCAAGTTGCATAAAATATTTACTGTGAGCAAGCTGCATAAAATATTTAATGTTATTATCGTTCCTCTTTAAAGCTGCAAAAAATATTTACTATTATTATCACTCATATTTACTATTATTATTGCTCCACCTTAAATCTGCAGAAATTTTCAAATTATATTTCTCTTATCATCACTTCAAGTTAGAATCTCATAAATTGTTCAAATTTGAAGCAAAAAAATAATCTTTTCAAATCAAACTATGGAAATAAAACAAATACAAAAAATACAACGTACCTCACCAAACATATGTAAATTATAAAGGAAAAAAACCCAAATATCTTCCTGCTTTATTTCAAAATTTCAATCTGGCACTTAATTTGAAATTTGAAATCATGGTGTGAGAGCAGCATGATGCATATGACATCATGCATGGTGTGTACTATCATTCAAAGCTAGACCATAACGGAAACAGACACCAGGAGGAGGTTGGTGAAACAGAGGAGATATGCATTGTTGGATGAAATGGAATGGGCCCATCAGAGTAGCCGGAGAATGACCGTCGACGAGGAAGGGCAAGAAAATGAAGAGTAAAACGTCAACTCATTAACTTACTCCAATAAGATGCACATTTCACATAAAAAAACATTAACACTAAAATAAAATTACACCTACATCCCCACATAATAACCCACTACAATCGCCTAATACAACACATTACAAAATATTGGAATGATGGATGTTAAACACATCAAAGGCTCCCAAGTAAATCAATTCAAAAATTTTAAAAAATGTGTGTGCCAACCCTTCACTTGTAATAATGCATGCGCATGCCATCAGTTCCATCGAAAGGACTTAACCATCGGCCAATTACTCACCCTTTGTAATCTAAAACCTTTCGATTCAAGGTCCTCCAATGAACCATGTTTCATCGGGCCTTACTTTCCCATACTTTTCTCTCACCTCCAACATTCCAACTTAGAACTAAGTTTTAATTTTTTTGTATAACATTAAATATGTTATGTGTCCAAACTTAATATATATTATACATTAGCACAAATTATATTATTTCATGTAATTTCTTTCTGAAATGTTATACGAAATTTTTTAAAGTTTATATATATGTATATGAAATTAGAAATTGATATATGATACATGTGTTGAAAATGCAATAAGAAAATCCTAATTTAATTTTTTCCTTGAATTAAATTAGGAGAAAAATTGTAATTCCACATCACAAGACAACTTGTATGAGTTAACTAAGTTAATTTGACTTAGTTGGCTTAGTTAATTCGAGTTGAGGGTCTAACTTGAGTCATGTAGAGTGTCTCCTACATTATAGGAGCCCTGGTTGAGTTTATTTTGAGTTGTAATTAATTAATTCATTTTAATTGAGTTAAAGTCAATTAAACTAGTTCCAACTGATGGAGGAGCTAGTAGGAGGTTAGATAGTGGGGTGTTTCTTCATGTGTTCAACTAGTTAACTGATGATTCACTCTTAAATAATTCATGCATATTATATCTAAGAGTTTCCCAGTTGAAATTGGAGTTCAAAGGTAGTGTACTATTAGTTGTATAATCATCCAAATTGTACAGGTGGTGCATGCAGTTAGAGGAAGACCTATGAGGAATAATTCCCAAGGAAACAACTCAAGGAAATAGGGACTTGGGAAAGTGAGAAATTGGTTAAGTATTGGCCAATGCTTGTTTAGGAAGCAATGAGACAAATAGAGATAGTGAAGAGGTTGCTCAAGCTTTAGGAAAGTGTTATGCTCTTAACCTGCAAAATGATACCCAAATACAGAATATGCGAAGAAAAGATACCCAGAACACAGAATAGCAATGATTTTATTATTCAGAGAGTAATGTTCACTTGCCTCTTCGAGGGGGAAACCTCCAATAGAGCAGAGCTCGATTACAAAATAAGACACGATGCTCCTCGCAGGGAGTCTCTATCCTTTATATATGACTCATACATGCAATGCCACGGGCCAATACCGTGGGTTTTATTAATACCATCTATCTAATACTACGACCCATTTGCAACTAACTGTGGTTCCGTCATTAATTGCGGATTAACCACTTACAATTATTAATATGGGCTTTATTGACTCTTGACTATGACGTGATCCCATTACATAAATAAGGGGGTTAGGGTGGGACCCTAACATGCCCTCCCCCTTAAGACTAGCCTTGTCCTCAAGGCTGAAGCTGCGAAAACTGCTGAAGAATAGTGGCTGGTTCCCAAGTTGCATCTTCCGGAGAGGTGTCTTTCCATTTGACGAGGACATCCTTAATCATGCGGCTGCACAGTTGCTTGTCTTGTGTGTCTAGGACCTGTTCGGGTTGAAGCCAGATGGACCCTTCTTCGTCCAGTTCAGGTAGATTGGTCTGAATTCTGCAATTGTTCCCAATCACTTTCTTGAGGCATGAGACATGGAAAACTGGATGGATTTTTGCAGTAGGTGGCAAGGCCAACTTGTAGGCCACTTCTCCAATGTGCTGAAGTACTTGATATGGTCTGTAGAATTTGGGAGAGAGTTTCTGACACCCCTTGTCTTTGAGTGATGTTTGCTTATATGGTTGTTGTAGAGCTGTAACAAGGGTCTCTTTCACCTCTAGTTATGCCACATTAATAAGTCAATCCATGAACGTTTTGTTATTGCAAAGAGTAGCTCAATCCGAGGCTATTCATCAGAGTAATGCTTCGTAGTACAGTGTCTAGGAAATACAAGGGTAAACGGATGCTAAACTTACGACTAAACTGCTGAAAAGAATAAGATCACACAAAGAAACTTATCAGTCGAGGGTGCGGAAGCGATAACCCATCCCTCTAGAAACTGATGAAAAGGGAAATTAGAGCATGGACCATAGGTCTGGGAGCTAGGCAGCGACTTGCTGAGGCTCTCTACAGCCTTAGACCTTCTCTCACACCAAAACAGTAAATGCAAGTAAATGAAACGGCAGAAAGTAAAATGGAACAGCAAACAGGAAATGGAACAGCAAATCTAAAATGGAACAGCAATAAATGGAACAGAAATCCAATAAACTAAATCTCGCGAGTCAGACTAAGCTTTCTCTATTGAATTAAACTCTCATTCTGCAATCAAATAGCAATCCTCTCTCGAAAACAACTTTAATGAATTATACTTCATGGAGCAGTATTCACAAATGAATTATGGAACAGCAATCATCAAACATATATACACAACATGCGTACTATAGCAACCTGACTTAAAGAGAATATGACTATGCTTCCAAATAGAATAATATCACTTTAGGATTCCAACAATTGAGATTTCAAATGAATCTACGACAGCAATATTCAATATGAAGGCTCTGCAACGGAAATGGTTGGCATGCAATCAACTTTGAAGAGATTCACTCATACAATTCAGAATTACTTCTTGAAAGAAACCATTAATGAATTAATTGTAACAGAGCATGGAATAGCATATGAAAAACGCGTCAGATTACCAAACTGTAAAGATAAACAAACCACATGGAAACCAAATTATAATGATACAAAAGCAAGTGTCCTTCGGAGCCGGGCCCTTAGCTTCCAACGGTACACTACCTTAGATTACTTCAGACGCAGAGATGAAATAAATACCAGGTCTTTTGTATTAACACATCAACAATTGTACAGCAAAACAAGTTTTAGTAGGAGTCGACGATCAAAGTTGAATCTGAGATTCACAGTTACATATATCAAAAAGAGGTCCCTTTGCTTAACACTGTTGTCCCTTTTTATATGAGTAACAACGGAGGTATATAGGTAGCAAAAATAAGCAAAACAGCGATCCCTCGGGATCAAAGATCCTGAGGGATTCGCCAATCTGTTAACCGTTTACTTTTCTTCCCATGTTCCGCCGAGTTGATGATCCTTCTTTCTTTCCAGGGTCATCTTGCTTCGATTTGTTCGATCTTGTTCGCATCCGGTTCCCTTCTAAAGGGACAGCAGTTATTGCTTCTTTGTCTTTTTCTTTCGAATGGTAGTCCTTCGTTTCCACCCTTTTCTGCATGGAAAAATAACGATTATCAGCAATTAAGCTTTCCATACTAATTCTTACATGTTCTATTAAAACTATTTATTTCTTTAAGCTCATTATGAAAAAAGGGTTACAATTGTTACTGAAAAGTCACTAAATTGTTCATCAAAAACATACCTTTCCAGTGCTCCACACACCCCCCTACTTACCTTGTTTCATGCCCTCATGAAAACAAATATTCCAAATTTTGTCGGATTAAGTCCTCGTGCATGGGTCCTAATGTCTCCATAACACCCGGGGATCTCATAAGGTTCCTATGTGCTCTCCATAACAGTACTGGGTCTCTAGGCTCGTCTCTTACCCATAAGTCTAGGCTATTTTCCTGTCTCTGAAAAGTGTTATAAGCCCTGAGCCATTTTAGCTGATTAACCCCGAAGGAAACGAAGGCTTGCAATTGGATGTCCCCAACAAAAGGACCAGGATTCAAATCAGTTTCCTGGTCTAGCACGAGGTTATGCAAGTAAAATTCACATAATAACCTTTGAACCTTAACTCCGTAATGCTTGCAACAATCTATGAAATCATGAACAGTATTGATTTGTATAGGGGCACCTGCCCTGACAGCGTTTATCTTTAATCGTAAATATCGTTCAAGCAAAAATAAAGCATAGTTTTTAGCAGGGGCCCTACAGGCCAGAACGTCATTATACAAAGAACACACAGTGTCCATCTGCCTAACAACAATATCTAATCGATGAGTTACCTTTGCAACCTTTTCTTGCTCCTTTTGCCAGCCTTCGAAGGCTTGGCTCTCGGATTGGCTAATATCCCGAAGTTGCTGCTGCAATTCTTCATATTTCTCCCAGGGGACTGTTTGTTCCTTCAACTGTTCAGCTTCTTGCTGAGCTTGCTTCATCATCTTGTGTAAGGTTCTTGTTTTTGGATCCTTTTTCCATAGGGCCGTAGAGGCCGGGAGTTTTACCTGAACCTTTTTGTTATGCTGTTTGGAGTTCCGAACCCGAATCACCCCTGAGGGCGGTGCCTCTGTTTGGATCTCCTTATTCTCCTTTTCTTTCTTAACACGAATGAAGGTTGCTGTGGTTCCTCTGTTAATGGAACATCATCCTGTCCCTCTGCCCCAAATGGAACGACAGTCTGTTCTTCATTATCAATTGGAACAATAGTCTGTTCCTCAGTGACAATTGGAACAGCAGTTTGTTCCTCAGCATCATTTGGAACAACAGTCTGTTCTTCTGTGACAATTGGAACAGCAGTTTGTTCCTCAGTGTCATTTGGAACAGCAACAGGTCTTTTAATTGGGTTTCGACCAACGGTGCGACTGTAAGTCCCTCGTCTTCTTGTTCTGCGGGATTCTGCTGCAGTGGTCCTCTTTCTTTTCCTCGTGATCCTTTGTATCCTCAGACTGGCTTTCAACATCCGAATTTTCTGTCGGAGCCGGGCTATAGTGTTCAGCAGCCTCTGCTGTTTAGTCCTTAATTTCTTGATTTCCCTTGCTTCAGCAGAGGGTTTGTTGCTGGCCCTTAAATCTGCTCCTACTCTTTCTAGAGTTTCTTCTGGTGCCTTGGGAACAGATTGTTCCCGGTTGGTGTCCCTTATTTCTTCCTCATGAACGGGCGGGTTTTCTTCTGCTTCCTTTTCTGCATGTGAACCCTCAGGTATGTCTTCCTCTGGAGGTTCATCGGGAGGACCTGCTGGGCTGGAGGGTTGGCCATATTCCCCCAAACTGGCCAGGATTGCAGCCAATTCTTCTTCGCCCACAGGGTCTCGCAACGGGCTGCTTTTTGGCTGTGCTACGTCCTCCTCCCGATTGTCCTGTTCAGTGACTGCCTTGGAGTGTTCAGCTTATGTTTCTATTTCGGATTGCACTTCTCTCTCGTTACCTCCTCCTCTGGCTTGCTCCGCTTCGCCCCCAGATTGTCCATCATTTTCTTCGGAAGATATTCCTTCTGGTTCTGGAGGTTCGTCTATAATCTCAATTGGTTGGCTGGTGCTTTCTCGAATATTTTCCAGCCTCCCTCGTATTCGAGCTAGCCAGATTGATTTTCTTGCTTTCTCTGGCTGTTCAGGTGTACAAGCAACAGATTTTTCTGCTATCACTTCTCTGCGTTTTTCTGGTCGCTCCGGTGTCCCTGAAGAATGCTTTCGTTTTGGAGCAACACGTTTTCCTGCTGCCACTTCTCTGCGTTTCTCTGATCGTTCTGGTGTGCTGGAGGAAGTTTTAGGTTTTGGGGGTGGTGCAGCCAATTTCCCCTCGATCAATGCAACGAGCTCCTCCCAGCTGCTCTGCTGTTGAGTGATACTATGGCTCACTATCAATCGAATCAATCCATGGTGGCTGACAACTGCTTCTACATGCTATGCCGTTTTCAGGCTCCGGGCCGCATCATGCAATAGTGAATTTAAAAGTGCAGGCATATTTACAGAACATTTTTCTTTCAAAACAGCTAAGAGTTTAAGATGGCGTGGTCTTACCACGTCCTTCCTTCCTTCGCACGTAATGTAGCTCTGTACTATCCTTGCTAGTTCGGTCCAGGGTTCTCCTAACGTTGCTGGCAGAACTCCCTTCCCCTTCACTGTCAAGCTTTGGCCTTCATCCTGGAAAATCTCCATAATCTTCTGCAGTCTTTCCTTCCTCAGCGTCCATACAGGTCTGGTGGCTGGTAGGCCTGAGACTTCTGCAATTACATCGTCCGTGACCGCTATCCGCCTTCCTCTTACTATGGAGTAGTCCTCCTGCAAGTTTTGCAGAAATTCCAATGCCACTGTCTCGTTTGATTCTTGTAGGCGACTGAAGTAATTCAGCCATCCAGCTTTTTCCAGGATCTCCCTGGCGGCAGCAGAGACTGTCAATTCCTGAGGTTCGCTTTGGACTACCTTTCCTCCCATGGTTCTACTAAGGATTTTCAATGGAACAGGAACTGCCTGTGCTGTTTTGGGATGCAGAGAAGGTGATCGTCACGGAAAAAAAAACAGAGTATGCAGCAAAAATGGATTGCGGATGGAAACTTTGCGTAAAATAGAATTATCATACCGTTAAACCATGCCGTATTTTCGTACACTATCTACCCCGAATGGTGTGCTGACACGTAACTCGTGGAGTAATGAGATTACCCTCCCCCCCGCGATGTGATAGGCTGCCCCACCCATCAAATAGAGGAGCAGCAGCCATCGTGTAACCAGTCATAAAGGAACAGCATATAGAATTACGCCATGTTTTAGATGGACAACGAAATACCAAAATCGAGGCAAAAAGGTGGATCGCGTTTTACATAAGAGCCTGCGTAATATGATGCGAGGCCAGGGGATGGGACGTCTGTCAATCGTACGAAGTCCCCAGAGGTCATTGTCAGTTCCCTTGCCATGATTGGTAGTAATGAGTGTTCGTGCGATATGTTCATCGGGAAATAAAATATGAATTATTCAAAGAGATTTTAATATCATCCCCGTTGGTGTAACCATTATGAATCCGATACCATTAACAGAGCTCTGCTGCCGACAGGTGTTCATAACCTTGGCAGAGTTGTTTATTTCACCCCTGGAACCATGATCCTATATGTGCATAAAAAGTATTTTCTCAAAACGCAGGCCATTATGCTGGCTTGGTAACCAGATAGCCATAATGCCATTCACAAGGAAGGTGCGAATCGTGGGCAGGCCGGCTCGTGATGAGACCCCCTGTTCCAAGTTCTGTTTATTTAGTATACTTTTTTGGACCATATCCCTGGTGTGGTGGCCATGTTGGGAATGCCACTTCGCTTCCAACCTGATGATCATGGTAGACTGGCTCTTGATGAGACCCCCTATCCTACATTTGACAATTAATTATCCATATTCATCATCATTTTTTCTTTGCAAAGCACTTTTTCTTATTTATTTACTCATAAGGGTGGTTCAGCACTCCTTAAGAGTGGGAATGGTGGAAGAAGTCTTATCATCCCAACTGGAAGATATAAATCCTCTGTTCTTATTCCTGTGTAATAATCAGAAATTTTTTTTTAAGGAGATCGCCATGATAAAGATAACCAATCAGGACAATGGGAATAAGTCAATGACAATGGAGATGAGAAATAAGTATGTCCCTCCTCTTGTCCTCTTATCAATACTAGGCTCTATAAAGATAGCGATTTTATGATCTGCTGACTTCGGCATGTTGTAATTGATGTTCATTGCATAAATGTATAGCTGTATCTTAAAGATTGGGGAGGTCATGGCGAAAAGCATCCTCAATATGAATCATCACTGAGAACAAAGATATGGCTATAGTGTTCCTTTTGAAAGAGAAGAATCCATACAAACAAATAGTTGGGATGCCGTTCTTTGAGAAGAAACATCCTAAGATCATGAGTGCTTGTCTGCAAAAATTCTCAACTGCTGTTCCTTTTGAAAAGGAACAGCAAAAATTCACAACTGCTGTTCCTTTTGAAAAGGAACAGCAAAAACTCACGACTGCTGTTCCTTTTGAAAAGGAACAGCAAAAACTCACGACTGCTGTTCCTTTTGAAAAGGAACAGCAAAAACTCACAACTGCTGTTCCTTTTGAAAATGAACAGCAAAGCCCCAAAAATGTTGTTCCTTTTGAAAAGGAACAACAAAAACTCACACCTGCTGTTCCTTTTGAAAAAGGAACAGCAAAAACACGAAAACAAGCAACTGCTGTTCCTTTTTGGAAAAGGAACAGCAAAAACACTAAATCAAGCGACTGCTGTTCCTTTTGGAAAAGGAACAGCAAAAACTCTAAAGCAAGCGACTGCTGTTCCTTTTGGAAAAGGAACAGCAAAAGCACGAAAATAAGCAACTGCTGTTCCTTTTGGAAAAGGAACAACAAAAACACTGAAACAAGCAACTGCTGTTCCTTTTGGAAAAAGGAACAGCAAAAACACACTGACTGTAAAAAGCAATCTTAAGAAAGAAAGATCAAAGAAATATTAAGAAAACATATATACAAGAGTTTATGTACAGGTCAAAAAAACGTTCCTTACTGAATTATAGGTGAAGAAGATCTTACTTCCTCTCCTAAAATCTCCATGTCAGTGTCTTGACGTAGCTGCTCACAGAAGGATTCCCGAGTGAGTGGTCTGCGATAGAGACGAACTCGGTGGCCGTTTACCTTGAATGCATACCCAGAACCATCGATTGTGATGAGAGTAAGGGTCCCATTATCATGTACTTTCTAGATTTTGTATGGCCCCAACCAACGAGTCTGCAGTTTCCCCGGGAAATCCTGAAACCGAGAGTCATATAACAGATCCCAGTCTCCTTCATGAAAGAATTTATTCTTGATAAGTGCATCATGCCATTTAGCTCGCTGCTACTGAATAAGTGCTGTGTTTTGTAATGCAGAGAGCCTTATTTCGTCCAATTCATTAATCTGCTATAATCGACTGATTTGTGCCTCACTTAAATCTAGGCCAACTTCCTGTACAGTTTGTAGCGTTTGGATTTCAAATTCTATGGGAAAAATAGGTTGTTTCCCAAACACTAATTGATAGGGTGAATAACCAGTGGTGCTTCTCCAGGTGGTTCTATAGGCCCAGAGTGCTCCAGGTAGTCGGGCGGCCCAATCACGCCTATGTGAAGCAATGGTTTTTGTTAAAATTGATTCTATTACCTTATTGCTACTTTCTACTTGCCCATTCGCCTGAGGGTGATATGGGGTAGTAACTTTGTGCTGGATGTGATAATTGTTAAGTGTTGCAGCTAATTTGTTTTCGACAATTTGTGGTCCTCCATCTGTGATTATTTCTCTTGGAAGGCCATATTGTACAAACAAATGGAACAGGAACTGTACTACCGAATCTTCTGTGGCTCTAGGCAAGGCTTCGGCCTCAACCCATTTGGTAACATATTCTGTGGCTACCAAAATATATGTTCTCTGGTTTGATGATGGGTTGATGGGTCCAACAAAGTCAAGAGCCCACCGTTCAAATGGTTCAATGACTAATTGTGGCCTCAGAGGCATTTCGTCGGCTTGACCAGGTCGTCCTGCTCGCTGGCAGTTGTCACAGGCTTGAACAAATTTCTTCGAATCCTTAAAAATTGTAGGCCAGTAGTATCCCGTCTGCAATACTTTATGTGTTGTTCATTTCTCGGCAAAGTGTCCCCCACATTGTCCATTATGACAAGCCTTTAAGATGTCGAAGATTTCATCTTCTCGAATACACCTTCTGATTTGCATGTCTGCCCCTGTGTGGAACAAATAACCCCCGATCCACGAAAACCGAGTACTCTTCTGAACAATCTGCTTGCGTTCATTAGGGGTTAAGTGTTTTGGTAGCTTACCTACTGCAAGGTAGTTGGCAACATCGGCATACCAAGGTGTTCGAATAGCAACAGCAAACAGGTGTTCATCCGGAAATTGGTCTTCTACTGCTGCTGCCTCAATTGATTTTGGTATTCGTGAGAGAAAATCA
Source organism: Pinus tabuliformis (assembly GCA_031772625.1). Lineage (NCBI taxonomy): Eukaryota > Viridiplantae > Streptophyta > Pinopsida > Pinales > Pinaceae > Pinus > Pinus tabuliformis. The sequence continues at coordinate 583,020,187 of CM062808.1, read as the reverse complement.
GCTACAGGGCTTTCCTTGAAGGGTCTATCTTTGATTGTGATATCGAACTCCTGCAATAAGATCAACCATCTTGTTATTCTAGCATTTGTTACAGGTTTATTCGCTAAATATTTGATAGCAGAATGATCTGTATATAAAACAACGGGATAGCCTGTAATATAATGTCTAAATTTGTTGACAGCATGTATTACAGCGAGGAATTCTTTTTCGGTGACAGTATAATTTAATTCAACAGGGGATAAGTTTTTGCTGATATAATAAATAGCATATGGTTTTTTATCCTCCTCCTATCCAAGGACTGCACCGATTGCTGTGTCTGAAGCATCAGATGAAATTTGGAATGGTAAATTCCAGTTTGGTCCTCGAAGGACTGGAGCTGTTGATACAAGCTTCTTTAAATCCTGGAAAGCGCGGTCGCATTTTTCTGTCCACATGAAATCAACATCACCAGTAAATGCATATAAAGGTGCAGCAATGTGTGAATAATGTTCTATAAATCGTCTGTAATACCCAGAAAATCCAAGAAAGTTGCGTACCTCTGTCTGAGTAGTGGGGGTGGGTATAAGCAACAGAATTTGAATTTTGGCCGGATCTACCTGAATTCCAGCTGCTGAGATGAAATGTCCTAGAATGAGCCCTTCAGTCATCATCATATAACATTTTTCATGGCTTAAACAAAGCCTGGTATCAATGCAACGCTGTAGGACTTTTTCTAAAGTGTCCAAAGCTGGATCAAAATCATCTCTGTATGGTGTAAAATCATCCATGTATACTTCAAGCCCATCATTTATTAAATCTACAAAGATGCTAAGAATGGCCCTTTGGAATGTGGCAGGAGCATTACATAGGCCAAAGGGTAGAACTCTATAGGCGAACGTTCCCCAAGGACAAGTAAAGGTAGTTTTATCCTGGTCTTCAGGGGCAATCTGAATCTGATTGTATCCGCTGAAGCCATCCAGGAAAGAAAAGAATTTCTTTCCTGCTAACGTGTCCAATACTTGGTCTATGAATGGGAGGGGAAAATGGTCTTTTTGTGTGGCTTTGTTTAACTCTCTATAATCCACACAAATCCTCCATTTCCCATTCTTCTTAGGTACAACCACAAGTGGAGAGACCCACTTACTATCAGAAATAGGATAGATAAAATTAACATCTAAAAGCTTCTGAAGTTCTGCTTTTACAACATCTTTTAGGTGAGGGTTGAGTCTTCTTTGCGGTTGACGGATAGGTCTCGCATTTTTTTCTATATAAATATGGTGGGTGCACAATTGGGGGTCAATCCCTTTCATATCAGGGTAATCCCACGCAAATGCTTCTTGATGCTTTCGTAATAGGTGGATGAGTTTTATTTCTTGGTCCGGTGTAAGGTTAGCATTGATGTTTAGCGTTTTTCCTGGTTCAATTTCCACTGCTTTAGTATTGGCAACAGAAGTCACAGGTATCGTTTGGTCATGTGTATCTTTCAAGGGATCTTCTTCTAGTTCGTTCTCGAATGCAGCTTCTATCATAAAACACTGTGCATGAGGTCTAGATTCAGTTTGACTAACAAAGTTATTGATGGCATCATCTTCTGTTTGGTCTTTAAAGTCTAGGGCCTTCTGTATAGTCAATGGTGATCTGATATTGTCAGTAAGGTATGATACAGGGTGCTGGTTAGTTTTTATCATCGTAAGACTTGGCTGTGCTGGAGGGTATAGAGCTAGATTTTTAATATCTGGTCCTCTGGTTATGGTCATATTCCCCTACCAGCAACCAATGTAGGCATCGGCGGTAGCAAGCCAAGGTCTACCTAAAATTAGCGGGTGTCCATCCATTCGGGTTTTTGGATTAATTACCAGGAAATCAGTTGGGTATTCCCAAGAATCTATAGAGACCATAACATCATATAGAGTTCCTTCCGGTCGAACTACAGATCGGTCAGCCAATTCTAACAAAGTAGAAGTGGGTTCTACTGATGTAATACCGAGCTTTTGGCAAGTAGAAGTTGTCAGAATATTGATTACGGCTCCTAAATCAACTAAAGCATTAGTCAGGGTCTGACCATAGATTTGGACAGTTACGATTGGATTTCCTGGATCGTCATATTTAATGGGTGCTCCTGTTAAAAGGTCAGATAAAGTACCGACTACTTGGACTCTTGGGTTAGTGGTTACATTCCTCCTTGGTTTTTTTATGCACAATTCTTTTATAGTTTTTGCATATATAGGGATGTCTTGAATGGCTTGGAGGAAAGGAATTCGTATGTACAGGTTTTGTAGCTCTCCCATAATGTCAAAGTCTGAATGTTGTACAGGTCGTGGTATGACTAATCGTTCTAGGAAGGGAGGAGAGGGTGTATTTTCTTGATGATGAATCTGTTCCTTATTTTCACCCTCTTGTTGTAACGGTTATTCTATTGGTAACTGATCTTCAATGTGAACTATTTTATCTCCCTCTGTTTCTATTATACGTCCAGATCTTAACTGAAGATCATTGCACTCCCTTAGTTCAGGTCCAATTTCTGCTGATTCAATACTTTGAAGGGATTGGACCGGCCTATTATTAGGATTAGGATTGGGTTGGGCTGGGAGTTGCGGTCTCAGATTAGACTGGGGATTTTGTTGTAAAGCTGGCATAGTCGGTTGAGGGAGCGGAATAGTTCTTGTTGGCTGATATGTCGATCTTGGCCAATTTGTCTGCCATGGTGAACTTTGTGAAGTAGGGGGGGTCCATTGTGGAGAGTATGAGCCATTCTGCCAATATGGTGGGGCGTAAGGAAAATTCGGCCAATCAAATTGGCTTGGCTGATTCATCCATGGATTTGGAGAAGGAAATGGTTGCGATGTCCAGTTCGGGAATGGGGGTTGAGATTGGTTTTGCCACATACTATATTGCTGAGCATTATACTGTGGAGGCTGAAAAGAAGAAGTTGGGTCTGAAAACATACCTGATTGCCTTTGTTGCCATTGACGATGCTGGTTAACGAAGTATGCTGATTCTGGCTCTTCTTCTGCTTCCTTATATACTGCTTTCAATCCAGGAAGTGAGGGGCAACTTTCAATAATATGATCTTTTGTACAGATGGCACATGTTTGAACTGCATCCATCGGACATTCCTTGTGGCTATGTTTTCTTCTACATCGGGGGCAGAAGATTGCCAAATTCTGTTCTGCCTCTATCTGCTTCTGTTTAGCCTGCACAATATTAAGTTGTGTAGTTAATGTCCCCAGGATATCAGTTTTAAAATTTTCTAATAAATTCCCAAGTTCTACACGTGTTACTCCTTCTGTTGATATTTTGTTATCTCTGACAAACTGATCATATTCTGTTGGTTTTATCTTCGTGCTGCCTCTTGAGCTCCTGATACATAAATCAATGATGTCAGCGAAATTTTCTTAATAGATACCCTTTTCCCATGATATTTAATGTTTCAATCCATTGTTCCTTCATGCCTCTAATCAATGTTGTTTTTAGCACATTATCAGGCAGAGGTAGTGATGCATATGGAGATCTTTGCAAATTATACTGAAAACGTTCTACGTATTCTTCTAGTGTTTCGTTTGCTCTAGCTGTCATTTGAAATATTTCATCTTTCAGTTCTCTCGACCTACAATAATCTTGATATTTCTTTAGGAAGGATTCTTTCATTTGCTCCCAGTTATTTATAACCCCACCACCTAAACCCATAAACCATCTTAAAGCTGCTCCTTTCAAAGTGGAGGGGAACAACTTTAATTTCTGGGGGTCAGTGGTGTAATCATATCCCCTGCATAATACATCAAATTCAAATAAGAATGCATCAGGATCCTCTGATGTAAGTCCATGAAATGTAGGAATGTGTTGAAGGGGAATTGCTTTCATAGGAGCATTTGCTGCGGAATCCACTATAGGATATTGTAATGTAGAAGTTTGAGTATTTGGCTGATTTTGTGCCATGGGATCGAATATGTGCCAGTAACCTTCCGGGATCTCTAAGAGGGTGTTCTTAGGCGGAGAAGGAACGGCTTTAACAGGGATTGTTTTAGTAGCACTTCCTTTGTCTGGAACAACGAGAATCCCTGTTGCTTGAGGGGATCGAATCCCTTCAACGATGGTTTTTACAGCACTTCCTTTATCTGGGCTTTTTAATGGATGAATTATCCTAAGAGGAGATCCTGGCTCCTCAACTTCTCCTGTTTCCCCTTCTCCTTCACAAATATTGCTTAGATTCCCTTCCTGCAGTCGTTCTGGAATAGAATTTTCAATTTTTTGAAAGTCTTGTTCATCAGTCTGACTATGCACCTCAGCGAAGGCTACAGATGGTGATCCTGCGGCCTGAAGGGAGCTAGTAGGTTGTTTAGAATTGGTTTTCCTAAACCCTACTGATGGCTGAGATTTAGTTTTCTTATAGATTTCGTCTATGAAGGTTGTTCGGCCAAGGGTCACCGGCCCTTTGGCTTTTTCGGGTTTGAACGGAGGTTTGATAATTTTTTCTGGCTTTTTCTGCTTAGTCATGCACTCTATAAACTACCAAATTCTATTCAACCCACAATTCTGCCAGGAAAGCGGACGGTGGAGCAGGGCTTTTACATGCTCCGTACGCAGGTTCTTACCTTCCGTTTTTAAAATCCAACTCTCCCCTAGCAGATTCGTACACTACTCTGTAAAAGACAAATGGTTGTACTCTTTCCCCGGCAACGGCACCAAAATGTAGAGCTGTAACAAGGGTCTCTTTCACCTCTAGTTATGCCACATTAATAAGTCAATCCGGGAACGCTTTGTTATTGCAAAGAGTAGCTCAATCCGAGGCTATTCGTCAGAGTAATGCTTCGTAGTACAGTGTCTAGGAAATACAAGGGTAAATGGATGCTAAACTTACGACTAAATTGCTGAAAAGAATAAGATCACACAAAGCAACTTATCAGTCGAGGGTGCGGAAGCGATAACCCATCCCTCTAGAAACTGATGAAAAGGGAAATTAGAGCATGGACCATAGGTCTGGGAGCTAGGCAGCGACTTGCTGAGGCTCTCTACAGCCTTAGACCTTCTCTCACACCAAAACAGTAAATGCAAGTAAATGAAACGGCAGAAAGTAAAATGGAACAGCAAACAGGAAATGGAACAGCAAATCTGAAATGGAACAGCAAATCTGAAATGGAACAGCAATAAATGGAACAGCAATCCAATAAACTAAATCTCGCGAGTGAGACTAAGCTTGCTCTATTGAATTAAACTCTCATTCTGCAATCAAATAGCAATCCTCTCTTGAAAACAACTTTAATGAATTATACTTCATGGAGCAGTATTCACAAATGAATTATGGAACAGCAATCATCAAACATATATACACAACATGCGTACTATAGCAACCTGACTTAAAGAGAATACGACTATGCTTCCAAATAGAATAATATCACTTTAGGATTCCAACAATTGAGATTTCAAATGAATCTATGACAGCAATATTCAATATGAAGGCTCTGCAACGGAAATGGTTGGCATGCAATCAACTTTGAAGAGATTCACTCATACAATTCAGAATTACTTCTTGAAAGAAACCATTAATGAATTAATTGTAACAGAGCATGGAATAGCATATGAAAAACGCGTCAGATTACCAAACTGTAAAGATAAACAAACCACACGGAAACCAAATTATAATGATACAAAAGCAAGTGTCCTTCGGAGCCGGGCCCTTAGCTTCCAACGGTACACCGCCTTAGATTACTTCAGACGCAGAGATGAAATAAATACCAGGTCTTTTGTATTAACACATCAACAATTGTACAGCAAAACAAGTCTTAGTAGGAGTCGACGATCAAAGTTGAATCTGAGATTCACAGTTACATATATCAAAAAGAGGTCCCTTTGCTTAACACTGCTGTCCCTTTTTATATGAGTAACGACGGAGGTATATAGGTAGCAAAAATAAGCAAAACAGCGATCCCTCAGGATCAAAGATCCTAAGGGATTCGCCAATCCGTTAACCCTTTACTTTTCTTCCCATGTTCCGCCGATTTGATGATCCTTCTTTCTTTCCAGGGTCGTCTTGCTTCGATTTGTTCGATCTTGTTCGCATCCAGTTCCCTTCTAAAGGGACAGCAGTTATTGCTTCTTTGTCTTTTTCTTTCGAATGGCAGTCCTTCGTTTCCACCCTTTTCTGCATGGAAAAATAACGATTATCAGCAATTAAGCTTTCCATACTAATTCTTACACGTTCTATTAAAACTCTTTATTTCTTTAAGCTCATTATGCAAAAAGGGTTACAATTGTTACTGAAAAGTCACTAAATTGTTCATCAAAAACATACCTTTCCAGTGCTCCACAGTTGTAGCCGTAAAAAGACCTGATCCCCTTCTTGAAATTGGCGCTCTGAGCGATGCTGGTCTACCTGTTGCTTCATGCGGTTCTGAGCTTGATGAAGATTCTCTCGAAGATGGGCGAGCATGGTTGCGCAGTGTTGTAGGAGTTGATCCACTGCTTGTACTTTTGAGCATCCCTTGAGATACGAAGTAGGTGAAGGTGGGAGTTGACCATATACTGCTTCATAGGGAGTCATTTTGGTGGTGGCATGATAGGTGGTGTTATACCACCATTCAGCCAGAGGTAACCACTGTACCCAAAGGTGTTGCTTTTTTGAAGTGAAACACCTAAGGTAGGTTTCTAGACATTTGTTGACGGCTTCGGTTTGACCATCTATTTGCGGATGATAGGAAGTACTGAGTTTTAGTTGAGTGCCTTGTATTCTGAAGAGTTCCTGCCAAAAATTACTAGTGAAGATCGGGTCGCGGTCGGACACAGTAGAAGTGGGCATGCCATGCAATTTGAAGATCTGATACATGAAAGATTGAGCAACCAAAGTTGGTGTAAACGGGTGGGGTAGGGCGCAGAAATCAACATACTTCGACAGTCAGTCCACAACCACCATGATGACTGACTTGTTCCCTGACTTTGGAAGACCTGTAATGAAATCCATAGAAACCTCCGTCCAAATTGATGCTGGAATGTGCAATGGTTGTAATGTGCCTGGTGTGTTGACGGTTTCCCCTTTGTGGCATTGACAGACATCGCATTCTGCTACGAAAGTAAGGATGTCCTTTTTCATGCCTGTCTAAAAAAATGATCTTCTGGTGCGAGCATACGTCTTCTGAAAGCCCGAATGTCCTGCAATGTGAGATGAGTGCAATTCTGCCAAAATGTGACTTTTGAGGGTGGATGTTGGTGATATTACGACTCTGTCCTTGTAGCGAAGAATATCATCCTGCCATGAGTAGCCCTTGGTGGAATTTGGATCTACCTGCAATTGAGAAATGAGTTGGGAGAGCCCGGGGTGTGAAAACCATTCACTGCGAGCCTCTTCAATCCATTCTGGAATGCGGAGGGAAATTGCTAGCAGAGTACTTTCCTCCTCAAATTAGCAAGATAATGCATCTGCTACACTATTGTCTTTCCCTTTCTTGTAAATGATCTCATAATCATATCACATCATTTTGGCGAGCCATTTATTTTGTTGTGGGGAGGATAGGCGTTGCTCCAAAAAATATTTAAGACTGTGATGATCTATGCGGATTTGGAAACGTCGCCCCAATAAGTAAGGTCGCCAGGTCTCGACGGCATGTAAGATGGCCATCATTTCCTTCTCGTAGGTAGATTGGCCCAGATTCCTCCCACTGAGTTGTTGGCTTGTGAAGGCCAACGGTCGCCCTTCCTGCATTAAGACCGCCCCAATACCTGTACCCGAAGCATCACATTCAATGACAAAAGATTTGGTGAAGTCAGGTAGTGCTAAGACTGGAGTGGAACACATGGCATTTTTTAGAGCTGTAAAGGCCTGTTGTGCTTCCTCATTCCAGAAGAATGAATTTTTCTTTAAGAGTTGGGTGAGGGGCTTCGCTATGCGACCATAGTTGCGGACAAATTTACGATAATAGCCTGTGAGACCCAAAAATCCTCTCAATCTCTTCAAGGTCTTAGGTTGAGGCCATTCCTGCATTGCCTGGATCTTTTTGGGGTCCACCTTGACACCTTCACGCCCCACAATGTGGCCCAAATACTCTACTTCTTCCATGCCAAACGAACACTTGGACATCTTAACAAATAATTTATGCTTGCGGAGCAGTTGCAAGAGTAGATCTACATGCTAAAGATGTGCAGCCCAAGTGCAACTATAGATGAGGATGTCATCGAAGAAAACAAGGACAAATTTCCTGAGATATGGTTTGAGAATGTGGTTCATAAGGCTCTAAAAAGTAGAGGGGGCATTACAAAGACCAAATGGCATGACCAGGAATTCATAATGGCCTTCATGAGTTCTGAAAGCAGTCTTGGGAATGTCGACTTCCTTCATGCGAATTTGGTGGTAGCCTGAGCGAAGATCCAGCTTAGTGAAGAATTGAGCCCCATTGAGGTCATCCAGCAAATCATCAACCACCGGGATGGGAAATTTATCTTTGACAGTCAAATTATTGAGGGCCCTGAAGTCGGGACACATCCGCCACTCCCCATCTTTCTTGAGCACCATGACCACTGGGGATGAATAAGGACTAATGCTGGGACGAATGACACCTGCTTCCAAAAGTTCCTTGATGATTTTTTCTATTTCATTCTTTTGGGTGAACGGATATCTGTATGGGTGTACATTTGGGGGTTGGGCCCGTGGAACCAAGGTGATGCTATGATCATGTTCCCCTCGCGAGGGTGGAAGCTCATGAGGCTTGTCAAAGACCGGCAGATGGTTATTTAAAATCTGTTGCATCTCAGGATGAATTGGCAGAGGCTTGGTTTCGACTGCCTGGATGGCATTAAATTGAGCTACAACTCCATGATTGCCCTTTTTTAACAATTTTTCCATCCTATGCGAGCTGATGATAGAGGGGGCTCCCGCCTGGAGTCCACGGAGGGTATGTGTGTAGTTGTTCTGCTTAAAACTCATATATAACTCCTGGAAATCCATTGTGATTGTCCCAAGAGTGCGGAGCCATTCAGCGCTGAGGACAATGTCGCAACCCCCATGTGAATGGCAAACATGTGGGTTTTCAACTGATAATCCCCCATTTGAAGTTTGACATTTTCGCAGCAGCCTTCACATTTCATTGTGCCTCCATCCGCAAGTTGAACTTGGAAGTTAGAAACTGCTCGTACAAAACAATGCACTACTTCTGTGACTTTTTGATGGATGAAATTATGTGTACTTCCACTGTCAATCAAGACTACTACTGGGCGATGTTTAATAAAACCTTTGATTTTGAGAGTTTGAGGGGAAGAAATTCCTGCCAAAGCATGCAACGAAATAACTGGTTTGTCAGAGACATTGTCCTTTTGGGTGTCTTCTTCTAGCGGCTCATGTTCCTCCAGTGGTGGATCTTCCTCTGTTGAGCTGTAGTCAGTGGCATCAATTTGAAAAAATTTGGGCTCCTTGCATTTATGACCTGGGGAGTATTTTTCATCACAGTAGTAACATAGGCCTTGCTTTCTTCTTTCGGCCATTTCCGCAGGTGACGCCTTTTGGACCTTAAGTGTTTGATTCATGTTGTGCACCTGTGGGGGGCGACCTTTAGCGGAGAAATTTGGGCGACTGTATTGGGTTGCTAATGCACGTTCCACGTTACGAGCTACCTTGCAAGCCTCCGTCCATGTGGGAGGGTGGTGCAGTAGGAATTGGGCTTTGATAGCTTCTTTAAGACCGCTGATAAAACATTCCGTGTAGAACACATCTGAGAGACCCCAAGTGCGGAAGGCTAAGGCTTCAAAAGATGTAATATATTCATCCACTGTACCAGTTTGTCGGAGCTTAGTAATACGACCCAAAAAGGATGATTCCTAGTCAAAGCGGTCTTGAAGAGCTTTGGTGAATTTGGTCCAAGTCCTAAAAGTTCCAGTGCAACGTTGATGCCATTCCCACCATTGCCAACTTTCATTGTCCAAGTACATGCTCCCCAACATAAGCTGAGTCTCATCATCAAAGATGTGATTCAGTTTGAAATACTACTCCATTTTTGCTATCCATGCCGACGGGTGAGAACCGTCAAATTTATGCATATCCAACTTGGGAGGTCGCTGACTGGGTTGTTGGTGGGTGTGCCAGACGTGAGGAGAGTGGCTAGACTCACACTCATTGTGTTCATTGCCATTATGCGCCTCCTCGTGGGCTTGCTCCTTGCCCTTCGGGACTATTTTCTTGACCATGCTACATAGTCCGGTAAGCTGAATGTGGAGGTTTTGCACTGATTCTTCAAGTTTTTCCATCCTTTCATTGGCCATCGCTTGAGCTCTAGTTTCTACCATACACCACCCTGATTTTTTTTTAAATTAGGACCACCTAAAATTTTTTTTTACTAAGAAGTGAATGGTACCACCGTGCTCAGCTCGTCGTCCTGATTCTGATGGGCTAGATCACAAATAAGCGCCCCGAAAGATCTCAGACTCGGAACCCTTCACAACGACTCCGATCTGGTGGATCTGAGAGATCTGAATGGCGGATCTGATAGCTCTGGGCGGCAGAACAGACTTCTTCTACGGATCTGATGGATCTAATAGATCGGAATGGCTGATCTACGAACTCGATACTGCGGGACAGATGTCTGCTGCTGCTACACCCCTTTGCACAAGTGGAACTGGAAGAGATGATGTGTGATCCCCCGATAGAAAAGGGAACTATGGTCTTGAGGAGTGTCAGGTGCAACAGATCGCAATATACATAAGGGTGTGGCAGTAGTACTCGGCCCAATGTTTTAGGGCTCTAACTAAGGAGGATCGACCGTACCCTTAGCCGTACAACCCGACTACCCTATCGTACGGGGGAGTAATCTCTCCAAGTGCTGTTCTCAGTGTACTGTAGCCGCAAGACGGCCAACAATTTATCTATGGCGAGGTTTCAAGGGAGCCTAGGGGGCTTCCAATATACCCAGAGGGTACGTGGAAGACAGTCCGTGCGCGGTTCTGTCTAATGCACTACTACTCGAAGGGGTACCCACAGGGGTTACAAGGGAGTCCAACAGATGTGACCACCTCTTGTATTTCCTGCGTGCATGCCTCCCCAAATCCATAGGTTTATGCACTCAACGACAGATCCCGTGGTTTAAAGACGCCGGAACACGTCTCTAGCCAAAAAAAAAAAATTTGCTAAGAAATGGAGATCCCACCGGCCCTGGAAAGTACTCTGATACCACTTGTTATGCTCTTAACCTGCAAAATGATACCCAAATACAGAATATGCGAAGAAAAGATACCCAGAACACAGAATAGCAATGATTTTATTATTCAGAGAGTAATGTTCACTTGCCTCTTCGAGGGGGCAACCTCCAATAGAGCAGAGCTCGATTACAAAATAAGACACGATGCTCCTCGCGGGGAGTCTCTATCCTTTATATATGACTCATACATGCAATACCACAGGCCAATACCATGGGTTTTATTAATACCATCTATCTAATACTACGGCCCATTTGCAACTAACTGTGGTTCCATCATTAATTGCGGATTAACCACTTACAATTTTTAATATGGGCTTTATTGACTCTTGACTATGACATGATCCCATTACATAAATAAGGGGGTTAGGGTGGGACCCTAAGAGAAAGCATTGTAATCTTCTCATATTTTTTGAATAATGCAATATACAGATAGAAGGGGTTTTTAACTGCATCTTTCCCCAAGAAATCATTGTCTAATGTGTTGATTTAATTATTTCTCTTGTATGTTATGTGATTTCACGATTGTTTAAATGTTTCCGCTAATGAGTAGAGTAGATTCAAGTCATTTTTTTTAGAAAATCACACAAGCATATTGAATCTACAAGGAATTTCTACATGGTATCATAGCAGAAATCACTCTAGAAGAGGAGAATACAAGTTTGTCTTTTGCAGGTGAAATAAAATTTGCAATATTATTCTTTAAATCTAGGAGGATGTTATTCTACGGATTGAGACTCGAATATTCCCTTGAGGGTAGTTCAAACTATATCTCTTGAAAGGAGAGGATGGAGGTAGTGTTGGAAAACAACGGGTTGAAGGAATTCATAGACAATGATATTCCTAAGCCTCCAACAACATATGATCAAGATCTAGCAGAGTGGAGAAAATTTATTGGAAAGACAAGAATGATCATACTAGAAGGAGTTCGATATCATATTGTCTTGAACCTCCATGGGAAGGATACACCATATGAAATGTGGCAAGCCTTGATCGACTTGTTTCAGAATAGTAGTGACCATAGGAAGATGGCACTGAAGGACAAGCTTCATAAAATCAAGATGGAGAATGGCGACATAATACCACAATACTTTAGTAGGTTCACCCAATGTCGGGATGAGCATTGGAGTGTCGGTATTATAGTTGCTGAAGATGATCTGGTCAGCCTAGCACTTCTAGGCCTTTGTAAGATATGGCACAACTACCAGGATTCGGTAAATGGGATGGATTATCTACCAAAGTGGGAGCGTTTATGGTGCAACTTGGTGCAAGAAGAGATAAAGTGGAGCACCAGAGAAGAAACCTAATCCAAGAATGATAATGAGCAGAACTGTACCTCAACTGGAAATGAAAAGAAAGGGAAAGGAAAGAAATTCCATTACAAAGGAGATTCCAGTTAGGGCGGGAAGAAGAAGGACTTGTTGAAGATTAAATATTTTCACTGTCATGAGCTAGGATACTATGCCATGAAGTTTTCACACAAGAAGGCTGATAAGAAGCCGTCAAGAGGAGAGGAAAGTTAAGCTCTTGCTTCACAATTCGAGTTGGATTTCACCCTCATTTATTGCATGGTGACAGCAATGATGGGTAGTGTGTGGTATCTGGATAGTGGAGCTTCATTCCATAAGAATGGAAATAATAATTTTTCAATGACTTGGAGGAGAAGGACCTCTAGATGCACATCGAAATGGGAGATGATGGAAGGTATAGTGCAATCGAAATCATTACTATTACTTTTCAGAGGGAATCTAGTTCTCCTCTCACATTAAAAGATGTGATGTATGTTTTGAGTCCAGAGAAGAATTTAGTTTCAATTTCTATGTTGGAGGACCGTGGGTACGATTTGATAATTAATAAAGGAAAGTCTTTCCTTTGTCACATATCCATAGGACAAGTGAAGTGGATCGGGGTTTGGGTGAAGAACCTTTACAAATTGGATGTAGAAGATTGTACAAAATTGAGCACAAAAGAAAAGAAGGTGTAGAGCCAAGACATCGATGAATTATGGCATAGAAGATTGGGTCATCTTCACCATGGAGCTTTAAAGATCATGCAGCATATTTGTACATGACTTCCCAAGGGTGCACTAAAGCAGAGGAATAAATGCAAAGCATTTACATTGGGGAAGTACACCAAAGCCACCTTTCATGATATTGACAATTGAGCGCAAGCGATCCTTGAAATAATTCACTCAGATGTGCGTGGATCGTTCTCGATAGCCTCCATGACCAATAATAGGTATTATGTAATATTTGTAGATTATTTCTCACATAAGTGATGAATTTTCTTCATGCAGAAGAAAGATTTGACGTTCTCTAATTTTTGTGAGTTTAAAGCACTTGTTGAGAAATAAACTGGCAAGAAAGTGAAGGCTCTCAGGAGCGATAATAGTGGATAATATGTGTCGAATGAATTCAAGATATTTTATGCATCATAAGGCATTAGACAAGAGTTAATAGCACCCCATAACCCATAGTATAATGGGGTAGCTAAAAGGAAGAACAAAATTATTATGGGAGTTTCACATGCAATGTTACATGATCAGGGCTTACCGTTGCACTTTTGGGTTGAAGCGCGCAAACACAAATGTATATGTGAAGAACAAGGGTCCTCATCAGATTCTCAAGATGAGTACACTAGAAGAATATTTTTTAGGTAAGAAACCATATGTGGAACACTTCAGGATATTTGGTTCATTAGTTTACTATCATGTTACCAAGGATGCAATGAAAAAAATAGAACCAACAACTAAGTTAGGCATATTTTTTGGGTACACCGATACACCTTACAACTATCGAGTGTACCTACCATCTCACAGGATGACAGTGGTTCATAGAGATGTTAAGTTCGATTAAGAGAAGGAAATGAGATGTTACCTTGAGAGGGATCTTCAGTTACATGTAGATGAGGAGCTTTTAGCTCCAAAGGAATAACCTCAGGATGATGTGGAGCAACCACATGCAAAGGGGAATAGATTGGAAGCAACCACTCATGTAGATACTTCCATAGATAGAAGGAAGTGCACCATAGAAGCTGAAAGATTGATGCATGATGCTAGAGAGAATGTGGGAGCACCTGCATCACAACATTGGCAAAGGAAGTCACCAGATTGGTACACTAGCTACATATCTTTGATGAGTGAGAGTGTAGATATTGACACAACCTCATTCAAGGAAGTAGTGTTGCAAACAGTATAAGTTGATGCCATGGTAGAGGAGTATGACTTCATTATCAGAAACGGAGTTTTGGAAGTGGTCCCAAGACCAACAAACAAGTTAGTGGTGAGTTCCAAATGGATTTACAAAGTAAAGAAAGCAGCAGATGGGAGTGTCAAGAAACACAAGGCTAGATTTGTGGCCAGAGGGTTATCTTAGGTGGAGAGAATTGATTAGAAGGATACCTTTGCTCCAGTAGAAAGGTACTTTTCAATCATATCTATTCTAGCACTTTCAATTCATAAGGGATGGAAGATACATCAAATGGATGTGAAGACAACATTCCTCAATAGAGTGATTGAGGAAGAGGTGTACATTGAGTAGAAAGAATGATTTGAGACCTTAAATAGAGAGTCACATGTCTGCAAACTCAAGCAAGTGTTGTATGGATTGAAACAAGCATCTTGTGCTTGGTACACCAGGATTGATAACTATTTCACTAGGTCAGGCCTCACTGAAAGTGAAGTAGATGTGAACCTTTACCATATTATGGTTGAAGGTAAATTATTGATTATAATATTATATGTCGATGATTTAATTCTAACAGGTGATGAGAAGCTGGTAAAATATTTCAAAGAGGATCTTGCAAGAGAGTTCGAGATGAAGGACCTGGGGTTCATGTAGTATTTCCTTGGTATGGAAGTATGGCTAGGAGATGATGAATTGTTTGTCTCTCATTGAAAGTATGCCAATGAGATATTGAAGAAGTTCCACATGAAGAGAAACAAACCCATGGAGACTCCTCCAATAGGAAATTGAAGGAAGGAAGATGCTACTTCAGGTGAAGTAGTGGAGGCTACTGTTTACAGACAACTTGTGAGCTCACTTATGTATTTTGTGAACACACGACTAGACATATGTTTTGTAATTAACCAGCTTATTCAAACAATTTTTAAGACAACTAAACTCTATTGGAAGGAAACTAAACATTTGTTGAGATACCTCAGAAGCACCACCCAGTTTGGTATTTGGTACAGATGGACAAAGGGAGTGAAGCTGCAAGGCTTTACAGATGCAGACTGGGAAAGGAGTCCATTAGAAAGGAAGAGCACATAAGGGGGAATATTTAGTATTGGTTCAGTGGTAGTTTCTTGGTACAACAGGAAGCAGATATCAGTTGCACTCAGTTCGGCAGAAGAATAATAGTACATGGCTGCTAGTCAAGAAACTTGTGAGGCTATTTGGATGAGGAGGATCCTTGCTGGGTTATTTGGTCAACAGATGGATCCTATAGTGATTTACTGTGACAATCACATTTGTATCAAACTCTATGAGAATCCAATTTTTCATGATTGATCCAAGCATATCGACATTTAGTATCACCATTCACGAGATTGTGTGCAGAGGAGAATCATGTTGTTGGAGTACATTCCCACAAAGGAACAAGATGCAAAAATCTTGACTAAGGATTTTTTAAGAGGAAAATTCGAGTTCCATAGAGATAGGATTGGAGTATCTGATAATATCTTCTTTTTTTTAGAGGTAGTGTTGAAAATGCAACAAGAAAATCCTAATTTAAATTTTTGCTTGAATTAAATTGGGAATAAAATTGTAATTCCACATCACAAGACAACTTGTACAAGTTAACTAAGTTAATTTGAATTAGTTGGTGCAATTAATTTGAGTTGAGGGTCTAACTTGAGTCATGCAGAGTGTCTCCTACATTATATGAGACTTGGTTGAGTTTATTTTGAGTTGTAATTAATTATTTCAGTTTAACTGAGTTAAAGTCAGTTAAACTAGTTCCAACTAATGGAGGAACTAGTAGGAGGTCATATAGTGGGGTGTTGCTTCATTTGTTCAACCAATTAACTGCTGATTCAGATCTGAGAGTAATTGAGATTGGAGTTCAACGGTAGTGTAATATCAATTGTATAATCATCCAAATTGTACAAGTGGTCCATGTAGTTAAAGGAAGGCCTATGAGGATTGCGCAATTCATATTGAGGAATTTCCCTAATTAATAGGGGGCTAATTCCCAAGGAAACAATGCAAGGAATTAGGGAATTGAGAAATTGGTAAGTATTTTCCAAGGATTTTTTAGGAAGTAGTGAGCAAAGCATTGTAATCTTCTTATATTTTCTGACTAATGCAATATACAGATATTCGGGGTTTTTAACTATGGATTTCCCCAATAAATCATTGTGTAATGTGTTTATTGAATTCTTTTTCTTGTATGCTTCATGATATTTTAATTGTTTCCGCTGATGAGTAGAGTAGATTCAAGTCTTTTGGTTTAGAAAATCACATAAGCGGTTTGAATCTACAAGGAATTTCTACAACATGAGTGAATCTGTGAGGAGAAAATTATAAAAAGAGTGAGGATTTTTTGGATTGTGATTTTATTTGTGTTTGAACTAATTTTATTTTTCTTATGTATGCTAGAAATTAACAAAAGGTGTTTTAAAGTACCGCTTGAAAACAATTTGAGCGAGATCTTATACAAAGAAGGAAATAGTCGAGTCCTTGCCAAGGAAAATTAAGTAGGGTTTTCAACTGTCAGCCAGAAATAGAAGCTTTCTCGATGATGAAGTTCGAAGTTAATTTTGTTTGTTTTCATTTAATTAATTAGTTAAGAAACGATTATTCTAGCAGTTAATAAAATTCATGTAAAACAAACTTTTTTTTCTCATTTGGAGAGGTTGGCTCTAGAGGTGTCGAGACATATACTTGAGGATCCGATTACACGTGTTGTACGGATCAATCTATAGAGTTTTTGAATGTTCTATTATACATATTTTTGAGTAAATTTTTATTTATGTGTCCCTATTTTATCTTATTTTTGTTATGTGCTTATACTTTAAATTTGTGCATTTTCTTGACTTGATCAATTGCAGTCCACTCAAGGTTTATTTGATTCATATATTCACACTGATATACATGCTATGTGGAATGTATGAATTGAAATATTTAATTGATTTTTTATTTAATTTGATGTGCTAATGCATGACACTTTTGG
This sequence comes from Pinus tabuliformis, assembly GCA_031772625.1. Classification (NCBI taxonomy): domain Eukaryota; kingdom Viridiplantae; phylum Streptophyta; class Pinopsida; order Pinales; family Pinaceae; genus Pinus; species Pinus tabuliformis. Next base: position 583,002,866 of record CM062808.1, on the reverse strand, counting down.
TCTAATAACAATAACTCTTTTAAATATTATATTAGTTCATGCTTCCCATTTCATTTCATGTTTTCTCAATAACCCACACCAGTTTATTTCGAGAAGATTGATAAAATAATAACTGACTTGAGCATCGTTGGTTTGTTATTATAATTAATGAACTCATTCCAATTCACTATATACTATTGTAGATTGTGTGATTTATGCTATTTGTTTATGCATTGTTGAGGAGAAGTACAATACATGATATTTGTTTTTGCCTCATTAGTATATAACAAATAGTACAATACTCAAAATGTTGGAGTATTTTTGTTGACTTTTATTTTCTTTGTTTTAATCTTTATTTATGTTTTATGTCATATTTTTTGGTATGTTTAATTATTTAACTTGCATATTTAAATCCTTCTTTGACTTGAAGGTCCTTTGCTATTATAAATATCCTTGTCACTTATAGCCTAACCACTTTAAAGGACACACTTTCACATCATTAATCTGGTCATACTTGTTTGCTGAATTAGAAAATATACTTAAATTACATCACCAGGTAATACTCCTTGTGGTGAAAGGGAGACCAACCCTTGTCACCTAAAGCGAGAGGACCTTTGATCCTTAGTGAAGTTCTTCTCAGGTTGTTGTTAGTTACCAGAATAATCCAAGAACCAACATGCTTTATTATTTCTATTCTTATAGATACTCTATGAGAAGAAAATATTTTCCACCATTATATTTTAACTCGTCACAATATTATAGGTATATTTCTTCAAAGTGGCATACAAGGAATCTACCCTGTAAATATTTTGCATTAGCTTCATTTGTTTTCATAGTTGTAGGATTCCACCCATCCTTATTTTGGGAAAGTGGCCTAACCCATCTACCTTTACATGTGTGCATGTTAGTTGTAGAAATTTCAATTCAGGCATTTTTGTTGATTAGTATTCCCTTGCATTTATGAATCAACCCCTTTGTATCCCATTAGGTATCAATTGTTTGTGTAGTTTATTTATTAGACCTGAACCACATATGTATTTTTATTTAGATGATTAAATTCATTTCTTATACTATAACATGTTTTTAATGGAATTATTAATAATACTCAATTTATCTCATTATCCATCCATTTGATCCATATACTCTGAATATCATTTGTGATTTTTTTCCCACCACTTATTTACCTTCAAGGAGATTACCATTAGTTTCCCCTTGGGCACTTCCATTATGTTATCATTCTTTTCAAATTGATCCATATGGTTAGATTCAATGGGGAGCTTAGTTCCTTACCTATATTACTATCCCAAATTTTTTACTCTTTGGGAAACCATAAAAACTCTCCTTAGATTCAACACTTGTAAACATAAATTATCTCTTTGGGTAGCATCCCTAGTCATCCTTATTCAAGGAAATTTATAATAAGCCATGGTTGAAATCCATATAATTCAATTTATCCTTGATATTATATCAATTTTTTATTAAATTGAGATTTCCTCATTATAGTTTCATGTCCCTAATAATCACCTCTCTGTATCACCCAATTCATCATCAATCTCCTTCATTATAGCCAACTCTTTTGGACTTATAACCATATTACCATGTCAACCTTGTCATCATTCTCTAAACAAAGGAATTATTGATTCCATTACTCTTTACCATTTTCATCAGTTATTGTCTCAATCCCAATAACTAATATTCATTATCCTTGTATTAATTTTTATGTTGGAATACAAAGGATGCCCCATACTTTGCTTTCAATATATTTTTCCATATCAATCCTAGCACTAATATTCTAGGGGTTGTTCTAGATGCAATATGTACAATGGTCAAATGATGGGTTAACTAAAACGAGAAAAGGAAATCCTTGTTTCCCTTTATCTTAGTTTCCTCAACTCATCATCACACCATGAAGATTTATATACATTGGTATGTTCTAATCTCTTAATTTGGTCAAATAACCCAAACATCCTTGAATCTTTTCACCTAGTTTTTGAGTCTATTTGTGAGATTCCTCTTCCATATCTTTGTATTGTTTTCAGGCTACATTAGCAATAATGGTAAAAATGCAATTGCAAATATATTGATCTTTTGGCTTTATTCCATTTTATATGAGCTACCCATGATAATCTTTCTTACAAATAATTTTTTCTATATCCTGAACCCCTTGAGTGTTTAGTACAATTTAATTCATACCATTATATCCTCTATGTTAAACGTATTCTTTTATCTAACACATGATGAGCTGGAAGATTTCATGCACAACCCTCGTCTTGGGTCTTCCTTCCAAAATTAGTAGGAATATATCCAATTTAGAACATGTGACCAATCCATGCATACAAATGGAAAGTAGCCATTGGGGCTCTTTACTTCCTTTAGGTGTGGTGACCTCCTTAGTGTTTTTTCTTCAAATCCCGCCCATTAGGTAATCTATTTGGAGCATAATGGTAGTGGTGTTGACATTCCTTCTCCCAGTTTGCACCCTCCAACCATTTCACTCATCACTCTACAAAATATAAATGTTGAAAATGGATTAAACCCAAGGTCAATCAAGTTTCATTTATGGTTGGAAATGACATGTCCATGGAAAATATTCCATATGTCATGGTCACAATCCTTATTGGTCATTTCTATGGTAAAGATGTAAAAGAGGCCTCTCTTTGGAAGTGGGTTTTGAAATGTTGGAAACCCTCAAAGTTATTCTCCATATCATTTTTTTGTGTGTCTAGGATGGGTGGTATCCCAATTTCAGGAGGAAGATGAATCAGTAACATATTAAGGAGTGGTTTTGGAGTTTGGTCCTGTCAGACCTTATTTTGAAAAAATGGTCTGTGAATTTTGATACAGAGCTGGAGCCTTACAATATTTAGAGGGTTGGGACAATTATTCCAAGTCTTCCTTTCCAGTTTTGGTTTGAGGCATGCTTTCAGGCAATTAGGAATAAAATTGGTTCCTATATTCACCCTGTAAAAAAATAGGCTACCAAAAGTGATCAACATTGGGCTTGGATTTAAGTTGAGGTGAATTTGGTGGATGGTATATTGGGAAAACTTCTTCTTAAATATATTACCTTCAGTGGGTCCAAATTATCTATTACTGGAGGCTACCTTTTCGTTGTCATATATTTCACATTATTGGTCATTTGGGAGCCCAATTCCCTAAGGCCCTTCACTCTCATGGTCAACAAAAAGTGTGGCTTTGTTCACCCGCAAAAAGGTATGTTTCAAGTGTTCTCGATGAATAGAAACATAAGACTCTTGAGTGAAGACATCCTTGTCTTCTCAAAGTGCACGAATGACTCACCCCTCTTCAGATTTGGGTAAGTCCTCTTTTTCCCCTCGTAATCATTCCCTCAGTGCTCTTTTTTTTCATTTCACTTCATGTTCATCTTCTCCCTATGCCATAGGTAAGGGTTTGGGTCCCTTCCCCCACCCTAGTCAGTTGATTTTCCCCTTCCCACCATTGGCGATAGCATGTTTGCCTCCAAGCCCTTTATGCAAGTTTCTTAGTCCCTAGAGGTTACGTTTCACTCACTTGTTGCTCTATCTATTTAGGTCGAGCTTCTTTTTGAGGTTGACTTCGTTGACTCCTCATCTCCCTCACTGGTTTTCTCCCCTCACCTCCCCGGCCCCTTCCCCTTGCCCCTCGCCCTCTGTTTCCCCTCACCCTGTACCTAAAGATTTTCCTTTAAGTTCTACCTTAGCCTCCCCTTACCTCTAAGCCTCTTCCTTTAGTGATTTGGTCTCCTAAATATCCTCTAAATATGCACTCAAATCAAAATATCATTATGGTGATGCTTCTTTTTTAGTGGGGGGATGGATTCATAACCCCTTCTCTCCATTCTCGTTGGACAAAAATCCTTCTTGCACAAAGTGCAAAAAAAGGTAGTAGTTGATATTATATATGGCACACAAGTGACTGTCCCCAATGACCATAGAGAAGGGAATGCCATTGCTAGTTATTCCTCACGAATTTTCTCTCATTAAATGTTAAAGGGTTTGGGGGTACCCATAAGAATTTATTCCTCAAATGATTGATCATGTGTCATCATCCTGAGATTATACTCCTTCAAGAAACTGTAGTGACGGTATGCGAGCCTATGTAGTCTTGGACCTGTAGTTGCCAAGATGGTCCTTTGGCACTCTTGATTCCTATGGCCTCTCAAAGGGTCTTCTCACTACTTAGTTCCTAAAAGTTGTGGCTATTTCTTCCTTTGCTCCCATCCTACCATTTCTATTCATTTGAATATCAAGGAACTAGGCTTACTCCTCAAGGTGGTGAATATATAATTCTCATATGTAGACCACATCCCCTTTTGGACTAGATTGGGAGAAAAATGGATTCTCGATGGAATTCTTATCTTGATTAGGAGAGAATTGAACTTTACATTGTTTCTACAAATAATTTGGGCATAAAATCCACGTGTTTATCCCCAAAACAATTTGTTCTCGTCCTTGATAGGAAAGTATCACGTTGTTGATGTTGAACCCATTGATCTCTTCCCTACTTGGAATAATGTTATATATAAAGGGGATTTTATTTCAAATAAACTAAACCATTTTTTATGTTATGAATATTTTATCAATAGGCCCTTGTGAGTTAAATCTTTGGTATCCACAGGAGGGCTTTCTGACATCTCGCTATCTTTTTTTGCTTAGACTTGGAAGTGCCCAAGTCTTCTTCCTCCTTAAAATTCAATCACATTTGGTACTCAAAGTAAATTAAAGGATTTGATTTCTTCTACTTGGGTTCCCTTGTCCCATTTCTTTAGATCGCATATGGCTCAATTTTCATATAATATTTCTCTTGTAAATAAGGTCACAAAAGAATGGCTCCCCCATTACTCACAAAAAGATGAAGCTGATTTGGTCATGCTGAAACTCTCATTCAAAATTTCTACGAGGAACGTGCTTCAAGTTCTTTCGCCGAGGAGTATTTGACTTGTCTTTGGGACCTTGAATCTAAGAGCCACAATCTTTTGTTAAATGAAGAAGCTAAGTGATGCTCGAAGAGTTAGAATCTTTGGATTGAAGAGGGGAGAAATAACACAAAATATTCCATCAATGTGCTAACTTTCACATCAACCTAAACTCTGTATGGGAGATTCAAGATCAATTGAGCTTTGTTTATCATTCCTTCTAGGACAAGGTGAGGATTGGTGCTAAGTATTTTGAGGACTTATTTTAGGAAGCCCCTAGATGCTCTATCTAGCAAATTTTTGTGATCATCTAAAAGTTTAAAAATATTTGTATGGAGGAAACAAGTGCTTCCCTTGAGGAGGAAGTCTATATTGGTGAATGCCAAGCCACCCTAAAGTCCATTGACACTGATAGGAGCCCTAACCATAATGATTTCCCTGTTGAATTTTATAACAATTTTTTTGACCTTATAAAGAATGATCTAATGCTAGTGGTAAATGAATCTAGAACCTCGAGAAAGGTTATTGGTTCTCTTAATTCTACGTTCCTTGATTTATTTCCAAAGAAGAAAGAGTGTTTATCCTTTGAATATTGTAGAGCAATATCTTATTGAAATGTTATTTATAATATTATTTCCAAGATCATTTTGCAAGGCCACAACCATGGTCATTAATATCCAAAAGTCTTGTTGTATCCCTGCTAATGTCCCTAATACAGACCTTCCAATAATTTATTCTTTGTTTCCATTCCCTCAATGTCCTTTGGCCAATGGGTTTAAATATATAGGTTTTGTTTTAATGCATCTGAATGTATGCATGTGGATTGTCTCTGGCTTCTCAACAAAGTTGAAGCTAGTATCAATTATTGGGTTAATAGTCTACTCTCCAACAGGGGAAGGCTTATCCTATTAAAGTTTTTCATTGAGAGTATCCCAGTTAATTGGATGTCCATGGCACAAGTGCTTAAAGGAATAGTCACAAAAATTAGAAAGATCAATTACTGTTTCCTTTGCGATGAATCTCGATCTGACGATGGAATTCCTTTACTAAAGTGAGAAACCATGGCTTCCCTAAAGAAGTATACTGATTTGGGGCTAAAGAAACATTTTTTGTTTGGGTGTGTTCTTACATAAAAATACCTATGGAATCTTGTTACTTACTTTCTCATATTGTGGGGGCTGAATATATCGAGCCAAATATATCTCTAGCCACTCGATTGAGGATTGGTATAGCCTAAAAAGGAAGTATGTTTTGGGTTCCATGGTTTGCAGGACCATGGTTAATGATTTGTATATGATTAGACCTTGGGTAGCCTGGAAGCTAGGGAATATGTATAAGGCTATAATTGGTGAGGATCCATGACTTGGCATTGGAAATCTCTATAAAATCTTTGATCCTCTTCTCAAATTTCTTCACCAAACAAATATTAGTCATGTTAGTGATGCCAAGTATCCTAGCTTCCATGGTGCTGGTAGAGTGGAATGGTTTTTTGAAGGTGATCTAAATCTACTTGCTGCTTTGATGGAAGAGTGGAACATTTTCATCAGAGCACTTGTCTCTAATTGTATTTTCTTATGGGAGTATTAGAAGGATGTTCTCTTTTAGAGTAAAAATCATCCTACTGGAAACAACACTACAAAACTGAGCTATGATGCTTAGTTCAAATATTGTTTTTCTAGGAACACAAAATGGTGGTGGCGCTCTTTGTGGAAACTTCATGCATCGCTTAAATCCAAAATTACAACCTGGATGGACTTAAACAACACATTATTAACTTGGTATCCTCTCTCATAGAGGATGGCCAGGTCCAAGAAAATGTGTTTTATGTCAAAAATCCCTTGAAGTATCCTCTCATTTATTTATCTTGTTGGGCCTCAAATATGCCCATGTTTTCATCATTCAATACCACCATTCATAAACTATATTCATGTATTATTACACTCATTTCACACCATAATTCCATCACTTGTCACCAATTCACGTCTTACACCTCATGGTTGATAATCATTAGTTTTCTTATATTTTCTATGATTAAAGATTATTTTTCCATGATTTTTCTAATGATGATTTTTCTAAGTTCATTTGTCACAGGGTTCCATCACTGAAATTCTTCACAAGTTAGTTGAACTAGTTGGTATAAGTAGAGTACGAGAATATCCAATTTGGGGTTTTGACATTTCGGCACACTTCCGGGGAAAACCGAGGGAGGTTACTATCAAAAATAATGTATTAATACCTTTACATGTGTTGGATTGCAACCAATTCGCACATGTGGGTCCCTAGGAGTTAATGGACAAATCTGCTCAAAATGTGCACAGTTTCCAAACTACCAAGTTTGACCTCGATTTCCGTTCATCTGGAGGTGAATATCGAAAATCTGAGAAAATGGATTTGTTAACCATATAACAAATTATCTATATACAAAACAATTTCTCCATATTCAAATTTTTCTAAAAGTTATAAGCGGGTCTTGGAGGTAGTTTTATAAAAAATGACTGTTTTTCCAGAGTTCTAGAATCTTGCAAAAAGAGCCAGACAACCAACTTTGGGAACTATGTCTGAGGATATGGATTTGAATGAGAAAAATAAAAGAGATGTTTTTGTTGAAAATATAACAAGTTAGGTTCCCTCCAAACAGTTTTCCAAAATTCGCCATGGTTAGGAAGATATGCCAATATCTTTGGGGTTAGTTTGTTAAAATTGTTCAATTTTCCATAATTGAGGAAAATGACTAATTCGCCTGGTAAATCTTATAAATGGCTTAGCCATGGTTTGTATCATAAGTTTTTGGAGAATTTCGTGCAAGGAAGAGAAGAAGGGAAGGAATAAAGGATGGATTGAAGCTCTTTTGTAATAATAATTGAATCTTAATTGAATTTTGCTTCATCTCTAAATTCTTTGTAAGTATTATGACTGTATTTTGAATTTCATTTTTTATTGACTTAGTTTAGGCTTGCTCTAGGAGTGGTAAGGGCCCACCACAACTGGAAACGAGTCCTTTAGCTTGTTTATATCATAGGATTTACATTCAAAGTGTGAATTTCATCGAGAAATTTGTTGTGTGAAATCTAGCATCATTTTGTACTTAAAACTTTGTTTTGTAGATTTGAATTAAAAATTCTAGAATTCATTCAATTAGAAGCTTTCTTGTTTTTCATAGCATAACCATTTCTTTGAAAGAGCAAGTTCGAGTGTGAATTTGATTGTGCAAGTAGAGATATCAGTTTAATGCAGATTGATTTGGCTTTCATTTACTTTTGAATTTCGATTATGAGTTTCCTGATTATGAAGAGTGGGCTTTCTTTCGATTGATTTAATTCATTTAGATTAGGAGTCTTGAATTGAAGGTTTTTCATAGATTAAGTTGCAATGAGTTTCTTCTAATAGATCTTTCAAGTTAGAATTTCTATCATAGGTGTTCTTTTTTAGCAAGTGTATGGCGTGTTCTTTTAAGAAATTCATTTATAGCAGTAATTGGTGTTCTTTTATAGCAGTAAAACAATAAATTGATTTTTCACTCTAATTTAGGTTAGATGCTCTGATCCTGCGTTACCTGCACTTGTTCCTTGAAGCTTACGAGTCCCGGATTGATAATTTAATGTTGGAATTATAACACATATAATTTCCCGAACATTTTTGGCGTCATTCTTGGGGAGGTGCTAAAGGGATTAGAGCTTAGTTTTTGTCACAAGTTTTTTGTGTGATCTTAGTTGCAGGGAAATCAGAGAGTGAAGAGTGTATGGTAAGACATGAGTGAAGAGCCATGCATCCACTATTGTGCAGTTGCTCCAAAGTTTGGTTGTCCAAATAAGAAAGTTTTGTTAGTTTTATTGAAATTTGAATTTTTTAATTCATTTAGGTTAAAATTTCAAATCTCTTTAAAGATAAAACATTTTTGGGGTGTTGTAAGAACCCCTTTATACTAATCCATGTTGTGAGACAGGGATCATAAAACAGCACGATAAATTCAAAGAACAATTGAGAGCTTGAAGAATGTCCCTCGAAGTACTTTCCCAAATCATAACAGTAGCTGGGATATCTGCCTCTAATCAAGAGTTCATATTCACCACATTCAAGAAATTATCTCTCCACAACCAGAATAGGATTTGGAAATATCCCTTGATTCCTCTTGCCTATCTACCAAGGAAATCGAGAAATCATGTACCAAATCTTATGGGAGTATCCAATTGAATCTGAGATCGAAGAACTTTCACCATGCCCAGCAATAAGCCTTTTATGCATTCTGGAGACCAATTATCCAAGTTTGTCTAGCATGACCAAGGAGGACTTTCAGAGTGGTCCAAATGAAGAAATGGGCCAATACTACCAAGATTACATCGAGCACTGGTTCTAGATCACAATCTAGTTAAAGTACCACTCTCATCTTCATACTCTTTGTATCACGTATTATCTGCTGATTTCTCATGCTCTTGTACATTATAGCTCTTATATATTAAACCTAAGAATGAATATATCCTTCTGCCTGATATGCACATGGCCTCATTGGAAGTTCTCTTTCACTTCAAAGAGGGCATTTTTTCTTGAGTATAGTAGGAAAGTTAGTATTGTAATAAATAAATGAAAATAATGGAGAGAAAAATAAGTTCTTTTGTGAAAACCAACTTGTTTGGAGCAACTGGAGAGGGACTTTGCTTGAAAACCAAGTAACTGGTGGGAAAAGTTCTCAATAAAGTTTGTAAATTTGTATGAGTTCTTCAAATCATGTATCTTTCAAGTCATTATGTTTGTACTCAATTTGGTTGATGTAGGATTCCCTAAGGCCCACCTGTTGACAAGCCTTATCCCATCGACATCAACACATTATATGGGATTAGGGTTAGGGTTAGATAAGGTACCTAGGAGACTGCATGCATTAATGGCAGGTATCCTTGTCATCTACTAAGGAAATACATTAATGTTTCTTAGTGGATGAATTCTGCAATTCATTCGACTTCGACAAATTTATTCATGGCTAGTAGAATGTACCTATTTCCTTGATTCCCAATGACATCAAAGGTGGGATATCTCGCATTGGTTAACGACTTCCTCAATGGTCGGTAATCCACTGATTATTTCTTATGTTCGGCATCGACACCATTTATTCACATATGCAATGTGGCACATGGGTGTGTAGCAGTTGAAGACTATATGGTTTTGTGATCTCAACACAGATTTACAGCAGTTTGGATTTTTGTATCAGCATTTCCATTGTTAGCTGCAGTAGTAGTCACCTTCCTTCAATTGTTTTAGGACATACAACTCCTAGGGCATGGGGGGGAAGGGGAGCTTAAATTCATCCTCCATCACTTTAGTTCATCCTTCAAGCCTTCTTCAGTAGGTCAGATCAGTAATCACATTAGCTCCAACCATTCCATCATTCACTTCATCTTGCAACACTGAGCACATCAACAACAAAGGTAAAACTTGAGGTAAAGTTGGCATAAGATTCTTTAATTCATTAGAGATTTAAGAAATATTTGATGATTAACCACCATATATTATGTATATTTTGTTTTCCATATATCCTCCATTTGCAAATTCCTCATTCATAATAGAATGCATGCTACTCTAATAAGGTCATAATCATGAAAATAAAAGTATATTGGTTCATGTAAACAAAAGCAGTAACTATAGTGTCTTCTCCTCCTACATTCACACATATTGTCAGTTGAATGTATCCAATAGAGGATGAAGTCATTGTTGCCTTTCATAAAGAAACCATCCATAACCATTGGCCTCACAAAAACAGAGTATGCAAGCACCTATTTTACCATCTCCATCACCACCTCATCTCATCCACCATTTCCATTGCCACCTATCATCTCATTCATCATTTCCTCCTACCACATCTATTGTTTATCCTCAATTTGTATTGCTCTCAAAATCAAATATATGGCAATAAAATAAGAATGGTGTTTCTCCACAAGAATCAACAGCCTCAAATCTTCACGCAGTGTTGCTCCACAAAAACCAACCTTGCCCAAAGCCACGATGCTCACTATCATCCATTAGGTAATTAGGGTTTCAGTCATTGAGTTTCTCATTCCATTCATAAATTTGGCATTTAAAGGTGTAGTGATACAAATTGGTTGAAAAAGGTTTTTATTTCAAATTAATATGTTGTAATAAGTACTTCAAAGTTCCAAAGGCTGCAATTCAAAGTTCCAAAAAAGACCCAATGTCTCAAGAAAGCCAATAAAGCTACCAAGTTTCAAATTTTAAGGTCAAAAAGTATCAAAGTTCCAAATTTAAGTTTAAAAGGGTAAGATGAGTTGGTTTTAACTCATTTTCACTCTTAAAATTTCAAGCATCTCTCAGTCATCATCGTGCAAGAGAAAACTTTGTGAAAATTGAGGGTTTTGTTGCATTTTGAGAGAAATGCGACCTTTCTGTAGAGAAGTGTGACCGTTTTAGGAAAAACGTGACCTTTCTGTGGAGAAGTGTGACCATTTTAGGAGAAATGTGACCTTTCTATAGAGAAGTGCGACCCTTCTGGTTCTGGCGCGACCCTTCTGGAGACACCTTGGGAGAATGAATTTTTGGAGGCCTTCCCATGGGTTATTTTCACAAATTCAAGATGTTCTAGAAACTAGATAGAGAAGGCTAGTTTTCCATTCTTTCAAATTTCAATTTTGACTTCAGAAAGGCACCTAAAAATGGCCCCAAACTTGGCATGACCCTGGTTCTGGCACAACCCTTCTGGAGACACCTTGGTAGAATGAGTTTTCGGAGGCCTTCCCATGGGTCATTTTCAAAAATTAAAGATGTTATGGAAACTAGACATAAAAGGCTAGTTTATTGTTCTTTCATATTTCAATTTTGACTTTAGGAAGGCACCTAAAAATTGCCTCAAACTTGGTGCTACGCTTCTGTAATTTTCTAAGATTTTAATTAAAATTTTCACTACATAATTTTTCAAAGTTTCTAGTTTGACTTTTGTAAAAGTCAAAAGGTGAAAGTGGATGAATGGAAATGATTAAATGTAAATGTAAATGTAAATGGGTTACTATATGGTTAAATAGGTGTCTTATCCTCCATTTAATGCTTTGGATAAATATCTTGTGATAGTTAGATAAAAGAGGAAATGGTTGAGTAACCTCCCTAGTATGTAGCAGTCATTAGAAAGGTGCATGTATTTAACTTTGTTTGCTAGAAATTCGACCTTCTAGGGAGGATTTCGACTTCAGAGCCTATATGAGGCCTTTTGTATTCATTTTCAAGGGTTGGATGTAGTGGAATTGAGCCTTGAATTCTAGTGTAATTGAGAATTTGGCAGGAACTAATAGACAGAGTTTGCAGCTATTGTAGTGGGATACCTATGGTATGTGTTTTAGTAGTGTTTTTTCTTCTATGATCATAAGTTTGAATGTATTGTATCTTTCATTTCCATTTGCATGTTTCATGTGCTTGTTTCCTAAGATAATAAACATAATTCATTCATGTAATGCTTTGTTTTGGAGAAGCTTTCACATTATTGTTCATTTTTCTTCTGATATAAACGAATTCACGAGATTCTTGCTCATTTAGAAACCCTACCTATCTCCCATATACACAATGACAACGCTAAAGTGTTAAAGTGTGCCTACCTTGCCCCATTACATCTCTGCAAATCTGATTCTCAAAGCCTAGACCTAGCTCCCTCTAACCTAGCTACCTAGTTTTTTTCCCTTATCCAGTGACAAAACCCTAAATTTTCCAAAACCTACTTGAACTTAGCTATCTAACCTAAAATCCCTTATCATCTAGTCATCTCTTAGCTGTGATTCCATAAAGAGAGCCCTCTCTAGTTTGGTAGGGCTGGCTACCAAACTGAAAGCTTGGTCTGTGGTTACCTCTATCGATTTCCTCATTAGCTTGGGACATTGTGGGGGATAACATTTTGGAGTTCTTGTTGGGGACACGAAAGATCATATCTTCCATGGGAAAGAACGACAAGGATTAGATCTAATTTTTTGATGGTAGACAGTGGTTAGACACATATGAAGGCTGAAACATTCACTTGGTGACTCCAACTTAATTCAAAGACTCCACTGGCAACAGGATCCAGAAATAGAAATGAGTTCTCAATCCAGAAGGTATGCTCCTATGAATCGAGATCATGTTCCATGCTTTCCAAATCATATGCCACAGGAAAATTGGAAAACATACTTGCCAAAGTTCAGAGATGGAAAAGGTGATGATGCTACACTTCATTTAATAATATTTCATATGCATGTGTGTAAGCTGAGGATTAATTTTCATGAAGATTGTTTAATGAAGATGTTCATGGTCACATTAGAAGAAAGAGCACAGTTTTGGTATGAAAGCTTGCCTCCTGCTTGTATCTATTCTCTCAAGGATTTTCACTCAATATTTTTTGAGAAGTATAGAGAAGCCTATCCTTCTTTGCTTTTGATTGAGGATTGTTGTGATAATTTTGAAAATTTTATTCAAGAGCTGGAAAGTGCTTATGGCGATGAAGAGTTTATGGATGATGAACTCTTGGATGCTTTGAATGAAAACCCTTTTCACCACCATGTTAAGATCATGGATTCTACCCTGGATGACAGTGAAATTGAGCAGAATTCTCCAATAGATGACAGTGATATTCTATCATCTAAAATAGGTGATAATTTGCAGTAGTCATGACTTTCTTTTAGTGCACAAGATACATATGATAATGGTCATTTCAGCTACCCTCCACTCCTTGATGAAGATTCTAATTCTGAGTTGGTTTTCTTTAAGATTCTTGAGAGTCATCATTCATCCATTGAGTTTGAAATTAATGAGCAATAGGTTTGTTTCCTAGAACCTAATGATCAACCTATTCAGCAGATTTTAAATTAGCAATGAAAAGAAGAAATAGATAGTCAAATTCTTTATGTTTCTTCTGAGGAACTAATGAATAAAAGGCAGATTTTAGATCATTTTAATCAATCTTATTCTCAATAGCATGAGAATGCAGCCCAAGATGATGGAATTAAAAGGGTATGTGATATAGAATTACATCTTGTTGTGCCAGTTGTGGAAGAATATTTTGAAAGTATTATTTTCCAAATAATTGATGAATCTGTCTCTCTAGAAACTTTCAATCTAGATTTACATGAAGAGACATTCATACATGTAGCTTCAGATTTTGAGGATGTTAAATTTCAAATTGACCATCATGAGTTACAGGAAAGTAGTGAAAAATAAAAAGTTTTCTTAGAGCCTCTTGCAGATGATGATTTTCCTCTAGGATTAGAAAATGAAGAGTCTGTTGATGAACAACAGTTTGTCCTAGATCCTATGGATGTGTACATTTTTTCTATTGATAGTATAGCTGCCTCAAACACATATTTTCAAGAAAGACATGATGAACATATTTTCTTCTTTCATCTTGACAAAAATTTTGCATTGGAAAATGGGGGGTGTTCTTGTATTTCTGCTAACTTTCAAGACATGGTAATATTCCAGATTATTGAAGACCCTATTGTAAATTTGTTGCACCCATCTAGGGAGATGAATTTTGTTGTATTTATGGATCATGTACATATGTTCAGTGCACACTTGGAGTGGCCTTTCTTTTGTTTTTTCTACCTACTCAAGGAAAGTGTGAGCAGGATTCAAGTAAGTAGCCATTTGCTAGATTAGTTACATTGGAGGGATCATTACACATGATTGTTTATATATATCTTCAACATGTGGGCAGTTGAGATCATGATGGTCTGCTGCCATAAGTAAGTTCAGTCAGTTTGTTTTGTTTATTGTTTGTCGAAGTTAGTTAGTTAGTCAGTTTTCAATTTGATTTTAGTCTTTTCATTTTGACTCCATGCCCAATGAACAAGGCTACAAGGTCTATGGTCTTCTTTACACCTCCTATGGATCTTCCATCCCTAGCTAGAGCCAATGTTAGTGTCAGTCAGTTTTTCCTTCCACTGGTGATAAAATGTTCTCTTTCAGAATGTCCATTAGGGTTTAAGGTCAAGGTTTTCTCATTTCAATAGGTCTTCCATTCAAAAACTTTGGTCACTGGTTAGTGTGTCTAGGTTGTCAATTACTCCTTTACAAATTGCCATGTTTTGGTCACTAACATCATATATTTGGATGTACCATCTCTGAAAATTTTTATCGTCATCTCAATCTCATTATCATGGTTTTCATCCAACTCACTATCATCCATTAGGTCATTAGGGTTTCGGTCATTGAGTTTCTCATTCCATTCTTAAATTTGGCATGTAAAGGAGTAGTGATACAAATTGGTTCAAAAAGGTTTTTATTTCAAATGAATATGTTGTATTAAGTACTTCAAAGTTCCAAAGGTTGTAGTTCAGAGTTCTAAAAAAGACCTAATGTCTCAAGAATGCCAATAAAGTTACTAATTTTCAAATTTCAACGTCATAAAGTATCAGGGTTCCAAATTTAAGTTTAAAAGGGTAAGATGACTTGTTTTTAACTCATTTGTACTCTTAAAATTTCAAGCATCTCTCAGTCATCATCGTGCTGGAGAAAAGTTTGTGAAAATTGAGGGTTTTGTTGCATTTTGAGAGAAAAGTGAGCTTTCTATAGAGAAGTGCGACCCTTTTAGGAAAAGCGCAACATTTTTGTGGAGAATTACGACCCTTTTAGGAGAAATGTGACCTTTCTATAGAGAATTGAGACCCTGCTAAAGACACCTTGGGAGATAGCATTTTTGGAGGCCTTCCCATGGGTCATTTTTAAAAATTCAAGATGTTCTGAAAACTAGACAAAGAAGGCTAGTTTACCATTCTTTCAAATTTCAATTTTGACTTCATAAAGTCACTTAAAAATGCCCTCAAACTTGGCGCGACCCTTCTGGTTTTGGCACGACCCTTTTGGAGACACCTTGATAGAATGAGTTTTTGGAGGCCTTCCCATGGATGATTTTCAAAAATTCAAGATGTTATGGAAACTAGAAAAACAAGGCTAGTTTATTATTCTTTCAGATTTCAATTTTTACTTCATGAAGGCACTGAAAACTTTCCTCAAACTTTGCGCTACACTTCTGCAATTTTCTAAGATTTTGATTAAAATTTTCACTCAATTATTTTTCAGAGTTTCTAGTTGAATTTTGTAAAAGTCAAAAGGTGAAAGTGGATGAATGTAAATGGTTAAATGTAAATGTAAATGGGTTGCTATATGGGTAAATAGGTGTCTTATCCTTCATTTAATGCTTTGGATAAATATCTTTTGATAGTTAGATAAAAGAGGAAATGGTTGAGTAACCTCCCTAGTATGTAGCAGTGATCAGATAAGTGCATGTATTTGACTTTCTTTGTTGGAAATTCGACCTCCTAGGGAGGATTTCGACTTCAGATCCTATATAAATGAATTCATGAGATTCATGCTCATTTAGAAACCCTAACTATCTCCCATATACACAACGACAACCCTAAAGTGCTAAAGTGTGTGCCTACCTTGCCCAATTACATCTCTGCAAATTTGATTCTCAAAGCCTAGACTAGCTCCCTCTAACCTAGCTACCTAGCTTTTCTCCCTTATCTAGTGACAAAACCCTAAATTTTCCAAAACCTACCTTAGCTTAGCTATCTAGAGTTACCGGGAATAGTGTCTGTGCAGAGCTGCTAATCCCACTAAGGCTGGTAGCTACCTTAGAAACAAACAAACTTAAAACTACTTTCATGAGAGATAGATGAGAGAAGAATAAAAGAGACCAACCTCTGTCTTGCGCTTGGTTTCTTTCTCGATTCCTCTCTCTTCTGATAGTCCTTTGCTACTTGCTTTCTTGTGTACTCAGCTCCACAGAGTACCTGTAGAATCAAAGCAGCATAGCACTATATGAGAACATAGATCTATTATCATAAACAATATAGGATCAGAAGTAAATTGACCATACAAATGCACAAAACATAAATCATACAAGAGTATGGAGGAAAACTTGAATAGCTTTATTGATAATCAAGAAAGAGCCAAGAGAATTACAACCAATTGTTCTGACCCAACATCATCCTCTCAGCAAGAAGCCCTTCTTCACCTCATGAAAAGCTTAGATCACCCAACACTATGATATTGCACCAATAAACCAGCAACACTTCCTTACAAGATACAAAATTCCAGCCTCTGGATCTCTGGGATGAGGGATCCATATATAGATGTCTGCAAGGGAGGTGAGTCAGCTTTTGAGATTTGATTAGTGTCAGCCCTCTGATAGTTCTTGATTCCACTTGGAGATTGATGATCTCTTACTCATCCCTGGTCGAATTCAGAGAGGCAAGTGTCACAGGAGAAGTTTCTGGAAGATTCCATGCTTCTCCACCTTGCGTATTGACCCTGCCATTTGTCCCTTCTCGCCCATCGCACCCCATAGAAGGGATTTTTGACATGCAATGCACCTACTGTGTGTATTTAGGTGGGATGCAATGCACTTTGCCTATGGAGCAGGTGAAATGGTCCAGTTTTGACCAGTTCTAAGTAGTTTTTCATGGAGAACTTCTGGGAGATGTTTTAATCAGTTGACCTTGTTCTTTAGGGGTTGGAACAACACCTTTAGGGACTTAGGAGCCCTTGGTTTATGGAAATTTATGCTTGGGCTTGCAGTGCCCAAAAATGTCTATAACATTTTCCCCCTAAAGCATGAGGTCGTTAATCTTTTTGATGTCGGGTGAAATGCTTTATCATGAGGATCTGAAGTTCTTTCAAGCTGGAAGGAGACCTGTAATAAGATACAATACAATACATTATCTTCATAATATTTTCATGATCTAGTTGAGGCAGGCATTCTCATGCTCAGCTTTATAAATTCATTTTTCATGTACATGAGACAGACAATCGTCTGAGTGTAGACTGATGATTCTGGTAGAGCCATCATCCCTTAGATTGAATGATTATCTGTGCAGAAATGATGTACATTTGATGTAATTATTTTCCTAAATATATATCGCAGCCTGGATGCATGAAACTAGATCTGAGGTCTTCAATCTCGTTCGATCTTCACTCAAAGCACAAGTTGATCCATGTGAGAGATGTTCTGGGGTCGAACATGGAAAGACATCACCTGATTACCAGACAATGATGTAAGCTGTTAACAGGCGCGAGAGGAATCACTGATAATGATAATGATCCTCAAGGTACTGCAGTACAATTCGTGTGGTGTGAATAAGGGACTTGGCGTCGAACACCACGCAAAATCTTTCGGTCGAAGGCCATTGATGTAAACCTGTCGCCGGAAGTGAGAAACTTGCCATTGAGGCATGCAAGCTTCAAAGTACTGAAAGGGTTGTTCCTAGATCGAATTCTTGGATAATGAACTGATGTCGACAAGAAGCGATCTGTCATAGGAGGGCCTTAATGAATCCCACATCAATGACACGGAATGGAGCGGATGATTTTAATGGAGGTGAAAACGATCTGGTGATATAAGGTTTGGGGTGGCGGTCATGAAAGAATGGAGAGTAAATGTATTGTAGTGGGTGAGACACAGGTGAATTCTCTGAGCGACTTCTCTTGAACATATCGTCGAAACTGACATGATGGATCAGTAGCATTAACCCCAAATGTGGATGGTGTGATGGAACCATGGTTATGTGACCAGTGAATGGAACAACCCAACCCGACTCGGATGCGGAGTGAAAGTGTCATGTTCAAGAGCGACTTGCTACCAACAAAGTTTCTTCAAGTTTTCTTCCCAATTTTTCCCCAGTCATTGCTGACTAGTACCTCTTTATTTTTGTCAAGCTTGAAGAGGATAACATATGCTTGTTCTATAATTTTCCCTTCGAGAAAACCCATCGCTATGTTTTAACGAGCCTAGCGATAGTGAAACACGTTCTTGTCTGTTATGGACAAGTTTGTCGCTATTAGGTTTTAACGAGTTTAACGACAAAGATAACTCGGTCCTTTTCAATTTTAGAGAGTCTGAAAAGGGACGTAAAGGAAACTCAAAAAAAATCATTTTTCGTCATCTAATCCCTTAAGTCCGAAAAAGTATAAAATAATACAGAAGGGATGAATTTTCAGTAATTTTAACGAGCCGAACAAAACAAGCGCTCGATCTTTTTATGTAATAATCCCTCAAGTCCAAAAAGATTAAAATCTAAAAGAGGGATAGCACTTCCGGTCACTTTAACGAGCTGGAGAGGCCAATGGCTCGACAATCTTTTCATATTTTACGAGTCAGTTGAAAAGAGCTTAAAGGAGACTCGTCTTTGAGGAACGAGTGATAAATTCGGGTAGCAGTTGATTCTAGGTAGGGTTTGGAATTTTCCAATCACGACAGTGTTACAAGGATCGCTAACAGGATCACTCTTTGTAGTTGTTCCTCAAAAGGGGTAAACAATCAAGTGGAGGTGAATGATCGGCCAATACAGAGTGGAGGTGATGATGAGAACACGACCAAGGCTTCGAAGGCTGAAGTACTACATTCACGATGGTTATTTACCGGAAATTGGTTCATCTTTTATTTTTAAATGAGCTTAAACGCTGGGGGAAACACTTGATCGTTGCTTATGTTTATTTTTTAACGAGCATGAAGTCCACATTAAAACTGCTCGATCCAGTCGTATAACAAGGATGCCTCATCTAAGGTGCCATTTTTGTGGAGCTTGCACCTTACAAAGCTTTGCTCCGGATCCTTTCTTTATGCAAGTTAGGAAATGACTAATCCTATGAGTTTAAAGGGTTAGAGAACCTACAAATTTAAAAAATAAATAGTCGCTCTTCACTTGCACGCCAAAAGGTTTTCATGCCCCCAGGTATAGAGAAAAATTTCCAGGTTACCAAGAAAGTTTCATCCGCGTAGCGGATAAAATTATTTCTCGGCGATGCCTATCGAAATAGGCAAGGGGGAGTGGTGTCACCCGGTATAACCTTAACGAATGTATCTTATTCTAGTCTGTTCCCATTTTCTTGTAAGGACGGGTTCACCAGATTAGTCATATATCCTTCGTGGAAATCAACCCTATACCCAAGGTTCTCTTGCCGAAGCATACCAAGGTGCATGCCCCCTGGGTTTCAGTCATGTCCCATGAATCACTCGCGCTCATCAGGTGGACGGACTAGGGATTGATGAGACATTCCTTGCGTGAAAAGACCATTCAGGGATGGTATATGACTATTTGCCATGCGTGAACCAGGGAATGAAAGTTGGTCTACGAGCTTGACCACTCTTTCTTCGTGCGGAAAACACATTACTCTAAAAAGTGAGGAGACAATGGCTCCCATGCAATAAATATAGTCTCGTCCAAGGAGTAGATTATAATCTAGGGGTCCTTGGACTACCATTACATTCATGTGAACGGTTTTCCCTCTCAATGTAATGGGCACATTGGGAAGGATCCCTAACGGTCGACTGGTTCCTTTGTCAAAGCCTGTTAGATTTCTCATTTCAGGCAAAAGCGATGGCGAACCAAGCGCTTTCCAAGCAGTTGAGGAAAGGATACTCACAGAAGCCCCTTCATCTATAATGGTACCAACCATGACCATTCTATATACTTGAGCAATGATTCGGAATGGTACACTAGCCGGTAAACGGGGTCTGCCTAGTAGATTCCAGTCAAAGGAAACAACTAGGTCGCTTGGAGGAGGGATCGAATAGACGGCCGGGTACAACTTTGACGAACTTCCTTCCTGCGATAAAGGAACAGGTAAACTGCCCCCATGTTCATCGGAGTCTGTGCTTACGAAAAGAATTCAGACAGTGTCATCCTTGTTCTCTTTGGTGACTGTATCATCTGAAGATGGAACCTCTGAAGGCAAGACCGAGTCAACTGCCGCCTTGACCTTTTGACTTTCGTCTGGTATGGATTCAGATGGTTTTTCTTAATGATAGATACTTTGGCCAACCACAAGGGCGTGTCGGCCGGATTTTCAACTAGTGACGGACTCGGCAAGAGTTTCTTATATCCTGGAGGGAGCCGTAACGGTGAAACCGGACGGTCGTCCAAAACTCGTTTAGCCTAATCTAAGAAGGGACAGCGGTGGACGGCGTGATCGCCTTCACACAATTTACAAGGAAATTTACATTTTCCTTTTTGTCAAGGGGCTTCACTTTCACTAGTTGACGGTGTATTTTTAACATGATCATCAGAGGTTGATGACACCGGGTTGTGCAAACGAGGAGACCAGTCCCTTAAGATCTGAGGGATGCAAGGACAATCTCGATGATAGTGGTCTCCTTTGCAAATGGCACATGGCGATTTAAGCCTGGTCGGTGCAGTGTGTGGATTTTCACTAGACGATGCTTGGTTGCCCCTTTTCGCCTTTGGCTCCTTCTTCTTCTTCTCTTTCTTCTTCTTTTCCCTCTTCTTCTCAGTTACTTGATTTTTGGCTTTACTAGCTTCATCAAGCAAAGAGGAAGGAGGAGAGGAAGAATTGGACAAAGTAGAGGGTTGGGGGCTAACACCGGAATCGTTTATTTGCTGACTCGATTGTTCAGGAATCTCGGTGTTGTGAATGACGAAGGTTGAGAAAAGCCATACGGGCAAACCAATTGTCAATCCTGGAAGTGACAATGTGGCCATATGGGGTGCACCAACATCTCCCCACGAGGAGAAGGGACTAGGATTTCCTCCAAGAGGAACCCCTTGGTTGGTGGACTCCATTTTCCTCAACCTAAGACCAACGTAGGAAAGGTGATAATTATTCCATTTAAAATAAATTTTAGACGCTTTGACACAACTTGTTTTTTCAATTTTAAAGAGTCGAGAAAAAACAAAAGATGACTCTAGTCGCCTTCGATTTTTAATGAGCCTTAAGTGACAAGTGCTCAGATGGACCTTTTCTCTTAAGGAGTCTGAAAAGGAATGAAAGGGACTACTCTGGAAATCTAGACAGAGGGATTACCAAACCAATCGCAAAACTGCAGAATACTTTTTACGGTACGGAAGTCAATCTTCCCGAATGTTGTGTTCAGTGCATTGTGATCGATAGGGCGGTGTTATAGACATTTTTGTGCCTTACAGCATTGAGCATGAAATGTCCATAATCTAAGGGATCCAAAGTCCCTAAACATGTTGTTCCTACCCCTAGAGGAACAAGGCTAACAAACCACAGCAATTCACAGAAGTTCTCCACCAGAAACTGCTCAAAAACAAGTCAATTCAGGATCATTTCAGTGACTACACTAGCTGTTTGTGCTGAATGTCAAAGCCAACACTGGCTACCTGCGCTGAATGTCAAAGGCAACACTGGCTACCTGCGCTGAGCGAGAGTGGACATGTGGCAAGTTCATTTCTCAAGGTGTCAGAACCCAGGAAGCTTCCAAAATGACACTTGCCTCAGGGAATTCGACTGGTGATGAGTAAGAGGTTCCAAATTCCAAGTGGAAGCAAGAACCTCCAAGTGGAATCAAGAACTGACAGAGGGAGAGGACACTAGTCAGATCTCAAGCTGACTCATCCTCTCTTCAAACATCTATATATGGATCTCTCCTCCATGAGATCTAGAGGCTGGAATTTTGTTATTGCAAAGAATTGTTGTTGGTTTGAGATTGGAATCATTGGGTGCTTAATGCTTTGAAAGGGGGTGAAGATAGGAATTCCATTTGCTGGGAAGGAGATGCTGGATTGGAGCCCTCTGGGTTGTATCTCTTCCTGAACCTTGTTATTCATCAATAAAGCTATCTTGGTTTTCTCCTATATATTGATGTGTCTTTGATGTATGATTGCATTAGTGTATTTGGTTTATTTCTAATCCTAAACTAGTTATGAATGTGAATATCTGTCTTTGTGTAGAGTTCTTCTCTTGTCGCAAGTAGCTGTTCTCTTGTGATCTTGTAGGAACCTGTTGAAGCTGGGCGAGCGAGAAGACAAGTAGCTGTTCTCTTGTGGTCTCGTATGAACCCGTTGAAGCTGGGCAAACAAGAAGACAAGTAGTTGTGAACTCCCGAAGAGAAGAGAGACCGGATCGAAGGACAAACGGAAGACACCGGTAAGTCCATTTATCTCTCTTCTTTCTCATTTCATAAAGGAAGAAAACTAGAATAGTTGTCTCTGTTTGTTGCTAAGGCACTGTCACACCTTAGGTGGATAGGATTGTCCTGCATAGGCATTTTTCCCCACAACAAATTGGCGACTCCGCTGGGGAGATCTGTTTAGTCATTTTATTTGTGTCTCTATCATTGTTTGTTTCATAGACTCAACAGAAACAATCGAACTGCATCTGCTCTTCTCAGTTGCAAAGTAGACAGTTGCTACCTTGATCCAATCACTGGATTTGTCTATGATCTGAACAATGGACTCACAAATGATTTGATGATCCTTTGTGATAGATCTTAGTACCCCCTCAAAGCATCTCTTTGATTACACCTTGCTTGTTGCTTTGATTTGGCCTGAAACTGTAGATTAAATAGCAATCTGTGACCCAGAACCAGTGAGAAACGAGAGTTTCTCCTTCAGTGCAGATCCAGTGAAGGGATTCTGCATTTCAACGTAGGTCCCGTGAAGGCTACCTGCGTTGAATGTCAAAACCCCTATGTTGAGGTTGCGCTGAACCAGTTTGACCTTGTGCAGCTGGGGTTCTCTGCTCTTTTTTGCCTTGTTTTGATCTTGATTTTTGCAGCCTGTAACAAGCATAGGTACCAGTGTGATAACTCCTTTTCTCTGCTTAAATTCCGCCTCCTTTTGTACAAAAAGACTGTGAGTGTTTTTATGTGTTTGTGGCATCATTTGCAGTTTTCCTTTGCAAGAGCGAAATAGTCATCCTGTAGCCCTTGATTCAGATCTGTTCATTGTGATCTTAGGAGAGAGTTCATTGGCTGTTTACAGTTGATTATACATTTGCTTTTGCTTATTGGTTTGAGTTTGTCTCTTTTAAGTGTCGAAACAAGTGTTCATTTCGAAAGTCGTAAAGTGTTGTATTCTCTTCTACCCTTTCTGATTTCGAAAAAGTAAACTTGTTTGTATTTGTCATTTAAAAGCAAATTCAAAATTGTACAAAAAGCTTTCTTTGTAGGCATCAATACTAAGTAAGTGGAAAACAAACACCTGCATTGTGCATTTGCATCTTGATAGTTTGCATGCTTGATTTAGGAAAAGTGCATTAGAGTGTGCTGATTTCTCTTTGAGAAAAGATGGTGTCTTTCTTTTCCCTTAGTAGCTAGGATTTTCAAAGTTGAAAAGATATAAAGCTTGCTTATCATCTTTAGACTGCATTTAGGAATTGTGTCATACATCTCGTGGTGATCCAGAAAGGCAAACTTCTAAAAAGATCAACTTAAAATAAACTGAATGAACTTAACAACGCTTTGCAACATAACGCACAACATAGAGGTCTAGGCTAGAGACGTGTTCCGGCGTCGTAAAGCCTGGTGACTGTCGATCTCGTTGAAGGTGGGTGATTCCTCCTGAGGGACGATAGCGCCAGTACGGATTGTGCTCCCACGTACCGTCGCGTATATATTGGGAGACCCCTATAGGCATAAAACCTTTATCCTTAGGAAGCCGTGTCGGCCGCCCTACTAATCGCAATGCACTGAACACAGCATTCAGGAAGATCGACCACCCGTAC
Source organism: Pinus tabuliformis (assembly GCA_031772625.1). Classification (NCBI taxonomy): domain Eukaryota; kingdom Viridiplantae; phylum Streptophyta; class Pinopsida; order Pinales; family Pinaceae; genus Pinus; species Pinus tabuliformis. The sequence goes on along the minus strand of CM062808.1, from coordinate 582,978,529 downwards.
CCTAAAAAGTATTCTGCAGTTTTGCGAAAAGTTTGGCACACCCTCTGCCTAGAACTCCAGAGCAGTTCCTTTTGGCCTTTTTCAGACTCTATAACGGAAAAAGTCCATTCGAGCATTTGTCACTTTGGGCTCGTTAAAACATCGAAGGAGACTAGAGTCATCTTTAGCTTTTTCTCGACTCTTTAAAAGTGAAAAAGCGAGTTGTGTCTAAAGCGTCTAAAAAATTCATTCAATTCGGAAACACATTTTCCCCTTTTTGTATTTTGGTTGATCGAGTAATCTACAATCGTGGAAGAAAGTCAATTGAAACCCCGTCGTTCGCGGAGGCTTACGAGTCAACCGTCTTTGTCTCCGGAATCGAAAACAGTACGGACAAAGCGAACTCGTTTAACCGGTTCGAAATCTCCTATCAAAGTTAGAACAAGTGTTCCAACAACATCTGAGATTCCGGTTACTCCAAACATTTCTGGAAACCCTGCCTCCACAAAAGAAGTTCAACAGCCACAGAGGGACAGTGACACTGATCCTAGTCTGAGAACAAATACTTGTGTTACTGAACCAGTTCCATCTGTAACCGGTCCAGAGAGTCTTGTTCCTCAAACAACTGTCGCTGTCGATTCAACCCCTTCTTCGGCACCAGAAATATTTTACGGACCTGACGGTCTTCCTCTTCCACTTGGTTTGATTGCGATAGATGAAATTGTAGAAGATCCGCAAGCAAGTACTCCAACACATTTTGGAGTAGGGGTCACTCTATTTCCTGCTACGTCAGAAGTTAGTCTATCACCAGTGGAAGTTCTTGTAGAATCGCTAAACAATCTATTGTATAGACTCAAAATGTCTGAACAACCGTCAACATCTAGGACTGTGTCGAATGACACAGCGACAGCAGAGCTCCCTGCCATCACTCCGACGATGTTTGCCGGCGTACCATCTATCCCAACTAGCTCACAACCACTAGAAGGAGTCCACCCAGGGACTATTTCGACAGTGTGGTCTGTTCCAGTTTGTTCCTCCGGAATAATATCCGGCAACTCTTATGTTGAGACTCGACAAATTGATCCCTATGGAGGTCAGTTTGGGCCATCCAGTCCCCAAGGGAAAACAATCCCCTTGAGTTCCCGATTGCTACCGTATGGGGGGCAGTATGCCCTGTCATTACCCCCTCCGGGAGGATATCCATACGGAAGTTCTCAACAGTATTCAGGTTATACTGGAGTTACGACAAGTAGTTGGGTACCTATACTACCACAACAACCAAGAGTTGTGTATTCTATGCAACAATGTGTACCTATGTCGAACATCCAGACAACACCAGCTATTGTAACAGTGTCACAAGTTCAAACAATGCCTGTTGTATGTCAGCCTCAGATTTCTCAGGTTGTAATGCAACAGCCCCTTGACCCTGTGACACAACCACAATCGCCAACTGGTGGGATGACACAGGTCCAAACGGGTACAATTACCCCACATCTTGGTCCGCCGGTTAGTATAGCGCAGCAGAACATGGCTTCACAACCATGGCTGGTGCAATACCAACAACCACAATTCCAGCTAGTGTACCAAGGTTCTGAGCAGCAGATCTTTGTGAACAGTGGACAACTGTACATTCAAAACGGTCAAAACCAACCGCTTTACAGTGGTCAAGTCCACCAACCGTATCAGTCATACCAACATCAATTACATTATGCTGGTATGCAAAGACCAACTGTTCAGGCGATTCCATCATATCCTGGGTATGCGTCACCTAACCTGAATCAGCAGTTACCATTCGTGGCAACTTTAGAGTTACCCGATTTACACCGGTTAACGAACGATCCAATTGCTTATGCCCCTTGGTGGCCAGCGATTCCTCACAAACTTCCATTAGACATTCCTAAATTTAATGGAAATCCAGGCGAAGATCCATCGAATCACGTGATGACATTTCATCTGTGGTGTTCATCAAACACCCTGAATGATGATTCGATAAGGCTTCGCCTTTTTCAGAGGACGTTAACGGGTCCAGCGGCTAAATGGTATATTGAATTACCTAGAGCCTCGTTCGACAATTTCAGCTCCCTAGCCACGACTTTCTTAACCCATTTTCAATTACCGATAAGGTATGAAACGGGAACGGAAATCTTAACCAACTTCAAGCAGACAACAGCCACTCACATATCTGATCATATACATGAGTGGCGTCGTCGTCATAGGATGGTGAAAACGTACGTTCCCGATCAGCTATTAGCTGAATGGTTTATCAAGTCGTTACTTCCTGCCATAACGGAAGATGTGGCCAAGGGGGGAGTCGTAACGGAGGAGCAAGTTATTGCTCGTGCACAATATCTAGACTTAGTTTACACTCAGTCTGGCACGCTCTACGACAAAATACCTGACGCCCCTAGACCGGAATTCTCAATTCCTCCTCCTCCTAAATCAAATAGTGACTCTCATGCCGGCGATGGTGTGATTGGCACGGCAAACGCAAAATCGACAAAGGCTTCATCTAAGAAAGCCCGTAAGACTTCAGATCAAAATGCAAAAGAAGAAATTCTTGCTTCGGAAGTAAATGCCGTATCAGCAGATAAAGGCAAAGAAACCAATCAACCGGGAAGCAAGAAGAAACAAAACAAAGGGAATAAGAAGAAACAAGGTAAGTCATCTCCTAAAAAAACTTCTTCAAACCCTCCTCGGAAAGGGAAACTGAATTATCCATGTCAAATATGTGATGAGGATCATCGGACAAGAGAATGTCCGTACAAAGCTGAGATTAAAAGATTCTTTAAGAGTCCGAAAACTTCAGCTGTGTTAACTGATCCGTTTCCAAATCCAGGTACAAATCTGATTGATAGTGGAAATGCTTCCCCGTCGCAAGTGCTAATGTTGTCGATCTTCAAGCAACAAAATGATGCTTTGATTTCGACAAGGAACAAAGATTACGGGAATCCGCAGCTGTCAGACGACAAAGGTAAAGATCAACCAAGTAGTTCGACAACAACTTCGACAGAAGTTGTACCGCCCATCATTCCTGAATTAACAATAAAACCGCCAAAGGGAGTAGTACACAAGTCAACATTTAATCCTCGTGCCAGAGCGGCGCAGCATTATAACATAGTGGAAGATTTGGCCCAATCGCCATCCGCTATGTCGACTCTTGAGGTACTACAAAATTGCCCATCCCAAAGGCAGGCTTTGTTATCGGCTATTGGTGGGGTTGATCCTAAGGATTCCAATCTTGTATCCTTCGACCACAAAGGATACGATCCTCAGTTACCAGCTCAACTAGCTTTCCTTATTCAAGTGAAAGCCCTCAACAAAACTGTTCACCGAATAATTATTGATGAGGGGGCATCTACATGTATTATGTCGATGAGTTGCTGGAAAACTTTAGGATCTCCAACATTGTCGCGATCTTCGACGACATTAAAAGCATTCGACAGAAGGACGTACACCTCGTACGGTATCCTAAATAACTTGAAGGTTGAACTAGAGGGAAAAACCGTAGAAATAGATGTTGAAGTCATCGATAGGAATCTTGATTACAACATCCTACTAGGAAGACCATGGATATATGCCATGGCAGCTGTTGTGTCGACTTATTTTAGGAAGATCACATTCCCTTTTCAAGGAGGGATAACGATCGTCGACCAACAAAACTTCCTCCCTAATGGTTCACAAGTTACAGGAAGCATTCCCATGATCCATGGAAGCAACCATTCGCTTCAAGATATCGGAGTAGGCCTACTGAAAGATCCCACATTAATGGGAACTTTCGCACTTCCACCTCCAATCTATATAGGAGAAGTAGCGTTGGTAGCAGCCTGCAACATGATATCTTCCATGAAGATCTCAGAAGACGATATCAACATGGATCATGCAATGGTTTTGCCCCCAAGCCCAATAGAAATATTGTAGCAATCAATGTTTCGGGCATGGGAGGCGAACCCAAATCAACGCTCATCAAGCGTTTGGGTAGATAGGTCTAGAGAATATGGTACCCCATTAGATCCTTGGTCGAAAGTGCATGGGACTGACGAAGGAATCCTACAATCAATGTTGATTGAGGGGACACCACAGAATGATTTCCACCATCGTTCCCTTCTTCCAGATTATGAAGAAGATACTCAACATGACCTTTATCACCCTTCAGTTTTTGAATTCCTGTCAAATACTGTAAATACGGTGGATTCCGAGCGAAACTTATCCAATATTGAAGAGACTATAGCCATAAATATCTCGACTAAAACGAATGTTGTAGAGAATATTTATGTCGGCAAAGGTTGTTCTCCTTCAGAACTGGAAATATATAACGCTCTCTTTCGTGAGTTCAGAGATGTCTTTGCTTGGTCATATGATGAAATGCCAGGCATTGACTTGAGTATAGTTGAACATGAAATTAAGATGTATCCTAATGTCAAACCAGTAAGACAACGGCGTCGGCAGGTGCACCCCAAGAAAGCCGTTGCCATTAAGGCAGAAGTTGAAAAGCTTCTCCATGCTGGTTTCATCTACCCGATTCCTCTAACCGATTGGGTATCGAATATTGTCCCTGTCATGAAGAAACAAGAGACAATTAGAGTGTGTGTCGATTATAGGGATGTAAATCAAGCTTGTCCAAAAGACAACTACCCTACACCCTTCTTTGACCAGATAATTGATGAATGCGCCGGATGTGAAATCTTTTCATTTATGGACGGATTTTCCGGGTATAATCAAATAAATATCCGCCCACAGGACCAGTCAAAGACTGCATTCATTTGTCCGTGGGGCACATTCGCTTATCAAAAATTACCCTTTGGTTTAAAGAACGCAGGGGCAACGTTTCAAAGGGCAATGAATTATGCCTTCCATGACATCAAGAACATCGTTCAACCATACCTCGACGACCTTCCGGCTCATTCGCGAAAGCGGACTGATCATCCGCAGCATTTAAGAGCGATATTTCTACGTTGCCGACACTACAAGATAAGACTCAATCCGCACAAATGTGTGTTTTGCGTCAGTTCTGGTCGTTTACTTGGCTTTGTAGTCTCCAAGGATGGGATTCGTCTCGACCCTTACAAGGTTCAGGCAATCATCAATTTGCCTCCACCTTCAAATTTGCTTCAGATTCAGAAACTCCAAGGGAAAGCAAACTTTCTGAGGAGGTTCATTCCAAATTACGCAGAACTTGCTAAAGGTTATACTCGTCTTTTGAAAAAGGATGTACCTTTTATCTGGGAACAGGTGGCGCAAGCTTCCTTTGACGCTCTGAAAGATTCTCTAGTAAAAGCATCATTAATGTATGCCCCGGACTATCAAAGAGATTTTAACCTGTATCTGGCTGCAGCAGATACGACCATTGCGATGGTTTTAGTTCAAGAGGTCGATGGAATTGAACATCCTATATATTATTTAAGTAAAAACTTGAATGATACAGAAAGCAAATATTCTTATGTTGAAAAACTAGCGCTTGCAGCTGTTCAAGCGATACAAAGATTTCGACATTATGTCCTCTTTCGAAAAACTACCATTTTATCAGATTGCAACCCCATGACTTATATACTGTCGCGACAGTTGCTGGGGGGAAAATATTCAAAATGGATAGCGATCCTTCAAGAGTTTGATCTGGAATTTGTAAAATCCAAATCAAAGAAAGCTCTAGTTTTCGCAGAATTATTGTGCGATCTCCCATCGTCGTCCAACGATAAAACTTCCGAAGAATCAATCGTGGACGAAAGTTTGTTTCTGATATCTACAAGCAATGAGTGGTATGGACATATAATCATTTATCTCCAAACCCAAAAGTTCAGGCCTGACACCTCTCACTCAGAACAGAAACGTATACGATACCAAGCAAAAGACTACATGATCGTCGGTGATACGCTTTACCGTCGTGGTATCGATACAGTTCTGAGGAGGTGCCTAACCCATGAGGAGGCCGAAAAAGCCCTGAATGAGTGTCATTCAGGTGCGTGTGCGGGGCATCAATCTGGATATGCAATAGCACAAAAATTTTTATGAGCAGGATACTACTGGCCAACCATGTTCAAAGATTGCATAACCGCAGTCAGAAGTTGCCATGCTTGTCAAATTTTTGATAGCAAAACCAGAAGACCACCCGCACCTTTACAGCCAATAGTTGCTGTTGGGCCTTTCGCCAAATGGGGCATCGATTTCATGACATGTAACCCCACCTCGACCGGGGGGCATGGGTATATTATAGTCGCCGTTGACTATTTTACCAAATGGGCCGAGGCGATGCCTACATTAGATAACACTGGTGAAACAGCTGCCCTTTTCTTTTTCAATCATGTAAGTCGCCAGGTTCGGCGTACCACAGGCTATAGTTACAGATCATGGATCGCATTTTCGTAATCACATGATGGTTGAATTAGCTGCCAAGCTAGGGCTATCTCACGACAGCTCTACCCTGTATTATCCGCAAGCCAACGGACAAGTTGAAGCAATCAACAAGGTCCTGAAGCGTATGTTGCAAAGGATGATCGGAGTTCACAAAAGAAAGTGGCACCTAATCCTGTACTCAGCCTTGTGGGCCTACCAGACATCGGTAAGAAATGCGACCGGGTTCACACCTTTCCAACTGGTGTACGGTCTGGAAGCAGTCCTACCAATCCAGTGTGAAATCTCGTCTCTTAAACTCGCAATTGATCTCCTCCCCGGAACTTCAGAAGAAGAGGCCCGTTTCTTGGAATTAATCCAATTGGATGAAACCCGTCGTGACGCCGCTTTGGCCAACGAAGCCCATAAGAAACGAGTCAAGGCGCAGTTCGACAAAAATGTCAAACCCCGTGTCTTCTCAGAAGGTGACTTGGTCTTGCTTTATGACCAAGAATCCGATAAATTGGGAGTAGGTAAATTCAATTCTTTATGGATGGGCCCCTATATTGTTAAACGAGTGTTAGCAAAAGGAGCCTACGAGTTAATGGATTATGATGGAATTCCACTGGCGCAACCCCGTAATGGGTTGTACCTCAAGCGTTACTATGCTTAAATAGTAACCTGTATGCTTTTGTTGTATTTTGTTTTCGCTAAAGTGTTTGTTTTGGTTGAGTAATCCACCTTTTTACATTTATTGCAGATGTCAAACCTTCTGGAGGCATGTGTTGGATATGCCGACGGAGCGAGTCGTAGTTCGCGGAACCTGTGCTCCGCAGCCTGGGCCATTTTTGATCCAAGCGGCGAGTTAGTAAGTTTCAGAGGTGTATGTATCGGGCAATCAACGAATAACATCGCTGAATATAGCGCGTTGATAGAACTACTCTCTGATGCCATCACCCATGGTATACGCCGACTAATCGTCAGGCTATACTCACAACTCGTAATACTACAACTCAATGGTATATATTCCGTACGCAACCCAGCTATTTATCGCATGTTCCTAAGGGTTAAGATTTTGGAAAGACAATTTGATTTAATTCAATACCAACATATTTCCAGAAACTTAAACACATTAACCGACTCATTAGCAAACTATGTGTTAGATAGACATTTGCGACATTTATAAAAAGAGACACATCATCAATGTTGTACATATGGATCATATAACTCAACCAGAATAAACCCCGAAAATCAAAATATATATATATAAGCTGTTTATCGTTTATACATAATGTTCTGTAACCAAGACAAGAATCGGTCGCATGACCCAAAAACTCAAAATGCTAGGGGGCACCCTAGCCTAGTGATGCTCATGATAGCACGCCACGGCCTGTGCAATCATGCGTAAGAGACGAGTCCATCGTCTAGGCACCCCAGTAGTATGCCGCTGCAACTGTAAAGGTAACTCATCAATCCTCACATCAGGAATGCCGAGAGTAAGGCTCTCAACCTGCTCCTGCACAGCTGTAAGGGTCTCGGCCACGTCAAGGTCGTGGAGAATAACCCTCCCAGCAGTCTCCCCTGCTGGGGCAACGACTGGCGCTCTCGGGCGAACTGCTGGACGAACAGGACCAACATCTGCATGCACACATGAGTTTGATTAAAGTCTTGATAGAATAAAGCATGTGGACATTAAAATAAAAATAGTAAACAATGATATGGTCGAAGATTTTACCAATAGCGCCCCACTGTTCGCCATCCGGCAGCACCAAGTCCAGATCACCTCGGAAATCCATACCAACATATGGGTACTCGGAATAGACCATCTCCTGACGCTCAAACCACCTGAAGAAGGTATCAGTGAAAGAAATCTGAGATTAACCAGCATGCCTAGACATGTGATCAACCCATCTCTGCATGCGTGGCTCGGTAGGAGAAGGCAAGTCGAGTGCGATATACTGAGGCTGCATCAGTGGTATTTTCTCCAAGGCAAAGGCAGTCAGAATAGAACCAAATCCAAAGTTCTTCAGCTTCCCGTCCTTTACCTTGTTCAACTGACTCTTCATCTGAAGAAGTACTGCATCACACCAATTGAATATTTTCGGTTGGAGGCACTCCAAGGCATGCTGCACATAAGATCTGTTGGCAACATGAAGAGATGCGCTACCGGCCATCCTACCAATAGTATACAGAATGGACCTGAGAGATCTGTCAGCAATCTCTCGGATAACGACCTTGCCGTCTCTGCTCGGCTGAGATCCTTCCCTACAATACTGGCGGACATAATCTCTCACGGAATCATTCCCTCGGGCCGAACCTGACAAAGAAATGGGAGCACCCCGCCTCGACAAGCCAGTCAAGAAGTAAATGTCTACTACGGTCAGGGGGATAGATTTTCCCCTAATCTGAAATACTTGGTTGATAGGATCCCAAGCATCAAGCATATACTGCAGTAAAGAGATCCGTGCTCTCATACTAGAGATACGGAAGAACTTCAGCAGGCCACAGTTCCGCAACGCGTTCACCGTGACAGGGTCATGGAGGGCAATCATGTCCTCTTCTTCATGTTCTCGTTCTCGCCATGTAAGGGTCATTTTGCTCAAAAGTCCCTGCAAAACAAACAAGAGAAAGAGTAAGATCCTGGATTTGATGAGAAACTGGCAAAATTTTCATCAAAAACTGTGCAATAGAACTGCTTTTCTATGCCCAACACAACTGGCTAGTGTTCCACCTGCGTTGAAGGTCAAACTGCCTTCATGCAGCTTGACATTCAATGCAGGTTTCGAGTGAACTACCTGCGTTGATGGCAGAGTGCCCTAGCAAAACCCCAGGGGCTCAGGGGGACAGGAAAACGGGCACAGAATGGGAAAAGGAAACCATGAAAAGAAAGAGCTAAGGTTTAGCTCCTACCTGGTCCAGACGGCGCCGAAAATCGTCCGCAGAATCTCCCGGAATCAGCTGATGAAAATCAAAGGGGAAGAGGCACCTCCAAAGCTCCAACAAACCAAGTTCAAGTGAAATGGTAAAATGAGAGGTAAAAACACCTTTTAATTGCTTTTTACGTAGTTCAAAGCGAAATATTAGGGTTCTAATCTCATTTTCAAGCAAATGTTATTCATTTCTAACTAGTTTGATGCAGCAATTGAAGATACAGTACTATCTTTGAAAAGGGCAAAGCTAGTTATGGTAAAAAACCAAAATTTGACCATATAATATCGAGCAGTTTTAGCACACAGTTCATGCTCGTTAAAAAAAAAACGCAAGATCCGAGCAGTTTTAGCACATAGTTCATGCTCGTTAAAAAATAAACATAAGATTGAGCAAGTGTTTCAACCCGCATTTAAGCTCGTTAAAAAATGAACTACCCGGTAAATAACCACTGTGAATGAAATATCATCAGCCATTAAAGCCTTGGTCGTGTTTGCACCGTCACCTCCACTTTTCCATTGGCCGATCATTCACCTCCATATGATTGTTTACCCATTTTGAGGAACAGCTGCGAAGAGTGATTTCACCTAGCCATCCTTGTGACACTGCCGTGATTGGAAAATTCCAACCTGTACCTGGAATCAGCTGCTAACCCTGTTTATCACTCGTTCCTCAAAAGACGAGTCTTCTTTAAGCTCTTTTCAACTGACTCGTAAAATATGAAAAGATTGCCGAGTCCTTGGCCTTCCAGCTCGTTAAAGGGATAGGAAGTGCTATCCCTCCTCTAGATTTTAATCTTTTTGGACTTGAGGGATTATTGCACAAAAAGATTGAGCGCTTGTTTTGTTCGGCTCGTTAAAACTATCGAAAACTCATCCCTTGTGTATTGTTTTATACTTTTTCGGACCTAAGGGATTAGATGACGAAAAAGGAATTTTGGAGTTAACTTTATGTACCTTTTCAGACTCTCTAAAAATGAAAAGGACCGAGTTATCCTTGTCGTTAGACTCGTTAAAATCACTAAATAGCGACAAACTTGTCTTTAGACGAGAACGAGTTTCACTATCGCTAGGCTCGTTAAAACATAGCGATGGGCTTGCCCAAAGGGCAGGTTATAGAACAAGCATATGTTATCCTCCTCAAGCTTGACAAAAATAAAGAGGTACTAGTCAGCAATGACTGGGGAAAAATTGGGAGAAACTCAAGAAAACTTTGATGGTAGCAAGTCGCTCTTGAACATGACACTTTTCCTCCGTACCACAATCGGGTTGGGTTGTTTCATTCACCGGTCACATCCATGGTCTCGCCATACCATCCTTATTTGGGGTAATGCTACCAATCCATCGCATCAATGTCGCCATATGTTCAAGAGAAGTCGTTCAGAAAAGTCAACCGTGTCCCATCCACTGCCGTACATTATCCTTCATCCTTTCATGACCGCCACCCTGAATCATATGTCACAGATCGTTTTCACCTCCATCAAAATCATTAACTCCGTTCCGTGTCACTAATGTGGGATTCATTAAGGCCCTCCTTTGACGGATCGCTTCTTGTCGACATCAGCCCATTATCCGAGAAGTTGATCTAGGAACAACCCCCTCAGTACTTTGAAGCTTGCATGCCTCAATGGCAAGTTTCTCACTTCCGGTGACAGGTATACATCAATGACCTTCGACCGAAAGATTTTGCATGGTGTTCGACGTCAAGTCCTTTATTCACACCACGTGAATTGTACTGCAGTACCTTGAGGGTCATTATCATTATCAGTGATTCCTCTCACGCTTGTTAACGGTTTACCTCATTGACCGGTAATCAAGCGATGTCTTTCCATGTTCGACTTCAGAACAATTCTCACATGGATCGACTTGTACTTAGAAGTGAAGATCGAACGAGTTTGAAGACCCCGGATCTAGTTTCATCCATCCGAGCTCCGATATATATTCAGGAAAAATAAAGACATTGACATGTACATCATTGCAGCAGATAATCATCCTACTCAAAAGGATGATAATTTCATCAAAATTATCAGTCTACCATCAGACGATTGTCTGTTCTATGTACAGAAAAATGAATTTATAAAGCTGAGCATGGGAATGCCCACCTCAGCTAGATCATGAAAGCAGTATGAAAAATAATGTATTGTATTGTATCTTATTACAGGTCTCCTCCCAGCATTGGATGAACTTCGGATCCCCCTGATAAAGCATTTCACCCGATAAACAGCCTCATACTTTAGGGGGCAACTATTATAGACATTTTTGTGCCTTACAGCATTGAGCATGAAATGTCCATAATCTAAGGGATCCAAAGTCCCTAAACATGTTGTTCCTACCCCTAGAGGAACAAGGCTAACAAACCACAGCAATTCACAGAAGTTCTCCACCAGAAACTGCTCAAAAACAAGTCAATTCGGGATCATTTCAGTGACTACACTAGCTGTTTGCGCTGAATGTCAAAGCCAACACTGGCTACCTGCGCTGAATGTCAAAGGCAACACTGGCTACCTGCGCTGAGCGAGAGTGGACATGTGGCAAGTTCATTTCTCAAGGTGTCAGAACCCAGGAAGCTTCCAAAATGACACTTGCCTCAGGGAATTCGACTGGTGATGAGTAAGAGGTTCCAAATCTCCAAGTGGAAGCAAGAACCTCCAAGTGGAATCAAGAACTGACAGAGGGAGAGGACACTACTCAGATCTCAAGCTGACTCATCCTCTCTCCAAACATCTATATATGGATCTCTCCTCCATGAGATCTAGAGGCTGGAATTTTGTTATTGCAAAGAATTGATGTTGGTTTGAGATTGGAATCATTGGGTGCTTAATGCTTTGAAAGGGGGTGAAGATAAGAATTCCATTTGCTGGGAAGGAGATGCTGGATTGGAGCCCTCTGGGTTGTATCTCTTCCTGAACCTTGTTATTCATCAATAAAGCTATCTTGGTTTTCTCCTATATATTGATGTGTCTTTGATGTATGATTGCATTAGTGTATTTGGTTTATTTCTAATCCTAAACTAGTTATGAATGTGAATATCTGTCTTTGTGTAGAGTTCTTCTCTTGTCGCAAGTAGCTGTTCTCTTGTGATCTTGTAGGAACCTGTTGAAGCTGGGCGAGCGAGAAGACAAGTAGATGTTCTCTTGTGGTCTCGTATGAACCCGTTGAAGCTGGGCAAACAAGAAGATAAGTAGTTGTGAACTCCCGAAGAGAAGAGAGACCGGATCGAAGGACAAACGGAAGACATCGGTAAGTCCATTTATCTCTCTTCTTTCTCATTTCATAAAGGAAGAAAACTAGAATAGATGTCTCTGTTTGTTGCTAACGCACTGTCACACCTTAGGTGGATAGGATCGTCCTGCATAGGCATTTTTCCCCACAACAGGCGGCAAACACGGCTTCTTATAGATAAAGGATTAAGCCTATTGTGGTCTCCCAAAATATACTCAATGGTACGTGGGAGCACAAGCCCATACTGGCACTTATCGTCTCAAAGTGGAGGAATCACCCAACCAACAATGAAAACAACAGTTACCAGGCTTTACGACGCTGGAATATGTCTCTAGCCTAGACTTCTAGATGTTGTGTGTTAGGTTCCAAAGCATTTTTAGATTCATTAAATTTATTTTATAGTTGATCTTGCTTAAGAAATTTGCCTTTCAGGTTCACCGCGTGATGTAGACATACAATTCCTAAAATGCAATCTAAGATGATAAACAGTCGTTTATTCTTCTTTTTGCAAATGAAAATCCTAGCTACTAAGGAAAGAGAGATGGCGTTCTTTCAACAAAGAGCAAAGAGCACACACTATATGCACTGTCCTAAATCAAACCAACAAACAGTCTAAATGCAAATGCACATGCATGTATTTGTTTTCAACCTTCTTAATGTGTAAATGATAAAAAGAAAGCTAATGCGCAAATCTGAATTATTTTTCAAAGCGACAATTACTAACAAGTTTCTTTTCAAGACAAAATGAGGACAATGACAACACTTTGCGATTTGGAATTGAAAACTTGCTTTCGACTCTAGAAAAACTACTAATTCAGATCGAATACAAGAGTAACAAGGTAATCGACTATCAAGAACAATCAGATTCTCTTCTATGACTGAAAACGACACTTGCGACACTTTCAAATCAAGAAACGACAGTACAACTACGCTACTTCTTTGTAAAGGAGAACTGAAAACTACTCAAAAATACATAAAAACATTTACAGTTCTTTGCACAATGGAGGCGGAATAACAGCAAGGAAAGGGGTTTCAAACAGAGGTGTACTGACTACAGGTAGCAAAACTCCTAAATAGATCTGAAAAGAGTGAACACAGAAACCAAAATTTAGGAACAAGGCCTTGTCTGATCAACGCACCTGTAACACAGTGAAACTGAAATGCAACACACCTACTACACTCGGGAAGTGCGCTGGACCAGGGACGAGACTTTGATTAGGTTACGGGTCACAGTTTGTAGTTCAGTTCAGGGATTTTGGCCGAGCAAGTGGTAATCAGTAAATCAATCACAAGGGTAGATCTAAGGAGGTTACTAGAGCCACCACAAGGGCAATTAGAGAGCTTGTAAATCAATTGTTTAATTCATAAACAAAACCCTAAGATTGACTAAAGATCAGTTGATCTACTTTGCACTTGCATAGCAAATGCAGTTCGAAGGCTAGCTGGCTTGACTTCAGGCTCTGTCTGTAAGTTTATAAAGTAAACAAATGTAGATGAACAAACAATCTACTCGCTCCCCAGCGAAGTCGCCATTTTGTTACCGGGAATAGTGTCTATGCAGAGCTACTAATCCCACTAAGGCTGGTAGCTACCTTAGAAACAATCAAACTTAAAACTACTTTCGTTTTCCTTTATGAGAGATAAATGAGAGAAGAATAAAAGAGACCAACCTCTGTCTTGCGCTTGGTTTCTTGCTCGATTCCTATCTCTTCTAATAGTCCTTTGCTACTTGCTTTCTTGTGTACTCAGCTTCACAGAGTACCTGTAGAATCAAAGCAACATAGCACTATACGAGAACATAGATCTATTATCATAAACAATATAGGATCAGAAGTAAATTGACCATACAAATGCACAAAACATAAATCATACAAGAGTATGGAGGAAAACTTGAATAGCTTTATTGATAATCAAGAAAGAGCCAAGAGAATTACAACCAATTGTTCTAACCCAGCATCATCCTCTCAGCAAGAAGCCCTTCTTCACCTCATGAAAATCTTAGATCACCCAACACTATAATATTGCACCAATAAACCAGCAGCACTTCCTTACAAGATACAAAATTCCAGCCTCTGAATCTCTGGGATGAGGGACCATATATAGATGTCTGCAAGGGAGGTGAGTCAGATTTTGAGATTTGATTAGTGTCTCCCCTCTGATAGTTCTTGATTCCACTTGGAGATTGATGATCTCTTACTCATCCCTGGTCGAATTCAGAGAGGCAAGTGTCACAGGAGAAGTTTTTGGAAGATTCCATGCTTCTCCACCTTGCAGATTAACCCTGCCATTTGTCCCTTCTCTCCCATCGCACCCCATAGAAGGGATTTTTGACATGCAATGCACCTATTGTGTGTATTTAGGTGGGACGCAACGCACTTTGCCTATGGAGCAAGTGAAATGGTCCAGTTTTGACCAGTTCTGAGTAGTTTTTCATGGAGAACTTCTGGGAGATGTTGTAATCAGTTGACCTTGTTCTTTTAGGTGTTGGAACAACACCTTTAGGGACTTAGGAGCCCTTGGTTTATGGACATTTATGCTTGGGGTTGCAGTGCTCAAAAATGTCTATAACATCTAGCCTAAAATCCTTTATCATCCATTCATCTCTTGGTTGTGATTCCATAGAGAGAGCCCTCTTTGGTTTGGTAGAGCTAGCTACCAAACTGAAATCTTGGTCTGTGGTCACCTTCATCGATTTCCTCATCATCCTGGGACATTGTGGGGGATAAAAATAACCACCATTCATAACCTATATTCATGTATTATTACACTCATGTCACACCATAAGTCTATTACTTGTCGCTAATTCACGTCTTACGCATCATGGTTGATTATCATTAGTTTTCTTATATTTTCTATGATTAAAGATGATTTTTCCATTATTTACTAATGACGATTTCTCTAAGTTCATTTGTCACAAGGTTCCACCGCTGAAATTCTTCACAAGTTAGTTGAACTAGTTGGTATAAGTAGAGTACGAGAATATCCAATTTGGGGTTTTGACATTTCGGCACACTTCCGGGGAAAACCGAGGGAGGTTACTATCCAAAATAATGTTTTAATACCTTTACATGTGTTGGATTGCAACCAAGTCACACATGTGGGTCCCTTGGAGCTAATGAAGAAATCTGCTCAAAATGTGCACAGTTTCCAAACTGCCAAGTTTGACCTCGATTTCCGTTCATCTAGAGGTGAATATGGAAAATATGAGAAAATGGGTTTGTTAACCATATAAAAAATTATCTATATACAAAACCATTTATCCATATTCAAATTTTTCTAAAAGTTATAAGCAGGTCTTGGAGGTAGTTACATAAAAAATGATTGTTTTTCTAGAGTTCTAGAATCTTGCAAAAAGGGCCAGACAACCAAATTTGAGCACGATTTTCGAGGATTTCGATTTGAATGAGAAAAATACAAGAGAGGTTTTGGTTGAAAATATAACAAGTTAGATTCCCTCCAAACAGTTTTCCAAAATTCGCCATGTTTAGGAAGATATGCCAATATCTTTGGGGTTAGTTTGTTAAAATTGTTCAATTTTCCATAATTGAGGAAAATGACTAATTCACCTTGTAAATATTATAAATGGCTTAGCCATGGTTTGTATCGTAAG
This sequence comes from Pinus tabuliformis, assembly GCA_031772625.1. NCBI lineage: Eukaryota > Viridiplantae > Streptophyta > Pinopsida > Pinales > Pinaceae > Pinus > Pinus tabuliformis. The sequence goes on along the minus strand of CM062808.1, from coordinate 582,962,467 downwards.
ATTTTGGAGAATTTAGTGAAAGGAAAAGAATAAGGGAAGGAATAAAGGATGGATTGAAGCTCTTTTGTAATAATAATTGAATCTTAATTGAATTTTCCTTCATCTCTAAATTCTTTGTAATTATTATGACTATGTTTTGAATTTCATTTTTGATTGAGTTAGTTGAGGCTTGCTCCAGGAATGGTAAGGGCCCACCACAATTGGAAACGAGTCCTTTAGCTTGTTTAGATAATAGGATTTACATTCAAAGTGTGAATTTCATTGAGAAATTTGTTGTGTGAAATCTAGCATCATTTTGTACTTAAAACTTTGTTTTGTAGATTTGAAATTAAAAATTATAGAATTCATTCAATTAGAAGCTTTCTTGTTTTTCATAGCATAACCATTTCTTTGAAAGAGCAAGTTCGAGTGTGAATTTGATTGCGCAAGTAGAGATATCAGTTTAATGCAGATTGATTTGGATTTCATTTACTTTTGAATTTCGATTATGAGTTTCCTAATTATGAAGAGTGGGATTTCTTTTGAATGATTTATTTCATTTAGATTAAGAGTCTTGAATTGAAGGTATTTCATAGATTAAGTTGCAATGAGTTTATTTTAATAGATCTTTCAAGTTAGAATTTCTATCATAGGTGTTCTTTTTAAGTGTATGGCGTGTTCTTTTAAGAATTTCTTTTATAGCAGTAATTGGTGTTCTTTTATAGCAGTAAAACAATAAATTGATTTCGCACTCTAATTTAGGTTATATGCTCTGATCCTGCGTTACTTGTGCTTGTGCCTCGAAGCTTACGAGTCCTAGATTGATAATTTAATGTTGGAATTATAACACATATAATTTCCCCAACATATATCAAGCCTGTTTATAGTGCACATTTTGTGATTGGTGATCGAAGTTTTTAATCCTAAAGTTGTATGGTCAAGACTAGATGTTCAACATTGTTTCGATTGTGGTTATATGGCAAATCAATCTCTTGATTGGGTGGTTTTTGTGCATCTTTGTCAACTACATTTGGTGGGAACGCAATGTATCTATCTTTTAGTACATAAGATTTGAAGCTCTCTTTCTTGCAAAATATAATTATAAAACTAGCTAAGGAATTTGAGGTTGAACCAAAAGGGGAAAGGATTTGCCACCCTATCATGCCCAACCTATATTTTGAGATTCCTTGGGGTTATTTCAATGGTGCCATACAAGGGAACCCTCTATTGTGTAGTGTTGGTGTTGTCATTTTACTCTCCCAGTCACATTATGCTTAGATTCATTATGCCCTAGGAAGAGGAGAAAACAATAATGTAGAATTTCTCACCCTTAGAACCTTGTTTTCCACTGCCTCTTTAAAATAAAGTAAGAACCTACCTATTGTTCTGTGCATGTATTTGGGCGCGATGGTTTTCGGTCCATGGTATTTTGTAGATCCGGTCAAGGGAACTACGATTATGTTCGAATCCAAGGTTAATGGATTGGGGTTTATGGATGCTTTGACTTGTATATATATGTATTGTAACATTGAAAAGAACATAATGAAAAATTAATCTGGTAGTCCCGGTTTTGGGATCTAGAGGAAAATCTTTGTGTATATTTGTTTTATGTGTTATTCTCTCGCCTTTGTTTATTTTTATGTTTTTAGAATTCGTATGCAGGTATTTTCTGTACGGGGTTAAAACCTACACATACATCTCATGGATTTTATTTTTTTTGAATGATGAATTACATAAGGCTTGCTTAGTTCCCATCCTTTCATCTCATTCATCAATTTCTCTTCATAAGGAAAGACAAAAATGTAGCAACATAATTTCATAAAGACATAATTTTTATGTTTGTTGGGTTGGTTATGGAAGGAAGGCATAGATGTACACACATCCATACATGTCACTCATTCGTCCATCATAAGCTAGACTATCAATATATGCCATTATTTGTTTAACCCACAAGAAGATTTTGATGGAGCATTATGTTCAACCTTTGAAAAATTATGGGCATCATCATTAACCTAAAATGTACTCGGAAGATCACTTTGAATCAAAAGCCAATTTGAGGTATTCCCACAAGGTACCCACTGCATGATATGTATTTGAACACGAAATTTTTATTTTAATATGAGATTCACAGGTAGATATAGTGCAATGGTTGGAATGGTAAGAATAGAGTCTCCCCCCTACTCTCAGTGAATTTTTTTCATTTCTATCTTTTCCACTGCACACAATACGTAATAGGTACCACCCTTTTCCCTAATCCCTTCTCTATTTTTCCACTTAGTAATGGAGATATTTCTTGTGTACAAGAAAACATTATACAAATTAATATAGATTCAATAATATAACCTTTATAATCCTATATTGGAACATTACTTTATAAGGTAGAGAATCCTAAGACGAGCCAAACATTATTGAGTAAGGAAGGTATACTGGTTATTTCTTCTAAACATGTTGCTATGGAACTCAAATGATATTGCATTATTCATAGAGATTTTTTAATTCATTTTAGTTAACAAGTGTTATGTGCTAGCATTCTTCTGCATAAATATTTCAAGTAGGATTGCACTTTCCCTCCATCCCTATAAGTGTTCATTATTTATGCTCTTGTATATTTGTTCGAATCAATAGGGGATGAAGGAATACAAAACAATGTTTGCCTTCATCTAGTTTGAACCTATTATATATGGTTGACATATTTGCAAGCTCAAAAAAAGCTACTTCCTATAGTAGCTACTATCACTAACTTATTATATAGTACAAATCCCAAGAAATGTTGGGCATACTTAGGTGAAATAACCTTCTATTATTGATGGAGAATTTTGTATTTAAATTCAGAGGATGAACGGAGTTGCCCCGGTCCCATGAATGAGAGAAGTTTATGAAATGGAGATTTGAGAAACGTTATTTCCCCTCTTTCTTATATTCTACAACCCATGTTTTTACATTTTCCCTAGGTAGTTGCATAGACGCAAGCATATTATCTCTTAAAATGAATCACTAGTCACCTACTATGCACTGCATTAGTCACCACTGTATTATGAGTATACCAAGCCAATTTGGTAAATTATTTAATGTAGGAAGTTGAATAGACATTGCTTAGATGATTAAGGTCCTAGTTCGATATATGTGTTGGGTATTTAGATAAAATTATACCAAATCTCCATACAATATATACACCTTATTTTTCCTTTGTAATAAAAAATAAATATAAAGGGATATGTTATGAAATCCTTGATAATATGGCTCATTCTAACATATTTATCACCAACCTTTATAAACACTGACATAAGTGAAAGAAGCTATAGATATAGACATTGCATGAATTTTGTTGGCACTAGAATGGTATGACTGATTATGAAGGAAAGTAGGTCGAGCACCATCACTAGTTGAGTGCATATTTATCTCTTATTACTTGGAAGGCCCATCACTAGCTAAGTTCATCTTTATATTAATTACTCATCCCATCATTGAGCAAGAATATTTCTTTTAACTTGGTATTTTGGATCGGTAAATGACTCATGAGTTTAAATCTACTATTATAATAGAATTTAAAAGTTCATTAAATTCCAGGTTTTAACAATGAAAATAACCCCAAACTTTTTCTAGGGTGTATATCATAGGATGTGCATACAAAATAAGATGTAAAATTTGTTCTGACACATTGTGTGTGCCTCATAACTTTACTAGGATTGAACATGAGAGTACTAGATAGGTAAAGCTAAATTGTTTCAAAAATAGTAGTGTACAAGATGGCTAGTGATTACATGGGAAAACTGGAGAATAATACTTTGTGTTTATTCACGTCAAATAAATTAATGATAATTATTAATGAATTTATGCTAATTTCAAACATATTAAACTCTAGAATAACATAGCATGGATATTTACTTTATTAAATGTCCTCCTTTTATTCCATTAGTATGAAAATGTTAATGATGATATTAATGTCTCATCCTCTTCTTCTAATTTTGAACAAAACGTGGATTATCATTTGATAAGAGATTTCACGATTTATTCATTAATAATTTATATAATGGATATATATATTTTTTTAATGGTTATACTCTTTATGAATAGACCCATATTTCCTTGAAAAGGAAAATCTTAAATTTTTGAGAAATAATTAATTTTTTTAATATTGTTTAGGATTATGAAATAAGAAAAGATTTTGTATGATGTTTAAATTGTCGTGGATATTTCACTGGATAATTTGTCAAAACAAATTTAACAAATTGTATATTTAAAAATCTAGAATCTACACTATTACAATTTTATTTCTCTTTAAATTTAAAGAAATGTAAATTACTATTTATAGCATATGAATGCAAACTAAAATTATGTATAAAATAGAGAAAGTGAAATAAAAGCTCGCACACATATTTGAAACATGATATGAGTTGGGAAACTCTTTCAGGAGAAAAACCTAGCTGGAAGGTGAGGTAGCTATACTCTCTATCTCTAAATAGAAAATGTATGTGAGTACAAAGAAGTGTGGCCTTTGTCTTGTGGGCTACTATAACACACAAATCTTCTTTATTTGCTTTATCCCCTATCCCACTTACCTATTTTGCTAATATATGGAACACATGTACTTGATAGAATGGATACCCTTTTCATCCTAGTAGCCCAATTATAACACAACCCAATAACCTACTAGTGGTTAGGTTTGACTACTTCAACTCTTAACCAGAGCTACAATATAGACTCTTTTAGAGTATTCTACATCATAATCATGTGGATAGCCATTTTTTCATGAATAATGGGGGCTAATGTGTCATTTTCTCAAATTATGGTGGTGAAAATAGGAAGGTCAACTTCTAAGTGGCCTAACATTGACATACAAACTCCAATGGGCATGATTCTTGTGTCATTGGAAAGGTATCTGTGTGTAGATTAGGAAAAGAAGGTGTGCACTAAAGCGGCAATGTTTTACCCCTAAAAAATTCCTTTGATGCGGCAAATGATTTCGAAAGGTTTCAAACTCCAATTTGACAAATTGGGTCCCACTGGAAAACTTGGTCCTAAGAGTTGATTCCTCCACTTTTCCCACTCTAGAAACATCAAGATGGATGAAAAAAAAATATAATGATACAATCTATATCACACCTCCCCATTTTGGAAGGATTTTTTTTCCAAAAAGTTTCTATTGAATGAGGTGAGGAAATGTTTGCTCCACCTTCTCCCGAGTGTACCATTTAAATTTGCCTAGAAGTTGTCCTTTCAACCAAATATGCCAAAGTTCATGCTACCCCTATCTTGTAGTTCTGGAACTCTTCTACAAAATTGTATCTTTAGTCAACTCTTCCTGAGCATCTGATGCCAAATCCTCCTCAAAAGGTAGGACCTATTCCTCTTCCTGATCAAGCAAGGGCTCATAGAGTTTTAGATTCTCTACATTCACAAATGAGTAAATGCACATATATGGTGGAAATTGAGTCGATAGTCATTGTCATCCAACTTTTTGAGTATCTCAAAGGGACCACACTGCAAAACGTTGATCTTTTTACTAGGCCCCTTGTAGCCTCCCCTTGTTCAATTGTAGCCATACTCTATCTCCCACCTTGAACGAGTTCTCTATTCTATGTTGATCATGCCTAGCCTTATATTTCTCCTACAACTTTTGAAGTGTCTCTTGTACCTATATATGGATCTACCTAATCTTCTCTATAAATTTGTCAACCCTCAAGGCGTCTCCTGTAAGATTTTCCCTCAGTCTTCCTTGCTTCCCATATGCACTGTCCAAATGTGAAGGCGGAAAATACCCAAAACAAGTTTCAAATGGTGAGTTTCCTATAGAAGTGTGGGCTACTCTATTTATATAATGCTATATATACCAATTTTTCATCCTAGGTCTTCAAGTGCTTCTACTACTATCCCTTGAGAAGCTGTACCAAAGTCATGTTTACTACTTCTATCTAGACATCTATTTGTGGATGGAAAGTTGTAGATCTCTTCAACTTTGTGTCCATCCTCTCACATAATGTAGTCCACAATTCACTGAGAAATCTTGTGTCCTTATTTGAAACAATACTCCTTGGTATCCCAAACTGCACCTAGACTTGTCCAAAGAACGATTTTTTTTACTTCTTTCCCAATGATGGTCTTGTTACAAGGCATTAGAACACATATGTTACTAAACCTGTCAAATTCCATGAGCAAGTAGTCATATCCCATCTTATTTGTTGGTAAACCTCCCATAAATTCCATGGAAATGATTTTATAAGGACAAGTGGGTATAGATAAGGGATGATATAGACCATGTTTCCTATTGTTAGGCTTTTTGGTACAATAAAGCATGCATCTTCTTATGAACCTAACTACTTGATTTTACATCTTAGGCCAATACAGATACCTCTGCAAGTTGGCCACAGTCTTCCCTACATAAAAGTTCCTTGCAACCTTGGAGGTATGAGCCTCTCTAATTAACTACAATCACTCATATTTAGGAACACATAACTTATTTAGACTATAGAGTAGCCCATCCTAGAGATGGTAGTCAACATTTTTGTCATCATCATGCACATGAATTCGACTCTGCAACTATTGATGCACCTCCTTGAAGTCCACATCCTCTGAATATGCCTCTCTATATGCATCATAGGTGAATGGTTCCATATGCATCATATTTTCCAAAGTTGTGATATTTGGTGTGGGTGGCCTTGAAAGCATGATGAACAACTTGTCTGTGTTGCCCTTGTTGTATTTAATCAGTAAATGAATATACTATAGAAAACACATCCACTTTTAATGCCTAGTATGTTGTAGTTTACTCTATGCCTACAAGTGTTGTAGTGACTAGTGATCTGTGTGGATTATTGTCATCTTTCCAATCAAATATTGCTTCCACTTCTTCACAAATTGCACCAGGGCACAAAACTCCTCATCTTAGGTAGTGTAGTTAATAACTTCCCCATGAAATACTTCAGAATGGTAGCATATAGTCCTTTCTCCCTACATCAAGACCACTCCCATAGCATACCCACTCGCATATGTCTATACTTAAAATGGTTGTTGCAAGTTAGTAATACCAAAATTGGTGTGTGACTCCTCTTCTTCTTTATCTCCTCTAAAGTCCTTTGTTAACCCTTTCCCCAATAGAAAATCTTTCCACTTGTTGTTATGGCGTGGAGTAGTGTTTCTATCACTGAAAACAAAGCTTTGAATTTCCTCAGGTACTATGTTACTCCAATGAAATGCCTGACCTCAGAAAAATTAGTAGGCACTGACCATTTCATGATGGCCTCCATCCTGGTAGGGTATATATTCATCTTTCCTCCACCTATCACATACCATAGATACACTTAATACTGTTGTACAAACTCACACTTCTTGATATTTTCTAGAAGTTGGTGCTTCTTTAATGTCTCCAACACCTATGTCAAATGTGAGATGTTCTCCTCCCAAGCAGGACTGTATACTAGTATATCATCCAAATAATAAATAATAAATGAATCTATAAAAGGGCTCGGTACATCAGTCATTAACCTCATAAACATAGTTGGTGCATACATAGGCCAATTGACATGAATAACCACTCATATAAATATTGTCTTGTCTTGAAGGAATTTTTCTTGGTATCTTCTTCTCTAACTCGAACCTGATGATATGAAACTTTAAGTCCAACTTGGTGAAGTATTTTTCTTGTTGCAATTGATACAACAGATCATCTATCCTAGGCAAAGGGTTTCTATTCTTGAGTCTTATTTTGTTCGACGTCCTATAATCTATACACATTCACCAATTATTGTCCTTTATTGACATAATGATTATGGGCGACCCACATGGTCATGTACTCGGGTGAATGAAACCCTATTATAGTAGATGTTGCAACTATTTATTCACCTCGCTTGCTTCTATAATAGACTTCTTATACAACCCAATGTTTTGCAATAGCTTGAGTACGGCAATAGCTGGATCTCGTGCTCCACTTCTCTCTTAGGTGATAACCCTTTAGGCTCTTGGAACACACCCCTGTATACCTATAGAAAATCTTCTAGTTTTTTTTTATGATCCTTAGTACACCCCTCCAAGCATGCCTTTCCTCTGACTAACTCTTATACAGACTGATTTTTCTCTTAAAAACAATAAAAAATATGTTTTGTTGGAATTGATCAATTTCTTGGCTTGGTTGGCACTTACTAGTGAAAGTTTCAAATTTCCTTTATGTGCATTGATGGTGAAAAATTTTCCATCCTTGATGAGATGATACTGGTTGGATATCTACATCAATATTGCATCTCACATGTACATGTAGGGACTTCCAAACATGACTCGACATACATCAAGGGGAACCATATCTAGTTCTAATTCATCAATAAACTCACCACTGATTACAAATCTAATTTTGCATAGTTTTGTTAAATTCAGATTTGCATCCTTATTTACCCATCCCAGTGGATATGGGCTTGGATTATCAGGAACTTACAATCCCAATTTATTGACTAACTCTACAACAATGATATTTTCTTGTGATCTTGAGTCAAACAGAGCATCAATCTTAGTCTTCTTGACCTATATCTTTATATGGAATAGTTTGGTCATTCATTTCTCTTCCTATTGTTGAGTGCTACTCAGATTCACCTCCTTCTGAAGTTACATACAAATTATCTTCTCATCCATGTCTCAGTTGATTTCAACTTGGTTCCTCAAATCAATGGCCACGATATTCTTCTTCTTATTGTATTTCTTTTTGTTCTTTGGGTTAAGCTCTGGATGTAACTTCCAGCACGTTTCCTTTGTATGGTTTTCAATGTTGCATTTTTTGTTGAGATATTTGAACTGGTGTGGTGTGGCTTCCTTATTTTTATCTTTTCCCCCTTTTTTTTCTTCTTCCCCTCCTTAGAAGTGTCATGTTACTCCTTCTACTTCAATCCACTTGATTGCAATTTCTTCAGGCCTATGTTCTCTAGGTACTTTTCTTGTGCACAAGCCTCATCCATCAATTTGTGCTTTAACAACATCACTTGCTCCTGTATATGGTGGTGTACAATCTTCATATACCTTAGAAGTACATCTGGGTTCTTTGGGGAGATACTTGGCATTATGACCATATTTTTGAACTCTGTGTTGTACTCCTCCATGCTTTGCCCTGGATTTTTCTCGAAGTAATTCCACTGAATCCTATGGTCCTCTACATAACCAATAGGGTAAAACTATGACTTAATTATGGTTTTTAATTCCTCCCACTTAGTCATTGGAGGCTCTCCCTCCAGGGTCTCAGGGTCTCTGTGTGGCTTTCCCACCAAGTTATTACATGGCCCTCTAATTTCAACCACGTAAATGAAATATTTTATTCTTCCTCAATTTGATGGACACTAGAATACACTTCAAGTTGTTGCAACCAAAGATTTAGATTTAGAGCATCAATATCACCATGGCACAACCTGATATCAACCTTCACTTCCATTTTTAACAGGGGCTTTGATTGATTCATGACATTCGAACTCGCTTAATCTTTCCAGGTTCTTTCTTTTACTTTTTTCTTGTTTCTTCTCGATCTCATAATCTCCCTTATGCTTTTTCCTCTACATTAGAACCCCCATCTTCTCCAAATATCCCAAGCTTATTTCTCAGGGCTGCCATGAGGATATTTACATTACGATTTATATCTGAGACTTGTTGTTCCAACCATGAAAAACTCTCCTCTACAGGATCATGAGGGTTATTCACAGATTCACCATCCATGATTAGGGTTTTATGACTTTTGGCCCAGCCGATCTAGATCTATAAATATCCATAATATACCAAAAGAAACCTACTCTAAAACCAATCTGACCTGTAAATTGTCGTGGATATTCCACTAGACATTTGTCACAACTAACCTGATAAACTATATATTTAAAAATTCATAATCTACAATATTATAGTTTTATTTATCTTTATATTTATAGAATTGTAGATTATTGTTAGTAACATATGCATGTGAATTGAAACTATGCAAAAAAATATAGAAAAATGAAATAAAGTACCACATAAACACTTAACGCATGATATGACTTGGGAAACCCTTTCGGGAGAAAAACCCAACTGGAAAGTGAGGTTTCTCTGCTCTCTTTCTCTAATTATAAAATTTCTGCAAGTACAAATAAATATGGCATATGGTTTGTGGGATACTACAGTTGTACAAATCCTCTTTGTGTTCTCTATCTCCTATCCCTCTTGGCTTATTTTCTCAGCTATGGAATAAATGCACTTAAAAGAATGGAACCCATTTTCTTCCTAGTGGCCCAATTATAACACAACCGTATAGCCTACTAGTGGTTAGTTTTTTAATGCCTTAACCCTTAACCAAAGTTACACTATAGAATCTTCTAGAGTATTATACATCATAATCTCGTGGCTAGCCCCTTTTTCATGAATAATGTGGGTTGAGATGGCATCCTCTCAAACTATGGTGGTGAAAATAGGAAGACCAACTTTTGAGTGAGATAACTTTCACATACTAACTCTGTTTGACACGATTCTTGTGTTGGAAAGGTATCTATGTGTAGAATAAGAGAAATATATGCTCACTAAAGTAGCAAATTCTCCACACCCCCCCCCCCCCCCCCCCTCCCACTCTCTCCGCCCTCCCTGCCAAAAGAATATTGTATTATGCCTCAAAATGCTCCCGGAAGGTTTTAGACCCCAATTTTTCAAACTTGGTCCCACCGATAAAAATAGGTTTGAAAGATGATTCCTCCACTTTTTCCACTCACGAAGCATCGATGTGGATGATAAATAATGTAATGGTCCAATCCAGATAAATTCATATTCATCTACTAATCCTAATAATTCTAATATATTATGTGATTTGAAATAAAGAGAAATTATTTTACAATCCATTAAGTATTAATAACACTAACAAACTTCACTCTATGGTTATATTTTTGGTTATACGAAGTTCTCATGTCACCAATCCCAAATAAGAATCTAAAATACAAAACAAGAAAATTCATGGTAAATATATAATTATAAAAAATTCTCATTTTATTTCTTCTCAAATTGAAAAAGTTAATTTTTTTGGAAAAACATCCCCATCTAAATATAATTCTATAATTCTAAATGCTAATGAGATACATACTTTTCTTTTATGAACCATTCAAAATCCTTAAAAAGTTCCAATTTAATTTTAATGACCCAAGTAAGATTTCATTAGAAGAAATTTTTAGAGAAGTTTCCCTTATATGATAATGTTAATACTTTGATTGATGAAAATAGAGTTTTAACAAAACCATTAGTACTAATATTCTTACACAAAGATACAAAAGATACAATACGGATTGCTTTAGATAATTCTTAGTAATCCTATCCATCTATGTTTTTCTTTCAATAGTTTCATAGAATTGAAATATGGTTGGATGAATCCTTTTAAATAAAAGTTCCTATAATTAATAATAATCTTATTTTCTTTATGATCAATAAAATATTGAGTAATATAATTTATTTATGTATTAATCCATTTTCTAACATTAAATTATGGTGTAGTTATGGCTACCGGTTTGGAGATACATAAATGGTTGCATTAGCATTTTGATTTTAGGTTGTTAAGTTATAGTTAGTGGAGTGTAGCATAGAAGTAACTTGTTGGGTCTTTATTTTTTGTTCTTGTTGTTTTAGTTTTTCCTTTATCAGATTATTTTGCGTAGTCCAAGTGTGTTGGTTCTGATTAGTTTTATTTTTGTTTTTTATTATTTTTAATAAAAGTAACGACATTTCATGGATGAGAGGAAAAGAAAAGAAAATATAACATGCTAGTTGTTTTTCCTGGGAAGAACGTTTGTGAAAAATATTTTTGGCCAAAGAAAATATTTATTTGTTAAACTCTCAACACCTTTTCTCTGTGTATTTAGATTATATTTTTGATCACTATCAATACTCTTTGATGGATGGATTATCATTTTAGAAAATAGAAAATCAATGTATTTTATTTTCCAATACAATCTTTTGAATGATAATCGACACTTAAGGATTTATGATCCCAATTGTATTGTATTTGAAAACATTTTCCTTATTTGTATTTTTCTTTTGAATTTTAATTCTATGGTCATGAACATAGTTCATAAAAGTTTTAGTGTTAGAATTATTTCCATCTTTTATTAAGAAATTTTTTATTAAGAATAATTTTTTAATGTATTTTAATGTTTATTTAATTTTAGATTTGGAACTGTGAAAAATGGATAAACTTTTTTTAAAATTGTTTTTAGCTTAGTTTTAGCTCAAAAAAAAAAGTGCATAGGTTTAAGCTAGTGAAATTTGTCGAATTTTATTTCTAGCTATTTGTTGGGGATTAGCTATAATTTTAACTTTTTTTTAATTCCCACTTTGAAATTAATTTTATTTTATAATTGAATATTTCGTTGTTCAGAAGTAATTCCCTTCATGTTTTTGCCACATTGATCTAGCACTTAACTCATTTGGTGATGCATGAGAGTAGCCATGAAAAGCACCTCACAAGGGGTTCGAAAACCCCTTCTTCAAGAATGTGGTCACATGTGTGGAGGTTCTAGTTCAATCCAACAATTGCATGCATCCCATCAATCGAATATATTCCTAAGTCGTGAAAAAAAAAGATGATCCTCCACTAGGGGGGAATTAGAAAAAACATATGAAAGGGAAATGTCTCCCTTAGTCAATCAATGATCTGAAATATGAACGAAAATCAGGCAAAGTTGAGAGCTACATCTATCATATGAAGGATCATGCCTTAATATGCAATTTCATCAACATTTGCCTAAATTGGTTGGATAGATCCAACAAAAATGGTAGCAAAAGGGACACATTGATCTTGAGCTAGGAGAAAAGGGTTTATTTACAGCTATTTTTTCAAATATGGTAGAAAGAAATAGGGTAATCAAGAATGGCCCATATTTTTTCAATAATGTGGGGTTATTCATGAAATAATAATATGAAATATGACACACAAAAAAGGGAAAAGTCCTAGAGGCCCCAATTTGGGTTCACCTATTTCCTTTACCAAAATAATTTTAGGAGGAGGAAATATTAGAAGGTATTGGAAACATGATTAAATAATCTGTGAAAATATATGAAGTGACCAAGCAAGGAAGCTACACCTCATATGTGAGAATAAGTGTGTATATGAATATCTACCATCCACTATTGGAATCAAATGAAATATCTTGGCATGATAAAGTTCATAAATAGCTTCTATCATGAACATGTACCATTCAAATATTTAGGTGTAATGAATATGACCATCCCAAACATCACTAAGGAAACAAAATAAAATCAATAGAAATCAGATCATGAGGGTTTTTGAAAAGTTCAAAGTTGTTAGGGAAATTATTAAGCACAAAATGAAATATCACCATAGGAGCCCCTTCAGTTCAAAATCCATTATGAGGCATTCACTAGAGAAGAGAAGGAAAATTGATATCAAGTAAATCCTCAATAAATGGATCAAGAGAGGGGAAACAAAAAACCAGAGGTGGAAACTCATAAGAGAAAAGTGCCATAGAAATCCACAAATAATTTATCAATAGAGAAAATTGATATGTTACATGTATAGGGAACAAGGAATGTTGATGGGTTGGACAACATGGATATGGATGAAATCACACTCTTAAACCATATTAAAGAATGAACAAGGACCCAATAAAGATACCAGATCAACAAAAAATATGTTTAGACAAATATATTTGTGACTAAAAAAGCAAAAGGAATATTAATTCTAAGGGAGCAAGCTCATCCCATAAATTCTTGGAATCCAAACACAAAGATCAAAAGATACTCCTAAGCATGTAAAGGAAGACAAAAATAGAGGAAGGAAAAGAAAAAAAGAGTTAGTACAATAGATGGGAGATGCACTTGTCAATTTAGGACAAATGGCTCTCTTAACCAAGGTGTTTTACTCTACACAACATCCTTCTTAATAAATATGATTTCGTGGAATATAAGAGGCCTTAACTACGAAAAAAAGGATTCTTAAAAAGACAATATATAGGTAACTACCTACAATAGTCATGTTATGGAAGACTAAATGTGACAGTGATAAATTTAGCTCAATAGCCTCTCATTGTTGGAGAGGATGTCAAAGCATATCACTAGATGTGGCAAGGAAATTAGGCGGGATAACTATCTTATGGAACCCAAATGAAGTGGAATTTATGGATTGGATGGATAAGATTAGGATAATCTTTGGCATATTCCACTACCTAAGATCAAAAGAAACTAGATCCATAACAACAGTCTATGAGAAAATATGGTGAATGAAAAGGCAAACTTTCTTAGAAACTTGGCTAGAATTAGAGAGCTTCACCAAGGTAAGCTATGGATTTTGGAGCAGACTTCAACCTAGTGACATCACTGGAGGAAAAAAAAGCAAGGTATTCACCTCTTAAAAATAGTTTCCCAACAATTCAAACAATTGATGTTCAAACAATTGATGTAGCAAATGAAGTTGGCTTATGTGGAAACAATATGGAGTATTCACTTAGAACAATATCCACAATGGTAAGAACCAAATAGCCTTGTGCTTGGATAGATTTATAGCCTTGGAGTATTTATTAGAAGTGATTTTTTTCCTAGAAGCATATATTCTTCCTTGTACAAATTCATATCAAAGCATCAATTGGCCTATACATTTAGAAATGGATATCAATGTTTCCCTTAAATATATGCCTTTCATATTTGAGAGTTTCTAGCTTAAGGATTTGTCCTTCCTTGAGAAGATAAAGACATGATGGGAAAAGATTCAAGTATAAGGTCCCTCCAATATGGCCAAGCTTCAACAAAATCTCAAGACTCTTAAGTCAAAAATTAAAAATGGGAACAAAGAGGATTTTGGAAATATTTTCCAAGCAAAACAAGAGTTGTAGACATGGATGCAAGAGATTCAACAACAAATAATTATGGATGGAGGAAATGAGGATTTAATTGTAAAATAGGGATAACTCTTCACAAAAATAGAGGATAAAAAGAAACAAGAGGAAATATTATGGACAAAAAATTCAAGTATCCACTAACTTCAAGAAGGGGAGAAGAACATAAAGTTTTTTCATAAATTGATGATCAAACATTAAAATCATAACAAGTTTTTTTATCTAAAAGACAAAGCAGGGTGAAAACTCACTAATGGAAAAGATATGGAGCAAGAATTTCTTAGATGTTATGGATTTCTTTTAACTGAACCAAATCGAATTCAATGGTGGCTTATTTAGAAGATCATGAAAAACACCCCAACACTAGTTTAACCAGATCATAATGTTTCCTTAATGTAAGAGGTATCCTATGCTAAAGTTGTAACGTCCATGCCAAAAAATAAGGTGTTGGGTCCAAATGGGTTCACCACTGTGTTTTTCCAGGCTTGTTGGAACTTCTTTGGTGAAGAGATCCATGACTTGGGGGAAGAATCTTGTAACATGCTCCTTATTTCTATCCTTGAATGCCACAAAATTAACACTAATGCCCAAGTTTTATAAGGCTCGAGATCTTAGTAGCTTCATACAAATATCCTTATGCAATGTGATATATAAGGTTATTTTGAAGGTCATTGCAATTTGTTTGAAGCCACTCCTAGAAAATATAATTTCAATGGAGCAGAACAATTATGTGGAGGGTAGACATATCTTCGATAGAATAATAGTAGCCCATAAGGCCCTCAATTTGTTGATTTTTTTTTAAAAGGCGGGAATGCAAATTTATCTTGGCCTTTCTAAGGCCTTCAATAGACTTAGTTGGGCTTATTGCTTTGGTGTTCTCATAGAATTTGGCATATTTAGTTGGATTAATTGGGTAGGATATTTCATTGCATCCCCTTTATTCTCGGTGATTCTCAATGGATCTGCTTCCTCAAGATTCAACTCTTCACATGGAATTTGACATGGTGATCCTCTCTCCCCATTCTTATTTATTCTTGCTATAGCAGGGTTAGTACACACCATAAAGGAAACAATAGCACAAGTAAATATAAATGGAGTAAGACTCTACAGTGATGTTCTTCCCATCTCCCACCATCAATTTGTTGATGATACGATGCTAATGGGAGTTCCTACAGAAAGAGAAGATAGATCTATAAAAAAACTATCCTAGAGGAATTCATGGAAACTTCAAGTACATTCATTAATATGGGTAAATCTAAAATTTATTTGTTTAATATTGACCTAGAAATGTATGACCACTGGTGGCCTGGGTGTAGCCAATATGGACAAACGACTGAGGCCTGATATAATTTCTTCAATTTCTGGTTGAATTCCACTTTCTACTTCTTCAGGTGTATCAGTCACCTAATATTAGAGTGGCTGTCTCATGAGGTTTTCCTCTTATCACCCCAACCCTTGTTATCAGACAATAATCACATCATAGGCCTGTTTTTCCTTTATCGGAACTATAATCCCATAGGAATTATAGTGATAGACTCTCGTTTCTTTTAAAACAAAGGAAATGGATTAAAACACTATACACACAGGTAGAGGGCTTTCGTTCTAAAGGAACGGAAATACACTATTGACGCTTTATATTTCAAACTATGCATTTGAACGCAATTAACACTATCAGCGCTTTAAATCGGCCCTTCCAAGCTCCTACTTCCAACGCGATAACACGTAGTGTTATCGGAGGTCACAATCGGCGACTTCAGTGCTCCCAAGGCAGGGCTCCTTCGCTCCAATCTGGCGATGCGATAACAATCGCAGACCTGATATCCTTTTAACTCTTCTCTATAGTGTTTCGAGTCCGGCTGTCGGAGTTTTGGACTTCGGTAGTTTAACTCTATACCGCTCCCACTCAGCGATGTGATAAAGGTTTGGACCCGATACGAGTATGAACTAGATTCAATAATATTTCAAGTCTGTAACTACATCCAGATTAAGTCTTTTTCAAAGAATTCCTATGTAAACAGAGTTTTACCACGAAACTCAACAATGCATGTAACAGAGAACCAGGCGTGCCAATACAACATGAAAACTCACTAACAAGCTTAAATCAAGTATATCATAGAAGAACCAATGCCGAATTAACATTAACAAAGTTTAGAAGAAAAGAGCCGAACTGATACATGCATAAAAATACTAGTAAACAGAGAACCATCCATTCAGATGCACATAGAGAGGTTTTCTCAGATGATAATACTTTCGTGCACTCTCTCCCTCAGAGCGTCCTGTTATTTCATTTTATAAATAATAGATAAGCCCTCTCGGTCCTTATCCATACAAAAGCATGCCTTTTACATAGATCAGTTTAAATCAATTATGCATAAAGCTTGTTACAACTTATCCATAAGCGATTATTATAGCATGATTTATTCTTAATTCTATCCCTATCTTAAACTAGAAAAGCATGGAAACTACTGGCTAAAGGACCCCACTCCTTTGCCTGTAGATTTTTTTGGATTTTTTGGAATAAGTTTGAAGATTTTCCCTCCAAGTCACATGCTCTTGCATCAGACTCCTGAGGACAAAATTCTTCATGGGCGCCTGTCCATGAGTTTATCTACAGAACTGCCTAGTTTTTGTAGTATGTCTTCTGTGATCCAAATAGCTTCAGCAGTTGGAATATCCTTCCATTTTACCAAATACTGAAAGTACTCTTGTCCCGTTGTTTTCTTAAACACCTTCTTGTCTAGAATTCATTTTGGCCGCAAATTCTTTGTTGTGGGTAATTGTTTTACCCAGTCAATCTCTTGGGTCTCTTGATCTTGTTTTGTATCATTTGCAGTTTCACCTTCATACTTATACAAGTCTGCAACATTAAAAATTGGTGATATTCCAACATTAGGGGGTAATTCAATTTCATAGGTAATTGCAGAAAATTTTCTCAACACTCTGCACGATCCAATTTTTTTGAACTCCAATTTATTATACTCTATTTTTGGAAACCTCTCCTTTCTAAGATGTGCTAAAACCAGATCTCCAATTTCAAAGTTCACCTCTCTCCTTCTCATGTTTGCTTTGGTTTTGCACTTGATGTTGCTATCCTCCAGCTGTTGTTTCACTTGTTCATGTATTGCTTGCATTTCTGAAGCAAAATATTCACCCTCTGCACTTCTCATCTCTTCTTTTCCCAAATTTCTCAACTCAGATACTCCTCTTGGATGCATTCCATAAACAATATGGAATGGATTATGTCCTGTAATCCTATTAGGTGAGTCATTATATGCATATTTAGCTTGTGCCAACAATTGATCCCATTGCTTTAGATGTTTTGCAGTAAGGCTCCTTAAAAGATTGCCTAAACTCCTATTCACAACTTTAGTCTGTCCATCAGTTTGTGGATGATAAGCAGAACTGAAACTTAATTTAGTTCCCAGCTTCTTCCATAATTTCCTCCAGAAATGTCCAACAAATTTGGAATCCCTGTCTGAGACAATACTCTTAGGCAACCCATGCAATCATACAACCTCCTTAAAAAACAAATTAGCAATGTGAGAAGCATCACTAGTCTTATAACATGGAATAAAGTGTGCCATTTTTGAAAATCTGTCCACTACAACAAAAATTGAATCATTACCTCTTTGAGTCTTTGGTAAGCCCAAAAAACAATACGTACTTACCATATCCCAAGGCCTATCTAGAATTAGTAATGGAATATACAAACCTATGTTTTGGCTCCTTCCCTTTGCATATTGACAGACTTTGCAAGTTTTCACATACTTCTCCACTTCAGATTTCTTTTTCGGCCAGAAATAAAATCTGTTCAACTGTTCAAAAGTCTTCTCTACAACAAAATGTCCTGCAAGTACTCCACTATGTTTTTCTTTGATTAAGTTCTCCATCATAGAACAGTTTGGTAAGCACAACTAATTTTTCTTAAACAACAGTCCATCTTGTGAGAAGTAATCCAACCATTTACTCTTATCGATCAAAACAGGGTTTTTACAAGCTTCAAATGCCTCTTTAAAATCTGGATTTGTTTCATATAATTCTTTAAGAAAATTAAAACGCAACACTTGGATTTGACTCTCTTGAAATAATACATTCCTCCTACTTAAGGCATCTGCAACTTTGTTTGATTGGCCATTTATATGCTTCAAAACAAAATGGAAACCTTGAAAATACTCCACCCATTTGGCATGTTTCTAGCTAAGATTTGGTTGCTGCATAATATATTGTAGTGCATGGTTATCTGAGTAAAGGATAAATTATTTTGACATTAGATAATACCTCCATTTTTTTAATGATTGTACAACTGCATAGAATTCCTTATCATGAGAAGAATAATTCTTTTTGGAATCACTTAGCTTTTCACTAAAATAAGCTATTGGTCTGTCTTCTTGACTTAAAACAACTCCAATAGCTTCTACGCTAGCATCACACTTCACTTGGAAAGGCTTACTAAAATCAGGTAGAACCAAAATAGGTTTTTCAATGATTTTATTCTTTAATAGCTAAAAATTCTTTTCTGCTTCAGTAGTCCATTTAAATGGTTGTTTATCCTTCTTTATGGTCTCAATATTAGGTGCATTAATCTTACTACAATTCTTGATGAATTTTCTATAAAATCTAGCAAGACCATGAAAACTTCTTACCTCAAAAAAACTCTTGGGTGAAGGCCACTCCATGATTTCCTTGATCTTCTTTGGATCCATCTTTAGCCCTTCAGCAGAAATAACAAAATCCAAGTACACTAGCTCTTCTTTCATGAATGAAAACTTCTTCAAATTCAGCAATAATTTCTCCTACTGCAGCATTTGTAAGACATAATTCAAATGCCTCATATGCTCCTCCTTAGACCTGCTGTAAACTAATATATCGTCTAGATATACTATTACAAATTTACCAATAAAATATTTAAAAACTTCATTCATGAGTCTCATAAACATACTTGGTGTATTTTACAACCCAAAAGGCATTACTCTCCACTCATACAATCCCTCATTTGTCTTAAAAGTGGTTTTCCACTCATCCCCTTCTCTTATCCTTATCTGATGATACCCACTTCTAAGATCTAGTTTTGAAAAATACTTTGCTCCACTCAAGCAATCCATTAAATCTTCAATTCTAGGTAAAGGAAATCTGTACCTGATTTTGATTTTATCGATGGCTTTTGAATCTGTACACATTCTCCAGCCTCCATCTTTCTTTGGACTCAACACTATTGGCACTACACAAGGACTCGAGCTTTCTCTGATCAGTCCTTTGTCAAGCAATTCTTGCACCTGCTTCTTAACCTCTTCATTTTCTGTAGGATTCATTCTATAAGTTGCTTTGTTAGGCAGACTTGCTCCAGGAATCAAATCTATATGATGGCTAATTCTTCTAATGGGTGGAAACTCATTTGGAAAATCATCAAAAACAATATCACAATATTTTTCCAACATTTCTTGAATTTCAATGGGTAAATCAGAAACTTTAGTTGAAGTCATTATTACCTTGGGCTTACAAATTACAGGAAAATTTACCTCATTCTCTTCAATTTGCTTCAAGTATTCCTTTCCTCCTAATAACATATTTTTTGGATCAGTCTTCTTTCCTGGTACATCTTCTTCTTGTAGAGGCAGAAATGTATGATTGACACCATCCTTTCCAAAATTGTAAGTGTTTCTTTTTCCATCATGCATGGCTCCTCTGTCATATTGCCAAGGTCTTCCAAGCAATACATGACACACATCCATTGGCATCACATCACATACAATTTTATCTTTATACTTGCCCACCTGAAATTCCACTTCACACTGTTCATTCACTAACAGTTGATGTCCCTTTTGTAACCATGACACCTTGTAAGGTGTTGGATGTTTCATTGTCTTCAACTTCAATTTCTCCACCACTTTTGTAGAGACCAAATTATCAGTGTTGCCACTATCAATCATCATCTGACAACATTTCCCTTGAACTTTACACACTGTTCTGAATGAAGTCTTTCTTTGGGATGGTTCAACTATCTCCTTTGCTGGCATGAGCAAAACTTTATTAACTACCAAAGATTCTCCTCTCTCTTGTGTATTTTCTTCTTCTATCACTATTGTTGTTTCTTCCCCCTTAGCTTGAGCAACAATAACATTCCTCTGATTTGTTTCTACTTTCTCTGGGCACTCAAAGGCTCTATGTCCCAGTTTGTTACATATGTAACATCTTACTTCTCTTCCTCTTCCTCTACCTCCTCTTCTTCTAGAAAAACTCCCTCTACCTCTTGCATCACCTCCTATGGGTGCATGCTAGGTTGAGATGGTGCTAGCTCCATCTTTAGGTGTTGTAGATCTTCCTCTACCACCTTGACTTCCCCTTCCTCAGAAAGTACCTCTCCCTCTGGCAGACTGCTTCCTCATGAGTTTTTCTTCAGCTTTCAGTGCGATTTGATAAGCTTCCTCTACTGTTTTAGGAGATAGTAGACTTATCTCATCTTGAATGTCCATCCTAAGGCCATTCATATATCTAGCCACCTTCTCATCTGTATCCTGGGCTTCTCCAGCTCTTAATATTACCTTGTAGAATTCCCCTGTGTATTATTTCACTGTCAAAGACCTATGTCTAAGATTCTGCGTCTATCTGAACAAGGTTTGTTGATAATTACTTGGTAGAAACTTACCTCTTAGCTTTGCCACCATCCTGCTCCAATTCTTGATAGGTTGCTTGCCAAGTCTCTTTCTTTCTACCTGCACACCATCCCACCAAACGTTGCATGGCCTTTTAGCTTGATGACAGCAAACTTTACTTTCTTCTCATCTTCTGTTTCTTCATAGTCAAAGAATTTCTTCATGCCATTAATCCAGTCTATCAATTCTTCTGGATTCAGTCCTCCTTCATATATTGGAACCTTGGTCTTTGGCCTAGCTGTGGACCTCAACACTGGCTGGAAGAATCTCATCTCAGGGGTAACTGCTACAACTTCCTCTTCTACAACTTCAACCTCAGGCTCACTAACATCTCCATCATCTATATTTCTTCCTTGTTGTTAATGCATCAAATCTAGCTTGCATCTATTGCACAGCTTCCATTACTTCAGTGTTTGCAACAGGCCATCCTCTTCCACCATGTCCTCGTCCTCTTCCAACTCTGAAAGCCATAGTAACTTTCCTTCTCCTGCTTCTGAGATTCAATTCAATTTCAGCTGGTTGCTCTGATACCACTAATGGTGGCCTGGGTGCAGGCGATATCGACAAATGGCTGAGGCCTGATATAATTTCTTCAATTTTTGGCTTAATTCCACTTTCTGCTTCTTCAAGTGTATCAGTCATCTAATGTTAGAGTGGCTGTCTCATGAGGTTTTCCTCTTATCACCCCAACCCTTGTTATCGGGCAATAATAATATCATATGCCTGTTTTTTCCTCTATCGGAACTAGAATCCCATAGGAATTAGAGTGATAGACTATTGTTGCTTTTAAAACAAAGGAAATGCATTAAAACACTATACACATAGGCAGAGGGCTTTCATTCCAAAGGAACGGAAATAAACTATCGATGCTTTATATTTCAAACTATGCATTTGAACGCAATTAACACTATCGATGCTTTAAATTGGCCCTTCCGAGCTCCTACTTCCAACGCGATAACACGTAGTGTTATCAGTGGTCGCAATTAGTGACTCCAGTGCTCCCAAGGCAGGGCTCCTCCACTCTGATCTAGCGATGCGATAACAATCGCGGACCCAATATCCTTTTAACTCTTCTCTATAGTGTTTCGGGTCCGGCTATCGGAGTTTTGGACTTCAGCGGTTTAACTCTGTCCCACTCCCACTCAGCGATGCGATAAAGGTTCAGACCCGATACGGGTATGAACCAAATTCAATAATATTTCAAGTCCGGAACTACGTCTAGATTAAGTCCTTTTCAAAGAATTCATGTGTAAACAGAGTTTTACCACGGAACTCAACAATGCATGTAACAGAGAACCAGGCGTGCCGATACAAGAAGAAAACTCACTAACAAGCTTACATAAAGTATATCATAGAAGAACCAATGTCGAATCAACGTTAACAAAGTTTAGAAGAAAAGAACCAAACTAATACACGCATAAAAATACCAGCAAACAGAGAACCTTCCATTCAGATGCACAAAGAGAGGTTTTCTCAAATGATAATACTTTCGAGCACTCTCTCCCCCTCCGAGCATCCCGTTATTTCAATTTATAAATAATAGATAAGCCCTCTCAGTCCTTATCCATACAAAAGCATGCCTTTTACATAGATCGATTTAAAGCAATTATGCATAAAGCTTGTTACAACTTATCCATAAGTGATTATTATAGCATGATTTATTCTTAATTCTATCCCTATCTTAAACTAGAAAAGCATGGAAACTGCTCGATAAAGGACCCCACTCCTTTTCCTGTAGATTTTTTTGGATTTTTTGGAATAATTCTGAAGATTTTCCCTCCAAGTCACATGCTCCTGCATCAACCACCTAACCAAATTATTGGGTTTTTAGTGTAGTTTTGTCCCTGCTAAATATCTTGTTGCGCCTTTGGTAGAAAAAACCCTTAGAACTATTCACTCGAAGGAATTAGTCTAGACTATATCCAAAAAATTTGATTGTTGGACCTTCAAATCTCTAAATTTTGTTGGCAGATTAGTCTTGTTAAAATTGGTATTGCAAGCCCTTCTAATGTATAATCTCTCTATGTTGGTGGTGCCCTAAGGAATCCTAAAATACATTAATATTATATACATATCATTTCTCTAGGGAGGGGCTATATAGAAAATAAAATGGGCCCTTTTATCTTGGGACAACTTATGTCTTCTCAAAATGGTAAGAGGTATTGGTATTTACTGATCTAGAATTTTTAAATAACATTTTGGGGTAAAAATTATGGTGGAGGTGGATCCAAGGTGGCCAGGAGTTATGGAGGAAAATATGGATTAGGAATACAACATCTCTAAATCATGACAATTGGAATTCAAAGCTAGAAACCATGCTTAAGGATATTCAATATGGAATTTGGCTAGCACTAATAAATTCATCGAACTATTGAGAAATGGAAACAAGAAATTCCAGTTTAATTTGTCCTTGAATTAAATTGTGAATTAAAATTGAATTCTATTCTCATAGCAGCTTGTAAATAGTTAATTAAGTTTAATTGACTAATCAACTGAGGAATTTCAAGTTGGAAGTCTTTATGTAGTCATGTATGTGTGATCCCTAAATTTTAAGGGTCTAGGATAAGTTTATTTGAGTTGTAATTAGATAACTTAGTTTTACTAAGTTATAGTTAGTTAAACTAATTCTAACTGTTGGAGGAACTAGTAGCGGTCTAGTAGTGAGTTTGTGCACTAGCGCATCCTTGGTGCTACTCCAGCTAACTGGATATTCACTCAAGAGAAGCTCATGCATGTCAATTTAGAGAAATACCCAGTTGAGACTAGAGTGCAGGGATAGTGTACTATCAGTTGTATGATTTTTCAAGTTGTACAAATCATGCATTCAATCAGTTATGGACCTAATTTTGATTTCACATTTTTGGAAGAATGATTTCACAATTAAATATGGGTTGATCCTCTTAGGAATTGTGCAAGGAAATACAGGTTTGGCAGGCAACAGAGTTGACTAAGTGTTGGCTAGAGCGGGTTTGTGAGATAGAGAGTTGAATATACTTGTGCAGGGGTTTTTTTTAGTGAGAACAAGGATTGTATTTTCATCTTGGATTTCTGATTAATGTAATATAGATAGTCGGGGTTCTGAGCAGTTGCTTTCCCGATAGAAATATTGTGTTATGTATGATTGATTATCTTCCTCTTTTTGATTACTGTTTTTATCGATTTATTGGTTTTTGTTGTTGAAAGTAGAGTAGATTTTTGTCTTATGTTTTAGAAAATTACATGAGTTGTTGAATCTACAGGAAAATCTACATGGTATTGGAATGGAAGATAGTATACTAGAGGAGATTTTGAGTTTGGGGTTACAAGTGAAATTCGAATTTTCAATTCATACTTTAGGATCGACAAATGGCTTCCTATGGTTTGAGACTTGAGTATGCCTTGGAATGAAACTCGAATTACATAGCATGGAAGGACATAATGGAAGAAGTCATACAGGAGCATCATATGTTAATGATCTGGCCGAATGGAAGAAGTGTGTGGCAAAGGCGAGGCCGATTATTCTTGAGGGAATTGGAGACCACATTGTCTCGAGTCTCCATGCCAAGGAAACTTCATAATCAACGTGGAAGACATTGACGAAACTATTTCAGAATAGCAATGACCATAGGAAGTTGGCACTAAAGGAAAAACTCAGAAAGATCAAGATGGAGAAGAGTGTGTCAATTCAAAAATACTTGACCAAGTTCAACGATTGTTGAGATGAGCTTGGAGGTGTTGGGATTGTTGTTTTCGAGGATGATATGGTGAGTCTATCTCTTCTAGGAATCTCCATGAGTTGGAATAGTTATTAGGAATCTGTCATTGGGAGGGAGAAACTGCCATATTGGGAACTACTGTGGTCGAATTTAATGCAGGAAGAGATCAAAGATTGATGATGAGGAAAATTGTGCCTTAGCGGGTAAGGCAAAGAAATGGAAGGGGAAGGAATCCCATTCCAAATTGGATTCTTGTCATGGAGGAAAGAAGAAGGACATGTTGAAAGTCAAGTTCTTTCATTGTCATGAGTTGGGACATTTTGCTACAAATTATCTACTCAAGAAGTCCAAGAAAAAGTCCTCAAGAGGAGCGGCAGGTGAGGCTCTTTCCTCACAATTGGAATTGAACATTACCCTCATTGCATGTATGGTGTCATCAATGATGGGTAGTGTATGGTACCTAGAAAATCAAGCTTCTTTCCACATGACTAGTAAAAAGGAGCTCTTCAGTGACCTAGAGGAGAAGGATCTCCAGATGCATATCTTGATGGGTGATGACGGGAGGTATAGTGCTATTGCATTGGGTATGGTTGCCTTTCAGAGGGAGTCAGGTGCTCCTCTCACCTTTAGAGATGTTATGTATGTTCCCGAGTTGAAGAAGAAATTGGGATCCATTGCCATGCTAGAGGATAGAGGCTATGATGTGATATTTAGTGAAGGAAAGGCGTTTCTTCGTCACATAGCCACGAGACAAGTAAAGAGGATAGGGATTCGGGTGAAGAATCTCTACAAGTTGGAGGGAGAATATTGTGTTTCCTTAAACATGAAAACAGATAAGGTGTAGAACCGAGAAATCGGTTAGTTCTGGCACAAGTAGTTGGGTCACTTGCATCATGGGACTTTGAAAATCATGTAGCAGATTTCCACTGGTCTTCCCAAAGGTATGATAGATCAAGTTGATATATGGAAAGGGTGTACTTTGGGAAAATTCACCAAAGCTTCCTTTCATGACAGAGACAGTCGAGCACAGACGATTCTAGATAATTACATTCAGATGTGTGTGGACCATTCTCGACAACATCCATGGCTAAACCCAAGTATTATGTTATATTTGTTGACAATTTTTCTCATAAATGTTGTCTCTTTTTCATGCAGAAGAAAGATCAAACTTTCACAAAGTTTTGTGAATTTAAATAATTGGTTGAGAAAGAGTTTGGAAATAAGGTGAAAGCTCTGAGGAGTGATAATAGTGGTGAGTATGCCTTAAAGGAGTTTAAGAAATTCTATGTGGCAGAAGGGACTAAACAGGAGTTGACAACACCCCATAACCCACAACAGAATGGGGTGGCCAAAAGGAAGAACAAAACAATTGTAGGGGTAGCATGGGTGATGTTTCATGATCAAGGCCTACCACTACACTTCTTAGATGAGTCATGCAACACAATGGTTTATTTGCATAATAGAATCCCGCATTGGATTCTTGGGATGAGTACACCAGAGGAGGATTTTTGAGGGAAGAGATCAGATGTTGGTCACTTCAAAATTTTTGGGTCATCAGTATATTTCCATGTGACCAAAGATGCACGGAAGAAGCTTGAGCCGACAACAGAGTTGTGGATATTTGTGGGGAACACTAATACACCTCACAACTATCGGATGTACCTGTTGACCAACAGGATGACAATGGTTTGCAGGGATATTAGATTCGATGAGGAGAAGGCCATGGAATGTTCCCTTGAAAGGAAGCTTCAACTACATGCAACTGAGGAGCTTTTATCTCCTAAGGTTGAGGAGCCTCAAATTGATGTGGAGAAGCCACATGTAGAGGATCTAGGAGTGGAGACATCCACTCAGGCAGAGTCTTCCAATGACGGGAGAAAGCGCACCAAAGAGGCTAACAAGTTATTGCAGGATGAAAGAGAGAATTTGACCCACATCACGACGTCCGAAGATGAGGTAATATGAGAGGTACACTGGATACATGGCTCTTATGTGCCAATGTGTTGAGACAGAGCCATGTTCCTTTGAGGAGGCAATGTAGAAATCGGTTTTGGTTGATGCCATGGTGGAGGAATATGACTCCATTATTTGTAACATGTTTGGGATGTGGTCCCAAGACCGATAGACAAGTCAGTGATGAGCTCTCGATGGATTTACAAGGTAAAGCAAGTAGTGGATGGTAGTGTGGAGAAACATAAGGCCAAGTTTGTGGCCAGAGGATTTTCACATGTAGTGGGGATTAACTATGATGAGACCTTTGCTTTTGATGCAAGGTACTGATTGATCATATCCATATTGGCACTACCAGTGCATATGGGTTGGAAGATACATCAGATGGATGTAAAGACAACCCTCCTTAATGGAAATATTGAGGAAGAGGTGTATATTGAGCAGCCTAAAGGTTTTGATACCTTTGACCATGAGTTGCATGTATGCTAACTCAAGCGAGTGTTGTATGGACTGAAGAAAGCACCCCGTGCTTGGTACACTAGCATTGTAGCTAGTTCATTGGGTTGGGCTTCACCAAAAGTGAAGCAGATGCGAACCTGTACCACATTGTGGTGGAAGGTAAATTGTTGGTCATTGTTTATATGTCGATGATTTGATTATGACAGGTGATGATAAGTTGATCAAGTCTTGCAAGGAGGATCTTGCAAGAGAGTTTGAGATGAAGGACTTGGGGCTCATGCATTACTTTGTGGGCATGGAAGTATGGCAAGGTGATGGGGAATTGTTTGTGTCTCAGGGAAAGTATGCCAATGAAATACTTAGGAGGTTCCACATGGAGAGCAATAAACCCGTGGATACTCCTCTAGGAGGTAACTGGAGAAAGGAGGATGCTAATTCAGGTGAGGTAGTGGAAGCTACTATTTATAAGCAGCTTTTGGGTTCACTCATGTATTTGGTGAACACACGACCAAACATGTGGTATGCAGTTAACCAACTTAGTTAAGCGATGGTTAGGCCTACCAAGTTGTATTAGAAGGCGACCAAGCATGTTTTGATGTACCTCAGAGGCACTACTCAGTATGGATTGTGGTACAGATGGACAAAGGGAGTGAATCTTCAAGGCTTCACTGATGCATATTGGGTAGGGAGTCCATCCAACAGGAAGATCATATCAGTTGGGATCTTCAGTATTGGGTTAGTAGTTGTTTCTTGGAACAATAGGAAACAGAGATCGATTGCACTTAGTTTGACAAAGGTAGAGTACATGGTTGCAAGTTAGGCAGCATGTGAGGCCATCTGGATGAGGAAGATTCTGGTTGGCTTGTTTGGTCAGCAGATGGATCCAATTGTGATTTACTGTGATAATCAGAGTTGTATCAAACTCTCTGAAAATCTAGTTTTTCATGATTGGTCCAAGCATATTGATATCTGACATCATCATCTTCGAGATTGTGTACAGAGACGGATTATATTATTGGAGTACATTCCCATAGAGGAGTAGGATGCTGACATTTTGATAAAGGCATTGCCAAGATGTAAATTTGAGACTCACAAAGACAGGATCGAGGTATTTGATAATCCCTTTCTTGTTGAGAGGGAGTGTTGAGAAATGGCAACAAGAAATTCCAATTTAATTTTTCCTTGAATTAAATTGTGAATTAAAATTGAATTCTATTCTCATAGAAACTTGTAAATAGTTAATTAAGTTTAATTAACTTAGGAATTTAGAGTTAGAATTCTTTTGGTAGTCATGTATGTGTGATCCCTAAATTTTAGGGGTCTAGGATGAGTTTATTTGAGTTGTAATTAGATAACTCAGTTTGACTGAGTCATAGTCAGTTAAACTAGTTCTAGTTGTTGGAGGAACTAGTATAGGTGTAGTAGTGAGTTGGTGTATTGGCGCATCCTTAGTGCTACTCCAGCGAACTGGAGATTCACTCAAGAGAAACTCATGCATGTCAGTTCAGAGAAAGACCCAGTTGAGACTAGAGTGTAGGGACAGTGTACTATCAGTTGTATGATTTTCTGAGTTGTAAAGATCATGCATGAAATCAGTTATGGACCTAAGTTTGGATTGCGCAATTTTGGAAAAAGGATTTCCCAATTATATATGGGTTGATCCTCTTAGGAATTGCGCAAGGAAATAAGGGCTTGGCAGGCAGCAGAATTGGCTAAGTGTTGCCTATAGCGTGCTTATGAGATAGAGAGTTGAATATAATTGTGCAGGGATTGTTTTAGTGAGAACAAGCATTGTATTTTCATCTTGGATTTTTGATTAATGCAATATAGATAGTCAGGGTTTTGAGCAATTTCTTTCCCCAAGAAATATTGTAATGTGTGATTGATTATATTCCTCTTGTTGATTATTGTTTTCATAGATATAATGGATTCTGTTGTTGAAAGTAGAGTAGATTCTTGTCTTGTGTTTTAGAAAATTACATTAGCTATTGAATCTATAGGAAAATCTACACGAACAAAAACACTATTTTTGGGAAGTCCAACAGGGATTGGATGCCTCATTTCAGATGGACTCATAGTAGTAATATCCAAAGATTAACAATAGGGTGAAATTTCATTCTATAGAAGAGATTATGAAATATAGATATCTCTTGACAATAGAATATTATTGGCACCATATAATACAGTGCACCATAAGTAAAGAATGGGAAAATAAGGAAAATTAGCCTCAAACTCTTGGTGGAGCCAATCTGAACATATTAATGGAAGAAATTCACAAACAAAACATCCCACTCTTCGAGGACAAGACAAAATTTGATGGTGATATAACCATAAGGGTATGTTCATAGTCAAAGAGGCATATCAACTAGCTCTAGTTCACACCAATATTCCTGATCAATTGATCTGGAAATATTTTTTGGATTACAACTTATGGGAAAAGCTTTCCTATTTTATTTGGTTATTAGTACATAAATAACCCTTTCATGTCATAAAATAATCGCATAGGATTTGAAGGTGCTTCCCTCCATTTTTTATGCAGATCGAATGTAGAGGAAATTGATCACTTCCTTAATACATGTGCATTTTAGAAATTCTATTGTCGCAACTTTTCATCTTATTTGGAAAATTACACAAGAGTAGCAAAGGCTTCATATAAATGATTGATGGTTGGAGATCCTTTATGAAAAATAATCATATTGTATATTGAGCTTGGGCCTTAATTCTACCTTTTTTCTATGGAACATATGGAAGGCGAGGTACAATAACATCTTTAATAATCGGTCATGAGAAGGGAAGGTAATTGGGTAAAATAATTGTAGAGTGTCTACAAAATAATACTACTACACCCTTGGTCATTGTCGAACTGGGAAGCTAAAGGTTTGAATGCCATAATTTTGCATAATATCTAGCTGTTTTTGTGACCTTTAATTGATCCTTTTCCTCCAAGAATCCCATATGTTAGTCCTTCAGCCTCCTAGAGCTCTCCTTCCCCTAGATTCCTTAAAATTAATTTTGATGAGGCATCTAAAGTAATCTAGTTTCTATTGGTCTTGGAGGAATATTTCATAACTATGGACAACTAGTGTTTTTATTCACATATATATGGCACATTCAAGTAACAACGTAGCCAAATTTGTAGCTCTATATACTAGCCTTGTTATCACATCATGACAAAGCTTCACCAAGATGATTGTGGAGGGTGACTCTTAGCTCATCATCCCAAGAGTAAAAAAATTGATAAATGGAGCTTCTCTAGAAAAAACTTATCATAACTAGAGATTGGGAAAATATATCACACATATTAACCATCTGATCCATATTATTCTAGTAATTATTCCCTCTCACATTAGGACAATAAGAAATAATTTTTGGCCAAATTGGGATGCAATGAAATTCACCTTCATCTTTCAACAAGAAGGAACAGTCACTTATGGGAGGACTGGAGACTGTCACTTATTGATCTGATAAACAAAGATCAAGAAACCCCATTCTGGGTGGAAGAACATGAAGAACTCACTAGCATTGAGGATCATCTTTGCAACAACCCATACATTGCACCTCTAGTCAATCTAACCATTCCAAGAACTATTGATATTTCCACATGCTCTTGATGGTTTTAGTTAACATATGACCTTTTTACTTCATTTAGAATTAAACAATATTGTGGCGTCATATATTGCATAATGAAGTCCTAGTTTGTAGATATTTTTGTATGTATCTTGTTAGTATATGAACATTTGGAATAGAAGAAATTAGCTTTTGTTATTGGTCTAGTTTTCAATGTAATATACCATGGAAAAAGAATTTTGATATTATGTAATATACTATCAGTTTAAGAAAAAAACATATTAAAAAAAAACCACTTAGTTTTTAATTTTTAAGTTATTTACAAATAAATTCTATCGATAGAATTGTAATGTGCATAATATAAGGTTGTACAATCTAATAAAAAACATATTAAAAAAAAACCACTTAGTTTTTAATTTTTAAGTTATTTACAAATAAATTCTATCGATAGAATTGTAATGTGCATAATATAAGGTTGTACAATCTAATATATCATGGAAAAATAATTTTGATATTATGTAATATACTATCAGTTTAAGAAAAAACATTTAGTTTTAATTGATAAGTTATTTACAAATAAATTGTATTGATAAAATTGTAATTTGAATAATATAAATTTGTACAATCTAATATACCGTGGAATTTTTTTTTGATATTATGTAATATACTATCAGTTTAAGAAAAAAATTTATTTAAAAAAAAAAAGCCATTTATTTTTTAATTGATAAGTTATTCATTGATAGAATTGTAATTTGCATAATATAAGTTTGTATTTCTCTGTTGAGAAATCAACATAACCAAAGCTAAAGACCTTTTTTCTGGAGACTTGAAGTGTGTTTGAGTAACTCAAGGGAGTGTTATTATTAAACTTTTTTTCTTGGATCTCTATATTAATTTATAGAATTTATCAAACTTTATTTTCATGAATTCAATATGGTAATTGTGAATAATTTTAATTATATATTTTTATTTATGATTCTAAGTTTTTCTGATGCAATTATAAAATAAAAGTTTTTTCATTTTATAGAAGTGGTTTCGCAGAGTCATTTTTATAAATAAACCTTATTATCTGAAAGGCATAGTATTATCTCTTTGCCTCATCACACAATTATTTGAATTCTTTGAATTAATGATTAGCTTTAATATTAAAGAGGTACTAAAGGTAGCATATACAATTTTTGGGACCGAAGATTCTACATTTTCAAAAATCTTTATTTTCCGTGACCTTATGACTCTCTTGACCTTGTTTTAATTTATGGGGATGTATTGTAAATGCTTTGTACATATTATTCACAATATGTTTCTCTTCATGATCTTGTTTAATATTGTTTTGCTCTTATTTTCCAGTTGGATTTTATTTTACCATGATTTGGATGATTGGCATTTTTTAAAAGTATTTTCCTACTTCTCAATTGTATGTGTGGCCTGAATTTTATCATTTTTTATCTCTTTGTAATTTTTTTATCCCATTTGAGTTTTAATTTTATTTAGTTATGGTATAATTTTGTTTTTTTAATGTTGTTATTATTATTAGTAATTTTCAGTGGTTGGTTATTATGTCAAGAGGTATCTTTAATTTTGGAGAGATGGTGTAATGTTTGTAAATGAGTGAATATATTTAAATGTTAGACACAATAGTAGAGACATGTAGTTTTCTTAAAATGAAATATTAAATAAAAATTAAGAAGAAAAAAATAGTATAGGCTCCATTTGAATGTAAAAATAATAAAAGTAATAAAGTAATTCAATTCAAGTTGTTGTATTATAATTTCTTTTCAATATGAGAGAGCATTGTAATGTTTATAAAATGAAACATTAGATCAAATAATAATAATAATAAAACATAATGTTGGTGCCATTAAAAAAAGTAATAAAAGTTAAAAAGTAGTAAAAATAATCAATCTATTCAGTTCAATTTAATGTGATGTAATTTCACTTTTGCGAGAGGAGACTCGAGCCTTTAATCTAGTACGAGGGAGATGCTTCAATCCAGTATGGGGGAGATGTTGTAGTATCAATTAAATAAAGCATTAGATAAAATAATAATAATATTAAAACATAATGTTGGCTGAGTTAAAAAAATTAATAAAAAGTAAAAACAATAAAGATAGTAAACCAATTTAATTCAATTTGTTATATTGTAATTTTGCTTTTATTAATAAAATTACCAAAAAAAATCCAACAAAATATCATAATATGCATATCACAATAAAATAAAATAAAAAATCAAATAATAATAATCCATATTAAATTCCATGCTATTTCAAAACATATAATTAATAAATATAAGTTTAGTCTAACTAATAGACAAAATGGTCATTTTTCTTGATATTGTTTCCTATCAATTTTGGCAATCTCGTAGAAAATTTTAATAATCATAATTTTAAGTTGTTTAATTTGCAAAATTCAATTTCCTTTGGGGATTTTCAATGTGTTGAATCCAATCATAAATTCAAAAACACATTTTAAACAACAAGAAATCACAAACTTGTCAGAAATTGTATTCTTGAATTACACGGAAAAAAGAAGAATAAGAAGTCATTTTGTCTTTTAATAATATAATAAATTTAATTAGTAAATATATAATTAAAAATAAAAATATTTCAAAATATAGAACATATATATCACATTAATGATGTAAATTTTGGAGCTCTCATGGCTAACCAAGGACCGGGCGGCGATGGAGTCCTGTGGAGACAAATGTTACTCATAGCAGGGTTTGGAGCATCCACGTGATTGCTAGGCCAATCCTTGGGTTGGGTGTTGAAGTAGACGTGAGCACACTCAGGCAAGTTGTTTATCTGGGTGTTCATTTAGTCTGTTTTCATTTCTCACTATTTTTCTTTTGGATGATTGAATACAACCTATGTGACTCTCAGCTCTTACTACCTCCTCAGTTTTCAATTCCTCATGTTGGTTGTGTTTTCCTCATTTTCATACTGGGTCTCCTTATTTTTTCTGGGGTCTCAGTCACCCGAGGTTGTACTGCGCGAGGGAGGCTTCGTTGTTTTGGTTTTTTAGCATACTCGTAACCTTTCACCAATTGTATCAGTCAGGAGTTAGTTTTATTAATTTTTTGTTTCCTCTTTTCACTGTTAATAGGATGGTGAACCCGACCGAATTTGTGGATTTGGAACTGGCTACGAACGACATTCTGTCGGTTTGGGGTTTGGAAATGACACATCAGAATCTGGCAAAGGTGGTCTTTCCATGTAGGTCTCCACTAGGCCAATTTTTTTGTACAGAGCTGGCATGGCATAATGGCGGTGGACTAGGGCTGTTGGAGGAGACATAAACCACTTCCTCAAGGGTGATTTTTTATTTCCTAGACTCTAGATTTCATGAAGGTCAGGAAGGTGCAGAATTGGCAGGATCTTTTGTCAAGACGTCAACGGGTTTACTGGTAAGCCCTAAAACCTCTCCTGCAATCTCTAGTTCTAGGGTTTTAATGGGTGATCTAGGAGATATAGTGAGAAGTAGTGGCTTCAAGAGGCAGGAAGGGTTGAAAACTTGTGTGGTGCAAATAAATTCTCAGTGCGGACACAAACAATTCCTCTAGCTCGAGAGAGCGGTTCTAGCCACAAACAAACAATCTATGGAAAAATTCCTTAAGCTAGAATTAAATAAGAGGGCCTACTTCTTAGAATTCTATGCCGCTTGGTGATGATCTACTTCCTTACTCCACCTATGTTTCATTTCCTTCCTTTGAATACCTGAAACAAGCAAATAAACAACAACAACAAATGTGATAGCATACAAATTGCATTCAGCCTACTTAACAGGTCAAGGAACATTAATCCATCAAATGTAAGATAACACTTTAATGTAGGAAATCAATCAATAGCTTTATTCATATAAGTTCAGAAAGAGAATACAACCAATGCTTTGACATTGTTGGTATCCTCCGATGTATCCGAGTTCCCACACTTTTGCTAACATCTCATCGATAGCCCCAAAAATGGAATTTTTAAGGCTTCTCCCCTTTAGTCTCAAAACAAACCAAACACACTATTATCCCTCAAACATAAACTAGAGAGCTATAAGCTATAGATGTCTTGTTGATTATTCAAGCTCCAAAAATGCTCAGACTAAAATAGTGTAGCTTGTAAAAGGAGGGGTTTAAATAGCTTGGATGGAGGAAAGATGGTTCCTCTTATCATGGGAGAAGGCCTTATCTCTTGGGTTGGTTCCATCCTAATAGGGGAAAGGAGCCCAAACTGACTTCCTCAGCTCCATCCAACCCAAACATCTACCAGACTTCCATTACGAAGCTTCTAGACCTAGAAGCTTTGACTCCATGTTTAAAAAACTTACCAAAAGAGGATTGGCACGACTGAGAAAAGGCTTAGTAGCGACGTACGACGCTAGTCCTAGTTTTGATCTCTGCAAATCGGCGCAAGGAGGAAATAGGTCATTAGCATTAGTCTTGTAAACTGGGGTAAAAGGAAGATTCTTGGGAAATGATGAAAAAGGGATTGTTCTGCTCATGAAGAGGGACATGACAGGACTCTCTTCATGATGGGAAAGCATGTAGGGTTCACTGTATAGGTCCTCTAAGATCATGGAATGGGGAGTACAGGGACAATGACAAAATCTTGTGTAACAGATGCCTCCTAAAGCGTGAAGGTCGAACGAGAGTGAGGGGTGAAATGCTCTACAAGTAGATGCAGGGAACTGGAGTCCGTCGTCGGAAAACCTGCAAGAAAGAATAAATACATATACATCAATGAAAACTTTGTCAAATGATACATGAATCGTGTTATGGATGCAACCATCCGAACAAAGATCATGTAAATGGATCTAAGTCATGGGCGTATCCATCCAATAGAGAGGAAGGTATGGTCACAACCATCCAATAATGAGAAGGATCACATATAACAACTCATGGTATGGCCGCAGCCATCCATCTAAAAGAGACATGTATATCATCATGATCATGTCACACCACCTTGCAACCTGGACTTGTGTAATCTGAACCCAGGGTCTTGCGCTCCAACATGACTCGATCAAAGTAAAAATGCTAACATGTGAATGAATGGGTTGAAGTCGAATATGCTATAAAGTAGCTCGATTACCGGTGAATGATGTGAACCATTAACAAGCATGAGAGAAAGCACCAATAATGACAATGGATATCAAGGTAGCAGCAACACAATCCACAAAATGTGAATAAAGGAACTGAAGTTGAACACCCTTGAAATCACCCGATCGAAAGCCAATGATGTGAACTTGTCATCGAGTGCGAAGAACTTGACATTAGGGCATGCAATCTCTAAGGTACTAGAAGGGAGTCTCCCGGATAGCTTCTTGGATAATGACCTGAAGTCAATAGGAAGCGACCGTGTCGAAGTAGGGCCATGATTTATCCCACATCATCAATACGAGACAAAGGGATGTAATGATTTTAGATGATATAGAGAATAAACAGTAAGTGTAACTATAGAAGGACTAACTCTTGAACATATCGGTGACACGACTCCCGAGTTTGGCAAATTTTGGATCCATAGGATCGGTGGTCATGATGACATGGTAGAGATCAAATGGAAGGCAAAAATGAACGCCCAACCCAGGAAGGACAATAATGAAGGGAGGATATCCTAACATGACATGAAACAGAAAGTATCATGTTCAAGAGTGAGCTGCCAACACAACTGATAGAATTTCCCATTCCTCCCCACCATTTCTGGAAGATACCCCAATTATTTTTTAATCGCAAGCTTTAAGGGTTTAGCATGTGCTTGCACTATAAGTTCATCCTTTAGATGAATCCGACCTAGTAAATTTAATGAACCCTAGGAAGGAGAAGCTCATGTTTGTCATGGTGACGAATCCGATGTCGTTTAATGTTTTAACGAGTCTGAAAAAAGTGTAACTTGGTACCTTTTTCATGTTTAGACAGTTTGAAAAAGACACGAAAAAGAAAACTCTACGTGGTCCATTTTTGCATAGTTATGTCTCTCGAGCCCGAAAAGGTAGAAAATGATACTTGAGAGAACTGCTTGACCATCTTAGTCAAGGAGTACCTTTTTCGTAAATAGTTTATCCCGGCCCAAAAAAGGGGTAAACGTATACTAAGTAAATGACGTTTCATAGCCTTTAATGAGTTCAAAACAACAAGAGATCGACAACCTTTTCGTGTTTAAATATTTTGAAAAGAGCTTGAAAGAGGACCCCCCATTTTTATTCTCTTTTACGAGTTAAAATGGGAAAAATACTCGGCAATATTTTCATTTTAGTTTTACGAGTCAAGAAAAAAGCTTAAATGTGACTCTAGTACCATCATCAGTAATCTGTCACATGTCGTTGCACAAAAGGTAAACACATTGTCCAATTTCTAAGGAAAAAATAAGTTAAAAATACTTTTAAAACCCCAATATCTCATGAAAAATGAATAAAATAAGGAAAAAAGTAAATAATTTTTACCATTTTACCATTTTACCTTGTGTGGAGAACTTTTCATCCATTTGTGCCCTAAATTTTCAGGAGCAGATTTCGGGAGATCCGGGAGGCCATTCGACAATCCGTCAATTGTAGGTAAGAGCCAAGAACTTTAGCTTCATTTTAATGATTATTCTTCATGTTTTTAACCATTTTTTGGATTTTTTGATGAGGATTTAGAAAAAAAAAAATTCGCCCTCATTTGGTGCGATTTCCGAGAACGGAATCGTGCTATCAGCACTACTGTTTTTAAATTAGTCACGCTAGCGTCATGAACACAAAAACTTCCATTTTTTTCCCAGACTTCTCTGCTTTTATCCAAATTTCTTTAGCCAAGGATGATTATTGACTTGATTTTATTGTTTTTACAAGGAAAACAAAACGAAAAATGATTGACTGGAGAGAACGTGAGAATGAGGACATTGATTCACAGGCAATGGCAAACCCAAACTACTTGAATGCCCTGAGGAACTGTGGGCTCCTCAAATTCTTCCTCACACTGAGTCTTCAGGCTCAACCCAAATTGTTACAGTACTTGATCGGTTTGTGGGATGTCAATTGGGAAGTTTTTATGATCCGGGATCAAGAACTAGAGTTGGAAACTTCTGACATTTATTTCATCATAGGACTGGCCTAAAGAGGGGAACCAGTCAAGGTCCAGGCCTACTGGGGCAAGTGTGAACATGTTGCTTGCATAACACTTCCCGAAAGCACTAAAATCAAAGAGCGAAAAGAGAGAGATCATGACTATTTAGGATCTGGTGCTGAAAGTGTTGATGTTGACCATAAACAGAGTGGTTGTGGCTCAGGTGCAACATAAGTCCAATAAGTCCAAGTTTCAGTATGCTATAGACTGTACGATGTCGACTATCTTCAACTGGGTAGAAGCCATGAAGGTAAACATGAAGCACCAACTATCCAAATCCAATGTAGGGAACCTAAAATAGTTATGCTATGGTTATGTTCCAATGACCTCCTTTTTGGAGCGGATCCTACTATTTCACTACCAACTCACTAAGGTGGATCCGCCATTGCCACAAGACCCACGGATGGTCCGTTGGAGTGCACTGATGCCTAGAATCACAATGGGCCAACATATGTCATATAAGCCGAACTTCTTTTCATGGCTACAATGACAGTTGATCATAGTAGAGGATTGGCCCTATAACGCTACCGACTTCCGCGATGATCCAGATATGTCGCTCCTAGAGGGAGAAGATTATGATGATGGAGGTAAAAAAAAACAATTTTAACTTTTAATTTTTAATTTTTTTTTAAATACATGTATTCATGACACTTCAATTTTGTAAATGCCGATGCAGGACCAGAGCATCCTGGTGGGATGTCCCCGATTGCCAGGCGCATTTCTTAGCAGTTCGATATCGCTCCTTATCAGGAAGGAAGCGATAATGAGGGGGAGATCATGCAGAACCTCGAGGGATTGACCAGAGATATCCCAGAGTATGCCTGGGTTGGTGACATCCCACGCCAATATAAAAGGCACACAGTGGGGGTATCAGACCAGATCCGCTGACTACTGACTCATGTAGTATGAGCGGTCACATGCTATCATAAGCACAATGCCAAGTAGTCCATATGATTGGAATTTTACATTTTTGAGGCCTACGAGCCACGGATGTATTTGAACACATATATTATTTTTTGGGGTTTCGATGGATGAAACTCAAACATTATCGACATATAAATATATATGCTATATTTCCTTGCTTAATATGGTAAAAATGTTTTGTTTTTGTCTTTCACATGTTTCACAAATGTCTATCCAACACATAATTAGCTAATGCATCTATCAATGTATTCATATGCCTAGGAATATGATGATATATAGTGTAATCAAAATTTCTCTCCAAAATATGAATACGCAAATACATTCTCAATATCTAAGGGGTTTTGATAAAATATTTCCTGTTGAGTTGAAGAACAACAAGTTGTGAATCAAGGTTGACAACCAATTCCCATATGTCAAGAAGGAAGAGCTTTTGACAACAATTCAATAACCGTGCTATACTCAGCAATGTTATTAGTTGTTCGACCTAAAGAAATACCTTGAAGATCAATCAACTCACCATGGGGGTCATAAATGGCCCATGCCATGGATGATAGATTCTGGGTACTACGACAAGCACCATCAACGAAACCTATGTGAGGAGACACAAACATCTGCAAAGCAAGTAAAAAACATAATAAGTAGGAAAGCTGCTTGAAAAACAACACACCAAACCACACTGGAAAAAAATGAATAATGCACTATTGTACAAAAGTAGCCATGCAAGATGACCTAGGCATAGTACCTTTTGAGATAAATCTCATTACGGGGCTTGTCAAAGGGATTGCGCTCATAATTAGTTAGCTCATAAGCCCCTTTCTGTAAGACACGTTTAACAATGTAGGGCTCATGCCACATGGGTTCGAACTTACCTTCCCCTGTTGACTTGATGGGGCCTGACCCATTTTCGGAGTTAATTAGCCAAACAAATCCCTACATTACTGGCCCCTTCGGCATCAGCCTGTGGTGCGCGGATTGAAGTCTCACCGGAAGCAGTATGGGGGGATGTTGGAACCAAGTTTCTGCACCCTAGAGATGTCTAAGGGGTCAATTTAATCCAATTGGCATACCTTCGCGCATGTTGCTTTGCGCACTATCTTGACCTACGAGACCTTCGCGACCTGTTAGGATCGCCTTTTGTGTAGCCCTAACCAGGGGCTGAGATCCTTTTTCACTACTAGGGTAGCGATCTACACTATTTCCCCAAGTTACACAACGTATTTTACTTATCTTCTTACAACTGTCAGTTAAATTTGCATAAACAGATACCTTATCTCACCTTTACTTAATCAACACAATTAGATATGTTCGTGCAATAGAAATGAAATTTATACTCAATATATTCAATACAGAAAACAGGAAATAAATTCATAGAATTGATGTAAAACTTCTCTTTATTAATACTTCGACAATTACAAACTTGACTCACCCTGCGCACTCAGCTGTAGGGGTCCGCACACTCAGTTGCAGACTACTAGGCCTCTGTGCACTCAGCTGCAGAGCCTTCTCCTACTCTACGACCCAAAGACTCGACTCTACACTTAGATCTTCCACTATCCTTCTATTCCATCATCATTCCTTCAATTGGATTCTCTTCTCTCTCAACTACTTAGAGCCTCGCTCTATTTATACAATCCCATGGTCCGCGGACCATGGGTAGATCTCTAAAGCCGAAATTACATTACAAAATTGAGGGCGGACAACCATATGACTCATTTACAAATTTATTCTTCGCGCCCACAAAATGTGGAGTCTTTACATTGGATTTACACTTTTTAGCCAAAATCCGGGCTTTAAGCCCCAAAACTTTCCTTGGGGGATTCCACGCCCAACAGGCCCCCAACACAAACATCATGACTCGCCCTTGAGTCACTCTGTCGATGTAGAGATCTTTACACGAAGACCTCCCAACTTTGCCTGGAGTGCTTCAGGATAACAACAAACTAAGCAGCTGCCTGCTGCACTTCCCGGACACGTTTTTCAGAGACTATTATAGTTGAACTTCTATCGTGCACCTGTTGATGTGTTCCCTGCATCTGTGTGAGCTTGGCTTCAATCGACCGTTGTAATGACGAATGCCTCATCAATCCATGGTTGTACACACACCTTCAAGACAACTTCCTTATGTCATGCAACATCTACCTACTCCTTAAGTGCTTTTTCTTGCTGCATCCATGCAAGCCTCTATGGAAGGGCCACCATTTGCGTGGTCTCTTTTATTTCATCATATTTTTACTATAGCTCACACGCCTCTATTTCTAAGCATTGTATGTTCGGGTCCTCCTGCAGAGTGTTGAGGACCTCGAATGACTCTTCAAATAGTTTGGTGCACTCCTTCACTGCACTGTTGATCTCCACTATTCCTGCTGTAATGGCGTTGGTGCGATGTTCCTTCACCTTAGGCAGAGTTGAAGGTTACGCCTTCAATTGCAGCTCAGCTATCTAAAGGTTCAGCTCCAGCTATCTAAAGGTTCAGCTCCAGCTAAACCTTAGCCATTTCTTCTTTTGCCTCGTGCACCCCTGCTACTAGTCTCTGGATGCATGCCTCCACGGTTCCTCTGCTGGGATGGCCAACTCAGGGACCATCTAGCAGGCTTCCTCAACCACCTACACTAGCTGTCTATTCTGTGTCACAACCTCGTCGTGCTGCAGACTCAATATTTCAATACTAATCCATTGCTCACTCATCATTTGGAGTGTGTGGCCCTCCCTCACCCAAAGTTCTGCAATTACTCTATCCTGAAGAACATAGAGCGTCTCCCGAGGGAGTGTAGCCATGTTTATCCCAACTCCCTTCAGTGCACTGACCATAGCCTTGTCAGCCTCATTTTCTGTAACCAGTGCGCCCTATAGCAGCACTATGGTGTTGGTCATGCGCACATGCAACATTTCCTCAGTCGTGGTCATGCCTACTGCGAGGCTGGTCAATAGAGTACCAACTTAAGGAGTGCACACCTAAAACTCTTGTATTTGTGTCTAGAGGGCCCCCAATGCCATCTAGTTTCCCTCTGCGAACTGCTAGAGGGCCTCCACGATGACATCCCACATCATCTCCCTTATGTCATGGAGATCCCCCTCAGTGAGGCTGATCAGGTTGAAAGAATTCTTGGAGGATTTCGACTTCTTCTGTGGCCCCACTTGCTCTCTCTGACATTGTCACTTTAGTTGTGTGGATGCTCTCTACGGGTCTGTGCCACCTTCCTCTGGATCTGTCTCCTATGCGAGTGAAGGTGACTTGTCTCCCTCACGGTCCTTCTCAATTGCCCACTACTGCTCTTCTGCTGCCTTTGCAGTGTCACGCACCTCTTGCACCTTGGCTGCTACTGCTTCATTGCTCCTCTTCTCTGTCAACTGTGCCATCTATAGTTTTTCCTCCTCCTTCTTCCTCTGTGCAATGGACTTCTCTGATTCCACCGCGGAGCTGGTGGGAGTGCACCACTTTGGCGGCCATGACTCAAGCATGGCAAATATGACATCGTTCATTGCCAGGTAAGGTATCTCCTTCCATGCCTTTGTGGGGTCCTTCCTCGCCCTAATGTACACGTGATGAAAGTCTACCATGAACTCCTTGAAGCTCTACACACTATTATAGACAGTGGGCGATAACCGCGGCTTGCTATTAATCCCCATTTAGATGTTCACCTCCATGAAAACCCAGAATATCTTGTTGTCTCTGATCCTCTGCTCGTCTTTAGTTTCCCACAGTGAAGCATACTTCACTGCCTCCGAAAGATCTTATGCAATTGTGAGGAACTGGCTGTCCTCAGGCAATTCCCAAGCCACCAACACTATGGATAACAGAAGCCATGCATAGTGGAAAGTCTTCCCCTGTTCCTGTGCCTCCGACAGTTTTCCAAGAACTCCTTGCACAAGTAATCCACCCAGTTAAACTGCACCCCCTCTGTGGACTACGCGGCAAGTGCAACCACCAGCACGGGAACCTCATCCGCATGGCACTTCCACATAACTTTCTCGGCTAATATCTGCATTGTGACTTTAACCACAACGTTATTGCTACTAGAGATCATGTACCCTCTCTTTTTCTTCTTCAGCTTAAACTTCTTCTTCATGGCCTGGGCGATGGCCAAATCATCACTTTCACCCTCGGATATATTCGTTGGATCATCTCCTTTGCAAGGGAGTCAGGTAATTTTGTGAATTAGATGATCCATGATTGGGATGGGCTCCTACGGCCATAAACACCCATCATGCACTAGGAAAAGTTGATGTCTGATGATAAAGATAATCACTGGG
Source organism: Pinus tabuliformis (assembly GCA_031772625.1). NCBI lineage: Eukaryota > Viridiplantae > Streptophyta > Pinopsida > Pinales > Pinaceae > Pinus > Pinus tabuliformis. The sequence continues at coordinate 582,919,092 of CM062808.1, read as the reverse complement.
GCACGATGGTAATACAGCACCCAGAGTAGGTTTAACAACCCTTCTTTCTCTACTCCTCGTAGCCACTTGTGCAGCTCCAATTCTATGACTCCCATCGCTGTATTTTTCTTCACCCATATTAGCTGTACAGCTGCAAAATGTGGGAATTTCTCATGGTTTGTGAGATCCCAGTCTTTAAATTTTAGAATCGGCACCTATCCCAAGTGTGCTCCATCAAAAACAATATCATCGGGTAGTAGTGGAGTCTGTAGAGAGCTCTTGCTCTCATCTAGGTCCTTAGGTACCCTTGTTTTCCCCTTCCATAGAGGAACATACACAGGCAACCTGGTCAGAGGGTCCACACCCTGGGTTTCTTCCTCCATTTCTTCGTCCTCCTCCTCTTCCACCAGGATTTCCTCAAGGTCTTCCTCCTCCTCATCGACTTCCAAAATTGATCGCCTTTCCCTTTTATTCCATGGTAAGTTTGGTTCTCAGCTGGTTTCTAGGGGACATGTGCACCAGTACCATATGCTACTTATATTTCTTGGGTCTCGGTGTGTACGGTGATTTAGGGATTTTTGCGACTATCTCGATGCTTTCTAGGGCATCTCCTATCTTCATGGCCTGCGTAGCCTCTTCAGCAGTCATCTCTCTGATATCCATGGCTTCTTCAGACACTGCATATTGTTATTCCACAAATCTCTCAACAGCTTAGGTAAGTGCTTAAACAATGCCTTCAACTTCAAAAGATCAAACAAATTAGCTTTCATGAATCTCTAGGCGTGCAATAGCTCAATTCTCAAATTTCCAAGTGTTGTTTTCTGGGTAGCACTTTGCACTTTATAACACCTTTTGAATTTGAATTCAACTATTCCCCCCACTTTCAGTCCATTAATTCTCCCTTGGTGACAGATTTTCCCAAATATAGCCCATAAATTTCACCTTAAATTCTTGCCCCTAGATCCATTAGGTCTCAAACCAAGCATCACATCATGAATAGTGACTGTAACGGTCAATTCCAGCCAACCCACGCACCAGCATAGCTACCCTTGCACTGTCGCAAACCTTGTGACACCTCGCTACTGCACGTAGTCCTGATATCACGCAGCTCTAGGGTAAAGTAGTTTATAGTCCCATGCCTCCTTTAAACTACGTGGAGTGCTAATACTATGCTTCTCACGACTAGTTAAATGGTCGAGCCACCTGTGTAAGGCTTCAACCGACTACAATTTACTTTTCTTGGGAAGAGTTCACCATTTGTTACGGGAATAAGTACCCTAGGGCTTTGGGTTAGAACCCCAACAGAGCAAGAGCAATCTATAGCAAGAAACACGCATACAACTCAAGCAACATGCTTAAATAAACAAACTATGCAAGGATGAACATACTCGAATGTCCTTCGTTTGGGTAGTTCTAGCAGGGTTCGAACCCTCTACAACTCCTGATGATCTTCAAATCTGCAAAGCAACCAATTTGAACATACATAGCAGCATATAGATAAATCATTTTAATGAAATCAACTTTATATCATATAAGTAAGATGATTAGTTATACATCAAAATGACATTCATACATGAATTACAACAACATCTGATGCATAAACAAGGTCAATCTCAGGAACAAGACAATGTTTCTTTTTATTTTAGAAAACTATAATAAACATGGAGAGAATTCACTTGATTCTTCTTCTTCTGGCTCCAAGCAGAACCATCCTCCAAGTCCATCCAGTCCCAGCCTTCAACAGCCTCCTTCCACAACCAATACCATGATATCCCAAGCAAGTGGGAGAATATGAACACTCAAGGAAACAAGGGTTTCCTGAAACTTGGGGAAGTACTTGAAGCACAGGGATACTTCAAACTCAGTCAGGGGATAATCTCAGTATAATAACTTTATCTCTTCTCCTCCTTAAGGCCTTCCCATAGAAGTCTATTTATATTTCTCCCAATTAGTTTTTTAGTTGGGAAACAGTTGGGCCACGGGCACTAGGAGGTAATCAACAGGTAAAACTCATGAACTTCGCCCATAGTTAAGGAAATTTAATTTTTTTAAATGTTTTAACACATATACGTGGGTTGGGTATTGACTAACCCGCGTGAACACACTTTTATCACAGGTCAAAGTAGTGTACAGGGAGTAAAACACTGTTTTTAAAATATTTGGACCAAGTCTGGAAGGAGGGGTTTTCCTAGGCCATGAACCAAGCATCACATATACCGAGGGTGATATTTGGAGCTATAACAGATGCCCCCTAATATATGAGGTCAGGAGGGGTACATGATGGCCGAAATGTATTAAGTATATGGAAAGGAAACCTGTCAAAACTGAGAAGGGATTCACCAAATTTCAGCCTGCCAAGCCATCAAAAGAAGATCAGAAAGAAACAGCTGTCTAAGGTAGACATACCCATGTTCAGAGAAAGTAATGCATGTCTACATATCAAGTACAAGCAGATCCACTATGTATACAAGTATAAAGAACTAAAAGTACATAATGCATCATCTGATTGTGATCGAACAAGTACATGTCTGAATATCACATATAAGAAGATGATCAATGAAGCTGAAAGATGAAGCTGATCACTGATGTCAAAAACTGCTCTGAATAGTACCAAATGAACATGATGGAATAAGATGATACTACATCACAACTCAGATGCCAGCATATAAGATGTCGCTGTGAAGGACTACAACATCTAATGTGGATGGTGTCGACTACCAGCAAGAGGAGCAACTGACAAGTGAACCAAAGAATGCTGATGCAACCTGAGGTCTTCACCGACCACCGTGGTACATTTCTACACAATGGGAATAAATGATATAAATTTGACCATGTGAGAAATCATTTGATTACTGATCACTAATGTATACCTTTAACAAACATGAGACTACTCACCGATAATGATAACAAGAGTCAAGGTACCCAATACAATCTAACAAGTGCAAATGAATGAGCTGAAGTTGAACACCTGGAAGAATCTATCAATCAGGGGATAATGATGGTTTCCCACTGTCGGTAGTGAGGGAATCTGCCATTGATGACTGCAAACCCCAAGGTACTACCAAATGGACTCTAGATCTTTGTCCCAGAGTAATGAGCCATAGTCAATAGGAAAAGATCCACTAGAAGGAAGGCATTAAGGCATCATTCATCAATCTAGCGCGAGTGTAACCATAGACCAATAATGTGGAAGGAATCAGACAAAAAAAAAGTGTAGTAACCCAACTGAACCACGTTTCTGGCGTACACAAGATGTAGCTAGCGCACAATAGAAACCCTCTGAACCAACCAATAATGAAAACTGACACAGAGGTGAGGAATCCACCAATAGGGTCAAATGGAAACCAAGGCACTGCACAAATCCCAATGTGTGATAATGAAAGTTGATGTCAAACACAATGGAAACCACTCGGTCAAAGACCCATGATACTGATCAATGCTGAGCACAAGGTGACCTATTGATAATGAAAATAGGGCCAGGGTGTGGCTCTAGGCCTGCCCTCAGAGCAATATGTCGTCTTCGATAAGGACAAGACCTACCAGCAAGAAGTCAATGAAGACCCTCTCAAACCGGCATGAGCAAAGGACCAATATAATTGATGTGATGACAAACATGACACTGAAAACCAGGGATGACTGACTGAAAAATAGGTTAAGAGACACTACAGAGATGCCGACTCAGGTTTACTTCCCTTGAACAAAATCACGACTGAATGACGACTATGTGGCAGCATATGATAACTCTATATAGGTTCGTCATGTAGGAGGCACGAGCGAACTCTCCATATGATTGGAAGAGATAACCAATCGGAGGAGAACTAACTCAAGAACAAGGTTAAGGCATACCTAAGTCAAACTAAATCCTACCCAAAATGGAGGAGAGACTTTCTTTTGAGTGCTTTGTTCAAGGGCGACACGACTAACTCTAGCTGCCAATAATATATGGAAATTTTGTTCTGTTCTCGCTCTTTTTGGAATATATAATTTTTTTTGTGTTTTTCTTTAAGCTGGAAAAATAACAAAAGAATGCTATAGTACAGTGGAAAGAACGAGTGTTAGTGAAACAGATGATCTAGTTCCTAGGATGGGAACTGTTACACAAAATATTGTCACCATGACTATTTGCAGTCAATATGGGTCTATCATCATTCATACTGTCCTCCTAAGCAAGTCTCAAACCTCAGCTCTTCATGTCAAGCTTTGAAAATGAGAGAAAGACTTTAAAAATCAATAAAGCTCTAGTTCCGCACTTTCTCTCACTGTTACCTGCGGTCCCGCGCCCCCTGTTCATATTACTTGCGGACCTGCTCACTGTGTCTCTAAAGGAGTGGGTGCGGACCCCTGTGAAAGTCAAAAAGGCACAAGTTTATTCTTAAAAACTCACTTTGGGTTAATTCTAGATGATTCTAGAAGGAATTGTGATGTGGATGGTTCACTCCTAGGTGGTTCATGCATCCCAAAAGAGAAGGAGCTTATCCCTTGATGAGAGGAGCTTATCCCTTTGAAGGAGGGCTTTATCCCTTTGAAGGAGGTCCTAGTAACTTCCCTCCATTGCACTATAAATTAAGGCATTGGGCTGGTTGCTAGGGAGGTTAGAAGCTGAACATTTTTGAGGGTAAATGCTGGTGGAATTGAGACTTCCTAGTTAAGCTTGAGAGGAGAGATTACATACCTTTTGGCTTCATTGGGAAGAGAGTGAAACTTGTCAAAATAGAGGAGACTTCTTGTTGGACCCTGGGAGGAGCTTGTACAGCATCAAGGCACAGGTTGTAAAGTTCTTCTTTGATTTAAATTAATACAATCAGATTCATTTTTCTCAACAAATTGTCTTATGTGATTTGTTTCATGAATTCCTTGATCATCATGATAAGTATGCTTTATTATATTGACTTTTCATGGTGCTATTTAATTTGTGTGCTTGTTTTTGTTTGCAGGTTCTCTACAAGGGAGATCATTTGGATCAACAGAGCGAGGCTTCCACAAACTTGCATTGGACCCAAGGTAGGCCTAAAACACTTGTTTGCCTTTGTTTATAAATTGCATATTTAGAGAAAGATAGAATTTGATTGGTTTGCTTGTCGCTAGATATCATTAGATACTAGGGAGGTCAGTATTGTCCACAAGAACGACTCATTCTGTGTGACAGGAACAATCCTATGCTCAATGCAAGGAGGCAAAACTAGTCAAGGACACTCAAAGGGTTGTTCCATCCATGGATCAAAGGGTGCGTTAAGTTGCAGAAGCTAAGTGATTGCAGGTTTGAGTTTGCAGAAGACATGGTCAAATAAGTGGCTTAAACACGAGTCCAAGTGAAGCCGACTTAAGGCCAAATGGTGAAAATAGTCAAAATGCAATGCAGCAGTACAACTCAACATAAAGGAGGCTCGAAGGTATATGGCCAGAACTAAGCGAAGAAGCAAGGAGAATGAGTCCTCAATGCACAAGTCATGGCAGGACAAAAGAGGACTCCCGAGCCTACTCAGTATAATAGCATGGGCAATAAATGTTAGTGAGGTGCTAACTATGATGCCCATGTAAAGGATGGCTCTACCATCGCATCATGATTTAAAAATCAGCGAGTGAACATGGTTTGCTAACCAAGATACGATGGGGTCGACCCTATGGCAAGTATATCGACAAATGTAGGCTAGTATGCAAGATGTAACGGAAAAAATGGTTTCCCTAATCTATATGCCAGTGAGTAAATGATACCTGCCATGACGGGTTAGTGTTCATGGAACCGAAAAAATCTTGAAGAAGTGTCCAAAATATCCTGAAACAATAATTCATTCTCAACAATTCAAGCCCACAAGTCAAAAATTTCATGAGACGAAAAAATCAAGTTTTGAAATTTTTTTTACAATTTCAAAGCTATATAATGACTTTTTGCTCACCATTTTCATTGAGAGAAAAAGCTGTGGAGGAAAAGAGCAAACTTGCCCCCAAAGAGTTGGACCGTTCAAATTGTACCAAAATCATCAGGTAACCCTCAATTCAAGCTTGCATTGTTTTGTGATTGTTTTTAGAAATTTTTATTAAGGTTTGACCGTAGGAGTTTATGTTAAAAATTCCAACTCGGCGTACAGACAGGTTAGATGTTATCAACCAGCATATACGACGGCCCTACACGTGATTGCGTGTAAAAGGAACCCGCATATACACGGTTTTAAATTTAAATACAAAAATATAATGGTTGAAACTCAATTTTTTTTTTTAGGATGACAATCACATGGAGAGAGAGGGAGAATACCACAATTGATAATGAAGTTATGAATGACCAATAGGCATTAGATGCATTGAGGGGATGTGGCTTGTTGAAATCTTTCAAAATGCCCAACATGAAAGCCAACACTTGTTTTCTTGAAATGCTAATCCATTATTGGAGTGTAGAGGAGGATGCATTTATGATTGATTAGATGCCTTTGTGGATAGAGGTGGAGGATATTTACTTTATCATTGGTCTCTCTCGGGGAGGAGAGGTTGTGCATTCGACTGGCCAGACACGAGGTAGTCTTTCAGTAAAAGACTATGTACACATATATTGTCCTGGGCATCCAGAAAAAATTGGAAGTCAGATTCCAATAAAACAGGTAGAAAATTTATCTTTGAGGATCATTATGTTCACCATAACTAGGATAAATGGATCAGCCTCATTGCACCAAGCTTCACGAGTATCCATGAGCTTGGCCATGGATTGCCATACTATGGTTTTCAACTGGTGCACACCTCTTCTTGCCAACATGAAGAGGCAGTTGTCCTCTATTCAGAAAGGGCAGACCAAGAATTTCGGATACAGTACTATTATATGCTCCTTCTTCTTCGAGAAGGTACCTGGGCTGCATCCCAAAGTATCTATCTCAATCAATAGCCCCCGAGATTCTCGGAAGGGTAGGTGGGCTGACTTGATGAAATGCCTTGGAGGCGGGGACGTGCCGAGGACTGCATTCGATGATGAGTTCTTCACTTGGTGGGAACAACAAATCATCATTGTGGAAGACTACCCCTATGCTAGTATGGATTTTTGAGGAGATCCAGACTTGGTGCTACCACTAAATGCAGTGTAGGGAGACATAGGTAACAATTTTTTAAGTTTTTATCAATTTTTAAGATTTTTTAAATATGAAAATGAACTTAGAAATATTTTTGATGGGATTCAAATACTAACATAATGATCATGTTCCAGATGTGGGTCCGGTAAGAACAGATGGATTCCCGTGGCACAGGCGTTGTGGAAGAGGTGCCGAAGAGGCAACTATTGAGACAGAGAGGGTCTTATATGCAGTCCAAAGAAACTTGGTGAGACTGACTCACCAGGTACCAATGGTAGCCATAGAGGACCTACCTAAGGAGATGCAGCGCCGCGTGGTAGGAGTACCACGGAACTAGGTCTGCATACTTCAGCGTGTGGCCAATGCAGTAGTTACCTTCTTAGTCGCTCATCCTGAGTCGGGTCGACAGATAGACTGGACATGATTATGGGCATTTAGTCGCAATTTTGTATATTATTTTTGAACACTTTATGTACACACGGGAAGTTTTCTAATATATATATATATATATATATATATATATATATATATAAATTTTTGATGTTTGTTTTTTAACTTGATGAATGATTGATATGCCAATGTAATGCTTGATTAGCAATGGAATCCGCTAATGAATTTTCAAATCATGGAATGTGAAAATAAGTAATATAAACAAATTATCATTTCAGTACCCTTAGTCTAAAAAATTGGCGATATAAATAAGGATCCTAAACCTGATAAATGTTATTTAGTTGTGCATTACCAACTGTGAGTCAAGATACACTACCAATGAATCAATTCCATAAGAAATAGCTTCGGACAGTAAATTAATAACGGCAGTATATTTGGCAATATTATTTGAAGTAGAACCAATATGTACTCCCCTTGACACTATCAACTAACCAGATGGATAATAAATCACCCAAGCTGTGGAAGCAAGATTCTGAGTGTGCCGACTAGCACCATCAGCGAATTCAAAATAGACAAAGTCATCCATCAACACCTGCCAAAGTAGATAAAAAAATTGTCGATATCACAAAAATTCCCGAAAAAACATGTACAAAAATACAAAATACACAAAGAAGCCATTGCTCGATCGTAACCTAAGCAAAATACTTCTTGAGGTAGAGCCGATTTCGGGGCTCCGCCAGCTTGTTCCCTTCAAAATCGACTAATTCATAAGCCCCTTTTTCTAAAACTCATTTCACTATAAAGGGACCATACCACATAGACTTGAATTTGCCTTCCCCCAAGGCATCTTTATCTTGGTCATAGACCAAGACAAGGTCACCTTCAGAAAAAACCCGAGGATGGACAACTTTATCATACTAAGTTTTAACTCTTTTCTTATGGGCCTCATTTATTATGGCGGCATCTCAACACTGTTGATCGAGATGTTCCAAATGAATGAGGCATTCTTCAAGACTAGAGGTCTCTGAAAGAAGGTCAACAACTAGCTTAAGGGATGGAATTTTGTATTCAATAGGAAAAATAGATTCCAGCCTGTAAACTAACCGAAAAGGTGTAAAACTGGTGCCAGTCTTTACCGAGGTTCGATATGCCCAGAGAGCCGGGTACAACATGATGTTCCAATTGGAGCAATTTTTGTCGATTTTCCTTTGCAGGATCGTCTTGAGGGACTTATTCATGGCTTCAACTTGCTCATTGGCCTAAGGATAATATGGACATGAATGCTCCTGCCGAAAGCCCAACTTAAGTGCCAATTCGGTCATCAGCTAGTTTTGGAAATGACTGCCATGGTCAGTGACAATCTCTCTTGGGATACTGAAACTTTAAGTAATCTGATTGAAGAGGAACAATGCTGCTGTTTCACTATCATTTTTATAAGTAGGCATCACCTTAGCCCACTTCATAAAGTAGTCTATGACCACTATAATGTACTTGTGATTCGTCGTTGAAGGCAGATTACAAGTGGTAAAGTCAATGCCCCACTTTGTAAAATGACCGACAGTGATAACAGGGAAAAGAGGAGCCAGATGCACGCACATCTTTCGAGTATAGACTTGACAAGGGTGGAAACGTTTGACCACCTCAATACAATCTTTGAAAATTGAAGGCCAAAAGTAGCCGGCACGCAAGATTTTTTGGGTTGTTTCAAGCCCTGATATATCACCACCACAAGCTCCACTGTGGCAATCATTGAGTACAGAGTTTGCTTCTTCCAAAGTTAAACAACGCCTAAGGATTGAGTCAACCCCTCGACGATGTAATGTATCACCAACGATAACATAGTTCTTAGCAAGGTGACGTAATTTTCGACGTTCATCCATGGAGGAAGCAGGGGGGAACTTCGATGTCTGGAGATATATGATGATATCTCCATACTAGGGATCTTGTGAAGAGATGAGGAATAGATGTTTGTCTAGGAAACTTTCCTCATAAAAAATATCTTCTTCACAAGGCAACTCGAAAATTAACTCTGCAAAAATAAATGACTTCTTAGACTTGGATGACAAGAACTCGAGATCAAATTCTTGTAAAATAACAATCCATCATTTGTATTTGCCCCCAATCACTCGTCTACTGAGGACAAATTGAAAAGGATTGACCGCCGCTAAGACAAACGTTTTGCATAGTAGAATATAATAACGAAGCCGTTGGACAGCATGGATAGCTACCAAGGCCAATTTCTCAACCAAATAATAGCGTAGTTCAGGGCCTACCAAGCTTTGACTCAAGTAGTAAATCAAATGCTCCATGAGAGCATCATCTTCCTAAACTAGAACCATACCTATGGTTGATTCTGCCACTACAAGATATAAAAGGAAATCTCTACCATAATCCGGTGGACTCAAAAGTGGGGCAGAGATTGATGCCTGCTTCAAGGAATCAAAAGATGATTGCACAAAGTTGTCCCATAGAAATGGAACTCCTTTCTTGAGCAAGCGCATAAATCCTTTAGTTATCTCAACATAGTTTTCTATAAACTGTCTCAAGAAATTTGCCTTTCCTTGGAGACTTTGAAGTTGTCAGATGGAAGATGGGGGAGACAACTGAATTATTGCCTCAACCTTAAAGGGATCAACTTGAATCCCTTCAGTTGATATGATGAACCCAAATAAACGACTAGATGTAACCACAAAAATGCACTTATTCGAATTCAACCGGATCTTGTAAAATCAACATCTCTCAAAAACTAACCGAAGGTGACTGGGATGATCAATTCTATTTCGAGAACGAGCAGCTAAATCATCCAAGTATGCTTTGATGACATGCTTGATGTCGTGGAAAGCGTAAGACATGGCCCGTTGAAATGTAGCTCTAGCATTTTTAAGACCAAAAGGCATCTTTTTGTATGCAAAGTACCCGAGGGACAAATGAAAGTTCTCTTATGCTGGTCTTCTAGATGGATAGATATTTGATTATAACTTGAGAATCCATCCATGAATGAGAAAATTTCATTACCCACACATTCATCAACTATCTGATCGATAAACAGTGTACGGTAATTGTCTTTTGGATAAGCTTTGTTCAAATCCCTAAAGTTAGTGCACACTCAGATCATTCCTTGTTTTTTATCAACTGGGACTGGATTAGAAACCCACTTCGTTAGAGGAACAGGGTATATGAAACCCGCCTTGAGCAACTTTTCTACTTCAGCTTTAATAGCTGATGTTTTTCTAGGATTGATCGACCGAAGCTTCTGACGAATCAGCTTGCCGTTTTCATACGTCTTGATCTCATGCTGAATAATGGATGGATCAATACCAGGCATTTCCTCATAAGACCAAGCGAATACATCCTGAAACTCTTTAAAGAGGTCAGTGTAAATTTGAATCTCTTCAGGGGAACAATCGGCTCCAATGAAGACATTTTCTATCACGTTAGGGTTCCTAGAGATGTTTATTGGTATGATTTTTGAAATAATCGACATATTACCTTCGACACATATGTGTGCTAGAGCTAAAGGGTTTGAAACCGTACAAACATCGCTAGTAAGCAAATTGGAGAACCTGGATTCAACTTCCTGCAATGGATGAAGAGAATATGAACGATGATGTAAATATTTCCATGGTCGATCTACACCCATCATTGCTTCTAAAATCGCTTCCTTAGATGGTAAAACTGTATATAAGTAATCCATAGCAAAAGTAGAGTTAAGCGTCCAAGCTGGAGCCACATCACCATCTAACTCCTCCTCTTAAAAGGAGTAGGATGGTTTTCTGTAGAGTTAATGATAGATTGATATCTAAGCTCTGTTGCAGACATAGGGAATGCCATTCCACCATCCTGCCCTTCATCTAATGTGGTTGTAGGCAAAGGTAAGGTCCAAGGGTCTAAAAAATAATGAGTTCGAAAGAACTCTTCCTATGAAGACTCCTTGGAGGATGAAATGGCATTGATTCTAGCTATAGGAGTGGGAAGATCAAATATACCCATCAATGAAGAGTACATCCCAACTCCTAAATTCTCAATAGGTTGACGGGGGTTATCAACCAATGGAACCATAGAATCCAAAGTTGTGCGAGGGTCACCTGGAGAATAGTCCAATTGATAAACTTTAACAATTCTCCCCTCATGAGGAAAACAAAGGATGTTGAATAAAGATGACACTATGGCATCCATTTCATAAATCTAATTCCTTCCTAAGAGGAGATTGTAATCCAGGTTGGCATCAATGATTTCTACTTCGATATTAACGACCTTTCCTCCAACACATATAGGAAACGTTGGGATGATCCCGTGTGGCCTATGATAATGTCCGTCAAATGCTATCAAGAGAGTGGGTGAAGGAACAGTTTAAGGTGATCCAATGGCCTTCCAACATGACATAGACATTACACATGTGGAAGCTCCCTCATCTATAACTGTTCAAAAAATATTAGTTTTCCGGTAAGTAGACTTTATTTGAAAATCCATATGGTGAGGAAGTCTTTTTTTGACATTGAGCATATCAAAAGTGAGCGCTAAAGAATTTTGTGGATCTATTGAGGTATCTGAGGTATAGACTTGTCACTCAATATGAAGTGGGTCCACAGTTCTGGGAATGGATTTATCCTTAGAACCATAATCACATGCTCGTGTAGCCACATTGATATGAAAACTCATCATGAGAGGAATTGTCCCCTTCCTGGTTGAACCCTGTAGAGGTACTAGGGTTTGAGTTCACGCCAGCAAGTAACTACTGCCCTTGGGGGAAAGGGTTAGTTAAGACAGCTTGGGAGCTAGAAGACCCTTGCTGCATTAACAAGCATTGAGCATCTTGAATTTTCGGGCAGAGATGAGTCAAATGATCTCCATTACATAACTTGCATGGAAATTTAACCTTTTTCTTAGACTCTTTTCTACCCTCACCAGCACCATTGCTGGGCTTTTTCGCATTACCCTTCCCCTCCCGATTCTTCTTTCTACCTCGTCCCTTCTTCTTCCCATCGGATTGTTGATTTCCTTTGGGGTTAGAGGCCTAAACGACATTTATAGAAGAAGGTTGGGAAGGTGAAGGTGTAGACGGTGCAGCCTGGTTATAAGAAGCAGTTTGTAGGGAAAAATGTTACAATTGGTTCAAAAGGTTCACCGTATTTGCATCAATCGATCCAACTATACCATCAGCATGAGGGCTTGGCTTCGGTTTGGCTACATCGACCATGGATCTAGGAGCATCAGGTAAGATTTTCTGAAGAGTCTCGGACTAAGAATATATCAGTTCTAACTTCTAGGTGCAAAAGATAGCCTTCTCTTCCAAGTAAACACCGAAAAGAGAAACATCCTTGGAGATCTCTGGTTGTAATGATTTTAGAAACCACTCGAGATGGAATTCTGGTGGAATTTCAGCTTTGATAAGCCTTTTTCTCCATCTCCATTCCTGGATATGATCCAAAATGTGAGTAGTCGTGTCTTGATGAAAGTTGGATAGAAGCTCAATTCCGGCTTCATAATGAATAGACAATTGAAAATGGTTTAAGAAAATGATAGCCAAATCAACGAAAGAAGTAAAGGTACCCCCTAGCAACTCTATATACCACTTAGCCACATTCCCAGTTAAGGCATGCTAAAATAACCTCAACCTGATCGAATCATCGATCAGGGAGTTGGATGAGCACCATAAGTGGAATGTGGTTACATGGTCGCCTTGGTCTTGACCATTCTTCCCTTCGAATTTTGGAATATCTGATGGAAGTTTGGTTGGGACTGGAGGTCAAGCCGGATTGTATCTAATTGGATCATTTGTCAACTTAGTTAAGTCTGGCAGACTAAGTGTGGCTAGAAAAGGAAGTCATGGAGGACCTTGGGGATTCCACCCCCATTGGGTGGGGTTCCCAAAATTCTGAAAAGAATGACTTGGATTTTGAAAGGCACCAGGTTGCCTAAAGTAATTGGTAGAACCTACTAGACCAAAAGGTGACCCTTATGGTCCAGCAAAATTCGGATTTTGACCAACTCCAGCCAAAAATCCTCCATAGTCGGTAAAGTTTCCCCCTAACAAAGTATTGTAAGGAGCTGACAGCCACTGGTAAGGGTGTTTAGTCAATTTAGTGTCCTAAATTGCTACATAAATTATTAATCTAGGTGTCGTAAACTAATGAAGTGTAGTGCACTATATGTGCTAAATAACCCTTTCTTACCTCACTATTTTCAAGTTTATGTTGTTTTGGGGTTTTGTTCTTTTGACTCCTAAAGTTCTGCAATGTACTTGAAATCTTAATCTACTGCTGATAAAAACCTAGAAGAATGAAGTGAGAGTCTAAAAGTGATTTTTAGGCCAAGTTTGGAAGTGGAGTTTTCAAAACAAGAAAGTGAAGACAAATCTTATCTTCTTGCTATTGTAATCATTTCCAAAATATGAGCTTAAAAGACTCTTAAAACTGCTATCTACAAAATCAAAACTTGAATGAGAAAATGGAATTGCAGCGGTCTACAACAAACTAAGAATGAAATACTGAAAACAAAACTACTTATGTTGTCTATTCTACTTGCAAAGTTAAAGTTTAATGAACTACTGGAATTAAACTAAAGGAAGGAAACAAAACTGAAACTGCAACTATACTATTTGTGAAAGTAAAACTAGATGAAGCACTGTTACCACTTTGCTATATAATTTAGGGAGAAATTAACTCCTTATGATAACAACAATTGAAAGATTCAATTCTTCACCATTCTAAAAGAAGTAAACAAAAATGCAATGAAAAACTTAGTCATTAGTAAGACATTTCACCACTTAGTATTAGGTTCAACCATCAACGAAGGGCTTTTGGAAATATCTCTTTAAATCATGAGTTGCTTAAATTAACAAGAAAATGGCATCAAGCTATCTAATTCTAAACTAATGAACAACAAGTAATCTCGTTTATAAACATAACACTTCGCCATCTAGTTTGAAGATCAATCATCAACGAAAGGCTCTGGAAATATTTGCTTATAACATGCATGCTTGAATTGACAAGAAAATAACACCAAGCTATCTAACTCTAAACTAATGAATCAGCAAGTAATCTCATTTATAAACATAACACTTCGCCATTTCATTTGAAGATCAATCATCAATGAAAGGCTCTAGAAATATTTGCTTATAACATGATTGACTACAGTATGAAGGAAAAGATATTGAACAACAAGAAAATCTCATTCATAAACTCCATATTTCACCATTTAGTTTGAGGGTAAACCATCAATGAAAGGTTGTAGAAACATTCATTTATGTAATGAGTGATTATCTAGTAAGCAAAGGCATGAAACAACTTAAATTCAAAATCTTAAAAACTAAAGAACAGCAGAAGAAATGATGCTACTTGACACAGTTTAAAAACTACAGTTAAGAAGCTAGAGCATGAAAGAAACTAAAGAACTACTTCTAAACTAGAATGCACCTATCTAAGTTAGTAGAAACAAGTGACAAAAGCTGCAATAAACACAATGTTAGAAACAATTATAGACATAAATAAAAACACAATAAATGTACAGCTGAACGAAAGAAAATAACAAATGGAAATGTACAGAAATGAAAAGTAACCTCAACCAAGCTGGGGCCCTCTGCATGGCCTAGGACTAGCAACGCAAAATCACTTCACATGCTCAGGTATCCATATGAAAAAAATAGAGTTTTTATATTGAAAATGGAGTACTGAATGTCTCGTGCTTACAAATGGAAATTACACTACTTTAGCAGCAAAAACATTAACTAGTTCTGCATTCCAAACATTAGAATGTATAGGAAAAAATTACAAC
Organism: Pinus tabuliformis; assembly: GCA_031772625.1. NCBI lineage: Eukaryota > Viridiplantae > Streptophyta > Pinopsida > Pinales > Pinaceae > Pinus > Pinus tabuliformis. The sequence goes on along the minus strand of CM062808.1, from coordinate 582,903,901 downwards.
TATTTTTAAGAGAAAATTCTTCTACATCAGACACGTGAACAGGTAGTGCATCTGGGAATTTAGTCTTCAGTTGGATTGAACAGTAAATCTCTGAATAGTGGCTATTGGATTTGGTTATGCAAGTGGAAAATGAGATCCTCAACTTTAGGAACATGCCTCGGATTCATTTACGTGCAAAAACAGAGTTCTAGTTGTTGTAGGACTTCTCCATTGACTCCCCTTTGACCAGGGTCTTTCTCCTCGAATTTGATCAAATGGATAGGACACCATCCATGTACTAACATTTTCCCATCTACCCATGTGGCTCATTTCTTCTATTGACACATGTAACCTGAAAAAGTATGGAGATGGCTGTGGAATGGCCGGTTAGCTGTGGAATGTGGTTACATTCCGTAGCTGAAAAACAAAACCCTATCCAAATAACACACATAATAATATAATTTGAAATCATTAAAATGTACTCCTAGAAGCAACATGCAATGGATTTTGATGGATTAGGATGCATTCGCATGGGAAAGCAAAGGAAGAAGGATGAAGAAATTGCTTGAAAAAGAGGCAGTTTTGGAACTCAACATACCCCCACTATGAAGCTACTGCATGTCCTCATGCAACCAAAATTGTAACAATCCTTCTTCTATTGCATCTACTCTGAAACCTCAGCTAGAACATCCAACCTTTTCTTGTTTCTCTTTGCTACCACTGCCATTCTAGGCTTTCTCATAAGGAATCTATATTTAAGGTTTGTTATCGGGAAAAGTGTCCATTTAGATCTACTCTATCCCACTAAGGTGTGACAGCTACCTTAGAAACAAACAGATAAAACTACTTTTGTATTCTTCTTTATGAACTATAAACAAAGAGGAATAGGATGAACCAACCTGTGTCTTGTGCTAGTCCTTTGATCCAACTCTCTTCTCTTCGACAGCTCCCAGCTACCTGCTCCCTCACTTGCCCAGCTTCACCAAGTACCTGTAAGATCACAGAAGAAGGAAACTATACAAAGACATGGGTTTATATTCATAAATAACTTAGGATCAGATTTAAGTTAACCATACAAATGTAACAAGCATCAATGAAACACAAGCATGGAGAAGAAACTCAGATAGTTTTATTGATATACAAGAAGATCCAGGAGGAGTTACAACCGATGATTCCTGACCCAGCATCAACCTCCCAGCAAAGAAATCCTTTCTTCAACCCCAACAAAGCATAGATCACCCAATTCTCTGATATGTATCTCAAAACCAACAGCAATTCCTTACAATGTGCAAAATTCCAGCCTTTGGATCTCTGGGATGAGGGATCCATATATAGATGTATGCAAGGAGGATGAGTCAGCTCATGAATTGATTAGTGGCTTCTCTCTATCAGTTCTTGCTTCCACTTGGAGACTGAGAGCCTCTTACTCATCCTTGGTCGAATTCAGTGAGGCAAGTGTCATTGGAGAAGATTCTGGAAGCTTCCATTGTCTCTCCACCTCGTGGAATGACTCTGCCACTTGTCATTTCCCGCTCAACGCACCCTGGTAGTGCATTTAGGTGTGTTGCAATGCACCTAGCTAGTGGACTTAGGTGCTATGCAACGCACTTGGCTAGTGGAGCAGCTAAAATGATCCTGATTTGACTTATTCTGAGCAGTTTCTGGTGGAGAACTTCTGGGAGAAGCTGTAATTTGTTGACCTTGTTCCTTTAGGGGTTGGAACAACACTTTTAGGGACTTAGGAGCCCTTGGTTTATGGAAATTTCATGCTTAGAGTTGTAAGGCACAAAAATGTCTATAACAGTTGCCCCCTAAAGTATGAGGCCGTTTATCGGGTGAAATGCTTTATTAGGAGGATCCGAAGTTCTTTCAATGCTGGGAGGAGACCTGTAATAAGATACAATACAATACATTATCTTCATACTGTTTTCATGATCTAGCTGAGGCGGGCATTCCCATGCTCAGCTTTATAAATTCATTTTCATGTACATAGGACAGACAATCGTCTGATGGTAGACTGATGATTCTGATAGAGCCATCATCCTTTTGGTAGGATGATTATCTGTGCTGCAATGTTGTACACTTCAATGTCTTTATTTTCCTGAATATATATCGCAGCCCAGATGGATGAAACTAGATCCGAGGTCTTCAATCTCGTCCGATCTTCACTCGAAGTACAAGTCGATCCATGTGAGAAATGTTTTGAAGTCGAACATGGAAACACATCGCTTGATTACCAGTCAATGATGTAAACTGTTAACAAGCGCGAGAGGAATCACCGATAATGATAATGACCCTCAAGGTACTGCAGTACAATTCACGTGGTGTGAATAAAGTACTTGGCATCGAACACCAAGCAAAATCTTTCGGTCGAAGGTCATTGATGTATACCTGTCGCCGGAAGTGAGAAACTTGCCATTGAGGCATGCAAGCTTCAAAGTACTGAATGGGGTGTTCCTAGATCAACTTCTTGGATAATGCGCTGATGTCGACAAGAAGTGATCCATCATAGGAGGGCCTTAATGAAACCCACATCAATGACACAGAACGGAGCAAATGATTTTGATGGAGGTGAAAACGATCTGATGATATATGGTTCAGGGTGGCGGTCATGAAAGAATGGAGTATAATGTATGGTAGTGGGCGGGACACAGGTGGCCTTTCTAGATGACTTCTCTTGAACATATCGGCGACACTTATGTGATGGATTGGTAGCATTAACCCCAAATGTGGATGGTATGGCGAGACCATGGCGATGTGACCGGTGAATGAAACAACCCAACCCAACTCGGGCACGGAGTGGAAATGTCATGTTCAAGAGCGACTTGCTACCAATAAAGATTCTTTGAGTTTTCTTCAAAAATTTTCCCCAGTCATTGCTGACCAGTACCTCTTTATTTTTGTCAAGCTTGAGGAGGATAACATATGCTTGTTCTATAATTTTCCCTTCGGGCATACCCATCGCTATGTTTTAACGAGCCTAGCGATAGTGAAACTTGTTCTCGTCTAAAGACAAGTTTGTCGCTATTAATCTTTTTAACGAGTCTAACGACAAAGATAACTCGGTCCTTTTCATTTTTAGAGAGTCTGAAAAGGTACGTAAAGGTAACTCCAAAATTCCTTTTTCGTCATCTAATCCCTTAAGTCCGAAAAAGTATAAAACAATACAGAAGGGATGAATTTTCGATTAGCTTTAACGAGCCGAACAAAACAAGCGCTCGATCTTTTTGTGCAATAATCCCTCAGGTCCAAAAAGATTAAAATCTAGAGGAGGGATAGCACTTCCTGTCGCTTTAACGAGCTGGAAGGCCAAAACTCGGCAATCTTTTCATATTTTACGAGTCAGTTGAAAAGAGCTTAAAGAAGACTTGTCTTTTGAGGAACGAGTGATAAAATGGGTAGCAGCTGATTCCAGGTAAGGGTTGGAATTTTCCAATCACGGTAGTGTCATAAGGATGGCTAGTGAAATCACTCTTCGCAGCTATTCCTCAAAATGCGTAAACAATCAAATGTAGGTGAATGATCGGCCAATGGAAAAGTGGAGGTGATGGTGCAAACACGACCAAGGCTTTAATGGCTGAAATGCTACATTCACGGTGGTTATTTACCGGGGAATAGTTCATTTTTTAACGAGCTTAAACGCGGGTGGAAACATTTGCTCATATCTTATGTTTATTTTTTAACGAGCTTGAACTATGTGCTAAAACTGCTCGATCAGATGGTCTTGTTTTGATTTTTTACCATAAATAGCTTTGTCCTTCCAAAGATTGTACTTTGTTTTCAACTGCTTCATCAAACTAGTTAGAAATGAACAATATTTTCTTGAAAACGAGATTAAAACACTAATATTTTACTTTGAACTACGTAAAAGTAAATAAAAAGTGTTTTTTACCTCTCATTTTACCATTTCATTTGAACTTGGTTTGTTGGAGCTTTGGAGGTGCTTTCCCCCTCGATTTTCATCAGTTGATTCCGGGAGATTCTGTGGACGATTCTCGGCGCCGTCTGGACCAGGTAGGAGCTAAACCTGAGCTCTTTCATTTCATGGTTTCCATTTTGCATTTTGAGCCTTATTCCCTGCTTTTCTGAGCCCCTGGGGTTTGAGGGATTCGTTCTGCCATCAACGCACCCCTAGTGCATGGAAACCTGCGTTGAATGTTGGCTTGTATGAAGGCAGTTTGACATTCAACACACCTAGAACACTGCTGCAGGTGCGTTGGGCGCAGAAAGGGAATTTGTTGCAAAATTTTTAATGGAATTTTTGCCTGTTTCTCACCAAAATCAGGATCTAACTCCTCTCTTGTTGGTTTTTCAGAGATCTTGGAGCAAGATGACTCTTACATGGCGAGAACGTGAGCATGAAGTAGAGGACATGATTGCCCTACATGATCCAGTTACAGTGAACGCGCTGCGGAACTGTGCCTTACTGAAGTTCTTCCGCATTTCTAGCATGAGACAGCAGATCAACTTACAGCAGTATTTGCTCGATGCTTGGGATCCTATCAATCAGGATTTCCAGATTAGGGGCAAATCTATCCCCTTGACTGCAGTAGACATCTATTTCTTGACTGGCTTGTCGAGGCGGGGTGCCCCCATCCCTTTGTCAGGTTCGGCCCGAGGAGGCGATTCTGTGAGAGATTATGTCCGTCGGTATTGCAGGGAAGGATCTCAGCCGAGTAAAGACGGCAAGATCATCATCCGTGATGTCACTGACAGGTCCCTTAGGACTATCCTGTTTACTTTTGGTAGGATGGCTGGTAGTGCGTCTCTTCATGTAGCCAACAGATCCTATATGCAGCATGCCTTGGAATGCCTCCAACTGAAGGTGTTCAACTGGTGTGACGCAGTACTTCTTGTGATGAAAGAATAGTTGACCAAGATAAAGAACGGGAGGTTGAAGAACTTTGGATACGGTTCTATTTTGACCGCCTTTGCCTTGGAGAAGATACCACTGATGCAGCCGCAGTACATTGCACTCGATTTACCTTCTCCTACTGAACCACGTATGCAGAGATGGGTTGACCATATGTCTAGGCATGCTGGCCAATCTCAGATTTCATTTTCTGATACCTTCTTCAGGTGGTTTGATCGTCAGGAGATGGTTTATGCCGAGTATCCATATGCTGGCATGGACTTCCGGGGTGATCCAGATTTAGTACTGCCGGATGGCAAGCAGTGGGGTGCTATTGGTAAAATCTCTGACCATATTGTTGTTTACTGTTTTTGTTTATAATGTCCTTGTGCTTTTTTCTATCAAGACTCTAATCAAACTCATGTGTACATGCAGATGTTGGTCCTGTTCGTCCAATAGTTCGCTTGAGAGTACCAGCTGTTGCCCCAGCAGGAGAGGCTGCCGGAAGGGCTATTCTTCACGACCTCGATGTGGCCGAGACTCTCACAGCTTTCCAGGAGCAGGTTGAGGGCCTCACTCTTGGTATACCAGATGTGAGGACTGACGAGCTACCTTTGCAGTTACAGCGGCATACTACTGGTGTGCCCAGACGATGGACTCGTCTCCTACGCATGATTGCACAGGCTGTGACTTGCTATCACGAGCATCATTAGACTAGGGTGCCCCCTAGCATTTTGAGTTTTTGGGTTGCGTGACTGATTTTGTCTTGGTTACAGAACATTATGTGTAAACCATAAACAGCTATATATATTTTTGATTTTCGGGGTTTTATCTTGGTTGAGCTATATGATCCACATGTAAAACATTGATGATGTGTTTCTTTTTATAAATGTTGCAAATGTCTATCTAACACATAGTTTGCTAATGAGTCGGTTAATGTGTTTAAGTTTCTGGAAATATGTTGGTATTGAATAAGATCAAATTGTCTTTCCAAAATCTTAACCCTTAGGAACATGCGATAAATAGTTGGGTTTCGGACGGAATATATACCATTGAGTTGTAGTATTACGAGCTGTGAGTCTAGCCTGACAATTAGTCGGCGTATACCATGAGTGATGGCATCAGAGAGAAGCTCTATCAACGCGCTATACTCAGCGATATTATTCGTTGATCGACCAATACATACACCTCTGAAACTTACTAACTCGCCGAGGCACAGAGTTCGAAGCGTCTGAAGTGGAACAGCTGGAACGGTTACTGACTGATCTGACAGATGGCAGAACAAGCGGAAACTGCACTCTGGCGGGGCGCAGAATTCGAAGCGTCTGAAACGGAACAATCGGAACGGTCACTGACTGATCTGACAGATGGCAGAAGAGCAGAAACGAAACTCTGGCAGGGCACAGATTCCGAGGCGTCTGAAGCGGAACAGTCGGGACAGATAACTGACTTCTGCATTCGGGGCGCGCATCTCGAGAAAACTGCCACCTCTGAATGAACTGACTGTACGGCGGAAAGTACGGAACTTCTTCAGTAAAATCAGTAGGAGATTGACAGCTAGATTTTGGATCGGGGGCGTTGCCCCCAAACCCCCCGACTAATAGGGGAAAAAACAAAGAAAAATTTGGTGGGGAACGCGCCGAACGAAAAGTCAAAAATCTTAAGGCTGAGGGTCCCGAAGAGTGCTGCTCATGATGAAGGTGCCCAGCTTACGTGGATTCCTCCAACAAATCAAAGGCTTTGGAATATGCTGAAGCAGAGGGTGACGCTAGAAAAATCCATGCAGTTTAGGGTTTAGGGTCCCCCCAAGGTTCAAAGCTCTAGTAGATTCACAATAATCTAACTTTAACACCAAGGGGGCCCTCTTGAGACCAGCATGCTGCAGTGGTTCACGCGCACAAACCTGATGCAATAAAGCATCCCTTTGATTCCAAGTAACTTGAGCGAAGCACTCCTGAAGAAAATCAGGTGGATAACCACGGGCTCTCAGCCGACTGTAAAACAACCTCCGAAGCTTGAGAAAGCCGGCCTGATCACTTTCTCTAAGCAAGTATCTCTTTAACTCGTTGAGGACAAAAGCAGACTTCTGATGTCGAGGATGCCATGAAGTGAAGGGAATGTATTGATAAGCATTCAGAGGTTTCTGATAGCATCTGGTAGAAAGCTTTCCAGAGAGCTCAAAATCGGGCCCTTTGAAAAGTACAACATCAAGAAGGTTAACACTTGTATCTGAGATGCAGGAAGTAATACGAATGTTGTCAGGGTAGATAGACTGATAACAGTCGAGAAATTCCTGCAATCTGTCCCTTGAGCCCGTCCAGACTAGAAGAGCATCATCAATGAAGCGCTTGAAAAAAGATAATTCTGGAGTGGGCATCCTTCGCTGAACTTCTTGTTCTAAATGACAGAGAAATAAACAAGCATATACAACTGCAAAGTTACTGCCCATTGCAGTACCTCTGATCTGTCTGTAGAAACTGCCATTGAATTCCAAAAAGTGCCAACGAAGAACGAGTTCTGCAGCACTAACCAAAAAATCAACTTCTTCTGGACTGAAAGCATGAACTGTACACTGAAGCAGCATGTCCCTGAGGGCTAAAAGCCCTTCTTGAATTGGAATGCTAGGGTACAGGGATTCTACATCAAAAGTTACAAGAATACAGTCGGGCGGAAACCTTTCTGATTCGATAGCTTGCAACAATGAAAGAGAGTCTGGAAGATGATTAGGTTGTGCCAGGAGAGTGTCCAGGAGTTTGAAATGCAGATATTTGGACAAAGGTTCAAGCATATATCCATTATAAGAGCAGATGGGTCTCCCAACCGGGGGATTTTTCTGTACTTTCCAAATAAAGTAAAGCACACAGGCCCGAGAGTGAAGACTGTCAACCTGCAAAATGAATTTCCAGTGGTCTGCAGAAAGCAAATGTCTGAAACGTGCTTGAAGCTGTTTTAGAGAAGCATACATGGCAGTCCAAGGGACTGAAGAAACTGGAGAATAAACATTACGATCAGATAATTGACGATTGCCTTCAGCAATGTATTTATCTCTGTCAAGCACTACCAATCCTAGATTTTTATCAGCTGGTTTAATTACAATAGGAAGTCTGCGAAGTCTTCGAAGTGCAACAAGCTGAGATCTAGAAAAACGAGGTTTGCTTGAAAAATCAGTTTCGGCCATTCTGTTCTGTAATGTCCATAAACCGGAATCAAGAGCATGTTCTAATTCAGGTGCATGTATAGGAGGTTCCCAAACAGGGTTAGACATTCTAAAGGGATCAAAAGAATCATCTTTAGAAAGTCTAAAATATCTTCTAAGCCTGCATAATCTTGAAAAAGAACTGTATTCCTTTATAATATCTGCCCTGGACATAGGAGGTGGGCGAGGAATGTACTTGTGCCCGAGACCCAAAAATTTAATTTGCGAATAAGACAAATGGACTTTAGAGAGATTGTGGATAGAGTTATTACTAATCCGACGATCTAACTGTGAAACAGTCATATTGCCCAAAATATGTAACAAATAAGCATGTGGGTCTAACACAGGCAACCAGTACAAATGTCGCTTTCTTACATGGGGGCTTTCCCTTTGCCCTGAGGAGGAGGAGGAGGAGGCGGCGGCCGCTGAGGTCGAGGTCCTGGCTGACGTCGACGATTTGGCTGAGCATTTGATTGCTGTGGCACAAATGGGGCAGCCTCCGGATCTAAACCAGTGTTCCGGGAACGCTGGTTTGGATTTGAACCCGACGGCCCACCTGCAGATGAAGTGTTCTGATTCGGGTTCCGGTTCTGTCTTCCTCTTTTGTTTCTGCGACGACCCGGCTCGTTTTTTGACTGAGTAGGCTGCTGATTTGTCTGTCGAGCAGGTGCATTCTGACGAGCGGCAGCATTCTGACGAGCGGCAGCATTCTGACGAGCGGCTGCAGGGGCGCCGGGTGCAGAGATGTTGGCAGCGGGGTTTTGCAGTTTTAGGAGTTGAGCCAACTGTTCTTGCAGAGGTTTGATGGCCTCGGAAAGACGCTGCTCAGATTTCGAAACCTCTTTCTGCACAAGGGCCGAAATGGCTTCTTCCCGCGGAATATCGTCTGCTTGTCTGTTTGCTTCTTCCCGAGCTTCGGTGCGAGCAGAACGCGCAGCTTCACGAGAAGCTTTACGCTCAATCAATTCCGATTGGAATTGGTTGATTTGGCGATTGAAAGAAGAAGTAGCGAGATTAGGCCAACGATGGGCCAAGACTGCACCAGAAACAGATCCAGCTAAACTAGTGAACTCAGCATTAGCATACGGCGCAGCGAGCTCTTTGATCTTTAAAGCGAACGATTCTTTGATGAGCGGCAGCTTCGACTTGTTTCGTTCCACGATCGATTGTTCATGCTGGATATAATGGGCATGACATTCCTTTCGGAATTTAATGGTAATGTCTTGGAGTCCGTTTCTGAGAGCTGGAGTGGATTCGGGATCCGAAGATTCCAAACCAGGGACTTTTACCATTAAACTCTGAATAACTTTATCGTCTTCTTGCAGAGCGACAAGTTTGTCGACGAGCGCCTGAGAGCGATGATAGATCTCAGTGGCTTTCTGGAAGTCCTTGATAGCGCACTGAGTCGCGGCTTCCCAGGATTTGGGTAGCGCGGGAAGTTCATCGGACGCCATTTCGGTTTGCCAGTCCAGAAACGTGGTGTCTTCTTCTTCACGATTCGTACGAGGAGCCGAGGTCCCTTCTCCTTCACGATTCGCATTAGTACCCGCGGTCCTTTCTTCTTCTGCTGCAACAGCATTGAGGAGGGGCGCGAGAGCAGCATCTTGACGAATATGCTCTGATTCTGAAGACTGGTGCGAAGGCTGGTGCGAACGAGTAACAGGCGGCATCGAGACAGGAATGCGGAAAATCAAAACAGACTGATTAAATATCTTGCGAAAGGCAGCATACGCCGTGGACTGTGATTAGGCTTACTAATAAAAAGTGCGATAAGCTAGCGATACCATTAGCAAGATAATAATCAGAAGAAAGAAAAAGGACAACAAAGAATGAAAGATAAAATTTTGTATTATCAAACTAGTTTCGACCTTTAGGGTCTCATCAGTGATACAAAGAAAATCTTTACAATGTAAGTCCTTTTAATAGACCGCGATCAAGCGCAAGGTCGAAGGAAACAAGAGTTCGACCGTTGGGCTCGAAAGCGGGAAAGGAACCGACTGATCTGACAGATGGCAAAAAAGCGGAAACTGCGCTCTGGCGAGGCGCAGAGTTCGAAGCGTCTGAAGTGGAACAGCTGGAACGGTTACTGACTGATCTGACAGATGGCAAAATAAGCGGAAACTGCACTCTGGCGGGGCGCAGAATTCGAAGTGTCTGAAACGGAACAGTCGGAACGGTCACTGACTGATCTGACAGATGGCAGAAAAGCGGAAACAAAACTCTGGCAGGGCACAGATTCCGAAGCGTCTGAAACGGAACAGTCGGAACAGATAACTGACTTCTGCATTCGGGGCGCGAATCTCGAGAAAACTGCCACCTCTGAATGAACTGACTGTACGGCGGAAAGTACGGGACTTCTTCAGTAAAATCAGTAGGAGATTGACAGCTGGATTTTGGATCGGGGGCGTTGCCCCCGAACCCCCCGACAAATAGGGGAAAAAACAAAGAAAAATTTGGTGGGGAACGCGCCGAACGAAAAGTCAAAAATCTTAAGGCTGAGGGTCCCGAAGAGTGCTGCTCATGATGAAGGTGCCCAGCTTACGTGGATTCCTCCAACAAATCAAAGGCTTTGGAATATGCTGAAGCAGAGGGTGACGCTGGAAAAATCCATGCAGTTTAGGGTTTAGGGTTTAGGGTTTAGGGTTTAGGGTTTACATCTGCAATAAATGTAAAAAGGTGGATTACTCGACCAAAACAAACACTTTAGCGAAAACAAAAATATAACAAAAGCATACTGGTTACTACTACGTGTAGTAACGCTTGAGGTACAACCCATTACGAGGTTGCGCCAGTGGAATTCTGTCATAATCCATTAACTCGTAGGCTCCCTTTGCTAACACCCGCTTAACAATATAGGGGCCCATCCATAAAGACTTAAATTTACCTGCTCCCAATTTATCGAATTCTTGGTCGTAAAGCAAGACCAAGTCACTTTCTGAGAAGACACGGGGTTTGAAATTTTTTTCGAACTGCGCCTTGACTCGTTTCTTATGGGCTTCGTTAGCCAAAGCAGCGTCACGACGGGTTTCATCCAATTGGATTAATTCCAAGAAACGAGCCTCTTCTTCTGAAGTTTCAGGGAGGAGATCACTTGCGAGTTTGAGAGACGAGATTTCACACTGGACTGGTAAGACTCCTTCCAGGCCATATACCAGTTGGAAGGGTGTGAACCCGGTTGCATTCCTTACCGATGTTCGGTAAGCCCACAAAGCTGAGTATAGGATTAGGTGCCATCTTCTTTTGTGAACTCCGATCATCCTTTGCAGCATGCGTTTCAGGACCTTGTTGATCGCTTCAACTTGTCCGTTGGCCTACGGATAATATGGAGTAGAGCTGTCGTGGGACAACCCTAGTTTGGCAGCTAATTCAACCATCATGTGATTGCAAAAATGCGATACATGATCTGTGACTATAGCCTGTGGTACGCCGAATTTGGCAACTACATGATTGAAAAAGAAGAGGGAAGTTGTTTCACCAGTATTATCTAATGTAGGCATCGCCTCGGCCCATTTGGTAAAATAGTCAACTGCGACTATGATATACCCATGCCCCCCGGTCGAGGTGGGGTTACATGTCATGAAATCGATGCCCCATTTGGCGAATGGCCCAACAACAACTATTGGTTGTAGAGGTGCGGGTGGTCTTCTGGTTTTGCTATCAAAAATTTGACAAGCATGGCAACTTCTGACTGTTGTTATGCAATCTTTGAACATTGTTGGCCAGAAGTATCCTGCTCGTAAGATTTTTTGTGCTGTAGCATATCCAAATTGATGCCCCCCACACGCGCCTGAATGACACTCATTCAGGACTTTTTCGGCCTCTTCATGGGTGAGGCACCTTCTCAGAACTGTATCAATACCACGACGGTAAAGTGTATCACCGACGATCATGTAGTCTTTTGCTTGGTATCGAATATGTCTTTGTTCAGAGTGGGAGGTGTTTGGCCTAAATTTTTGGGTTTGGAGATAAATGATTATATCCCCATACCACTCATTGCTTGTAGATATCAGAAACAAACTTTCATCCACGATTGATTCTTCGGATGTTTCATCGTTGGACGATGATGGGAGATCGCATAATAATTCTGCGAAAACTAGAGCTTCCTTTGACTTGGATTTTACAAATTCCAGATCAAACTCTTGAAGGATTGCTATCCATTTTGAATATTTATCCCCCAGCAACTGTCGCGACAATATATAAGTCATGGGGTTGCAATCTGACAGAATGGTAGTCTTCCGAAAGAGGACATAGTGTCGAAATCTTTGTATCACTTGAACAGCTGTAAGCGCTAGTTTTTCAACATAAGAATATTTTCTTTCTGTATCATTTAAGTTCTTACTTAAATAATAAATAGGATGTTCAATTCCATCAACTTCTTGAACTAAAACCATTGCAATGGTCGTATCTGCTGCAGCCAGATACAGGTTAAAATCTCTTTGATAATCGGGGGCGTACATTAATGATGCTTTCATTAGGGAATCTTTTAAAGCATCAAAGGAAGCTTGCACCACCTGATCCCAGACAAAGGGTACTTCCTTTTTCAAGAGACGAGTATAACCTTTAGCAAGTTCAGCGTAATTTGGAATGAACATCCTCAGAAAGTTTGCTTTCCCTTGCAGTTTCTGAATCTGAAGCAAATTCGAAGGTGGAGGCAAATTTATGATTGCCTAGACCTTACATGGGTCGAGACGAATCCTATCCTTGGAGACTACAAAGCCAAGTAAACGACCAGAACCGACGCAAAATACGCATTTGTACGGATTGAGTCGTATCTTGTAGTGTCGGCAACGTAGAAATATCGCTCTTAAATGCTGCGGATGATCAGTCCGCTTTCGCGAATGAGCCGGAAGGTCATCGAGGTATGGTTGAACGATGTTTTTGATTTCATGGAAGGCATAATTCATTGCCCTCTGAAGCGTCGCCCCTGTGTTCTTTAAACCAAAGGGTAATTTTCGATATGCGAATGTGCCTCACGGACAAATGAATGCAGTCTTTGATTGGTCCTGTGGGCGGATATTTATTTGATTATACCCGGAGAATCCATCCATGAATGAAAAGATTTCGCATCCGGCGCATTCATCAATTATCTGGTCAATGAAGGGTGTAGGGTAGTTGTCTTTTGGACAAGCTTGATTTACATCCGTATAATCGACGCACACTCTAATTGTCCCTTGTTTTTTCATAACAGGGACAATATTCGATACCCAATCGGTTAGCGGAACCGGGTAGATGAAACCAGCATGGAGAAGTTTTTCAACTTCTGCCTTAATGGCAGCGGCTTTCTTGGGGTGCACCTGCCTTAGCCGTTGTCGTACTGGTTTGACATCTGGATACATCTTAATTTCGTGTTCAACGATACTCGAGTCGATGCCTGGCATTTCACTGTATGACCAAGCAAAGACATCTCTGAATTCGCGAAAAAAAGCGTTATATATTTCCAGTTCTGAAGGAGAACAACATTTGCCGACATAAATATTCTCTACAACATCTGTTTTGGTCGAGATGTTTATGGCTATAGTCTCTTCAATGTTGGATAAGTTTCGCTCGGAATCCACCGTATTTACAGTATTTTATAGAAAATCAACTACTGAAGGATGGTAAAGGTCATTTTGAGTATCTTCTTCATAATCCGGAAGAAGAGAACGATGGTGGGAATCATTCCATGGTGCTCCTTCAATTACCATAGCTTGGAGAATTCCTTCGTCGGTGACATGCACTTGCGACCAAGGATCTGAAGGAGTACCATATTCTCTAGACCTATCTATCCAAACGCTTGATGAGCGTTGATTTGGGTTTGCCTCCCATGCTAGAAACATTGATTGCTATAATATTTCTATTGGGCTCGGGGGCAAAACCATTGCATGATCCATGTTGATATCGTCTTCTGAGATCTTTATAGAAGATATCATATTGCAGGTTCCTATCGACGCTACTTCCGCCAGATTGATTGGAGGTGGAAGAGCGAAAGTTCCCATTAGTATAGGATCTTTTAGTAGGCCTACTCCGATATTCTGAAGCGAATGGGGGCTTCCATGGATCATGGGAATGCTTCCTGTAACTTGAGAACCATTGGGGAGGAAATTTTGTTGATCGACGATTGTAATCCCTCCTTGGAAGGGAAATGCAATTTTTCTAAAATAGGTCGACACAACAGCTGCCATGGCATATATCCATGGTCGTCCCAGTAGGATGTTGTAATCAAGATTCCCATCGATGACTTCAACATCTATTTCTACTGTTTTCCCTCCTAGTTCAACTTTCAAGTTATTTAGGATACCTTATGGGGTATATGTCCTTCCGTCGAATGCTTTTAATGTTGTCGCAGACCGCGACAAGCTTGGAGATCCTAAAGTTTTCCAGCAACTCATCGACATAATGCACGTAGATGCCCCCTCATCAATAATTGTTCGATGAACAGTTTTGTTGAGGGCTTTCACTTGTACAAGGAAAGCTAGTTGAGCCGGTAACTGTGGATCATATCCTTTGTGGTCGAAGGATACTAGATTGGAATCCTTTGGATCAATCCCACCAATGGCCGATAATAAAGCCTGCCTTTGGGATGGGCAATTTTGTAGTACTTCAAGAGTCGACATAGCGGATGGCGATTGGGCCAAATCTTCCACTATGTTATAATGTTGCGCCGCTCTAGCGCGGGGATTAAATGTCGACTTGTGTACTACTCCCTTCGGCGGTTTTATCGTCAATTCAGGGATGGTGGCCGGTACAACTTCTGTCGAAGTTGTTGTCGAACTACTTGGTTGATCTTTATCCTTGTTGTTCGACAGCTGCGGATTCCCATAATCTTTGTTCCTTGTCGAAATCAAAGCATCATTCTGCTATTTTGAAATCGAAAACATTAGCACTTGAGACGGGGAAGCATTTCCACTTTCAACCAAATTCGTTCCTGGGTTTGGAAACGGATCAGTTAACACTGCTGAGGTTTTCGAACTTTTAAAGAATTTCTTAAGCTCAGCTTTGTATGGACAATCTCTCATCCAATGATCCTCATCACATATATGACACCCCGCAGGGGGTTTCCTTTGCCCAGAAGGGTTTGTAGAAGGTTTTTCAGGAGATGAGTCATCCTGTTTCTTCTTCTTCCCTTTGCCTTTCTTCTTGCTTCCTGGTTGTTTGGTTTCTTTGCCCTTATTTGCCGATACGGCATTTACTTCCGAAGCAAGAAGTTCGTCTTTTGCATTTTGACCTGAAATCTTACGGGCCTTCTTGGATGTAGCCTTTGTCGATTTCATGTCTGTTGTGCCAATCACGCCATCGCCAGCATGAGAGTCATTTTTCGATTTAGGAGGAGGAGGAATTGAGAATTCCGGTCTAGGGGCGTCAGGTATTTTGTCGTAGAGCGTGCCAGACTAAGTGTAAATCAAGTCCAGATATTGTGCACGAGCGATCACTTGCTCTTCCGTTACGACTCCCCCCTTTGCCACATCTTCCGTGATGGAAGGCAATAATGACTTGATAAACCATTCAGCTAATAGCTTATCGGGAACGTACGTTTTTACCATCCTATGACGACGTCGCCACTCATGTATATGATCAGATATGTGAGTGGCCGTTGTCTGTTTGAAGTTGGTAAGAAGTTCTGTTCCCGTTTCACACCTTATTGGTAATTGAAAATGGGTTAAAAAGGTTGTGGCTAAGGTACTGAAGTTGTCGAACGAAGCTCTAGGCAATTCAATGTACCATTTTGCCACTGGACCCGTTAACGTCCTCTGAAAGAGGTGAAGTCTTATCGAATCATCATTTAGGGTGTTTGATGAACACCATAGATGGAAGGTCATCATGTGATTCGATGGATCTTCACCCGGATTTCCATTAAATTTAGGAATATCTGATGGAAGTTTATGCGGAATCGCTGGCCACCAAGGGGCGTAAGCAATTGGATCGTTTGTTAACCGGTTTAAATCAGGTAACTCTAAAGTTGCCACAAATGGTAACTGTTGATTCAGGTTAGGTGAAGCATACCCAGGATACGATGGAATCGCCTGAGCAGTTGGTCTTTGCATACCGGCATAATGCATTTGATGCTGGTATGTTTGGTAAGGTTGGTGGACTTGACCATTGTAGAATGGCTGATTTTGACCATTTTGAATGTACGGTTGTCCACTGTTCGCAAAGATTTGCTGCTCAGTACCTTGGTATACTTGTTGGAATTGCGGTTGTTGGTATTGCACCAGCCATGGTTGTGAAGCCAGGTGCTGTTGCCCGATACTAACCATTTGACCAAGGTGATGGGTAATTGTACCCATCTGGACCTGTGTCGCCCCACTAGTCGGCGATCGTGGTTGAGTCGCAGGGTCAAGGGGTTGTTGCATTACAACCTGAGAAACCTGAGGTTGGCATACAACAGGCAGCGCTTGAACTTGCGACACTGTCACAATAGCTGGCATAGTTGGGATGTTCGACATAGGTACACATTGTTGCATCGAATACACAACTCTTGATTGTTGAGGTAGTATAGGTACCCAACCACTTGAGGTAATTCCAGTATAACCTGAATGTTGTTGTGAACTCCCGTATGGATATCCTCCCGGAGGGGATAATGAAAGGGCATACTGCCCCCCATACGGTGGTAATCCAGAACTCAAGGGAATTGTTGCCCTTGGGGACCGGACAACCCAAATTGACCTCCAAATGGATCAATTTGTTGAGACTCAACATAAGAGTTTCCGGATATTATTCCAGATGAACAAACAGGAACAGACCAGACTGTCGAAATAGCCCTTGGGTGGGCTCCTTCTAGCGGTTGTGAGCTAGTCGGGACAGATGGTATGCCGGCGAACATTGTCAGAGTGACAGCAGGGAGTTCTGTCGTCGCTGTGTTAGAAGACACAGTCCTAGATGTTGACGGTTGTTCAGACATTTGTAGTCTATCCAAAAGATTACCTAGCGATTCTACAGGAACTTCCGCTGGTGGTAGACTAATTTCTGATGTCGAAGGATATAGAGTGATCCCGACTCCAAAGTGCGTTGGAGTACTTGTTTGAGGATCTTCTACAATTTCTTCTATCGCAATCAAACCAGGTGGAAGGGGAAGACTATCAAGTCCGTAAAATATTTCTAGTGCCGAAGAAGCAGCGACAGATGTTTGAAGAGTAAGACTCTCTGAACCGGTTATAGATGGAACTGGTTCAGTAACACAAGTGTTTATTCTCAAACTAGGATCAGTACCACTGTCCTTCTGTGGCTGTTGAACTTCTTCTATTGAGGCCGGGATTCCAGAAATGTTTGGAGTAACTGGAGTCTCTCATGTCGTTGGAACACTTGTTCTAACTTTGATAGGAGACTTGGAACCGGTTAAACGAGTTCATTTTGTCCGTACTAGTTTCGCTTCAGGAGACAAAGACGGTAGACTCGTAAGCCTCCGCGAATGACGGGGTTTCAATTGACTTTCTTCCACGATTGTGGATTACTCGATCAACTAAAATAAAAGGGAAGGTATGTTTCCGTATTAAATGAATTTTAGACGCTTTTGACACAACTTGTTTTTCAGTTTTTAAGAGTCGAGAAAAAACAAAAGATGACTCTAGTCTCCTTCGATTTTTAATGAGCCTGAAGTGACAAGTGCTCAGATGGACCTTTTCCGTTAAGGAATCTGAAAAGGAATGAAAGGGACTGCTCTGGAGGTCTAGGTATAGGGAGTACCAAACCAATCGCAAAACTGCAGAATACTTTTTACGGTACGGCAGTCAATCTTCCCAAATGCTGTGTTCGGTGCATTGCGATCAATAGGGCGGGCGACACGACTTCCTATGGATAAAGGTTTTAAGCCTATAGGGGTCTCCTAATATATACTCGACGGTACGTGGGAGCACAAGTCCGTACTGGCACTTATCGTCTCAAAGTGGAGGAATCACCCAACCATCAGTGAGGACAACAGTTACCAGGCTTTACGACGCCGGAATACGTCTCTAGCCTAGACCTCTAAATGTTGTGTGTTAAGTTCCAAAGCGTTGTTAAGTTCATTGGATTTATTTTAAGTTGATCTTTCTTATGAAGTTTTCCTTTTGGGATCACCACGAGATGTAGATGTAATTCCTAAAATGCAATCTAAAGATGATACACAAACTTTTATCTCTTTTCAGCAATGAAAATCCTAGCTACTAGGGGAAAAGAAAGACACAATCTTTTCGCAAAGAGCAAAGAGCACACTGTAAATGCACTTTTCCTAAATCAAGCCAAACAGACTTTCAATATGCAAATGCACATGCATGTGTTTTGTTTTTCACTTTCTTAATATTGATGCCTAAAAAGAAATTTGTTGTACAAATCTGAATTTGCTTTCAAGTGACAAACACAAACAAGCTTCTTTTCGAAATCAAAAGGTAGAGATGATTACGACACTTTATGATTTTGAAGTAAATACTCGTTTCGACACTAGAAAGTCACAAATTCAAACCAAAGGCAAAATTAAAAGCATAATTGACTATCAACAGCAAATAAACTTTCTCCTATGATCAAAATCGACACTTGCGACAGATCTAAATCAAAGGACAACAGCACAACTATTCTACTTTTGCAATGGAAAACCGTAAACGACGCAACAAACACATAAAAACATATACAGTTTCTTTTGTACAACTGAGGCGGAATATCAGTAAGGAAAAGGGGTTTGAAACAGTGAAATACTAATCACAGGCTGCAAAAATCAGAGACAAAACTGAAAAAATGAAGCAAAGAACCTCAGCTACACAAGGCTAGGTCGATCAGCGCACCTGTTACACAGAGAAACTGCATTGCAGCGTAGGTAGCCCTCTCGGGAAGTGCGTTGAAATGCAGAACCTCTTCACAGAGCCTGCGCTGGGGCAGAAATGAGAATTCTATCCGGGTTTTGGGTCACGGTTTGAAGTTTAATCTATGGTTTTTGGCCGAGTAAAAGCAATCAGTAATGCACAATCAGAGGTAGATTTAAGGGGGGTTCTAAGAGCTATCATAAGGGTAATCAGTTAGTTTATGAATCAGCTATTCAAATCATAAACAAATCCAGTGAATGGATCGAAGCAGCAGATGTCTACTTTGCATTTGTTAATGGCAAATGCAGTTCGATTGCTGCTTCTAAGCTTATGAAATAAACAACAAGAGAAACACAAACTAACTAACTAGACACGATCCCCAGCAGAGTCACCATTTTGTTATCGGGAAAAGTGTCCATTTAGATCTACTCTATCCCACTAAGGTGTGACAGCGACCTTAGAAACAAACAGAGAAAACTACTTTTGTATTCTTCTTTATGAACTATAAACAAAGAGGAATAGGATGAACCAACCTGTGACTTGCGCTAGTCCTTTGATCCAATCTCTCTTCTCTTCGACAGCTCCTAGCTACCTACTCCTTCACTTGCCCAGCTTCACCAAGTACCTGTAAGATCACAGAAGAAGGAAACTATACAATGACATGGGTTAATATTCATAAATAACTTAGGATCATATTTAAGTTAACCATACAAATGTAACAAGCATCAATGAAACACAAGCATGGAGAAGAAACTCAAATAGTTTTATTGATATACAAGAAGATCCAGGAGGAGTTACAACCGATGATTCCTGACCCAGCATCAACCTCCCAGCAAAGAAATCCCTTCTTCAACCCCAACAAAGCATAGATCACCCAATTCTCTGATATGTATCTCAAAACCAACAGCAATTCCTTACAATGTGCAAAATTCCAGCCTCTGGATCTCTGGGATGAGGGATCCATATATAGATGTATGCAAGGAGGATGAGTCAGCTCATGAATTGATTAGTGGCTTCTCTCTGTCATTTCTTGCTTCCACTTGGAGACTGAGAGCCTCTTACTCATCCTTGGTCGAATTCAGTGAGGCAAGTGTCATTGGAGAAGATTCTGGAAGCTTCCATTGTCTCTCCACCTCGTGGAATGACTCTGCCACTTGTCATTTCCTACTCAACGTACCCTGGTAGTACATTTAGGTGCGTTGCAACCCACCTAGCTAGTGGACTTAGGTGCTATGCAATGCACTTGGCTAGTGGAGCAGCTGAAATGATCCTGATTTGACTTATTCTGAGCAGTTTCTGGTGGAGAACTTCTGGGAGAAGCTGTAATTTGTTGACCTTGTTCCTTTAGGGGTTGGAACAACACTTTTAGGGACTTAGGAGCCCTTGGTTTATGGACATTTCATGCTTAGAGCTGTAAGGCACAAAAATGTCTATAACAAGGTTGATGAGGGCCCTGCTTAGCTTCCTATTTTTCATCTTCAATTT
The DNA here is from genome assembly GCA_031772625.1 of Pinus tabuliformis. Lineage (NCBI taxonomy): Eukaryota > Viridiplantae > Streptophyta > Pinopsida > Pinales > Pinaceae > Pinus > Pinus tabuliformis. The sequence goes on along the minus strand of CM062808.1, from coordinate 582,883,641 downwards.
TCTATTCTTCTTATGCCACATACCCAAATGAAGCATGGTATTATCATGAATGATTTTTTCTAGCTTGATTTGTCTCTTCAAAGCTTCATTTTCCTTCTGAATATGCCTATTTAAGACCTCTAACTCATAGATTTCTTGCTTTAGTGAGTGAATCAGAGTCTCTTGTGATGTAGTTGGCTACTCAAGGTTGGATGAAGTCCCCTGATCTATTGTTGTATTCTTCTACTCCAATGACTCAATATAGTCATAAATCTGTTGTTGAACTGGGTCAATCTCTGGACATACTCTTCTTGGACTACTTTCAAAGTCTAGTTGAGGAGAATGTTGTGGACTCTATTCAAATGAGATGTTATCTTGGGATTGAGTTGGAGCCTCCTCTCCCAAATATATGAATTGGGCCTCTTTTGTCTTTGTTTTCTTCATTTTTCCTTTAAGCCTAGAGCTTCTTCTTAGACTTTGTGAGCCTATGTTTTCTTCTTCTATGACTTGTCTTCTTTTCCCTTTTTCTTTCTCTTTCTTGGACTGTTCCTAAATGTGGACTAATTTTTTAGAGAGTAATTGTTCCTTATCTGATGAAGGCTCAGGAGTTTGATAAATTTCCTCAACTTTTCTTTTCATTTTTCCTCTCAGTTTTGTTTTCTTTATGATCTCGGTTAGAGTTTCAGAGAGAGGTTCTTCCTCACAGTTTTCTTTTGCTGAACTTGTAGGAGTGTTCTGAATTACCAGAGCTTTTCTCTTCCTCCTACTCTTTTTGACTGAAATTCCTTCAAGTAACTCAGGTGCATTTTGGAAAAAGTACCTAATCAAGAAGTTTTCCCATGTGTCTCCTATATCCTTCAAGTGATTTTCAACTAGAGTTTTTATGATACCATGATGGTAAAGGTGAGGTTCTATATCTTTTATCTTCTTCTGAACAGTGGTGGACATCTTCCTTAAGCTATTTAACAGAAAGTAAGGAAGATTGATGGTTCCATTTTCCAAAAATTTCATCAACAACCTTATGTGATACATGTACATTGAACCATATCTACCCTCACACATGATAAATTTCTGAATAATCAAGAGCAAACTACTCCATTTATCCTTTAATGCTGAGATAGGAATTAATCTTTTGAAAATTGAGATATCCATTCCTGGGTTTCGAAGAATAACTTTCCAAGCCTCATCATCAAATTCCTTATTTTTAAACCACCTTCCTCCATCTTTTGGAAGTTCGGTTGCGGCCGCAATGGAAGATTCAGTCATTGAGAACCTTATATCACCAATTTCCATTTCTACCCCATCAAAAGAACTTGCAAATGTTTTGGTGACTTCTTTGTGATGGCCATTGAATTTCTTGATAAACTTCAGCCAGCCAACCTTCTTCAATGTCCCCTTCAATTGAGGGTATCCCTCCATAAACTTGACTCCTATGGGCTCTGTCCTTACAATGAGACCCATTCTGCTTTTCTTCACTGTGTAGAAACTCTGTAAACGGTGGTTATATGGGAATAGAACAGTTATAGGGAAGAAAATGGAATACTAGAGAACTATACAGAAAATTGATGGTTATGGAATGAAATATGGAGGGTATACGAAGCAGGAAGAGTCTATGCACGAGAACAGTGTGGAGGATGTAAGGACTGGCGCACATGTAGACTGTGTGGACGCAGAGTATTGCTCATACACAAGACTGAAAACTGAACGAATAGTCTGAGTGCTTCCATTCATAAGAAGGTTGCGGGAGTTAAGAAAAACAAGAAACTTGGTGTGTAAAAGAGTCGTATTCAACTGAGTTACGTTCACATAATTAGCCATTTAAATAGGTAGAGTAGGAAAGTATAGTGAATTATGAGTTAAAGTCGGAGGCAAATCATGAGACCATTAAACATAAAGTTGGAAGGCATGGTGAAGTTATGACAACAAACAAATCGCATTATGACATGTTAAGGAGTAGTGATTATTCAAATTATACAACTTATGATTTTATAGTGCTATTTGAAATAGGTTTTATTCTCACCTTTGGAACCATACCTTTTACATTTATTAACCTTTGATTGTTTGATTTTGTAGGTGCTGATGTGTCTTCAAAATATTTCTCCTTCAATACCTGCATTTGGCTTTTTATTTTTATTTTTGGATAATGATCCAACTCTTACTATAGAGTCAGATTGGCTGCAGAATAGGATTAGCTGCGGAACTAGAATAGTTACAGAATCAGATCAGCTGCGGAATTGGACAACAACTGCAAAATGTAACATAGTGAATGAAATATAACTTGATGAATGAATAAAAATAGAAAATGAATGTATGGATGAAATCTGGAAAAATGGAGATGAAAAGTGGATGTGAAGAAATACTGAAGAAAAGTTTATTGATGGAATGTGATGGTGAAATGGAGTGAAATTTGTAGAAATGAAATGGAATTGAATAAAACAAACCATGAATAAAATGAAAGACCTTTTTTGTGGAAAATATAGGGTGTCAGAGTCTTCTGATTTTCACCCTGTATTTTTTGTATAAGGATCCCAATCAGTGATTGGTTTTCAAGCTTATACATTTTTTTCTTGGAAAATTGATGAAAAGAAACAAAGACTAAGTTGGTGGAGAAGAATGATTCTTCTTCACCAACTTCATTTCAAAATTATCTTGAAAGATCTTGATAAAATCCTCCTTTGAGATTGGATTTTGATAAATCTTCAACCTATGACCATTCACAAGGAGAGGAGTTTGATGCTCATCTATGGTTCTAATTCTTACTGCTCCATTACTGAAAAGTTTTTCAATCTCATATGGCCCAAGCCAATGAGTTTGAAATTTACCTTGAAAATCCTTGAACTTTGAATCAAATAGCAATGCCTAATCTCCCTCTTGAAACCTTTTGTCCTCGATGTACTTGTCATGCCACTTAGCTCTCAGTTGCTGAATTATACCAGTTCTATGAACTGCTTCTTGTATGATTTCATCAAGTTTATTCAACTGCTCGATTCTATGCTTTTGAACTTCTGATAGATCCATCCCCAACTTAACTGCCATCTTGAAAGTTTTAACTTGGAACTCAATGGGGAACAGGACTTGCTTTCCATAAACAAGTTCATAAGGTGTACGTCCTGTTGTGTTCCTCCATGTAGTTCTATAGGCCCACAAGGGTTTAGGAAGCCTTTCTCCCCAATCTCTTCTATGTAGATGCACAGTCTTGGTGAGGATTCCTTCAATCACTTTATTTGTAGACTCCACTTGACCATTTGCTTGTGGATCATAGGGAGTGGATTTCCTATGCTTAATCTTGTACTCTTCCATAGGTCTCTCCATCATTTTGGATGTGAGTTGAGATACCCGATCTGTCACAATTTCTCTTGGAACACCAAAGCGAGTAAAAATATCCTCAAAAGGAAAACTAACTACTGTCTTTTCGTTAGCAAAAAGTAATGATCTCGCTTCTACCCATTTGCTGACATAATCAGTACATACCAATATATACTTTTTCTACTTAGATGGAGGATTAATATGTCCACTAAAGTCTAAAGCCCATTTTTCAATGGGTTCGATAAGTACCTGAGGTTGTAATGGCATCTCATTTGAGGGAGCAGGTTTCCCTACCCTTTGGTAGCTGTCACACCTTCTGACATATTCTTTTGCATCTCCAAATATGGATGTCCAATAATATCCTAAAGAAAGGATTTTATAGGTTGTCCTCCTGTTAGCAAAGTGTCCACCACATGGCTCATCATGACATGTTTTGAGAATATCAGGCATCTCATCTTCCCTGACATATCTTCTAATCATAAGATCTGGCCCTGTTGTATACAATTCATTAGAGATCCATGAATATCTTGAACTATTTTGAATAGTCTTCTTTGATATTATGAATCTTGGACAAGAAATCAACAACTGTGTTTTGTTTTCTAGGTCTATCTAGCACGCTAATATTGAATTCTTGCAAAAGTAAAATCCATCTTGTAACTCTGCCATTAGTAATAGGTTTATTCATCAAATATCTAATTGCAGAGTGATCTGTATGAACAAAAGTTTCATAGCCTATTATATAATTTATAAACTTGTTAATTGCATGAACAATAGCTAAGAACTCTTTTTCAGTCACAATATAATTCAACTCAGTGGGAGTCAAATTCTTACTTGTATAGTAAATGGCATAAGGAATCAAATATTTTTGTCCTAGTATAGCTCCTAGAGTTGTATCTGAAGCATCTGTAGAAATATGGAAAGGAAGTTTCCAATTTGGTCCTCTTAAGATAGGTGTTTTAGATATTTTTGTTTTCAAGGTTTCAAATGCTAATTGGCAATTAGGATTCCACTTGAATTCACAATCTTTTGTAAGCAATTTGAAGAGTGGAGATGCTACTTTAGTAAAGTTTTCTATGAACCTTCCGTAATATCCTTTAAATCCTAGAAAACTTCTAACATCTTTTTGGCAATTTGGAATTGGTAACTTAGAGATGACTTCCACTTTAGATTTGTCTACTTTGATCCCATCTCCTGAATGTGATGTCCTAAAACAATACCTTCCGTAAACATCATAAAGCATTTTTCATGGCTTAATGAAAGGTTTGTTTCTTTACATATTTTAAGGACTTTTTCCAAATTTTCCAAGGCTTCTTCAAATGTGTTACCATAGACTGTAAAATCATCCATATATACTTCTACACAATCATGTATTAGATCAAAAAAATTTCCTAGTACTGCTCTTTGGAATGTTGCAGGTGCATTACATAGCCCAAAAGGAAGCACTCAGTAGGAAAAAGTTCCCCATGGACAAGTAAATGTGGTATTATCTTGATCTTCAGGTGCTACCTGAATTTGATTATAACCACTAAAACCATCCAAAAATGAAAAGTAATTTTTACCTGCTAATGTATCTAATACCTGATCTATAAAGGGCAAAGGAAAGTGATCCTTCAAGGTTGCTTTATTCAATTCTCTGTAATCAATGCACACCTTCCATTTACTGTTCTTTTTAGGCACAATTACCAAAGGAGAAACCAATTGGCTATCTGAGATTGGGTAAATGAAGTTTACATTGAGTAGTTTTTGGAGTTCTTTCACAATCTCCCTAAGATTTGGATTCATCCTTCTCTAAAGTTTTCTAGTTGGTATACTATTTTCCTCAATATAGATATGATGGATACAAGTCTTAGGCTCAATACCATTCATATCAATATACTCCCATGCAAATGTAGCAGAATGTTTTTGTAAAACTTTGGTTAGCCCCTCGTGTTGTAATTTCTCCAAGTTTTTGTTTATGTTCAATGTTCTACTTGGAAAATTTTCAATTGTAGAGCTACCAAATTCTTCCATAGAATAGAGAGACATCTGCCTATATGACAAGTATTCTACATTAGATTTCCCCTGAAATTGTGCATGATCATATTCTGAATATGTTTCAAAATTTTCTGATGTGTTCAAAATTTGACTATCCTCACTATTTTCTAATATAGTAAAGATAGGATGTATAACATCTTCATCATCAACCCATTTCTTGTCATCTATTTCTGTGATTGCTTTTGCTAGAGGATACAAAGTGAATTTCTTTGTTGAACTACCATTAGAAATGCACATGTCACCAGGTCTACAACTAATAAAAGCATCAGCTATGGCCAGGCAAGGTCTTCCTAAGATAAGTGGGTGTCCTCCTAGATTATTTTTGGGAGTTAAAATCATAAAATCAACAAGATATTCCCAAGAATCTAAGGAGACTGAAATGTCCTCTAACACACCATCTGGTTTGATTACTAATCTATCTACAAGTTGCAGTAAGGTAGGTGTGTAAAGAAGATTAGGAATTTTACGATGTTCCATAGTCTGTCTACTCATAATGTTTATAGCTGCCCCTAAGTTAATCAATTTATTTGGAATTTCAATCCCATTTATGTGTGTCTTGACAATTGGACTTCCTGGATCCACATATTTTTGCATGGTAATCTTTCCCATCATGATATCTATTATTTTTCCTACTAGGTGAATTCTTTTTGTGTCTCTTGGTTTTCTTCCTGGTCTTTTGATGCTCAACTCCTTTATTGTTTTTGCTAGAATAGGAATTTCTCTAATGGCTTTTAACAAAGGAATCTTGATACAGACATTCTTTAATTCATCTAGGAAATCATAATTGGGCAACAAGATATGTTTTTCCACTCCTCTATCAATTTGTAATCTCTCAGGAAAATGAGGTGTAGAAGTAGATGCAGGTTTCTCAATTATAAGAGTTGTGTTTATTGACTCTTTTTGTTTTTCTTTTTGAATGTTTTGGTTTTGAAGGGATGTTCCCTCAAAAAATTTATTGACTTTTAGAGAGTCCTCCTCAAAAGCATCTTGCTCTTGAATATCAATAGAAGGTTTTTCCTTTTCTAAAATCCTACCAGATCTAAGTTGAACATCATTAAGATCTAGAGGAACAATCATGTAAGTAGGAAATTCTTGTCCTTCTACCATGTAAGCATTCTGAGGCTTTTATTATTGGGGTTTGGCAATGGTTGGGCTGGTAGTTGATTTGGCTTTTATTGAAATGGAAGTAAGAGTCGAGGATTTTGATTTTGTTATGGAGGTTGTTGTGGAAATGGAAATGAAAGGTGAGGACTTTGATTTGGAAGATGTGGTTGTTGATTTTGTGGGGGAGGATAGCTCTAATAAGATGGAGGATATTGATAATATTGAGTAAATCTCCCATAAGGATTTTGTACCCCTTGTGCCCATGGTTGAGATTGATACTGATTTTGAGGTTGAGGCCAAGGTTGTTGGCAAGAATTCTAGTTGGGTGGGGGCTAAAAATTCATTAGATTGTTAAATCCTTGATTTTGTGGCCCTTGCCAAGGTTTTCTTGCAACAAAACAAAGAGGTTCTACAAAATTTGGGACTACTTGTTATAGACATATTTGGGCACTGCAACCCCAATCACATATGTCCATAAACCAAGTGCTTCTAAACCCCTAAAAGTGTTGTTTCGTACCCTAAAGGAACAAGGTCAGTTGATTACATCATCTCCCAGAATTTTTCCATGAAAAAATACTCAGAACTGGTCAAAACAGGACCATACAGATTGCTCCATGCATAGGGTGCGATGCATCTCACCTATTACACACGGGGGGTGTGATGCATACTGGAAAGCTCTTTTGTATGGTGCAATGAGTGAGAGAAAACAAATGGCAAATGTAGTTTGCTAAGTGGAAACCCAGAGAATCTTCTAGAAACTGCTCATATGACACTTGCCTCTCTGAATTCACCCAGGGATGAGTAAGAGATCTGAAATCTCCAAGTGGAACCAAGAACTATCAGTGAAATGACACTAATTAAAATCCCAGAAGCTAACTCACTCTCCTATAAACATCTATATATGGATCCCTTATCCTAGAGATCTAGGGGCTAGAATTTTGTAATTTGCAAGGAAGTGCTATTGGTTTCTCTTTGAAGATATTGTTGGGTGATCTTGCTTTGTATGAGGTGAAGAGGGCTTTCATGCTGCGAGGATGATGTTGGAACAAACATCTTGATTGTAATCCTCCCTTCTACTACTTCTATCAATAAAGCTATTTGATTTTTCCTCCATATGCTTGTATATCTTTGAATCTTGTATTTGTATATGCATTTATATGGTTAATGTACATCTGATCCTACATTGTTTATGGTTATAGATCTCTATGCTTTAATGCATTTTGTTGCCTTGACTCTATAGGTGTTCTTTGAAGCGGGACAAGTGAGAAAGGAGTGGTGAAAGCTCTATCAAGGGAGAGAGGAAATGAGTAAGGAGACTAGCGAAATACTGAGTGTGATGCAGGAAAGTGTTCCCTCTGCGGACAGAGGCAACCCCTCTAACCCTAGAGTGGGTCTAGTCATAAACAAGGACAGATCAACAATAGCTTTCCTTAAATAGTCATAGTTGGAGGCCTACCTCAACCAGTGGTTGATGGAGTTCCGTTGCACTGCTCCAGCTTCTGCTTCCTTCTCCTAATGAGTAATCAACCTGAAACAATGGAAAGGAAATACAACAAAGAACGTAACCGGAACAACAATGATCTATTTACTCACAAAGTCAAGAAGTCATGAGCTATCAAGTACATTACATACAAGACTTAGGAAAACATCATTGATTGCATTAATAATGAAATAAGAGTAAGCTTACAACCAAAGTCTTGACGTCACAAGCCTTCTCAAAGGGATCCAACCAGCATGTTCCTCAAGCATTCACTCTTTGAAGATGGATCTCCCAACATACAATTCTCTCTCACTCACAAGTTTTACACAAGATTAAGGGCACTTCTCAACCTTCCTCAAGCTATCAACAATCCCACACTTGTCACACTCACACCAGCTATCTAGTAAACTCACAAACACTAACAACACTATCAGTAACCATTCCAAAAAACTAGTAGCACATAGCAATGGTGAGATTTTAAATAGGAGAAGCAGTCTCCATGAAAGGTGGGAAAATGAGCTTATCTCCAAGGAAGGTAGCACAAATGATGGAACAACCACTCCAGAGAAAGGAGGGCGATACAAACTATGCCAACAACCAGGTCTGGAGTCATCTGGAAGGCCAACTATTGGAACAAATTTGCCCAATCTAGATCATCGTGGGTACATAACTGATCTTCCACGCTGACATCGCTATTTAGTAACATAGCTAGTCAGGTCATCGCTTAAGCTTACAAACGACCTCACGCTGGCACATAAAATCGGACCATTGCAGGAATCAGGTGTACTTCTGCGATGGAAGTGCTTCTGGGCTGTTTTGGAGCACCCTTTAGCGCGTTTATTAAGCCAACAGACGTGATGAGGCAGAAACCTTTGGAAAAGTGGGTCATTTGGCAACATCAGAGAGCATTTGTCTAACATGAGCATGAATGATTCTGGACACATGACACAGTAGGAAGACTGGGATGAAGACAATGACAAATTACTGTGTAACAGATGCCCCCTAAAGTATGAAGCCCAAGAGAGTGGGAGGGGTGAAATTATTTACGAAACTGACTAAGCTGTAACACCATCTAGAAGAACCTGTAAGCAAGTACAACTGATATCTCTGAAGTACATGTAGTCTAGGCATGGGCGCAACCATCCAAAAGACATACGAAATAGGTCTGTGGTATGGACACAGCCATCCAGCTAATGGCACCATGATGATGATAAAGGTATGGTTGCAGCCATCCATGAAGACTTAGGTATGGTTGCAACCATCCATCAATGAGTCATGTAATCATAAACCAATCCACGTAGCCCAAACATGTGTAATCTGAGTTCAGGGTCTTGAACCCATCCGATCATAGTACAAATCCTAACATGTGAATAGATGTGTTGAGGTCGAGCATGATAGAAAGTCGCTTGATTACCGGTCAATGATGAAAACTGTTAACAAGCGTGAGAGAAACCACCTATAATGCCAATGGCTCTCAATGTACTGTCTAGCACAATCCATGAAGTGTGAAGAAGAAGTCAAACACTTGTGGAATCACCCAATTGATGACCAATGATGAAAGTTGACTGTTAGGTGCGAAGAACTTGCTATTGAGGCATGCAAGCTCTAAGGTTCCAAAGGGGATCTCTAGATCAATCTCTTGGATAATGAGTTGATGTCGACAGGAGACGACCCATTGTAGGAGGGCCATAATGTTTCCCCCATCAACGACATGAGATAAGGAACAAGTGGCAGATGGAAAAATAGAGTATCAGAGGAGAAGGCGAAGGTGTAAACTGCATAAGGATTATACTCTTGAACATGTCGGCGACACGACTCCGGAGGGTGGTAGAATTCAGGCACCAAGGGATCAGAGGCTCGATGGAGATGGCATGAATCAGATGGAACAAGGCTAGAATGATAACCCAAACCCATGGAAGGCCAAATGACGATGTATGGATGTCCCAACCCGACAAGAAGCGAAAGAGTCGATGTTCAAGAGTGATTAGCTGCCATAGACAATCAATGATAAACCTATTATTGAGTCCAACCTAGTAATAATTTAACGAGCCCTAGGAAGGAGAAGCTCGAGTCTCGTCATGGTGATGAGTCCAATGTCATCAGGGTTTAACAATTCCGACATAGGTAAAACTCAAAGTCTTTTTCATATTTAAAGAGTTTGAAAAAGACATGGAAAAGAAAACTCCAGGGGGGTCCCTTTTCGTAAATTTGTGTCTCTCGAGCCCGAAAAAGTATAAAACGATACTCGAAAGAACCACCCGATCATTACGATGGAGGAGTACTTTTCATAGGTAGTGACTTCGACCCGAAAAAGTAGAAAAGCGGTTGGAATCATGTCGTTTTGTAACCGATAATGAGCTTGAAATGACAAAGGCCCGACAATCTTTTCGTTTTTACACGGTCGGAAAAGAGCTTAAAGCAGACCTCCTCTTATTCCATTTAATGTGTTAAAAATGGAAAACTCAGCAATCTTTTCATTTTTCAAGTCAGAAAAGAGCTTAAAGATGACTTTCCATATCAGGTGCTCATGAAGCTGGCATAATTCCACTACCTGAAGCTCTGCACAAAGCACATCGAACGTAAACCAATAATATGAACAATATACATAGAAACATAGGTAAAAACCATATTTTGACTATCCATGTGATAAAAATGAGAAAAAACCCACATTTACAAAATGTAATTTTTAAATTTCCAAAAATTGCTATAAAAAGGGGTTAATCCAACCATTTTTACCATAGTTACTATTCATTGCACCGTGGAGCAGTTTCGTGCACCGAAGTTGGCGAGCTAAATTCGGCTTTGTCCGTCCATTATTCACCCTGAAACTTGTTCCAGGTAAATAGTCCTTGTCCTGCGCTTCAATTCCATACCTTTTTCACGCATTTTGAACGTTGAATGTGTTAATTTGGGTGGGTTTTTGAACCGAACACCACCACTTGGTCATCGCGGCTATAGCCTTCGGGTCCACGATGACCGAAAAATTGAGACATAGCGCGCTCCAATCATCGCAGAAAAGTGGTGTACTTTTGCGATGACCGTGAAAAAATGAACTAGAGATCCTGTGTCATCGCGTCTATTTTTAAAACAAACGCAATGACGACACGAACTTATGTTTTTATGCAAATTACGCGTTGAATTCGGTAAATGAAGTGTTAATCCAATTCTCTTCGTCATGCAGGTAATAATGGCATTTGTTTGGCAAGAGCCGACGCATGATGACAACGATATAGAATCTTTCACCGATGTGGGGTGCCAAAAAGAATTACAAGCAGGCAGATTGCTCAAATTCTTCCTAAATCCGCATATCCGATCACAACCTGAATTGTTGGAGCTACTGATTCGGGCCTAGAATCCCATGGATGGGAAATTCATCATTCGAGGTTGGGATATCGAGTTTGACGCTACAAAGATATATTTTTTGACCGGGCTGTCCCATCGAGGTGAGAGGCCCATTCTGGAGGGGCAACGACCCGGGGGTGATTCCTTAGAGATGTTAATGGCTCAAGTGTGCCCACGGGCACGCAAGACGAGGAGTGGGAAGGTGGCGATCCAATAGTGGACGACATGGTCCTTCGTGCTATGCTTTTCATGGTGACATGGGCGGCGGGCTCCCAAGCCCAACATGAGGCTTCGAAGACCCATCTCCGGCTGGCTCTCAAGTGTCTCAATCCCACCATGTTTAACTGGGCAGAGACGGTGACAGCAAACATGAAGAGGCAACTCACCAACTGCCGTCGAGAGAGATGAAGCAGTTTGGTTATGGATCCATCTTAGTCTCGCTCATGCTGGCGGGTGCCGACACTACAGTTACAAGACATGGATTTGGATTTACCTAGGCCACATGAGACAAGGGCCACACGATGGGCTCATGTCATGCCACGAGGAGGTGGCAGACGTCCGGTGGCGTGGGGGACATTGTTCCGAGAGTGGCTGGAGCACCAGACGATCTTCGTGGAGGATTGGCCATATGTCAGCATGGACTTCCGCGGAGATCCTGACATGCAGTCGCCCACTGGAGAGTAGTGGGATGATGGTGGTAAGACACTTGATCACATTTTTTTTGCATTATTATTTTTATGATGTTTTTTGAATTTTGCATGTATATGTCCTAATGACAAACGTTATGGTATGCAGATGTAGAACTAGTGAGACCTGTCGAGCTGGCTCCAGAGGCGTGGAGGGATGCACAGGCCATTGCAGCACTAGCCTTGCCTCCTCCAGCTAATGATACGGTGGAGACGGTGGCCCGAAACCTTGAGGGCCTCACAGTAGGGATTCCAGATTACATGGGTATCGAGGAGGTCCCCAGAGCATTCCAGATCCACACAGTAGGAGTGGAACCCAGGGTGCACCGCCTATTGAGGTGGGTGACATGAGCGGTGGTATGCTATAGAGAGCATAACCCACTGCAGTAGACACCTAGGTTTTTATTTCCTGCTGGTGATTTTTTGAGAGACATGTGTCTCAGATGTACAGAGAACACAAACTCTATTTGGACATGTACACTTATTTTTTGAACACCTCGGTGCACCACATGAGATATATAGATATATATATATATATATATATATATATATATATATATATATATATATATATATATATATATATATATATATATATACATATTCCTATGGTCTATTATTGTTTTTTACATGCTTCTTGTATGCTGTTTTGATTACATGTTACGCAAATGTTTGTCTAATACATGATTAGCCAATGCATCAGATAACGTGTTTAATCATCGTGGAATATGCTGATATGTAATGAAATCGAAATCCCTCTCTAACAATTTAACACATAAATACAACCTTAAAATTCCGATGGTCTCTTATGGAATATTGCCCATTGAGCTGGTGGACGACAAGCTAAGAGTCCAGGTTCACAACCAATGCACGAATACCGAGATTAATCGCCTCAGCGAGTAACTCAATCACAGCACTATATTCAGCGACATTGTTTGTGGTACAACCTAAACAAACACCTTGAAGGTCTATCAACTCACCATGAGGATCGTAGATCACCCATGCCGCAGAGGACAAGTTGCGGGTACTGCGGCAGGCACCATCGGCGAAACCAACGTAAGGTGCACCAGACATCTGCACAAGAAGCAAGAGACACAATAAGCGGAAATCACGCCTTCACACCAAGCCAAAAACATGGAAACACACACACAACACACCTGCTAAAAGCACACGTATGTACAAACCAAAGTGCATGGAATTCACACATAATACTTTTTCAAGTAAAGCCCAATTCAGGGCTTATCGAGAGGGTTCCCTTCATAATCAATTAGCTTGTAGGCCCCTTTCTACAAAACTCTCTTTACAATATAAGGCCCATGCCACATGGGCTTGAATTTGCCTACCCCCAGCTTATCATTCGCTTGATCGTAGAGTAGGACTAAATTTCCCTCAACAAAAGAACAAGGATGGACAGTATGATCGAAGTGAGTTTTCACTCTCTTCTTCTGTGCTTCGATAGCCAGAGAGGCTAGCTGGCGGGTCTCGTTCAGCCGTTCTAGGTAAAGAAGGCATTCTTATACCGGAGTAGTGTTGGGGAGTAATTCGATGGCCAATTTCAAAGAAGGGATCTCGCACTCAATTGAAAGGGTAGCCTCCAGTCTGTAAACTAATTGAAATGGAGTGAAACCGGTGGCATCCTTCACAGAGGTTCGGTAGGCCCACAAGGCAGAGAACAACATCAAGTGCCAGTTAGAACTTTGTTGATGGCTTCTACTTGGCCATTGGCCTGAGGATAGTATGGAGTCGAACTATCATGCCGCAAGCCTAGCTGGGTTGTTAGCTCGGTCATCATGTGATTACGGAAATGCATCCCGTGATCTGTGACAATAGCTTGAGGGACTCTAAACCATGAAATAACATGATTAAACAAAAATTGTGCCGCTGTGTGACCATCTTCAGATAATGTGGGCATCGCCTTGGCCCATTTTGTGAAGTAATCAACGATAACAATGATATACCCATTCCCCCTGGCCGAGCGAGGGTTACAGGTCGTATAATCAATGCCCCATATTTCAAAAGCGCCGACGATAACAACAGGGTGCAATGGAGCAGGAGGCGCATGCATCTTCCGCTGGTAGATCTGGCACTCGTGACAGGAGTGGACGGCAAGAATGCAATCCTTAAAGATGGAGGGCTAGAAATAACCAGCGCGGAGGATATTTTGAGCAATAACATATCCAAACATGCGACCACCACAGGCGCTAGAATGTCAGTCATTCAAAACTCACTCAGCTTCCTCAAATGTTAAGCATCGGCGGAGAACAATGTCGGCGCTGAGACAATACAGGGTGTCCCCAATGATACGATAGGGCTGAGACTGATGATTAATCCGTCGCCGAGAATCCTTAGACACATCGGGACGAAAAGAGGATGTCTGCAGATATGCAATGATATCCCCGTACCAGGGATCGAGGGTGCTAATTAGGAACAGAGTTTCGTCCGGGATATGGTCCTCTGACCGAGAGAGCGCGGTAGAAGATGGCAAAGAGCAAAGTAACTCAGCAAAAACGAGGGATTTCTTAGACTTGGTGGTGGTGAATTCCAAGTCGAACTCTTGGAGGATAACGATCCACTTCAAGTACTTGCCCCCCAGCAGCTAACGTGACAGAATGTATGTCATCGGGTTGCAATCAAAAACCACGGTCGTAGTACGCAACAAGATATAATGGCAGAAACGTTGGAGGGCACAAACGAAGGCCAATGCCAACTTCTCGACGTAAGCGTATCGAGCTTCCGTATCTAGAAGATTGCGGCTGAGATAATATATGACATGCTCAGTGTCATCATCGTCATCTTGAAAAAGAACCATGCCAATAGTGGTATCGGCAGCGGCCAAATACAGAGTGTAGTCGCGATGATAATTCGGAGGATGCAACAATGGAGCAGAAACAAGGAGAGCCTTGAGACGCTCAAAGGACTCTTGAGCAGTGGCATCCCAATGAAAAGGGGTATCTCGCTTTAAGAAACCGCGTGAAACCTTTAGCCACTTCGGCATAGTTGGGGATGAATCGTCTTAAAAAATTCTCTTTGCCCTGCAAACTCTGCAAGTGTTGTAAAGAGGCAGGGGGAGGAAGATTCAGAATAGCCTCGACTTTAAGGGGATCCAAACAGATGCCCTCTCGGGAGACGATAAAACCAAACAGTCTGCTTGACTCAACATAGAAGACACACTTATGAGGATTAAGCCTGATGCGGTAGTGTCGACAGCGGAGAAAAATTTCGCAAAGATGAGCAGGATGGTCCTGGCGTTTTGCTGAATGAGCTAGTAGATCATACAGGTACAATTGCACAATGTTTCAAATTTCATGGAATGCATAAGACATTGCACGTTGGAAGGTAGCACCAGCGTTCTTTAAACTGAAAGGGAGCTTTTTCCAGGCAAAAGTGCCCCACAGACAGATAAAGGCAGTCTTGTGTTGATCTGCGAGTGCAATGTTGATCTAGTTATATCCAGAAAAAACGTCCATGAATGAATACATTTCACTCCTAGTACACTCATCAATGAGCTGGTCAATGAAGGGTGTGGGGAAGTTATCCTTGGGATAGGGCCGGTTAATATCACGATAATCAACACAGACTCGAATAGTGCCCTGTTTTTTAGTCACAGGGACGATATTGGAGACCCAATTTGTGAGTGGGATGGGGTAAATAAAACCAGCCTTAAGAAGATTTTCAACTTCTTCTTTAATAGCCGCAGCCTTTCAGGGGTTACCAGTTAGTTGTACGTGACCAGTATACCATGTGACTAGGAAGCCAGCAAGTAAGTGGTCGTGCCGAGTTATACGTTACCTATGCTACGTGACCCATTGGAGTTCGTACCCGCTATTCCACATATACCCCATAAGGTCCTATCTGATACCTGCCTTGAATCGGGTCTGGCTGAAATGAATCTCTTCCATGCAGGTTCTAAGGGAAAAGGGAGATATAAACTCCAAAATCTGCCTGATTGGGGTGGAAATGCCACCCAAGATGATCCTGTGCCTCCTTGTCTTTTTTGGTTAGGTCGGTCGGTATTTTCACGAGAGCATCTCATTCTCGTGCCCATCCATTTGCTAAGAGATCCATCCACGAGGCGTAGACGCTGGAAAATAGGCTTAGCACCCGGATACGTAGTTATCTCATGCACCAGTATGCTAGGATCAATGCTAATTTCTTCATAGGACCAACCAAAGATATCATGAAATTCGCAAAAAAGATCAGTATAGAGCTAAATTTCCTCCAAAGTACAAGTTACTCTGATATGAATATGCTCGACAATCCCTGGTTTCACAGAGATGTCAATGGGCTGGGTCTACGTGATGTTTCCCATATTTCCTTCGGAAGACACTTGATGAACTTGAATGGGTGTCTAAAGGGGTTGGTATGGGAGACAAGGAGCAAACCACTCAAGACATGTAAGCATTTCTTGGTGGGCAAGGAGAAACAAGGAACGATGGTGATGATCAGACCAAGGGGGTTCCTCGAGAGACATGGTCTCGATAATGGCTTCATCAGAAGGAAATATTTCCTTTAAAGGATCCGAAGAAGCATCATCTCCAAGCCAAGGGGAATGAGCGTACGAGTCAAGACCTCTGCTCGAAGGAGCAGATTCAGGTGGTGGAGCTGATGCAGAAACAATTTCGACGTAGTTGAGCTCGGTAGGACTCAACGGCATCTCATCGCCCCAAGGTTCTACCTGATCAGTGGGGGGAAGAACCCACAGATCAGAGCGAACGAAAATCATATTGATAGGAGCGACGTTAGGAGGTGGGAGTGAAAAAACACGCATTAGGGCAGGATCTTTAAAAATTCCAGCTCCCACACTCTCATATGGGATGGAGGTATGCTCCACAAAGGGCACGTTGCTTTCGGAAGAGGAGGTGAAGAAGGACAGCTGGTCAACTGTGATGATCTTCCCCTGATGAGGGAAACAAATGACACGAAATAGAGATGAAGCCACGGCTTGCATGGCGTATGTCCAGCTACATCCTAGAAGGAGGTTGTAGGTAAGATTAGCATCAACAACTTCAACTTCTACTTCGACCGTCTTCCCTTCCAAAGTAATGGGCAAACGTTGGAGTATACCATAAGGGTGAGACTCTCTCCCATCAAAGGCTTCCAAGGTCGTAGGAGACTAGCTCAGAGTCGGAGAACCAATAGCCTTCCAACAGGCAACAGACATGATGCAAGTTGAAGCGCCTTCATCAATGACTATACGATGAATCGTTTTGGAATTGATGATGACCTGAATGAGGAAGGCAATTTGGTGAGGCAGTCTTGGTATATGGCTTTCCAGGTCAAAAGTAATCAGATCCGAGTCAGTCGGGTCTATGCCACCGATGGCCGATAGCAAGGACTTCCTCTGAGAGGGGCAACTCTGGAGTACTTCTAATGTGGACATAGCTAATGGAGCCTGGGCCAAGTCCTCAATGATGTTGTAGTGCTGGGCAGCACAAGCATTAGGGTTGTAAGAAGATTTCCGGATTACACCTTTAGGAGGGGATCAGACGGGTGTCTCAGTGCTAGGTCTCTCGATATGGAGCAGACTAGAACTAGATAGAGGAGCACTAGAGGGGACCTCAGGCTCTTTCCCGGTAGGTGACAGATAGTCTTTTGCCCGAGTACTGATGTGGACGGGAATCGTCCCAGCCATAAATACTTGAGAACCAAAGGGAGAAGAGGATTGGGCTATCCTTGCACAACTGAGGGTTGTCCTGATAGATCGGATGGCTGAGCGGATTGAACAGTTGGTTGACTTGATTGGATTTGAGGCTGACCGACCTATCCAGATGGTTGACCATATTGGATAATAGGTTGGCCTTGCTGAATGTAAGGTTGACCGACTTGCCCAAATGGGCAGCCTTGCTGGACACCAGGTTGGCCTTGTTGCATGTAAGGTTGTCCCGGATTACCAGAAGGTTGCGCGAAATAGGTAAAAGATGGACCACCAGAGGCCGAAGGTTTTCCCTGGAAGGGTTGTCCGTTTGGGCCTCCAGGTTGCCCTGGATAAGACTGCCGTAATACTACTGCCCATAAGAGGGTTGCATGTAAGACAGTTGGCCTTGATAAGGTGGTCCTTGAAGATGTGCAGGCGATACTTGGCCACCACCATAACCAGTGGTGGTCCAAGCAATGGAGAACGGGACCGTGACCTCAACCGAAGGCTGAGGTGGCAAAGGTCCATGGTGATAAAGATGAGCCCCTCTAGAATCATAATATTGAAATGGATTTTGAGGATCTGGATTCTGAAGAGCATGCAAATATTGATTGTATGCCCCCCTGCTGGAATAGAATCAGAAGAAGGTGGGGCACTTAGTGTAGGATCAACAACTCCGGGTACGAATGCCGATGGGCCACTATTTGCTGACCCTGAAGAAGGTCCGGTAGCAGCGATCACAACTGAGGATGCAGTAACGGCACCGACAACGGGGGTTGAAGAAGCCACACAGACAGTTGGAATAGTCGGGATGGAAGTGACAGACACATTGTGAATTTGAGGAATAAAGGACTCCGAGGTCGGAGTGATGGTGTGCGATCACATAGAACTCGTAAGGGGGGTCCTAGAAGACATAACATCCCTCAAAGCCTTATAGCGTAAAGGCAATGTAACACTAAGAGGGGTGATACGAAAAGGTGCAGTTTCCATTGAGGTGGGAATTTCACCACTCGTCGCAACGGATTCTTCACTTGTGACGGGGGATGTGTCCTCCATATCACAAGAAGACATTGGGACCGAAACATTTGGAGGAGTACCGGGAATATCTTCTTCGGAAGGCTCCCAAACAGGGTTCTAGTGAATATCGTAAGTCTCGTCCTCTGGAGCGCGAGAGTTAATCGATTGGATACTCGGAATAACAGGGAGAGTATCACTCACAATTGGTACCTCAGGAGCAACAGAAGAAGGAGACCCTTGGTCACTCGGAATGGGAGACGGGACTGGTGATTCTGCTAGGATGATGATTCAAAGATCCTAGGAAAACTAACGAGGAAGGACCCTACTCAAGCTAACGCAAACAAGATCTAACAGGGTAAATGTGAATTGTGGCCGAATAAATTTTAAGACACAAGAACAAAACTTGACCTTTTCATCTTTAAAGAGTTGAGAAAAGGACAAAAGATGACTCTAGTCGCCTTCAAATATTTAATGAGCCCGAAGTGACAAGTGCTCAGATGGACCTTTTCTTTTAAGGAGTTTGAAAACGAACGAAAGTGAATACTCTGGAGAACTAGGAAAAAGGTTTACCAGACAAATCCGTAAAACTGCATATACACCTTGGCAGTCATATGAAAACCAAGGACTTTCCATACGGCAGTAAATCTTCCTGAATGCTGTGTTCGGTGCGTTACGGCTTGTAAGGCGGCAGACACGGCTTGCTATGGATAAAGGATGATAACCTAGTGGGGTCTCCCAGCATATACTGGACGGTACATGGGAGCACAATTCCGTGCTAGACCATTATTGAGTCACAGAAGGAGGAATCACCCAACCTTGAGTGAAAACAAAAGTGACTAGCTTTAACGACGCCGGAGCACGTCTCTAGCCTAGACCTCTAAATGTGTGCATTATGTTCCAATGCGTTGTTAGATTTATTCAGTTCATTTTAGAGTTGATCTTGGATTATGTTTCAGTTTTCAGGCCTTGCCGTATGTATATAACAAAACCTAGGATGTAGCTAGAATGAATGAAATATCCTTTTTTTTTCATTGAACACCTACCTATGGGAGGGTAGAGAGGTCATTCCCAAACCAAGAAAACCAAGACAACAAAGCAGTCACTCAATGCAAACAGACATCAATTCCTAAAGTGCAAGGATACTACTAATGAGAGATTTAATCATTCGCTTTTCAATATGCAACTTGAAATGCAAATTCACTTTCACTTTCGTAGACTAAATGAATGAAATCTTTTTTATTTTGATGTCTCTTAAATCTAAAAGAAACCAATAAGCAATAAACAAATGTGGAAAAACGGTTGATCCAAACAATTGTAATCTATGTCCAAGTAGTGAAGAGAAATTGAATCAATGCCGAGATTGGTCCAATAAAAATCACTAAACAATCAACCAAAAGTAAGCAAAGGGGAAGGCTCAATCAAACCAATAGCAAGCTGCAAATGAATCTCTTAAGCAACCAAGCAACCAAGCGAAACTGATCCAAAAGACTTGAAACAATAAAACTAGGTCACAAAGCAAAAAACAAGATTCATTCAACAAAGCTCACGAGAGAGTGCCCCAACCTATCAACAATGAAAAACAAGTTATCAAACAAGTGATAACAACAAGGGACTAGCAAGACTAATGGATTTAGGAGGCAGAATTGAAAAAATCAATTCTACAGCAATCAGCACGGGTGATACACGAGCAACAAGTGCTGATGAAGAACACACCACACCAACAAAGCGATGCCAGTGCGGAAGTACACGACTTTTTCGTGATGGTCCAATTTACAGAACTGTCGCGACTGTTATGCATAATTACGTGATGAACAGGATACTACAAAAGGAGTGACGCGATGACAACGCGACTGTTAAATTAAAAGCCGCGATGATATTCAAAACAGTAACAGACGAACCAAAAACTCCCAAATCAAAGACAATCAATCCTTTAATCAAATAAGGGCATTTCCCAGATCAGGCCAGGAAACTCAGAAGACTAGTAACTAATCCCAAAACTTAAAAAGAGACCAAAACAAAAATCAAGACAAGAGAAAACAAGAAAAGAACAAAGACCAATGCTCCCCAGTGAAGTCGCCAATGTGTAATGCAGGAAATTGTTCCCTCTGCGGATAGAGGCAACCCCTCTAGCCCTAGAGTGGGTCTAGTCACAAACAAGGACATATCAACAATAGCTTTCCTTAAACAGTCATAGTTGGAGGCCTACCTCAACCGGTGATCGATGGAGTTCTGTTGCGCTGCTTTAGCTTCCGCTTCCTTCTCCTAATGAGTAATCAACCTAAAACAATGCAAAGGAAATACAACAAAGAACGTAACCAGAACAACAATGATCTATTTACTCACAAAGTCAAGAAGTCATGAGCTATCAAGTACATTACATACAAGACATCATTGATTGCATTAATAATGAAATAAGAGTAAGCTTACAACCAAAGTCTTGACGTCACAAGCCTTCTAAGAGGGATCCAGCCAGCATGTTCCTCAAGCATTCACTCTTTGAAGATGGATCTCCCAACATACAAGTCTCTCTCACTCGAGAGTTTTACACAATATTAAGGGCACTTCTCAACCTTCCTCAAGCTATCAACAAACCCACACTTTTCACACTCACACTAGCTATCTAGTAAACTCACAAACACTAACAGCACTATCAACAACCATTCCAAAAAACTAGCAGCACATAGCAAAGGTGAGAGTTTAAATAGGAGAAGCAGTCTCCATGAAAGGTGGGAAAATGAGCTTATCTCCAAGGAAGGTAGCACAAATGACGAAACAACCATGCTAGAGAAAGGAGCACGATACAAACTATGCCAATAACTAGGTCTGGAGTCATCTGGAAGGCCGACTGTTGGAACAAATTCGCCCAATCTGGATCATCGCAAGTACATAACTGATCTTCCACGCTGACATCGCTATTGAGTAATGTAGCTAGCCAAGTCATTGCTTAAGGTTACAAACGACCTCGTGCTGGCACATAAAATCGGACCATCACGGGAATCAAGTATACTTCCACGATGGCAGCGCTTCTGGGCTATTTTGGAGTGCACTTTAGCGTGTTTATTAAGCCAACAAACGCAATGAGGTAGAAACCTTTGGAAAAGTTGCTCATTTGGCAACATCAGAGAGCATTTGTCTAACATGAGCATGAATGATTCTGGACACATGACACAATAGGAAGACTGGGATGAAGACAGTGACAAATTACTGTGTAACACTGAGGTTGGTACTCTTTGCTTCTCTCTCATCTATCTCTCATAAAGGAAAACACAAGTGACTTTAGTTTGTTTGTTTCTAACATAGCTACTCGTCTTAGTGGGACTAGCAGCTCTGAATGGACACTAGTTTTCCCGATAACAAAATGGCGATTCTGCTGGGGATCGAATAGTTTGTTTGTTTTGTTACTATTTTTTTCTTTATAAACCACAAACGGAGCCTAAAGTTAAGCCAGCTAACTTTCGAACTACTTTTGCTATGCAACAGCAAAGTAGATCAATGCTGCTTCAGTTAATCTCCGGGTTGGTTTATGAAATAAACATCTAGCTTGCAAACATCCTAAGTCTCTAGAAATAACCTCATTAGATCAGCCCCTATACTTTGTGTTACTGACAATCATTAGCTCAACCTAAATCCCTGAACTTAGCTGCAAACTGTGAGTGAAAACCAAGCACAGTTTCATCCCTGGACCATCACACAGTCTTTTCTAGGAAATCTGGATGCATCGCACCTCCTGTGTGTTGCAGGTGAGATGCATCCCTATTTCCCTGTGTTACAAGTGCGATGATTGAAAGAGATTGTTTCTACCTCCAGATTTTGGTTTTTTCTTCATTGTCTTCAGCGTTATTCAGTAGTTTTGTTGTCTATGATTAGTATATCTCTATTGAAACCATCTTCCTTTGCATTATTTTCAGCCTCCATCAAAAGTAATTGTGAATGTTTTTTGTGTATTTCTCATCATTTACAGTTCTCCTTTGCAAATAGTAGCTTAATCGAACTTTCGTCTTTTGATTTGAAAGTGTTGCAAGTGTCGTTTTCAGTCAAGAAAAAGAGTGTCACAAAGCATTCCTCTTTTAGATAGTCACTTACACTTTTGCCATTATACTTGATTTGAATTAATAGTATTTCAAGTGTCCAAAGCAGTTTAAATTCAAAATCGCAAAGTGTCGTCTTGACCTTACTTTTGTTTTTTTGAAAAGAAAATTGTTAGTATTTTCGATTTGAAAGAAGATAATTCAGATCTATACTTAGTTTTCTCTTTTGTCATTCTCACATTAAGGAAACTGGAAAAACAATACATGCATGTGCATTTGCATTAAGACTGCATGCTGAAGTTGAATTAGGAAAAGTGCATCTAGTGTGTGCTCTCTGCTCTATGTTGAAAGAATTTCATTTCTCTTTCCTTAGTAGCTAGTATTTTCATTGCAAAAAGAAAATAAATGACTATTTATCATCTTAGATTGCATATTTAGGAATTGGATATCTACATCACGCGGTGAACCTTAAAGGCAAACTTCTTAAGAAAGATCAACTGTAAAATAAACTTCAATGAACATAAAAATGCTTTGGAACCTAACGCACAACATTTATAAGTCTAGGCTAGAGACGTATTCTGGCGTCGTAAAGCTTGGTAACTATCACTTTCATCATACGTTGGGTGATTCCTCCTCTTTGAGACGACAAGTGCCAGTATGGACTTTTTCTCCCACGTACTGTCGAGTATATATTGGGGGACCACAATAGGCTACATCTTTTATCCTTAGGAAGCCGTGTCTGTCGTCCTATCTATCACAATGCACTGAACACAGCATTCGGGAAGATTGACTGTCGTACTGTAAAAATTATTCTATAGTTTTACGACTGGTTTGGTAATCCCTTTATCTAGATTTCCAGAGTAGTCATTTTCATTCCTTTTCAGACTCCTTAAAAGAAAAGGTCCATCTGAGCACTTGTCATTTCAGGCTCATTAAAAATCAAAGGCGACTAGAGTCATCTTTAGCTTTTTCTCGACTCTTAAAAATTGAAAAAGCAAGTTGTGTCAAAGCATCATAAAATTTATTTTAATTGGAATAACGTCACTATTCCCTTGTTGGTCTTTAGGTTGAGAAATGGAGTCTACCAATCAAGGATTTCCCCTTGGGGGAAATCCTAGTCCCTTCTCCTCTTGGTGGGATGTTGGTGCTCCACACGTGGCCACATTGTCCCTTCCAAGGCTCACAATTGGCCTGCCGATATGGCTTTTCTCGACCTCTGTCATTCAAAACACCGCAATTCCTCAGCAATCTAATCAGCAACCAGATGAAGTTGCTCCCCAACCTTCTACTTCGTTTGTTTCTCCCTCTCCTTCTTCCTTTTCTCTTGGTGAAGCTAGTAGCACTAAAAGCCAAGTAACTAAGAAGAAGAAGAAAGGGAAGGAGAAGAAGAAGAAGAATCCAACAACAAAAGGGGGAAACTGTGCATAATCTGGCGAAAATCCACACACTGCACCTTCCAAACCTAGGTATCCATGTGTCATTTGCAAGGGAGACCACTATCATCGAGATTGTCCATACATCCCATGGATCTTGAGGGACTGGTCTCCCCACTTGCACAATCTGGTGTCTTCAACCGCTGACGATCATGTTGAGAGCACACCATCAACTAGTGAAAATGAAGTCAATGGAAAAAAAGGAAGATCCAAATTTCCCTGTAGACTGTGTGAAGGCGATCATGCCCTCCACCGTTGTCCTTCCTAGACGAAGCTAAAAGAGTCTTGGATAATCGTCTTGTGTCACCGCAATGACTTCCTCCTGGATACAAGAAACTCTTGCCGAGTCCATCACTAGTTGAAAATCCGACTGACACACTGTTGTTGTCGGTTGAAGCACCTACCATTGAAGATAAACCCTCTGAGTCCACACCGGACCAAAGTCAACAGGTTGAGATGGCAGTCGACCCAATCTTGTCTTCAAAGAGTCCACCTTCAGATGATACTGTCACTAAGCAGAATGAGAACGACGCCATTCAAATTCTCTTCGTAAACACAGACTCTGATGAACATGGGGGAAATCTACCCATTCCTTTACCACAGGAAGGAAGTTCGTTAGAGATTTGTCCGGCTGTTTATTCGGTCCCACCTCCAAGCAACCTAGTCATTTCCTTCGATTGGAATCTACTAGGTAGACCCTGCCTACCATCTAATGTACCATTCTGAATCATAGTACAAGCTTACAGAATGATCATGGTTGGTACTATTATAGATGAAGGGGTTTTTGTAAGTTTCCTTTCCTCAACTACTTGGAAAGAGCTTGGTTCGCCATCGCTTCTACTTGAGATTCGAAATATGACAGGCTTCAACAAAGGAACCAGTCGACCGTTAGGGATCCTTCCAAATTTTCCTATAAATTTGAGAAGGAAAATAGTTCATCTAAACGTGATGGTAGTCCAAGGACCTCTAGATTACAATCTACTCCTTGGGTGTGACTACATTTATATCATGGGAGCTATTGTTTCCTCACTCTTTCAAGTGATGTGTTTTCCACATGAAGATAGAGTGGTCTACCTTGTAGACCAGCTTTCGTTCCCTAGTTCCAACACAGCAATTAGTCAAATGCCATCCCTAACTAGTATTTTTGCACAAGGAATGTCTAATCAATCTCCAGTCTGTCCACCTGATGATCGCGAGTGATTCGGTGATTGTGACTGAAACCCAGGAGGTATGCGCCCTGGTCTGTTTCGACGGGAAAACCCTAGATATAAGGTAGGTTTCTGCGTAGGAATATGACTAGTTTGATATCCCTGTCCATTTAGGAAAATGGATTCGGACTGGAAAAGGATTCCCTCATCAAACCTTATGTGAGTGGAAGCTCCCACCATTCACCTTTGTCTATTTCGATGGACATCACCAAGGAAGCGTTTTGTCTGCAACGCGGATGGAACAATCTTGTTAATGCGAGAACTTCCATATGGTAACCTGGAAACTCTACTTTATACCTGGGGGCATGAAAACATTTTTGCATGCAAGTGAAAAGTGACCATTTATTTTCTTAGTTTGTAGACTCTTAACCCTTTAAACTCGTAGGTTGGTCATTCCTATCTTGCATAACGAAAGGCTCCATGAGCAAAGTTGCACATGGGGCAAGCTCCCTAAAAAATGAACCTACTGATGAGACATCATTATTATATGATTGGCACGAGCAGTTTTACGCAAAGTTCAAGCTTGTTAAAAAATAAACCTCTCCATGAGAAGTTTTACGCGAAGTTCAAGCTCGTTAAAAGATAAACCTAGCAATGAGCAAGTGTTCCCATAGAGTTTAAGCTCATTAAAAAAATGAACCCCACCTTCGGTAAATAACAAATGCAATCGCGTAATTATCAGCTTTTGAACCTTGGTCGTGTTCTTACCATCACCTCCGCTCTTTTTTAGCCGATCATACACTTCCATTTGATTGTTTACCCTTTTGAGGAACAACTGCAACAAGTGATTCTATTAGCCACCTTCTTTACACTACCATGATTGAAAAGTTCCAAACCTTACCTAGAACCAGTTGCTATGCAGAAACATCACTCGTTCCTCAAAAAACGAGTCTCCTTTAAGCTCTTTTCATCTGACTCATAAAATATGAAAATATTTCCGAGAAATTGGCCTCTCCATCTTGTTAAAGCAATCGGAAGTGTCATCCCTCCTCTAGATTTTAATCTTTTTGGACCTAAGGGATTATTACACAAAAAGATCGAGCGCTTGTCTTGTTCGGCTCATTAAAACTATCGAAAATTCATCCCTTTCATATTATTTTACACTTTTCCGGACTTAAGGGATTACATTATGAAAAAGGACCACTAGAGTTGCCTTTACATCTCTTTTTAGACTCTCTAAAATTGAAAAGGACCGAGTTATCTTTGTCATTAAACTCGTTAAAACAATAGCGACAAACTTGTCCATGCAGACAAGAGTAAGTTTCACTGTCGCCAGGCTCGTTAAAACATAGTGACAGGTTTGCCTGAAGGGAAAATTATAGAACAAGCATATGTTATCCTCCTCAAGCTTGACAAAAATAAAGAGGTATTGGTTAGCAATGACTGGGGAAAAAGGGAAGAATACTTGAATGGATTCATTGGTAGCAGGTCACTCTTGAACATGACACTTTCACTCCGTCACCACGATTGAGTCGGGTTGGGTTATTCCATTCACCGGTCATATCACCATTGGTCCACCGTACCATCCATTTTTGGGGTTAACGCTACCAATCCATTTCAGTGTCACCGATATGTTCAAGAGAAGTTGCTTAGAGAATTCACCAACCTAGCTAACATCTCATCTGCTGCAACACCTTCACTCTCCAATTTTCATGACCGCCACCCTCAACCTTATATCACCAGATTGTTTTCGCCTCCACAAAATCATTTGCTCCGTTCCATGTCATAGATGTGGGATTCATTAAGGCCCTCCTACGATGGGTCACTTCTTTTCGACATCAGCTCATTATCCAAGAAGTTGACTTAGGAACAACCCTTTCAGTACTTTGAAGCTTTCATGCCTCAATGGCAAGTTTCTCACTTCTGGCGATAGGTTTACATCAATGGCCTTCGACCGAAAGATTTTATGTGGTGGTCGACATCAACTCATGTATTCACACCACATGAATTGTACTGCAGTACCTTGAGGGTCATCATCATTATCGGTGATTCCTCTCGCACCTGTTAACAGCTTACATCATTGGCTGGTAATCAAGCGATGTCTTTCCATGTTCAACATCAGAACATCTTTTCACATGGATCGACTTGTACTTCGGGCGAAGATTGAACGAGTTTGAAGACCCCGGATCTAGTTTCATCCATCCAGGCTATGATATATTCATGAAAATAAAGACATCAAATGTACATCACAGCTGCACAGATAATCATCCAAACTAAAGGATGATGGATCTACTAGAATCATCAGTCTACCACACAGACGATTGTCTATCTTATGTACATGAATATGAATTTATAAAGCTGAGCATGGGAATGCCTGCCTCATATAGATCATGAAAATATTGTGAAGATAATGTATTGTATTATATCTTATTACAGGTCACCTTCCAGTTCGAAAAACCTCAAATCCTCATTATAAAGCATTTTACCTGACATCAGAAGATTTATGACCTCATGCTTTAGGGGGAAACTGTTATAGACATATTTGGGCACTGCAAACCTAATCAAATATGTCCATAAACCAAGGGCTTCTAAACCCCTAAAAGTGTTGTTTCATACCCTAAAGGAACAAGGTCAGCTGATTACATCATCTCCCAGAAGTTCTCCACAACAAACTACTCAAAACTAGTCAAAACAAGACCATACAGACTGCTCCATGCATAGGGTGCGATGCATCTCACCTATTACACACGGGGGGTGCGATGCATACTAGAAATCCCTTATGTAGGGTGTGATGAGTGAGAGGAGACAAATGGCAGAAGCAGTTTGCTAGGTGGAAACCCGGAGAATCTTCTAGAAACTGCTCATATGACACTTGCCTCTCTGAATTCGCCTAGGGATGAGTAAGAGATCTGAAATCTCCAAGTGGAACAAAGAACTATCAGTGAGATGACACTAATAAAAATCCCAAAAGCTGACTCACTCTCCTGTAAACATCTATATATGGATCCCTCATCCTAGAGATCCAGGGGCTGGAATTTTGTAATTTGCAAGGAAGTGTTGTTGGTTTCTCTTTGAAGACATTGTTGGGTGATCTTGCTTTGTATGAGGTGAAGAGGGCTTTCATGCTGGGAGGATGATGCTAGATTAGACAGTTTGGTTGTAATCCTCCCTTCTACTACTTCTATCAATAAAGCTATTTGAGTTTTCCTCCATATGCTTGTATATCTTTGAATCTTCTATTTGTATATGCATTTATATGGTTAATGTACATCTGATCCTACATTGTTATGGTTATAGATCTCTATGCTTTGATGGTGTTTTTCTGCCTTGACTCTACAGGTGTTCTCTGAAGCGGGACAAGTGAGAAAGGAGTGGCGAAAGCTCTATCAAGGGAGAGAGGAAACGAGTAAGGAGACTAGTGAAAGACTGATTTTGGTACTCTTTGCTTCTCTCTCATCTATATCTCATAAAGGAAAACACAAGTGACTTTAGTTTTTTTGTACCTAAGATAGCTACCCATCTTAGTGGGACTAGCAGCTCTGAATGGACACTAGTTTTCCCGATAACACTACTTCCTCTTGAAAGATAGCCTTAAGACCTAGGATTGAAGGACAGTCCTTGGTCTCATGACTTTCTGAACAAATCATACAAGCTTCTACAATTTTTGCATCTAAAGGGCATTCCCTTAGAACATGTTTCTTTCTGCATTTTGGACAAAAGATGGCTAAAGCATCAACTTCTATTTTCTGCTTTTTTTGGATTTTGAGGGTGTCTAGCTTCTCACTAAGGCTACCCAAAATATTGATTTTGAACTCATCAAGCATATCGCCAATTTCTTCCCTACTTACAGCTCCAGTTGTAGATTTGTTTTCTCTAATAAGAGAAGGATCCCTTGGTCCTTTCCTAGTTTTAGATTTTCCTCTTGAGAGATGGACACATAGTTCTGCTATATCATTCAATTGAAGTTGAGAGATGTCTCGCTTCCCCATCATGTTAAATATATCTATCCATTCATCTCTAATGGCTTTCAACAAAAGAGCTTTCAAGGTCTCTTCATCTAAAATGTTCATTTTTGCTCTTTTCAAATTATAGTTAAACCTCTCAAGAAGATCCTCTAAGTTTTCATCTTCCTTTTGCATCATTTTGAATACCTCATCTTTATGATTGGTAGGCATACAGTAATCTAGGTATCTATCCAAAAATACATGCTTCATATCATTCCAAGTCCTAATGGATTGAGTGACTAATCCCATAAACCATTTCAGAGTAGCACCTTTTAGTGTTGAAGGGAACAATTTGAGTTTTTGAGAGTCTTCTAGATAGTAATAGGTCCGGCATAAGACTTCAAACTCAAACAAAAATGTTTCAGAATCCTCACTTCTAAACCCATAAAAGTTTGGGAGGACAGATGGTGAAATTTTTTTCATTGTTGTATGTGTTTCCTCATCTACTATAGGGAATACAAATGAGTTATCTCCTTCCCTATTCCCTCTGCCTCCTCCATTGTTACCTCTACCTCCATTATTGTTTCCTCTACCTCTACCTCTACCCCTCCTCCAAATAGTGAAAATTATCCATCTTGCTCTTCTTCTGCCATGATAGTTTCCTCAGAATCTTCTGGTTATTATATTAATCGCTGATGAGAGAGAGTTTCTACTTCTTCTTCTTCTCTAGGTATTCCTACTTCTTAAACTACAATAGGCTCCCCTATAGAGGTGAAAAAGGGTTCCTCTCCTAGATCCAGTTTAGTAGATGAAGTAGGAGAATCTTCTAATTGAGTTGTTGCCCCTTGAATTTTAGGAATCCTAAGGCTGGGAATATGAGTCTAGGATGGAAGTGTGTCCTTTCTAATCCTTGGTGGAATATATGGAGTTGTGAAAATAAAACTTCTACCCCTAGCTATAAATCTACCTCTAGAATCTCTTTCTCTATGCATGTCATTTCTTTTTATTTTGTTGTTTTTGATTTTTTTTTTTGTTTATGAATGTAAGAAGTAAGGCTACCTAGTTACACTTCCTTGGAAACGGTCCCAAAATGTTTAGTGAATTTAGTGTTCTAAATTGCTACATAAATTATCAATCCAGGTGTCATAAACTAATGAAGTGTAGTGCATTATATGTGCTAAATAACCCTTTCTTACCTCACTATTTTCAAGTTTATGTTGTTTTGGGGTTTTGTTCTTTTGAATCCTAAAGTTCTGCAATGTAATTGAAATCTTAATCTACTGCTGCTAAAAACCTAGAAGAATGAATTGAGATTCTAAAAGTGCTTTTTAGGCCATGTTTGGAAGTGGATTTTTCAATACAAGAAAGTGAAGACAAAGCTTATCTTGTTGCTATTGTAATGGTTTCCATAATATGAGCTTAAAAGACTCTTAAAATTGCTATCTACAAAATCAAAACTTGAATGAGAAAATGGAATTGTAGCTATCTACAACAAACTAAGAATGAAATACTGAAAACAAAACTACTTATGCTGTCTATTCTACTTGCAAAATTAAAGTCTAATGAACTACTGCAATTAAACTAAAGGAAAGAAACAAAACTGAAACTTCGACTATACTATTTGTGAAAGTAAAACTAGATGAAGCACTATTACCACTCTACTATATCATTTAGGTAGAAATTAACTCCTTATGATAGCAACAATTGAGAGATTCCATTCTTCACCATTTTAAAAGAAGTAAACAAAAATGTAAGGAAAAACTCAGTCATTAGTAAGACATTTCACCACTTAGTATTAGGTTCAACCATCAACGAAGGGCTTTTGGAAATATCTCTTTAAATCATGAGTTGCTTAAATTAACAAGAAAATGGCATCAAGCTATCTAATTATAAACTAATAAACAACAAGTAATCTCATTTATAAACATAACACTTCACCATTTAGTTTGAAGATCAATGATCAACGAAAGGCTCTAGAAATATTTGCTTATAACCTGAGTGCTTGAATTGATAAGAAATTAACACCAGGCTATCTAACTCTAAACTAATGAATCAGCAAGTAATCTCATTTATAAACATAACACTTCGCCATTTAGTTTGAAGATCAATCATCAACGAAAGGCTCTGGAAATATTTTCTTATAACATGAGTGACTACACTAAGAAGGAAAAGGTACTGAACAACAAGAAAATCTCATTCATAAACTCCATATTTCACCATTTAGTTTGAGGGTAAACCATCAACGAAAGGTTGTGGAAACATTCATTTATGTAATGAGTGACTATCTAGTAAGCAAAGGCATGAAACAACTTAAATTCAAAAGCTTAAAAACTAAAGAACAACAGAAGAAATTATGCTACTTGACATAATTTAAAAACTATAGTTAAGAAGCTAGAGCATGAAAGAAACTAAAGAACTACTTCTAAACTAGAATGCACCTATCTGAGTTAGTAGAAACAAGTGACAAAAGCTGTAATAAACACAGTGTTAGAAACGATTATAGACATAAATAAAAACACAATAAATGTACAGCTAAACAAAAGAAAATAACAAATGGAAATGTACAAAAACGAAAAGTAACCTCGACCAAGCAAGGGCCCTCTGCACGGCCTAGGACTAGCAACGTAAAATCACTTCACACGCTCAGGTATCCATATGAAAAAAACAGAGTTTTTATATTGAAAACGGAGTACTGAATATCTCGTGCTTACAAATGGAAATTACACTACTTCACCATCAAAAACATTAACTAGTTCTGTGTTCCAAATGCTGGAATTTATAGGAAAAATTGACAATTGTTTTTAGGAGAAAAGTCTTCTACAGAAGACACATGAATAGGTAGTGCATCTAGGAATTTAGTCTTCGATTGGCTCGAACAGTAAATCTCTGAATAGTGGATGTTGGATTTGGTTATGCAGGTGGAAAACAACATCCTCAGCTTTAGGAACATGTCTTAGATTCATTTCCGTGCAAAAACAAAGTTCTAGTTGTTGTAGGACTTCTCCGTTGACTCCCCTTTGACCGAGGTCTTTCTCCTTGAATTTGATCAGATGGATAGGAAATTATCCATGTACTAACATTTTCCCATCTACCCACGTGGCTTGTTTCTTCTATTGACACCTGTAACTTACAAAAGTATGGAGATGGTTGCAGAATGGCCAGTTAGCTGCGGAATGTGGCTACATTCCGTGGCTAAAAAACAAAACCCTATCCAAATAACACACATAATAATATAATTTGAAAATCACTAAAATGTACTCTTGGAAGCAACATGCAATGGCTTTTGATGGCTTAGGATTCATTGGCATGGGAAAACAAAGGAAGAAGGATGAAGAAATTACTTGAAAAAGAGGCAGTTTTGGAACTCAACATAGGGTTCCAAGCATTAGCTAAGGGTGGAAAAATTTGAAATGAATTAATCGAGGAATACGAAACATTCCATTGTTGGCCAAAAAACTAATTCCCAACCCCTATCCCACTAACCGCAGGGTTTGTCCAACTCTGAAAGGGTTTATTTCCTTGACTTGTGAAAGGAAAAGGCATAGACCCTACTGTCGGATTGGAATGTGGTATATGACCACTTCCAAATGGGAAACCCTGAAAAGAAGCCGATCCACTCATCATGGATGTGGAGGCAGTTGATGGTATATTCAACGGAACTGAAGGAATACCTTGAGAGGGCATCCCAAAAAGGAAAAATCCAAAAGTGGATGCATTAGCTTGAGAACTTCCACTCGACAGAATGGAAGTAGACCCAAATAAGGATGTGCTAGGAATGTTAGAAGGGATGGAAATATTTCCTCCCCCTTGAACAAATATGGGTATCTGCATGCTCGCAACACTCGTGGTGGATGTCATGCTTCCAACAGTGGTCATAGAAGGGATAGATGTGTGTGGACCTGGGCTCGAAGGCCTGTGAGTCAAAGTTCCAATGTATAGCAATATGTCTTGATCACAGGAGGGAGAGGATAATTTGGAGCTGCAACCGACTCTGAAAGCTCTTCTACTTCAATATTATCTTCTGACTAGAAGAGTACTCGAGAAAGAACTCGTGTGTTCCTCTCTAACTCTTTGGTAGTACCAGGTCTATCTTGTGAACTAATGCCCCCAAGTTGAGGATAAATCTTCGATGTGCCTGCTGCCACTGGTTGAAAACCATTGGCAGCATTGCTCCTACGCCTTTTAGGAGAAGGCTCTGGACTCACACGTGAAATCCCACGAAGTCTCCAAGACCGTCGAGATGGTTAGTCAGTCACTTCGAATTATTTTTAAAAGATCTACTTAAAGACTCAAGAAAATTAAAAGCTAGGCCGACTAGCAGCACAGAACACACACTAAAAATAACCCTAAATAGATCAACAATCAAACATATTCCAAGTATTTCCGCTCCGGGTGATTAGCAACAGACACCAAAATCAAGAAAGTTAATAATAAGGGCCTTCCAAAAATAGACTGAGGTAATTACGCCCCAGGTCCACTAGTGAATGTATTAGAGGTAGTTACGCTGACCTCCAGACAACAACCTTTGCCAGTGTAAGCCCCCAAGCTTCGCAAGGGTGCCCTCTAGAAGTACTGCTGAACGTGATGCAACGTCAACCTCAGGTGCCATGGGATTCCCCTCCATAGCCACCTGTGTAGATCCCTAGGATAGTCAACTAAAGGCACCAACTCATATCAGAAGCCGGGCGGAATAGTCGTGAGGTAGGATCCGACAAGTAAGGGAGGGGGTATCTCTCATCCTTATCTTCATGAACCCTCGTGCTTAACTCCCAATCACGGAGCTTTCCCGGTCTCCCTAACGTTATTAGATTTCACTTTTTAATCAAACTTCTATGTTTTACAATTTAGAGTGGCCTTGGAGAGTTTACTATCCTCTCGCCTAATACAAGCCCCTAAATAAACCTAAAACTTGTTGGTGTATTCTAATGACAATACAAAAAGTTCTAGTTTATTTTATTAATCCCTTGATTTTAAGTGGTTGTTATTTTAAGTCAAAGGGACAATATGGAAATGAAACCTATGGTGTTTGTATGACACAAAAGAAATTAATGAAAAACTAACTTATATGAAATGAAATTGTTTGTTCTTCGATGAAAAGCAATTTCTACTTGGGTACTAAGAAAATTCTATAAAGAAAAAAAATTTTCCTTTTCTTTTCTTATAGTAGACTTCACACTCACAAAAACTAAAAAGACTATTGATGCTTTAATAATGAAAAACTACCCTAATGCAAGGTGTACATGATAATGTAAGATTCTAGATTACTCTAAAAAGAAATGAAAGCAATTGTTTATAATTCTTAATAAGCCAACTTAAGTGTTTGAAAAGAATGCAAGTTTCAAATACAAACTTTACTCCAAATAAGAAATGAAAATCTCAAAAAATCACAATTCACTTTCACAAAACCAAAGAAGCCAAAATCAAACTTGGCAAAAGAAATAAAAAACAATGTTTTTTAAGAACTTTCCTTTTTTCAAGAAGCAATGAAAACAACTTTTCAAAAGCACTCAAAATGCCACCAAAGACTCAAAGACCGAAAGCAAAGCACAAGGAAACTTTGTAAGTTACCAATTCAACACGAATGAAAACTTGAACAAAAAGGGCTTCACTTGCACTAAACGATCCAAAAGCAGCAAAAGAGCTTTGAGAAACTGACCAAGAAGTCAGGAAAGAAACACTTTCAAATTCATCAAAAAGAAACTTTCAAAAAGCAAGAAAAGGTGTAAGGCCATGAAATGATGGAAAGCAAAGCAAGTAGACCAATAATCAAGCTTGACACAAAGATTGAAAACAATCTGTTGTTCTGGAAGACCAGAACAATCAAGAACTTCGATAAGAAGTCTTGTGTGTTCAAATAAAAATCATAAAACTCACTCAAAAGCAAACGTAGGCCAAAAATTTTCAAAGCAGAAGAGAATTCAAAATAGTAAGCTCACTTAATAATTAAATTCTAAAGATAGAAACTAACCACTCAGAAACCAAACAAACCAAGAAACAAATATTTATGGGCAGAAAGATTTGAAAGAAGCATGCAAGAAAAGGTATACGCAATTGTGTTCAAGCATAGGTGCGTGTATACGCGCTTCTGACAAAAGAAACTCACGTATACGCGGTTTCACTTCACAGAAACAAGCGTGTGTATGCTACTGTAAACAATTAAAGGTACGTATACTGAGTTTTGCAAGAGAAATAAAAAACAAGGCCTGATAAAAAAGATCAAACTTGAGGTTTGAGTTCCTACAAGAGCAGGTAATACTGTCATAGCAAGCAAACCAAGAACTGAGCCCTAATTGACACTGAACAACCCAAACTAGGAATAACAAGATTGTTATCCCCAACAGAGTCACCAATTCTGTTACGAGAATAAGTACCCTAGGGCTTTGGGTTAGAACCCCAACAGAGTAAGAGCAATCTACAACAAGAAACATGCATACAATTCAGGAAACATGCTTAAATAAATAAACTATGCAAGGATGAACATACTCGGATGTCCTTCGTTTGGGCAGTTCTAGCAGGGTTCAGATCCTCTACAACTCCTAATGATCTTCGAATCTACAAATCAACCAACTCGAACATACATAGTAGCATATAGATAAAACATTTTAATGAAATCAACTTTATATCATATAAGTAAGATGATTAGTTATACATCAAAATGACATTCATACATGAATTACAACAACATCTGATGCATAAACAAGGTCAATCTCAGGAACAAGACAACGTTTCTTTTTATTGTAGAAAACTATAATAAACATGGAGAGAATTCACCTGAGTCTTCTTCTTTCGGCTCCAAGCAGAACCGTCCTCTAGGTCTGTCCAGTCCCAGCCTTCAACGGCCTCCTTCCACAACCAATACCATGATATCTCAATTAAGTGGGAGAATATCAATGCTCAAGGAAACAAGGGTTTCCTCAAAATTGGGGAAGTGCTTGAAGCACAGGGATACTTCAGACTCAGTCAGGGGACAATCTTAGTATAATAACTCTTTCTCTTCTCCTCCTTAAGGCCTTCCCATAGAAGTCTATTTATACTTCTCCCAATTAGTTTTTTAGTTAGGAAACAGTTGGGAAATAGTTGGGCCATGGACACTAGGAGGTAATCAATAGGTAAAACCCGTGAACTCCACCCATAGTTAAGGAAATGTAATTTTTTAAAGATTTTTAACACACATACACATGTTGGGTATTGACTAACCCATTTGTACATGCTTTTATCACAGGGAAAAGTAGCGTAGAGGGAGTAAATCATTGTTTTTAAAATACTTGGACCAAGTCTGGAAGGAGGGGTTGCCCTAGGCCATAAGCCAAGCATCACAAATACCAAGGGTGATATTTGGAGCTATAACACCATTTAACTTCTCCAACTGCATCGTGCCACCATCTGTGATTTCCTTAATAACATACAGTCCTATCCAATGCATCAAAATGATAAACTCTTGGCGGTAGTTACCAAGTCAGTCAATGTACTCGAGCTCATCCCACTCTATCACCACAGTCTTTCTGTTAATAAAGTCCTTCTTTATTCATTCCTCAAGCTTCTTGAATTCTTCTTCCACCATGATGCTTTTCTCCCTCATCAGAACTCTTTCATTCATGAGTTCTTTGAGCCTAAGATCACCCTATTGGATGTCTTCATCGATTCCCAACCGTTCTTGTTCAAGCTATTCCAACTGTGTCAGCCTTTCTTTCGGGGCTCCGCAGTGCATTACCTATGTGAGCACCACTATGCATGGACTAGACATGATAGACTCCATAGGCATTACAGCTTCTGCTCTATCGCCCAACCGAAAAGGCTTATGTCTGGGTACGCGCAGGTCCCAACCACTTCGTTGCGCGTTGCATGCATTGCACACCTTGTCAAATGCTTCCACGTGGATAACCTTCTGCGTGATTGTTCTTCCCACATACTATCTGTCCAACATTAATAGTGAGCTGCACATCGGTCTCCCCAACACACGCTTATTGAGCATACCTCTCAACACAAAGTTCATGCGCATCCACACAGGTTGTTTTCCATATGCCTGTATCCACCTGGCTAGATGTGCGTGCAGATCATCTTGCCAATTGTATTTATCTACCCATCACACTCTAGGCTTCCCAAACCATGTGCACATCATTCTCCTACATTCGCGCCAGTCCTCAAAGCTCCCTTTGTGCATACCCCACCACCTCGTGGGCGTAGCTTGCAGTATGCAATTCAAGGCCTTGAAGTGTTTCTTTTCCATCACCTCCCTTTCAAATTTGTCCAAGAAGGCATATACCTACTTAACCCATCATAGGTAGGTAGGTATCTTACTTCTGTCAATACGTAGCACAGCAACCTTGTCATCATATTATAATTCAGTGTAGTCACCTCATGTAATCGATTCTGCCATCGCTCTATTTCCTCATCCGAATCCAAAGTACAGGATCTCTCGTGCTCCCATGCAACCCGTCCATCCGCATTGGGATTCACCCAATCCTGGTTTCACATTGTTATCTTATAGATGAAGTCCAAATCATCATCACTGTCATAGTCGCGCACCGGCTCTATATAGCACGATCCTTCAGTAGGGTCCAAAGGTATAACTATGCGTAGTGGCTTCTTTTCAAAAATCATCTTGGGCTTCATCAAATTAATCACCCCGTTCATGTCAGTGGCCCAATCAATTCCTAAGAGCGTGGGATAGGGATTGCTATCATCAAAAATCTCTATCACTTCAAAGTCTGCTAGTGCACTTTCTACCTCAATATCCAAAGTGATTCCTTGCAATCGCCCCATGGGTATTATCTTTTGTTGGTTCACCATTCGCAACTGAATAGGAGACCACTACAACGTAGGCCTCCCCATGCACTCCCATGTCTGCTTCGGTAGAACATTCTCGTCCAATCCTAAATCCAGAATTACTTGGTCCATCTCATATTCTCCAATCTACGTGATTAGCCTCATTTTTCTTCCTGTCCTCGTCTTATGCTTTACAATATTTCTGACCACACATTGTTCTCCTGGCGTGGTCCCAGTGCATTTGTTAATGAGTTCCTATAATCCATTTACAGCCTTACTGTTGCGTAGTAAGTTCATGCATGTTTCCAGGAACATCATGAGCATAGATGGGTCCATCTCCGGCTCCGATTTATCTTTGTTTCTTGAAGTGGAGGCATCAGCGAAGCTCTTCTTAGCTTCTATGAATGTTTCCCGAGTGCGCTCCAAATCAAACTCTGCTTCTTTCAGTGGAACTTTGCGAACCTAAGTACTATCTTTGGGTTGTTTGTGTTTGTCATCTTATGTCGCGATTACACCTCAAAGCAAAAATGTTCACATTTGGATCTTCCTCACATGGCTCAAACCTCATCATCTGCAGGTTCTGATTCGGGGGAGGTAGTAGCGCTCCTTTGCCACATATCCTAGCTATCAGTGTAGGACAATATTCTGTCTCATGATCAAACAAGGTGCAATATAAACACGACGGTTGCGTCAGATTCGTACAATCACGAGCATAATGTCCTAGCCCTCCGTAATTGTAGCAGATCAATTGACCGCGACCTCTTCCAGGTCCTCCTCTGCCTCGGCCTCATCTGCACCCCTAAAATCCTATTTGCACTACTCCTGGATTCTGGTCTAGGGGCTGCGATTCAGCCTG
This sequence comes from Pinus tabuliformis, assembly GCA_031772625.1. Lineage (NCBI taxonomy): Eukaryota > Viridiplantae > Streptophyta > Pinopsida > Pinales > Pinaceae > Pinus > Pinus tabuliformis. Next base: position 582,844,883 of record CM062808.1, on the reverse strand, counting down.
AACTCTATAGGTGGGAGTTCTATCCATCATTAGCTCATAGCTTCTACAAGTGTGCTCATCGTGTCCCACTGGCCTACAAAAGCTACAAAACAATTGTTGCGAATTTTGTGTGTACTTATATAACAAATGGTAGTTTTCTGTAGCATGCTTTCCCCATATTTGACAAATTGCGCACCACAAAGCATGCACCGCTCTAGGTCTTGCTTGTGCTTCTGGCCTTAACGGCATCGGTCCTCCTCCCGCAAGGTAATTTGTGAACACTGGGTAGTGGTCCTTATCATGACCCTAACCCTTGCATTTTATGTACCACACCTCTTCGCTCACTTTTGGTCGAGTTGTCCTGTCCTGTTTTAGACTCTACATCTTAAAGCATAAGTTTTTCAACTGCGTGTGGATCTTCTAAACTCCCAAGTTAGGATCCTGCATCAGTGTCTCATGTAGCCTCATCGTGATCTCTAAGGCTTCTGCCTGAGTCGTTAACTTCTGCTGCGATAGCATGCTCCTTAAATGTGGCATTAGTGATGCTACAAACCATTCACGATGTTGTCCATCTGGCAGATTCATATTAGCTTCGCGAATCGTACACTTCAATCTCTGATCCAACTCCCAAGGAGTTTTTCCTAGTAGCATTGTGATTCCTTTTAATCCAATGATCAATTTTGCTTCAAACTTTGGCCTGCTAAATTCTCTGATTAGCGTTGCTTGGATATCTGCGATTCCCGCATTTGGATTATCATTTGAGTGCTTAATATACCAGGCCAGCATGCGGTCCTGCAGGGCACTAACTAGTGTTGCTTTCTTTAAATTGTCAACTGTAACTCCCTGCTCTTCCCATATGGCTCTTACCATGAACTAAAATTGGTCTGGATCCTCATTTCCCAATCCCATGAACACAAGCAACTTTATTGCGCTTGCCATATTGACTCACGATGGTGGCAGAGGTGGTACAGGTGAATATGGAGGTGAAGGTGGTGACGCTGGTGGCGGTGTGGGTGGGGGTGGTATTCGTGGAATTCTTTGCCTTATCAAATGGATCACACTTCGTGGCGAGACCTTCGTGAGTTCTTCCTCGTCCCCTTGTGGAGGTGAAATCAAGGGGCTAGTTTCTGGTCCCTTATTTCCTTCGTTCCTGTAAGTTTTCCACTTCACGTAGCCCTGAACATCAAGGTACTTGCATAACTGTCTTTGCACACAATAACATTTTAATCCAAGTATTCAGGGACTTTACGTACTTAACTCGTGGTCCCTTGATAAAGCATCGCTCTACCTCATTGTAGCTCACTGAGGTGTCAACCGTGAACTCAGTAATGAATCCTCCTATAATTTTATCAAGCATGTGATCAATGGCGCGCGCGATCTTATCCTTCGATACTTCCAACCTTCGCACTAACTCTGGGGTCCACACAACAGGATTGTCGAGTTTCCACCTTCCTTGGCTATCTACTAGCTTCGCGATCCACTCGTACAGCTCAGTAGGGAAAGACGTGAAGAATTTTCGTGGATATCTGTGTACAGGTAGCAATCTCACCACTCTTCTTTTGTCAGTCGCGGGTTCTTTTTCTCCTGCACCATGAACTCGTGAATCCTCCTATCCAACCAACCTTCAATTTCCTTCTTAATTGGATTCCAATGATACAACCTCAAACATCTCTATGCATATTCCGGTCCTGGCAATGGAACCATTTGTTGGCTTGATGGGGCCTGACCCAGGTTCGGAGTTAATTAGCCAAACAAATCCCTACACTACTAGCCCTTTCAGCATCAGCTTGTGGTGTGTGAACTGAAGTCTCACCTGAAGTAGTATGGGGGGATGCTGGAACCAACTTTCTGCACCTAGGAGATGTCTGAGGGGTCGATTTAATCCAACTGTGCCTACCTTCGTACAGGTCGTTTCGCGCACTATCTTGACCTGCTAGACCTTTGAAATCTATTAGGATCACCTTTCGTGCATCCCTAACTAGGGGCTGAGATGCTTGCGTGTTGCTAGGGTAGCGATCTGCGCTATTTCCTAAAGTTACATTTCGTATCTTACTTATCTTATTACAATTGTTAGTTAACTTCACCTAAATAGATACCTTATCTCACCTTTACTTAATCAACACAATCAAATATGTTCGCGCAACAGAAATGCAATTTATACCCAATATATTCGATACAGAAAATAGGAAATAAATTCACAGAATTGATGTAATTATCTTTATTAATTCTTCGATAGTTATAGATTCGACTCACCCTGTGCACTCAGCTGCAGGGGTCTGTGCACTCAGTTGCGAACTACTAGGTCTTTGCGCACTCAGCTGTAGAGCTTTCTCCTACTCTACGACCCAAAGACTCAACTCTACACTTAGATCTTCCGCTATCCTTCTATTCCATCATCTTTCCTTCAATTGGATTCTCTTCTCTCTCATCTACTTAGAGCCTCTCTCTATTTATACAATCCCATGGTCTACGGACCATGGGAAGATCTCTGAAGCCAACATTACATTAAAATATTGAGGGCAGACAACCCTATGACTCATTTACAACTTTGCACTTCGCGCCCACAAAATGCAGAGTCTTTACATTGGATTTACACTTTTTAGCCAAAATATGGGCTTTAAGCCCCAAAACTTTCCTTGGGGGATCCTGCACCCAACAACCACCAACTTATCATTAGCCTGATCATACAGTAAAACCAAATCGCTCTAAGAAAAATATTGAGGAGAGACAGACTGATCAAAATGGGACTTGACCCATTTTTTCTGTGCTTTGATGACCAAAGCAGCAAGATGGCGAGTCTCATCCAATCATTCTAAATACAAGAGGCACTCTTCCTGAGGTGAGGTCTCGGGGAGAAGTTTGACAGCCAGCTTAAGTGAGGGAATTTCACACTCAATCGGTAAAGTTGCTTCCAGACCGTAGACTAGCTGGAACGGTGTGAATCCAGTTGCGTCCTTGTTCAAGGTTTGGTAAGCCTACAGAGCTGAAAAGAGCATGAGATGCCAATTTGACTTGTGCATCCCAATGGTGTGTTGAAGCATCGTAACTAAGACTTTTCTCACAGCTTCACATTGGCCATTGGCTTGAGGGTAATACGGGGTTGAGCCATCATGGTGCAAGCCCAACGTAGAAGTCAGCTCATCGATCATGTAATCTCGAAAATGGGAGCCATGGTCAGTGACAATGGCCTGAGGCATTCCAAACTTGGAAATAATGTGATTGAATAGAAATTGAGCCATTGTTTTACTATTTGTAGAGTATGCAGGCATCGCTTCGGCCCATTTGGTGAAGTAATCCACTGCAATGATAATATAACCATGCCCCCCGGCCAAACGAGGGTTACATGTCATATAGTAAATGCCCCATTTGGAAAAAGGACTCACGGTAATAACTGGGTGTAGGTGAGTGGGTGGGACACACATTTTATGCTGATAAATTTGGCATTCATGGCATTTTCAAACAGCAAGGATGCAATCCTTGAAGATGGAGGGCAGAAATAACCAGCGTGAAGGATTTTTTGGGAAATAGCATATCCATACAGATGACCGCCACATGCGCTAGAATGGCAGTAATTCAAGACTCTCTCAGCCTCCTCGAGAGTGAGACAACGATGAAGAATTGAATCAACACCGATGCAGTGTAAATTATCTCCAATGATACTGTAAGGTTGGGATTGATGCCAAATGTGTCGGAAATCATCCTTGGTCAATGTAGATCGAAAGGTGGATGTCTGGAGATACATGATGATATCATTGTACCAGGGATCGAGAGTGCTAATAAGGAAAAGGGTCTCGTCTTGGATCTGCTCATTAGCACCAGCAGGAAGAGAAGCAGAGGGAAGGGAGCAAATCAACTTAGCAAAGACCAGTGATTTCTTAGATTTGGTAGTACTGAACACCAAATCGAATTCTTGGAGGATGAAAATCCACTTAGAATACTTTCTCCCCAGCAACCGACGAGTCAAGATTTAGGTCATGGGGTTGCATTCGGAAATCACGGTAGTAGTGCAGAGGAGAATGTAATGTCGAAAGCGTTGAAAAACCTATACGACAGCCAAAGCCAACATCTCGACATGATCATAATGCATCTCAATGTCGAGGACATTGTGAATAAGGTAGTAAATAACATGTTCATTACCTTCATCATCATCTTGTACCAACGCCATAGCGATCATACTAGAGGCTGCAACTAGATAAAGGAAGTAATTGTGATGATAGTTCAGAGGGTGCAGCAAAGGGACATTTATGAGGACAACTTTTAGGTCATAGAAAGACTTTTTGGAAACCTCATCCCAAACAAATGGGGTTCCTTGCTTGAGAAATCGGGTGAACCTTGAAGCTAGCTCAAAATAGTTCGGTAAGAAACAACGAAGGAAATTTGTTTTTCCCTGCAAACTCTATAGTTGATGCAACAAAGATAGAGCGGGTAAATTAACAATAGCCTATACTTTAATAGGATCAAGGTGAATTTCTTAATTCGAAACGATAAAGTTGAGGATTCATCGAACTTTGACACAGAAAGCACATTTATGCAGATTCAGCCAAATGTTGTAGTGTCTATAGCGAAGAAAAATTTTCCAAAGATGATCAGGATGAACATGGCACTTATGAGAATGAGCGGGGAGATCATCCAAGTAAGGATGAATGATGTTTCAAATTTCGTGGAATGCATAATAAATCGCTCTCTGAAATGTAGCCCCAACATTCTTAAGGCCAAAAGGGAGATCTTTATACGCAAAGGTCCCCCACAGATAGATAAAGCTTGTGTTACCTTGAACAATCGGCGCAATGTTTATCTGGTTGTAAACAGAAAAACTGTCCATAAAGGAAAAGAATTCATTCCCAACACATTCATCAATGATCTGGTCAATGAAGGGAGGGGTTATTATCCTTTAGACAGGAATGATTGAGATTACAGTGATCGACGCAAACGCGAATAGTGTCTTATTTCTTTGTCACCAGTATGATATTCGACACATAATCTGTAAGAGAGATTGGATAAATAAATCCAGCTTTAAGAAGTTTTTCAAATTCACCCTTGATGGTGGTCACTTTTCTAGGGTGCACTAGACAAAGCCATTGGAAAGTAGGCTTTGCATGAGGGTAAGTTAGAATTTTGTGCACAACCATACTTGGTTCAATGCTGGGAATTTCTTCATATGATCACACAAACACATTTTGGAACTCTTGGAACAGACGAGTATAGAGTTGGATCTCATCTGGAGAATAAGTTACCCTGATATGGAAATTTTCCATGATACCAGGCTTGACAGAAATATCAATCAGAATCATTTGGGTAATGTTACCCATGTTCCCTTCAAACCAAACTTCATGAGTCATGATCGGAATTTGAAGCGGTAGGGTCGGGAACTAAGAAGAGAACTTCTCAAGACAAGTAGACATGACTGTTAGGCTAGGCAAGAATGAGGAACAATGATGAGTGTCGGTCCAAGGTACTTCCTCCAGAGACATAACTTCCATGATACTCTCATTAGAAAGAAAACTCTCGGCCAAGGGATCGGGAGAGTCTGAAGAACCAAGCCACGGGGATTGAAAATAAGTGTCAAGAGACACACTCAAAACAGAATGATCAGAAGATACCGAAGGTGAAGCCGAAACAATCTCCACATAGTTAATTTCAGTAGGGCTTAGTGGCATAACCTTGCCCCATGTATCAACAAGATCCGGTGAGGGAATGAACCAAGGATCAGACTTGATTGAGATCATGTTGACAGAGGCAACATGTGGAGGAGGGAGCAAAAAAATACCCATCAAGGCAAGATATTTAAAGAGTCCTGCCCCCACACTCTCATAAGGAGCACCGATGTGCTTTACATAAGGAACATTTCCATCTGAGGAGGAAGAGGAAAAGAATGGCAGTTGGTCAACTGTGACTATATTCCCTTGATGAGGAAAATGAATCACACGGAAAATGGAGGCTATAGCATGCATGGCATGGGTCCAACTTCGTCTGAGTAGAATATTGTAATTAAGATTAGCATCAATGATCTCTACTTTGACGTATACTGTCTTGCCCTCCAAAGTAATGGCAAGGTTGGAAATGACACCAAATGGTCACGAATCACGTCTGTCAAAAGCTTCCAAAGTGTTAGGGGACTGGTTCAGAGTAGGGGAACCAATTTCTTTCCAACAAGCGATAGACATGATGCAGGTGGAAGCACCTTCATCGATGACAGTCCTATGAATGGTTTCTCATTTATGATCACTTGAATGAGAAAGGCAATCTGATGAGATAAACGTAGAACGTGTTTTTCCAAGCCAAAGCAAATGAGATTAGAGTCAATTTGATCAATACCTCCAATAGCTGATAGTAATTATTTCTGCTGAGAAGGGCAGCTTTGAAGGACCTCGAGAGCAGACATAGTTGATGGTGCTTGTGTTGGGTTGTGTTATATTCTTTCCATGACTAACCTATGTGGTGAACTGGGGGGTTAGAGGGGTGAACTGGGGGGTTAGAGGGGGGGCAGAGCCCCCCCTTCATTGCGTCGATTGTGCAATGGGGGGGTCATAGGGGGGTTTGAGGGGGTTGAGTAGCCCCCCTCTACGGGGTCTGGGGCAGTGCCCCGGGAAATTTTTTTTTGGACCCTATATTAGGTTGGCGAACCTACCTATGGTTTTTGGTCCATGGTTTTGGACACGATGGTTTTCGGTCCATGGTATTGGATGCTTCGGCATGTATAAATATGTATTATAACATTGAAAGGAACATAATGAAAAAATCAAGCTGGTAGTCCTAGTTTTGGGATACAGGGGAAAATCTCTGTGTATATTTGTTTTATGTGTTATGCTCTTGCATTGTTTATTTTATGTGTTTTAGAATTCGTATGTAGGTAATTTCTGTACGGGGTTAAAACCTACATTTGGTATCAGAGCTATTTTGGCTTCAAGGGGATACCTTTGTTGTTGAGGGGTTTCATTCAGGCCTGTGGTAGACCCTGTTTAGTGGGAGATCTGTGAGATCGATTCTGGTGGTGAAAGAAGATGGAGAGCAGTGGAAAGATAGAGATTGAGAAATTTAATGGTCAGAGTTTTGAGTTGTGGAAACTCAAGATGGAGGATCTGTTGGTGGATAAAGATCAGTGGATCGTGGTAGATCTGGGTACTAAACCAATGGGAGTGACCGATGAAGAATGGAAGAAGTTGGATCAGAAGGCAAAGAGCACAATACAATTGTGTGTCTTACATTCAGTATTGTTGAATGTGTCAGGGGAACCTACAGTAAAGGTTTTGTGGGACAAGTTAGGGAATTTGTACCAATCTAAGTCTTTGGTGAATAAATTGCTCCTGCATAAAAAGTTGTATAACCTGAGGATGAAAGATGGAGACTCAGTGACAGAGCATCTGAATGCGTTTAATACTGTGGTATGTCAGTTATCATTTGTTGATATAAAAATTTCAGATGAAGATAAGTTCATTAGTTTTTTGTGTTCTCTACCAGATTTGTGGGATATTCTGGTTATTGCAATAGGTAATAATTCAACTACCTTGCAGTTTGATGAATTAGTCTCATCCTTGCTGACGGAGGAGATGAGACAGAAAAATATGGAGAGCCAGAATGGTGATGCCTTGTCTGTACGAGGACAGTCCCAGAACAGAAACAAAAATAAGTCATCGAGTGGGAGATCTAAATCTAGAGGGAGATATAAATCTCTAGGAAAACCTGTAAAGGTGGTATGCTGGAAATGCGGAAAGGAAGGGCACTTCAAAAGGGACTGTAAATCTAAAGTTCCTGATAAAGGAAAGGGATCTGATGATGCTCCCTCTGTAGAGGCGAAAACCACCTCAGATGAAGGTGGGGATGTGTACTTGGCTTCTTCAAGTACACATGTAGATCATGAGGCATGGTTGATTGACTCAGGTGCATCCTTTCACTTCACTCCCCATAGAGAGTGGTTCTGTGAGTATGAGAAATATGACGGTGGTGATGTCTTCTTGGGGGATGACAGGAAGGCTAGAATTTTTGGTCGTGGAAAAGTAAAGTTGAAGTTGTGAGGTGGAAGGATTAGAATACTTCTTGGTGTTCTGCATATTCCTGCATTGGCCAGAAATCTGATTTCTGTAAGCAAGTTGGATGATGCAGGTGTAAAGACAGTGTTCAAGAAAGATAGATGCAAGATGGTTCAGGGAGCATTAGTATTCATGCGGGGAGTTTGGATTGGAACTTTGTACAAGCTGCAAGATAGCATTGTTGTTGATGGATGCAACAGTTCTGTGGTTCCTGAAAGTGGAGAAGAAAATCTAGTGATCTCAGGAGAGAAGACCATGCTATGGCATCAAAGGGTTGCATATAATGGAGAGAAAATCCTTCTAATACTTCATGGTAAAGGTATGGTAGAAGGTATGAGTAATAGCTCTCTGGATTTTGATTTCTGTGAAATTTTTTTATATGGGAAGCAGAATCAGGTGAGTTTCCCCTTTGGTGGTAAGAGGGCGAAACAGATATTAGAGCTTGTGCATAGTGATGTGTTTGGACCTGTGAAGGTTCCATCACTGGGTAAGTCTGTGTACTATGTATCATTTATAGATGACTTCTCAAGGAATACATGGATATATTTCCTTAAGAAGAAATCTGAAGTCTTTGATAGGTTTAAAGAATTTAAGGCTCTGGTGGAAAACCAGACAAAGAAGAAGATAAAGGTGCTGAGGACAAATAATGGTTGAAAGTTTTGCAGTAAGGAATTTGAATAATTCTATAAGAAGTGTGGTATAGCACGGCAGAAGACTACTCCATATACACCTCAGAAAAATGGAGTTGCAGAAAGAATGAACAATACATTGATGGAAAGGGCAAGAAGCATGCTCTGTGGTGCCAGGTTAGGACAAGAATTCTGGGTAGAGGCGGTGGAGACAACATGTTACCTGGTCAACAGATCACCTTCATCAGCGTTGGAGGATAAAACTCCATAAGAGGTATGGACTGGTAAGAAACCCTCTCTTTCACATCTGAGGGTATTTGGATGTGATGCATATGTCCATGTTCCAAAGGAGAAATGAACCAAGTTGGATAGTAAATCTAAAAAGTGCATATTTATTGGGTATAAGGATGGTTTAAAGGGGTGCATCTTTATTGGGTATAAGGATGGTTTCAAGGGTTATAAGCTTTGGAACCTAGTAACAAGGAAGGTTGTATATAGGCGAGATGTGGTGTTCAGAGAGGTGAAAGATGTTATTAAACATAAAGTCCAACCAAAGGAACCTGAGAAGATAGAGTTTGAGATAAAGGAGGAAAAATCAGACTCTACAGTAGAGGATGAATCAAAAGATGAAGAGCCACAAACTCCAGGTGTGAAAAGATTATTTCGACAAGGAAGGAAGCTAGAAAGGTATAGCCCATGTACTTTCTGTTCAAATTTTCCTTTATCTATTACTGATGATGATCCCAGAACTGTGAAGGAAGTAGTAGATTTAAAGGATGGAAAACTCTGGAAAGAGGCCATGGTTGATGAAATGGCATCTTTGCACAAAAATGAGGCTTGGGATCTGGTGGAGTTGTCGGCAGGAAGGAAACCCATTGGCAGCAAATGGGTGTTCAAGAAGAAGAGAAATGCAGAAGGAAAGGTGGAGAAATACAAAGCTTGATTGGTAGCAAAAGGTTATTCCCAGGTGCTGGGAATTGATTTTGGTGATATTTTTTCTCCTGTTTCCAAGGTAACATCTATTAGGTTACTTTTATCTGTTGTTGCTGCTTTTGATTTTGAGGTAGAAAAAATGGATGTGAAGACATCATTTCTTCATGGGGATCTGGAAGAGGAGATCTATATGAAGAAACCTGAAGGCTTTGCAGTGAAGGATAAGAAATAACTAGTATGAAAGTTAAAGAAGTCTTTGTATGGGTTAAAACAGTGACCAAGGATGTGGTATAAAAATTTGATACATTTATATGGGGACTTGGCTTCACCAGAAGCAAAGCAGATCACTGTGTGTATTTTAAATTAATTGGTGACCATGTTATTTATCTAGTCTTGTATGTGGATGATATGTTGTTGGTTGGAAATGACAAAGAAATTATCCAGGATTTGAAGACCCAATTGTCCTCCAAATTCGACATGAAAGATCTTGGTGCTACAAACTATATTTTGGGCATGGAAATTAAAAGAGATCGGGCAAAGAGGAAGCTATGGTTAAACCAGAGGAAGTATGTTGAGACAATATTGCAGAGGTTCAATATGCAGAATAGTAAATCGGTGAAGGTTCCCATTCTTGTAGGTGTAAAATTATCTGCTAAACAATGTCCAAAGACACAAGAAGAGGAAGAGGACATGTCCAGTGTTCCATATGCAAGTGCAGTCGGTAGCCTGATGTATGCAATGTTCTGTACTAGACCAGACATTGCACATGCAGTGGGAGTATTGAGTAGTTTTATGTCAAAACCAGGAAAGGAGCATTGGACAGCAGTGAAGTGGATTTTTAGGTATTTGTGTGGCACTAGTGATTATGGTTTGTGCTACCAAGGAAGACTAGAATTGGACAGAGTGTTGGATATTCATGGCTTTGTTGATGCAGACAGGGCTAGAGATCTAGATCATAGAATATCTACAAGAGGGTATGCGTTTAACCTATTTGGAGGTGCAGTCAGTCGGATGAGTAAGAAATAATCTATAGTGGCACTATCAACTATAGAGGCAGAATACATGGCAGCCACTCATGCAAGCAAGGAAGCAGTTTGGTCGCAGAGATTGTGTTCAAGTATGGGGTTAGTATAGGGAGCTATAAGGATAAACTGTGACAGTCAAAGTGCAATTTTCTTGGCAAAGAACCCTGCTTATCATTCAAAGACAAAGCACATTGATGTTTAGTATCACTTTGTGAGGGATATGATAGAACACAAAAAGGTGTTGCTGGTAAAGGTGGACACTTTGAAGAATACTGCAGATGCATTGATAAAATCTATGAGTTCTGAGAAGTTCTCTTGGTGTTGAGAGACAATGGGCGTTTCAGGGCCTGAAAAATGACTAAGCTCTCCTGTGGCCCCCTGTGGAAAGAAAACAACAAGTGGGAGAATGTTAGGTTGTGTTATATTCTTTCCAAGACTAACCAATGTAGTGAAGTGGGGGGTTAGAGGGGGGGTAGAGCCCCCCTTCATTGCGCCAATTGTGCAACGGGGGGGGTCAAAGGGGAGGCGGCAAACCCCCCTGTCTGGGGGGTTTGAGGGGGCCAGGTAGCCCCCCTCTACGGGGTCCGGGGCAGCACCCCGAGAAAAAAAAAAATGGACCCTATATTAGGTTGGGCGAACCTACCTATGGTTTTCAGTCCATGGTTTTGGACGTGATGGTTTTTGGTCCATGGTATTGGATGCTTCAGCATGTATCAATATGTACTATAACATTGAAAGGAACATAATGAAAAAATCAAGCTAGTAGTCCCAGTTTTGGGATCCAAGGGAAAATCTCTGTGTATATTTGTTTTATGTGTTATGCTCTCGCATTGTTTATCTTATGTGTTTTAGAATTCGTATGCAGGTAATTTATGTACGGGGTTAAAACCTTAAGCTTGAGCCAAATCTTCAACAATGTTATAATGTTTAGCAACTCGAGCATTTGGATTGTACAAGGACTTTCGTAGCACACCTTGAGAAGGTGTTCGAATGGTGGAATCAGGATTAGGTCGCTCTATATGGAGAGGACCAAAATTGGATGGGGTAGAAGAAGAAGGGGTACCTTCTTTCTCTTTCCCTACTGTCGGGGTAGGATTTTTATAATATTTTGACCTGGTAGCCACCTTAATCGGTGTATTCATCATGAATGCTTTTGATCCTGAGGAAGCGGATGACTGAGGTTGGTCTACCATTTGGGTCCGCTGAGATGGAAAGGGCTCTTTCAAGACAACTGGGGTCCCTTTGAGAAAACAAATAACTTCGGATCATCTAGGAAAATATTTAGTATAGTGATCCTCCTCACAGATGAGGCATGGATATTTGGGCTTCCATTGGGAAGCATCACCAGCAGACGGCTTAAGAGGGCCTTATTTTAGGGCATCAACTTTACCCTTTCCTTTTCATTTCTTCTTACCTTTAGAGGATTTGTTCACCGTGGTAGACTAGATAGCGTGAACCTCTGAGGTTTTACCAGGGCTAGGTGAATTGTGAGAGGAATCATTGGAAGCAGTATTGGAGACTGACTTCTGTTTGGAAGAATATTTTGCAGGGGTCTGAGTCACTGAAACAATTACTCCATCAACAGGAGGTGTATCCGGAGACTTAGATGTTGCCAGATTAGATGATGGTTTGGGTGCATCAGGTAACATATCATATAATGTGCCAAATTGTGAATAGGAAAGATCTAGATACTAGGCACACGCAATGGCTTGTTCCTCAGTGACGCATCCACCCATAGCAATGTCCTCAGCAATTTTGCTGATGAATGATTTGATGAACCGCTCGGTCAACAACTGATTAGAAATCTCAAACTTAATCATGTGACTTCTATGTCTCCATTCATGGATGTGATCGTAGATGTGGGTCGAAATGTCTTGCTTGAGCAACATTAGTGTATGGATGCCAGTTTCATAGCGAACTGGAAACTTGAAGTGCGTGAGAAAGGCCATGGCGAGAGTGTTAAAGTAATGATAGGTATTTCGAGGCAACCCGATATACCACTTGGCTGCAACACCTTTAAGAGTTCGTTGGAAAAGTCGAAGACAGATGGAATCATCAACGTAGGAATTCGAGGAGCACTAGAGGTGATATGTCATCACATGGGCTTGTGGATCCTCTTTCTCTTTTCCTTCAAACTTCAGACAATCACTCGAGACCTTGGATGGAACTAGAGGCGAGTATGATGAATGAAGAATCAGGTCATTCGTGAGCCTAGACACATTTGGAAACTCCAGTGTAGCCAAGAATGGAAATTGGGTATTGAAATGCATTTAAGGCCGATAAGCAGACTGAGTCAACGGAACCCATCCCTATTGGTAAGGATTATGTCCCCATAGTGGATGGTTTTGTCCATATGGCATTTGATTTTTCCCCCACTATAGGTTACCTTACCCGTAGGGAGGATTCTGACCTTAAAAGCCTTGAAACTATCCAACCATAGGCTAATGATAAGCAACATATGGGTTAAAAGGTTATTGAGCCTGTTGACCTTAGACATATGGATTTTGCACTTGATTCCCCTGAGCATAAGGGTTTTGAACCTGTTGCTCTTGGACAAAAGGATGTTGGACATGCTTCCCTTGGACATAAAGATTTTGCACTTGCTTCCCTTGGACATAAGGATTTTGGACTTGCTGCCCTTGGACAAAAGGATTATGAACATGTTGCCATTGCACATAAGGTTTTTGGACCTGCTTCTACAGGACTTGACCCTGACCTTGCCCTTCTAAAGGTTGACCCTATTGATATGAGTATAAGGGTTGTTGCTGCCTAGGTTGACCTTGTTGTTGCAAGGGTTGACCTTGTGGCTATAAAGGTTGTCCCTGCGGCTGCAGAGGTTGACCTTGCGAGGACATAGGCTGGGAGGATTTTTGAACATACTGCATTTTCCCTTGAGGTTGTTGCAGTTGTCCTTACCATTGCACTATCTGCCCTTGCTGCAGCATGGATGGCCCTTGCTGCTGTGAAGGTTGCCCTTGCTGCTACAAAATTTGTCCCTACTATTGCAATGGTACTTAAACAGTTCCTGGAGTGACACCTTGAAAGTTCCTGAACTATATCTGGCCATATCCACCATGTGCGGCGGGCGGACCAGGCTGAACATAAGGTCCAGGCTGAGGGACGTAAGGTAGATTAACCATTGCTTGTGAACCATATCGAACATAAGGAGGTTGGTACTGAACCTGAGCCACATCGAGCTGCTGCTACTGGACGTTACTTGACCCAGATGGACCAACAACATTTGGATGTTGGTATGGACATTACTCGATCCAGCAAGACCAGTAGGGTTTGAAATGACACCCAAAGCGAGTTAGTTCATCCCAACTATGTGAGTTTGTGATCCAATCACATTGGTTGTGCCAGAAATCATAGTAACATTCAGACTTTTCCCCCTAGGTTGTGGCACAGTCTGTCCACTTACTGGAGTAATCGAAGAACTGATAGAGACATGACTCAATACCATCGGTTGAACCGGAAAGGTTACTTGGACCGACGAAACAAGAGGATTCAAAAAGTGGGTTGCATCGAAACTGAAGTAACTACAGAATGTACCATCAGTTGGGAGGTCAGGTTCTGAATGAACAGACCTAAGGTAGGCATAGCACCAGATGACTAGATAGGGTTATGATATAGCGATGAGGCATTAGGCATACCTGAAACCAACTAATCTAAAGTCACATAATTACGCGGTAAATCAGGATGAATCCTGGTCGAAATGCTTCCCGTGTAAGGGAAACTTTCAAGAGGGAAAGGATATTCCTACTCCTCAACAGTGCATGGAGTGGAAACCTCTTAGTGACCCGGAGAGGAGACTGGGATTTCACCTTCTGACTCCATGGGTGAAAATAAACAATGATGGACTACCAAAGATGTTCAAGGGGATAATTCCAGAGGAATACCTAGATGATCGTACAGACTGTATGGATGTTGCGGTGATATCACAACAGGATCAAACAAAGGATTCAAAGGATAAACAACTAGTCCAAGTTGACCTTCGGAAGTTGGCAGACTCTCGGTAGTCTGGATAGGATTATCTGGAGATTCCGGGCTAATGTTAGAAAATGACCTAGTATCCGAGGGAGGAGGAGGGTGATATCACAAAGGTTGAATTCTCAGAAAAATTCCAAGTTCAACACCTTGGTCCTCAAGTGACTGCAACAATTCAGGAAAAGGCTCCTCAGACAATCTTTTAGACAGAGAAGAGGAAAAGGAACTAGGCAAACGTGATGGTTCAACCACAATGACTTAGTCTCAATTAACAAGAAGAGATATATTTATTCCAAGGCTTTTTAAATGTATTTAAAGGTATACTCACGATGTGGTCTAGAAAAAGACTAACAGGAATGTTATATGATTGTGGGCAACAATTTTTTTAAGACACAAAAATAAACTAGTGCTTTTTCATGTTTTAAGAGTCAAGAAAAAAACAAAGGTGACTTTATCACTTTCGATTTGAAATGAGCTTGAAAGGAGAAGTGCTCGGATGGTATTTTATATTTATGGAGTCAAAAAGATCAAAATGACTTCTTAGGATAATCTAGGCAAAAAGGATTACCAGGTAACCGTGAACTGCAGAATACCTCCCGGTGAACTGAGAAGTATGGGCAGGCAATCTCTCATAATGTTGCGTTCAGTGTATCACGTTTACAAGGCGACAGACATAGCTTCCTATGTAAAGGATTGAAACCTAGTGGGGTCTCCCTTTATATACACGATGGTACGAGGAGAACAAGTCCATACTAGCATTATCTAGTGCCGAAGCGAATGACAATTGCTAGGTTTAAAGACGTCGTAACACGTATCTAGCCTAGACCTTCTAAATGTGATCATTAGGTTTCAAATGCACCTTAAGTTAATTGAATACATTTTAAAGTTTATCTTGAAATTATGTCTCAGTTTTCAAGCCTTATCGATGTGACTCGAAAAACTCCTATATGCAGCTAATGAGACAACACCCTTTTAATTCGATGAATTGTTTACACTAATGAGAGTCGAAGACACAATCAGTGCAACAAACAAGCAATTGAAATCAAATGAACTTTTCACTACTTCGCTTTTTGAAAAACAAAATAACAAAAAACGCATTCCAATTCCTATCTTTCCCATCAAACGCACTTCAAGTAGTCCTTTCAATAGTAGAGAGAATTCATTTCTTTTGCAATGAAAATGATGATGCAATTCTAGTCTTCAATGATGCTATCTAATCTAACATATTGATTTAGCAAACTAGAATTATGTATTTTTCAACGAAATGATAAAATGAATCTTTCACAAACACTTCAATGAAAATTCTTCAAAACAATCACCCTCAAACAAATGCAAATCACAAAAGAGAATTCCTTCCAAATTAATGATGCAAATACTCAACCAAAAACAATATGAGCAATGTGATCTATGTCCAAAAAGAGACACTTAATCAACAAACGAAAATTTTCAAACTTGTTAAATGGAAATCAAAGCAACAAAGGACTAAAAACAAAATGCGAGGAGAAAATTAACCAACAACTTGACTTGCTGAGCACACAAACAGTTGAATGGATGATGACCTAGATGCCCTAGGGCCACAAACCATCCAAGGACTCAAGAAACCAAGTGAAGAAAAGGCAAACCAAACAAGCATATAAACCAAGCTAATGAAGCTTTCGAGTTAGGGAGAAACAAGCAGAACAAGCGAAGAGGCAGAAATCAATAGGGAAAGACCAACTGGTTATGATCTAGGGGAAACCCTGATCTTTACCTACAAGAATCGGTGTGACTGCCTAACTGACAACAAGCGCCAGAAAGGGGTCAGTGCGACTGTCGGAAAAATAAACACATTGACTGAGGATTTAAGGAAAAAAGTAAAATTTTCAAAGGCTAAAACCAGACTTGCCACTATAAATTTTAGACTCAAAGTAGTAAACCAGGCAAAGCAGAGAAAACTAAAGGGAAATGGTGATACTACAAAAGTTCACACAAAACCATAAAATGAAAATCAATGAAACAGAAGGATTGGCTCCCCAGTGGAGTTTCCAATTTGTGGTGCAGGTAAATTCTCAATGCGGACACAAACAATTCCTCTAGCCCGAGAGGGCAGATCTAGCCACAAACAAACAATCTATGGAAAACTTCCTTAAGCTAGAATCAAATAAGAGGGCCTACCTCTTAGAACGCTATGCCACTTTGTGATGATCATGCTTCCTTAATCCATCTATTTTTCATTTCCTTCCTTCGAAAACCTGAAACAAGCAAACAAACAACAACAACAAACGTGATAGCATACAAATTTCATTCAGCCTACTTAATATGTCAAGGAAAATTAAGCCATAAAATGTAATATAACACTTTAATGTAGGAAATCAATCAATAGTTATATTCATATAAGTTGAGAAAGATATTACAACCAATGCCTTAACATTGTTGGTCTCCTCTGATGTATTCAGGTTCCCACACTTCTGCTAGCATCTCATGGATATCCCCAATAATGGAAGTTTTAAGGCTTCTCCCCTTTAGTCTCAAACCAAGCCAAACACACTATTCTCCCTCAAACATAAACTAGAGAGATACAAGCTATAGATGTCTTGCTGATTATTCAAGCTCCAAAAATACTCAGACTAAAACTAGTGTAGCTTGTAAAAGGAGGGGTTTAAAAAGCTTGGATGGAGGAGAGATGGTTCCTCTTATCATGGGATAAGGCCTTATCTCTTGGGTTGGTTCCATCCTAATAGTGGAAAGGAGCCCAAACTGACTTCCTCGGCTCCATCTAGCCCAATCATCTACCAGACTTCCGTTACGAAGCTTCTAGACCTCGAAGCTTCGACACCATATTAAAAAACTTGCCAAAAGAGGATCAGCGTGACCGAGAAAAGGCTCAGTAGCACTGTACGATGCTAGTCTTGGTTTTGATCTTTGAAAATCATTGCGAGGAGGAAATAGGTCATTAGTGTCGATCTTCTAAATTGGGGTAAACGAAAGACTCTTGGGAAATTATGCAAAAGGGAATTGTTTTGCTCATGAAGAGGGACATGATGGGAGTCTCTTCATGATGGGAAAGCATGTAGGGTTCAAAGTAGAGGTCCTCCAGGATTGCGGAACGGGGAGTACAAGGACAGTGACACAATGTTGTGTAACAACTTGTCTTAATGAGTTACTGGGGGTGGAAAAGCTAACTGCGGGCTTGAGCCTGTACAAAACTCTTAACTGTAAAATCCTTGTTTTGACTTTTGCCATCAACCTCTCAGAGTCATTTTGTTTAGCAGCTGAGACTGTTATTTTTTTTAATCTAGGATAATCTATAACTAGTGAGAGTTATCCTGTACAAGGCCCAGGATCAAATCCAACTGGCTGCCACTAGAAACCTAGGCTAGGTGCAACAGCCTGCAAGCCACACACAATAGCAATTAACTTATGCCTCAATAAGAGCCGAGATGTCCTCTTGGGGGTCGCCTACTCTTCTAGCCAAGACACAACAAGCCATATACTCAATCAGGTTTGAACCTCAATCTCGTGGGTTTCACCCAGCGAAACTTACCATTAAACCCCATATCACTATATTGCAGCTGAGATTGTTGTTATTGGGGAGAAACCCTTCATTGGGTTCCCAAAGGTGGACTCTGGAAGAATTTTGGAATGAAGCATTAGGGTTTCATTTTTTTCCAAACCAAGGGTTGGATTTGGTTGGACATCTAGAGGTCGACTCTTTGGAATCAAAGGAGGGTGGTCATCCTCCCATTCTCAAAACAAGTGGACAGGTATCGGCCTTTAAAGACCCGTAGAACATTTTATCAAGACCAAACGATCTCTTGGAGGGTTTTCAGGGCTCGGATAGCCATGGTGGTGAAGAACATAAATCAATTGTCCCATTAGTGATTGGTAAGTCCTCTGGCCTGAAGAGGAAAAAGGGGAAGTCATAATAAAGAAAGAGGAGAAACCAAAACTAATCTTAGGGGTTGACATTCAGATGGATGAAGCTATGGATGCATCATAACGCATCATAGTGGGTTGGGTAAAGGGAATACAATTTACTGCTAATTTCATTAAGGAATGGATAAGAAATGAATGGAGTTCAGGGACGGTTTCTCAGAAGGAGGTTATATGTTAGCCAACAGGTTGGTTTATTGTTCATTTCTCAAATATAAAATTCGTTGATTGGGTTCTTGAGCAAAATTAGGGTTTTGGGAAAGCTCTAATTTTCTTTAAAAGATGGACCCCCCTATTCGATGCTCAAAGAGGAATATTAGAAGAGATACATGTGTGGGTGTGCCTTCCTTCACTCACCTGTCATCTTTGGTTGATGAACATATTCAAGGTGATTTGAAACATTCTGGGAACTATTTTGGAAGCTGATATGTCCTTCTAAGTGACTATGGATGGAAGGTGGCTCGTATACTGGTTAGTTTGGACCCAAGGGAGGGGTTGGCAGACATGATGCAGATTCAGGTGGAAGGCTACTTTGTAACTCAGCTACTAGACTATGAACAATTGTCCTATTGATTTCATCATTTTCATAAGCATGGCCATTTGTCTAGGGATTTCCCATTGGGGTTTAGACGCAGAAGGAAAAATAGAATGGATGATCCAAGATCATTTTCTTTCAGATGTATTAAAGAATTACATGGATAAATTACAGCTTAACCATAGAAATTTAATGTGCACATGAGAGAAGAAAAGAAACACATAAAAGCATGAAAGAAGACAAGAGACTTGATAACGGAGTTCGTCCAATTTCGACTACGTCTCCGGGCCCTACTCAATCAATGGGGAGGCCTTCATTCATTAAGTGGCATGAGAAAGAAGAGTACAATCAACATTTACAAAAAGGAGTCTTATACCTCTAATATGGAAAATGGCCCAAAAATGGAGAGCTCTGTTGTCGAAAATGACATCACCATTGAGTTCTTATCACCGAGAGGTGCAAAATCGATATAAAACTTGCCCAATTCTAACACTGGACCAAAACTGACCCCCTGGAAAATGTGCTTAGGAAAGGTTTTGCCCCCTGTCATAGGCCTGCTCACGGTTCTGCCACCTACAATTCATCCGCCTTGAAATGTGTGCACAGACTCTCCTCCCCGCCGCATTGTGCATAAGTGTTTAAATATAAATTGGTGGGCGAATAATCTAAAGGAGGACCATTGGGCGCAATGGAAAACATGGAAATTCGTTGAGGAGGGGTCGGGGGATCAAATCCCGCCCCTCCTGAATTAACTTGCATATATATTTTAATGTTTAATGTGGGTAGCGAGTCTGCTGTTTTGGGTGGCCCACACCCCCTTTCCACCACTGGTTTCATAGATAGGTGAGGTGGAGGGGCGGCAGGGTTGACATCCCGCACCCCCCACCATATATTTATTATGTTTGTAGTGGACTCGGGGGGTGGCAGGGTCATGGCCACCCACCCCAATTCAACTTGATTTTTTTTTTTTGTTATGGTGGTTCTGAGGGCGGCAGGGTCATGGTCGCCCGACCCATATATATATATATATATCACCACTGCCTATTAAAAATTTTCTAGAATCTTAGGAATATTAGACAAATTAACAGACCCACATATATATATATATATATATATATATATATATATATATATATATATATATATATATATATATATAACCACTGCCTATTAAAAAATTTCTAGAATCTTAGGAATATTAGACAAATTAACAGACCCACAATTTTTCTCAAAAAATTGGTCGGATTCCGATGCCAGATTCTTGCCAAATTGCACCCTCCTTAAGCCTGCCACATGGGTAAGTCAACCCAAAACTTTGACTACTTCTATCTTCTTCATACGAACTTGGATTGGAGTGTCGTTCGCACCATTGGAATCAGGGCGACAAGTACTTCGATCTGATGTCAAGTTAATCAACTTTCTGCCACTTTGAATTTTGAGCCTTTTTCATGCCACTGGTGTCTAGAGATCCACCTGGATCAATCCTCCCCATTGAGGAGATTTTGGACCACCAAAAGCTTTATCAGTCAATTGGCAAGTGAGGGAATTGTTCCCTCACTCTTTCTTTTTCCAGCCATTTTGCCTTGCTAGGGTGCATCCCTTTGAAACCAACTTGAAGGTATTCCACATCTCCCTGTCATGAAGTCATGGTTCTTCTATCAAGGATGATATCTTTAGGAAACTCATCGAGATACTATGGTGCAAAATCATCAACTGTAGGAGCTGATCCCACCTATTCAGTGTCCACAATAAATGGTGGCTCATAAAGCTTTAAGTTTTCCATATTCACTATGGAGTACTTTTGCATATATGTCAGTAAATTGAGATGAAAGGCATTGTCTCCAATCTTCTCCAATATGGTGAATGGACCATACCAGATTGGTCACAATTTCTTCCCTTCCCCCTTCATTCTATCCTTGCTAATATGGAACCACACTTTGTTACCCACTTGAAATTGATCATCGACTCAGTGTTTTTCATGTCAAGCCTTGTACTGGGCTTGACTTTTCTCCAACTTCTCCTGTACTGCTTGGTGAATCAACTGGATCCGCTGAATGAATCGCTACGCTTTATCCCTGTCATCATGTCCAGTGGGGTCATCTTCCCTTCCAAAGACCATATTAAAAGGATCTTTGGGCAGGTAGCCAAAACATGTCTCAAATGGTGAACGATGCGTAGATGAGTGCATTGCTTGATTGTAGGAATGCTACACATATGGAAGATGCTCATCCCACAACTTAGGATGTTTTCCACAATAACCTCGCAACAAATGTACCACAGCGTAGTTGAAAACATCTGTCTGTCCGTCGGTTTGTGGATGAAATGTCATGCTTCTTTTCAATTTGGTGTCCATCATCTTCCACAAGTTGGTCCAAAAATCTCCGAGAAAGCAAGAGTCCCGATCTGACACAATCGATGTGGGAAACCCAAAATGGACCCAAACATGTTGAAAGAAAAGATAAGCAGTCTGCTCTGTAGTGATTTCCATTTTACAAGGCATTAAAAGACACATCTTACTAAAATGGTCAACGACGACATACAAATAGTCGTGACCTTTTCTAGACAAAGGTAAACCTCCTATAAAATCCATCGACACACTTTCCCATGGATGACTCGGAATAGGGAGTGGTGTGTAGAGCCTGAGTTTTCTATTAGAGGGCTTTGAAACAGAACACATCACACATCCCTTTATATAGCGAGTCACAATGTTTTTCATATAAAGCCAAAAGAAAAATGTTTTTACATGACACAAAGTTTTTTCAACACCAAAATGACCAGACACAAGGGACGTGTGGGCCTCCCGGATTACATGTACCCTTTCCCCTGTGGGTATGAACAATTTACCAAGGTGATACAATAGTTTCCCCTGCAAGTGATAGTTTTCCACCTATGAACCATGGGTTAGTTTTTCATAAATCTCCTTAAATTCATCATTGTTAGCATATTGTTCAGCATAACTTTCAAAATATAATGAAGCATTATGAAAAATAATAGAAGCAGAAATAGGAGGGCGAGATAGCATATCAGCCACATTGTTGCTAGTGCCCTTCTTATACTTTATTACCAGATGAAATTTCTGAAGAAAACCCATCCACCTGAAAGGACGAGCTTACTGCAACTTGGTTTGTGACTGAAGATACTACAAGGGCGATGATCCATATGGATGATGGTCTCGTTGCCAATCAGGTAGTGTTTCCATTTTTTCACACTCAAGACCAAGGCATATAAATATTTATCATAAGTGGGATAGTTTATCACAACCTGAGAGAATTTATTTGAATGGTAACATATCAACTTCTTTCGTTGCATCAGTACAGCTCCCATGGCATATCCACTGGTGCCTGTCTCGATCTAGAATGGCTGCCGGAGATCTGGTAAGGCCAAGACTGGTGCGGTGCTGATCTTTTCTTTTAATGTTTTGAAGGACTTCTACTGCTTTCATCCCCATTGAAAGACTTTCTTTACGCTTGTCAGTGTGTGTAGAGGTGCTACAATAATAGAGAAATTAGCAATAAATATCCTCCAAAACTGTATTGCACCCAAAAGTTACGAACCTCAGTTACACTAGTAGGATTGGGCCAATTTACTATTGCTTCAACTTTAGAAGGATCAATTTTTAGTTGACCGTGACCAAGAATATGACCTAGCTAAACCAAAGAGGTTTTCCCAAACTCACACTTTGATAATTTTACATAGAGTTTTTCTTTTTTCAATACATCAAGCACTTTCTTTACATGGCATACATGTTCATTCCAATTTTTACTAAAGACAAGAATATCATCTAGATATACAAGAACAAATTCATCAATGAAAGGCCTAAAGAGATCATTCATGACCCTCATGAAAGTAGCTGGAGCGTTGCAAAGTCTGAATGGCATCACCATCCATTCGAACAACCCTTGTTTGGTCTTGAAGGTGGTTTTCCACACATCCTACTCTGAAATTCGGACTTGGTGATAACCACTACGCAAATTCAATTTGGTGAAATAGATAACATTCTTTAATTGGTCTAGTAAATCATCAATGCATGGGAGAGGATAACGATTTTTCACCATGATTTTTTTTAGTGCTCGATAATCCACACATATCCTCCTTGTGCCATATTTCTTTGACACTAAGACAATCGGTGAGCCGCATGGAGAAGTTCTTGGTCTAATGACCCCTTGGTTCAATAGTTCCTTCACTTGCTTTTTGATCTCCTCCATCTCAATAGTTGACATCCTGTACATGCCAATATTTGGTAAAGGAGCATCATGCTGCAAATGGATCTCATGTTAGATTTCCCTCTTTGGAGGTAATCCCCTTGGTTCCTGAAACATCTCATCATAGTTAGAAATTAATTCACATAATTCCTTTTTATGCACATAATCACAACCATGGAAAGAATTAGATAATTCTGCATCTTTCCCCCTTACAACCATAAGCATGCAACCCTTACTATAATTCACCAACCTCTTCATTTGTCCTACACTTATAAGGTTGGCATTGATTTTAGTTTGATGATTCCTTACAATATATTCTACCCCATCTTTTATGATTTTATATTTTTTTTCATGATGGAAGAAGATTTATTTTCTATCATATAGACATGAACTCCCTAACACCATGCCATAGATATCTAATGGTATCACATCAAGTTCTACCTCATCCACTAACTTAGAAGCAATCAAAAATTTAACCTTGCACTGCTTAGTTACATTCAATTTTGCTTTATCATGTATCCATCCAAGCGAGTAAGGTTTTGGATGTGGTTTGGTTTCTAAGCCTAGCTTCTTTACCAAGGACTCTAAAATTAAATTTGCTTGGGATCCGGTTTTAAATAGAGTTTCCACTTTTTTATGATTTATGACAACTCTAATATGAAATAACTCAATTCTCTTTCATTCATTAGGAAGAGACTCATCTACTGAGCTAGTGCCTTCATGTGATTCGGAATTAACATGAGGTGTAAGAGTACCTTCTGTTCCTGTTGTTGTGATCAATACTTCATCTCCAGAATTGGATCCAAGGTCTTGCTACACAGTTTCCACTATCTTTTGCTTGCCTTCTCCTCCATACTTCTTTGGTCTCTTTTCTGGGTAAAATTTCCAACAATGATCATTGTCATGTCCTTCCTTTTTGCAGTGAGTGCAATAAGGCCTTTTTCGTTCATCTTTCTTGGTTGATTCTGTCCTCTTCTCCTTTCCCTTTCCTTTCACTTTGGGTTTGCCATTTGGAGGTTTGAAAGGTGGTTTCTTGAAATTATCATCTCTTTCATTTTTTCCCATGTTCTCAAGATGAATGACCTTTACATTGGTTGAGTCAATAGTAGTTGTTTCAAACAATAATAATGAATGTCTAATGTAACTATGTAATGATCCAATATACTTAGTTACTATGTCAGGTGAGTTAAGTGAAATGCCCAAATTAAGTGCTTGTTATCTAAACTCCTTGGTAAATCTTTGAACATCCTAACCTATACCTTGCCTTAAGTATTGCCAATCCATTAAGGAATTTTTCTTATAGCCCAAGGGATAAAATTGTTCCTTTAATTCAGAAATGAAACTAGGCCATGAGGAAAGAAGATAATCCACACTCTTACTACTCCACAATTTTCTCTCCCACCAGACAAGAGCGGTGCCACTCAGCCGAAGAGAGGCCAACTGAATCTTTTCCTCATCCTCTTCGATCTGCAGAATCCTGCAGTAGATTTCAATCTGCCTAATCCAGTTATTAAGCTTTTTTGCATTACTTTCACTGTTATACAAGGGAAGATCAAAGTTGACATCTAATTTAAAGAAAGGTTTCTTAGATGCATCCCTTGAATTTCTATGATGATGGTGATGAGAGGAAGAAGAACTTTCACTCATGCAAGGAGAATGAGGGGGTTCTTCTCCACCATTTCCATGCACTGAACCTTGTTCTTCTGGATTTTTCTCTTCTTCTTTCTCCAGCCTTGAAAGAAACTGATCGATCTTTTTTGCCATTGTATAGAAGTTTTTGCGGTAATTGTGCTCCTCTTCATAATGAGCCTCTTCATCTGCCATGTTTCTCCTTCGATGTACATGCCCCGCTTCGGGATCGAAATACTTTAGTTTCCCTTCGCCTCTTCAGATCCTGTTTCTTGTTAGCATACAAACATGCAATTCACATCTACAAAGACCTTCTCTGATACCACTTGATCCAAGATCATTTACTTTTAGATGTATTAAAGAATTACATGGATAAATTGCAGCTTAACCATAGAAATTTAATTTGCACATGAGAGAAGAGGATAAACACATAAAAGCATGAAAGAAGACAAGAGACTTGATAACAAATTTCATCCAATTTGGACTATCTCTCCGAGCCCTACTCAATCAATGGGGAGGCCTTCATTTATAAAGTGGCATGAGAAAGAAGAGTACAATCAACATTTACAAAAAGGAGTCTTATACCTCCAATATGGAAAATGGACGAAAAATGGAGAGCTCTGTTGTAGAAACGGGCATCACCATTGAGTTCCTGTCACCGAGAAGTGCAAAATCGATATAAAACATGCCCAATTCTGACACTGGACCAAAACTGACCCCTTGGAAAATGTGCTCAGGAAAGGTCACGCCCCCTGTCATAGGCCTGTTCATGGTTCTGCCACCTGCAATTCATCCGTCTCGAAATACATGTGCGTCTGTCTAGTCAATTTAGTGTCCTAAATTTTTCTACATAAATTATCAATCCGGGTATCGTAAACTGATGAAGTGTGGTGCACCATATGTGTTTAGTTAAACTTTCTCTTACTTCATTGTTTTATAGTTTATGTTGTTTTTGGGGGTTTTGTTTCTTATGCTTAAAGAAATTAATCTAAGAAAGAAAAGTTATGCTTCTAGGTGAAATCTCTAAATGTTAATGGACAATTAAATCTAATGACTTTTAATGTTAGAATCTAATTTCTAAAGAAGGGAAAAAAAGAAAAATGAACATTAGATTAAAAAAATCAAAACTTTGAACAGTTAGATTAATCTAAGCCAGAAAAATGTATATGAAATGAAATAAAAAATGATAACAGTTAAATGAAGTGTTTTATCACTTTGCTACACAATTTTGGGAGAACTACCTCCTTGTGATAGCATTCTGAGGGATTCAATACTTCATTGTTCTAAAACTAAAAATGAAATGCAAGGAAAAACTCAGTCATTAGTAAAACATTTCACCACTTAGTCTTAGGTTCAACCATCGACGAAGGGCTTTTGGAAATATCTATTTAAATCATGAGTTACTAAATTGATAAGAAAATGGCATTAAGTTATTTAACTCTAAACTAATGAACAACAAGAAATCCCATTCATAAACATAACATTTCGCCATTTAGTTTGAGGGTTAATCATCAACAAAAGGCTCTGAAAATATTTGTTTATATCATGAGTGATTACACTAAGAAGAAAAAGGCATTAAACAACAAGAAATCTCATTCATAAACACAACATTTCACCATTTAGTTTGAGGATTAATCATCAATGAAAGGCTTTGGAAACATCTATTTATGTAATGAGTGACTACTCTAATAAGCAAATACAGAAACATGTAAAGGAAAACTAATTTATTGTGTGCTCTAATACTCCAATCACCAATTGGAAAATACTTTTTTGGACTATTTTGCTAAGCATCGATTACACAGTTAGATAAATCTACAATCAACCGGTTGAACACACATGCATGAATAGAAAAAATCTAAACTATTAAACTTGAAAACAATCATAAAAACAAAATTACATGAATGAAATCAAAGAAAAATTACAAAATAAAATCTACTCTACCTTACATTCTAATATGCTCCATGACATCTACTTCACATCTCCTTCCATGTTGAGAACATCAAAGATTTATTCAAATTCTTCAAAATTACAAAAGTTTACAAAGCTCTCCAAAGCTTTCCAAAAGCTCCAAGGCTTTCCAAAACTAAAAAGCTTTCTAAGACTACCAAATGAAGGAGAGAGATCTCATATTTATACAAAAAGATGAAAAGTCATCTCATTAATGAGAGTCCATGAATCTCTCCCTATACCTCTAGAGTCCTAATCAAAATAGGAAATGATAAGACACATGTCTTCTTAGAGTTTCAATACAAATAGGAAATGTGACACATATCCTCATGATCCCATGATCCTCTCCACTCAAATTCGGATTTGGCCTTAGGGTGCCACATAAAGGTCTTCTAGAAGCCTCTTTTTGACCTACACATGTCAACAATCTCAACCCACTTGTTAGGTATAAGCATATGCACATTATTTTGTAATTTTTAACCACAAATTCACTTAAAAAGGCTAAGAATTAATAAAGTTTGGAAAAACATGAATGTGATCCAATAATGATGAAAGTGAGATGAATGTAGTGACATGGTAGTGAAATGAACGTGAAATGGAGGTGATATAATGGACATGATAGTGAAAGTGTAATGGAAATGAATGACAATTTCAAGACCCAACATACCCCCCATCTGAAGCTATTGCATGTCCTCATGCAATATATTTTACATTTATTATTTTGATCCTTTAATTCTTTTGATCCTTGAGCTTTGGCTTAACTTTGCATGATATCATTTGATAACTTCATACTTTTGCAAAGTGTTTTACTTGAATTGTAACATGGTTGGTTCTTGTGTTACAACCATATTTTGTTGTTGCATTATATTTCGATCTTTGAACTTTGCATAATGATAATTTGATTTTTGTTGCAAAGTATATCTTTATTGGATTGCATGATGGTTGGTTCTTGTGTAACAACCATGATTGTGTTTGTATCCAATTATCTTTTAAGAAATTTTGAAAAGCCATTGTATGCTCATAATAACAATGTAATAGTTAATATATTTTGGAAGTATGTAGGATTCTGAATATGATATGAATATGAATGTATCCCCCCCCCCCCAAATGATGATATTGGAAATTTTATGAAATGAGGAAGAGAAATGTTTTTCCAACAATTATCATTCTAGATTTTTATGGAATTCTATGGTCAAAAGTTAGAAAATAACGTACCATAACTTACCCTTTGAAATGGATGAATTGTATGAGTGGTGGATACAAAATTCTGATCATATTCTTCTTCAATTGGTTGGACAAAAAGAGTCATGGATAAAAGAGTCAAGATGACTTTTTATTGCTTCTACTAAAAGTTGTTGAATCTACTGCTAAATAGTGTTGATCTATTTTATATCTGCTCGAAAATGCTGAAAATAATAGTCTTCATCTCTTCAAAACACTTTGGCACAATTCCTACTATGTGAAGAGATGTTCTTATGTCGAACATAGCAGGAAATTGTTGACTTAGTGGCCATTAATGGATGCCACTAGTCAACACGAGAACTCTCACCATTGATGACAATGAGAGTCAAGATGCCCAAACACATCTTGCTCGGTATGAATAAATTTGCCGATGTTGAGTCACCTAGAAGATCCGATTAACAAGGTACATTGATGTATTCCCATTGTTTGTCAACATGAGGACTTGCCATTAAGGCATGCAAGCCTCAAGGTGTTTTTGCAAGGAATTTAGACTCAAAGGACTATGGACTCAATAATATGCAATGAAGCAAGGCTTATTTGAAAAATGAAAATGATAGGAAAGAGAAGATGAAAATGGAAGATGGAAATGGAAAGTAGAAATGGCAATGGGCAATAAGCATGTAAATAAGCCTCTTGATTTTATTTGTGGGTTATGAGTGGACAAAAAAATAAATGGAAAATGTGAAGGGAAATGAGGTGAATGGTTTATTATAAAGTATGGATGTAATGGAGACAATAGTATCTGAAATTTTTGCAAGTGTTTGGATATGATTTTGCATTAGCATATTTCTTCTTTGTTGTTGATCATCCTCTTATGAAACAAATTGGTCTCTTAGAGAGACACCATTCACTTGTAGTCATTTGTCCTTCCTCCTGGAACCTGCAAAAAAAACTAATACTTCTTCTACAATGGAATGTAAGATTATCAAAGGAAAGAGGTGACCAATCTCTCTAGTTATGATATTTACACACAAAACTAAGAATTTGTATTTAATGAAACAAGTTCACAAAGGAAAACCAAAAAAATTTATATCTGCATTGGAATTAGTGCCTCAAGTTGAATGTTGTTTCTTTTCAGCAATTTATTTCATTACTTACTGTTTTAAACTCTGGTGATCGATTTCCCATTGTGTAGATATCGTTGATATCTTTCTAATGATACTTAAATCATCGAAATCTGATTTCATATGAGAAAGTTAGGCTGATTTGAACAGTGAGGTTTTTCAACTGCAAATTGATGTTTAGCTGCGGAATGGCTTTAGCTACGGAACGTGCACAATTTCTGTAGCTAAAAATTTTGAATAGAAAGTTAGCCATTCATGTTTCACCATCAGTCCAAAATTAATCAATACCTTTCAGAAAAATGATCAAATAACCTACTTATTTCATTGATTCAATTTTTTTTTTTTCAAATAGAAGGGAATTCATCTTCTTAATCATCAATAACTTGAAGCCTTTCATATTATACACGTTGCAATATTCAATATTCTAAGCTGGAAGTCAGTCAATTCATCATTTGGGAAGAAAATTTTGAATCCCTCTATTATGGGATTTTTCTATAAACTTGAAGGCCCCAATGAAAAAATATTGCCCCTTTTATTCCTTCCTATGAAACATCCCTTCAACCTTGGCTTCATCATACAAATTATCACCTACATTATTTGTTGAGGTAAAATGAATTACAATAATATTGGCTTGTTGTAAAAATGCTTTCCTATCATATTAAGCAAGTGCTCTAAATAATGAGATCTATCCCAGTTGGAGAAACTCAGAAGTTTGTTTCAAACGCTTGCCAAAGAAACAGATGGGAATCCTACAGTGGATTCAAATTTGATGCAAACCTGTGTGGGGTTGGAAACGATTTTCATGTTCTGATCATCGGAGTCAAAAACCATCCTGTTTTTTTTTTGGTATCGATTGGTCCTTGAGATAAGATCATGTGGCAGGCCAAGACCAAAGTCATAGTCATTTTTGTGCCTCCGTATAAAGCACCAATACAATACTGAGAGTAGAATTATAACAATCAGTGCAACAGAGAAACCCAACCCAAGTTTAGCACCAATAGATAAGCCACACTTTTCCCAAAAGTATGGACAATCTGGTAGAGATGGCACTCCACAAAGGCCCTGATTTCCAAACAAATTGATAGTTCCTCCACGTACACCAATAGAATATAAATTCTCTAGGACTTGTCCTTCCAAATTATTAATGCTCAGTAATACTAGTTGAAGATGCCAAGAGCCTAGGCTATCTGGAACTATGCCAATTAGCTGATTGTTTGACAAATCCACTCTCCTAAGAGGTCCATGGCCAAGTCCCAGAGGAATACTTCCTTGTAAAATGTTCGAACTCAAGTTCATGCTTACCAAATGGGAGAGAACATTTATTTGCTCACTAATAAAACCCTTCAAGCCTTGACTGCCAAGATCCAGTTGAGTTATAACAAGAGTCGTATTATCTTTGTTATAATACCACGTCATGTAATCAGTCGTTAAATTGAAGTACAAGTCATGGAGAGAGACCGTTAGTCATTAAAGACAAGAGGCGTGGTGTAAACAAGATTGAATGCCAACACACAATAAGTTTCCAAATTGGATTTGCGCTCTCCAAGCACGCCGAGATAAACAACAGACTGTTCATCAATTCAAATTCGTTTTTCTTCACACGACATGCAAAAAGAGGCTTCATATAACCAAGAAATTCTCCCAAACAGCGACGAATTTCTTAAAACTGTTTTTGGGTTATCTAACTGACCCTGTGCCCAAAAAAAACCCATGTTTTATTTTTTCCTAATTCGTTTTCATTTGGCTGGATCATGCAGTTAAAGTTTGACGTTTTTTCCAGTTCTGCGTTTTTCTAGAAGTTTTGCATTCGGCTTCCTGGGTTTGATTCGTTGTGTAATGGTTCTCAAGGCTACAGTAAGGAGATATGCATATAATGGAATACATACCCAATGGATTGCATCAATGCAGTGATTTTGCTTCTTCCATAAGCGTGAATACAGATGCCTCTTGAGGAATAAACAGAGCTCTAACAGTACACCATTGTTTCTCAATATTTAATTTTTGTTCAAGCTTTCCATATAAGTAAGATACATAGTCCAGATGAATGCAAATGAATTGCTTACAAAGGGTTGAAGATGCACCAGAACATATCTGAAACAAAATCACGAAGAGGCCAGAACATCAGATCAATGCGTATGCATATTTTTCAGATTTTGACATTGGGAGGTTTCAAAAATTTTTGCCACATAAATTGGATGTCACATACATTATTTTGAAAGCCACACAAGAGGTTTTTTATTTCAAATGGACTCGTCTTATTTTTTTTTACAACAATCCATGCAATTCGATCTGTTGAATTTCCACTTTTGATTATTTTTTTTAAATGTTCTTGCAGGTTTGTTTCAAGGCCAAAGCTCAAACAAGAATGCAGGTTTTCTATTGAGGCCACAGTGGAAACTAGGATTGGAGATAGCCATTGGTTGTTTCCTCTTTTTTCTCTGAAATTGTGAAATTTTTATAAAAATGATTAATGGTTCTCAATTTCAGGCAACAAAGGCTTCAAGGTAAATGTACTAAAAACAAGACTTTGACTGAGGTCTTAAGCTAGTTTTTTATCGATCTAGGCCGAGTGACTAAGATAGGATCCATGTTGAGATGATTCCGGAGATGCCCATGTGGTCGGTTTCTTCATTGGATGTATGTAACCTACTAAACCTTGGAAATAGCTGCAGAACAGAGCTACATTCCGCAGCTAATTTGCAAAATATTGTTAAACAGGACACAGTGTTTTTGAGGGTCACTTCAAACCATAACCAGCCAATCTTGGACAACTGAACCTATCAAAACAGTTGGATTTTTATTGTGGTTTTTTTTTTTTTTTAATGTAACAATTCTTTTTCTGATCCTCCAGATCACACAAAGTGCAGGAGGAGAGCATACTCGAGAAATTAAATTTTTATTTTTTAGATGTAAGAAATAAGGTCTTCTAATTACACTTCCCTGACAACGGCGCCAAAATGTCTATTCAATTTAGTGTCCTAAATTGCTCTACATAAATAATCAATCTGGGTATCGTAAAATGATGAAGTGTGGTGCACCATATGTGCTTAGTTAACCTTTCTCTTACTTCGTTTTTTATAGTTTATGTTGTTTTTGGGGGTTTTGTTTCCTATGCTTAAGGAAATTAATCTAAGAAAGAAAAGCTATGCTTCTAGGTGAAATCTATAAATGTTAATGAACAATTAAATCTAATGACTTTTAATGTTAGAATCTAATTTCTAAAGAAGGGAGAAAAGGAAATGAACATTAGATAAAAACAAATCAAAACTTTGAACAGTTAGATTAATCTAAGCCGGAAAAATGTCTATGAAATGAAAGAAAAAATGATAATAGCTAAATGGAGTGTTTTATCACTTTGCTACACAATTTTGGGAGAACTACCTCTTTGTGATAGAATTCTTAGGGATTCAATACTTCATTGTTCTAAAACTGAAAATGAAATGCAAGGAAAAACTCAATCATTAGTAAGACATTTCACCACTTAGTCTTAGGTTCAACCATCGATGAAGGGTTTTTGGAAATATCTATTTAAATAATGAGTTACTAAATTGATAGGAAAATGGCATTAAGCTATTTAAATCTAAACTAATGAACATCAAGAAATCTCATTCATAAACATAACATTTCGCCATTTAGTTTGAGGGTTATCATCAACGAAAGGCTCTGGAAATATTAGTTTATATCATGAGTGATTATACTAAGAAGAAAAGGGCATTAAACAACAAGAAATCTCATTCATAAACACAACATTTCGCCATTTAGTTTGAGGATTAATCATAAACGAAAGGCTTTGGAAACATCTATTTATGTAATGAGTGACTACTCTAATAAGAAAATACAAAAACATGTAAAGGAAAACTAATCTATTGTGTGCTCTAATGCTCCAATCACCAATTGGAAAATACTTTCTTGGACTATTTTGCTAAGAATAGATTACATAGTTATATAAATCTACAATCAACTGGTTGAACACACTTGCATGAATTAAACATGCATGAATGGAAAATCTAAACTATTAAATTTGAAAACAATCATAAAAACAAAATGACATTCTTGATTGAAATCAAAGCAAAACTACAAAATAAAATCTACTCTACCTTACATTCTAATATGCTCCATGACATCTACTTCACATCTCTTTGCATGTTGAGAACATCAAAGTTTTATTCAATTTCTTCAAAATTACAAAAGTTTACAAAGCTCTCCAAAGCTTTCCAAAAGCTCCAAGGCTTTCCAAAAACTTTTCAACACTAAAAATCTTTCTAAGACTACCAAATGGAGGAGAGAGATCTCCTATTTATACAAAAATATGAGAAGTCATCTCATTAATGAGAGTCCATGAATCTCTCCCTATACCTCTAGAGTCCTAATCAAAATAGGAAATGATAAGACACATGTCTTCTTAAAGTTTCAATACAAATAGGAAATGTAACACATATCCTCATGATCCCATGATTCTCTCCACTCAAATTCAAATTTGGACTTTAAGTGCGACATAAAGGTCTTCTATAAGCCTCCTTTTGACCTACACATGTCAAAATCTCGACCCACTTGTTAGGTATAAGCATATGCACATTATTTTCTAATTTTTAACCACAAATTCATTTAAAAAGGCTAAGAATTAATAAAGTTTGGAAAAACATAAATGTGACCCAATAATGATGAAAGTGAGTTGAATGTAGTGACATGGTAGTGAAATGGAGGTGATATAATGGACATGATAGTGAAAGTGTAATGGAAATGAATGACAATTTCAAGACCCGACAGTGCCCTCTCATCCCCGCCGCACTGTGGATAAGTGTTTAAATATAAATTGGTGAGCGGATAATCCAAAGGAGGACCGTTGGGCACAATGGGAAACATGGAAATTCATTGAGGAGGGGTCGAGGGATCAAATCTTGCCCATCTCGAATTAAACTACATATATATTTTATTGTTTAATGTGGGCGGTGAGTCCATTGTTTTGGGTGGCCCGTGCCCCCTTTCCGCCGGTGGTTCCGTAGATAGGTGAGGTGGAGGGGTGGTGGGGTTGACAACCCACACCCCCCACCATATATTTAATATGGTTGTTGTGGACTCTGGGGGTGGCGATGTCATGGCCACCCACCCCAATTCAACTTGATTTTTTTTTTGGTTATGGTGGTTCTGGGGGCAGCAGGATCATGGCTACCCACCTCGTATTTTTTATATATATGTATATATATTTTTAAATAAATAACCATTTCCTATTAAAAAAATTCCAGGACCTTAGGCATATTAGACAAATTAACAAACCCACAATTTCGCCCGGAAAACTGGCCAGGTTCCAGTGTCGGATTCTTGCCAAATTGCGCCCCCCTTAAGCTTGCCACATGGGTCAGTCAACCCAAAACTTTGACTTCTTCTATCTTCTTCATATGGACTCGGATTGGAGTATCATTTGCACCATTGGAATCAGGGTGACGAGTTCTTTGATCTGATGTTAAGTTAATCGACTTTCTACCACTTTGAATATTGAGTCTTTTTTTCTAAAGATCCACTTGGATCAGTGGAGTCGGCTCAAGAAATGTAGGATCAACTTGAGGTTGTAGTTATGGAGCAAGATGTTTCACCTGGGAAACATCGAGTAGAGGTTCCGGTTTAGCTTATAGTCAATGAGGATCAACGGGCAGTTCCTGTAGAGGCTATAAGAACTTCTATTTTACACAAGTAGGACGAGATGATTGAGGTGGAGGCATCTCATCCTGTAGGTAC
Source organism: Pinus tabuliformis (assembly GCA_031772625.1). NCBI lineage: Eukaryota > Viridiplantae > Streptophyta > Pinopsida > Pinales > Pinaceae > Pinus > Pinus tabuliformis. Next base: position 582,810,039 of record CM062808.1, on the reverse strand, counting down.
CATCTCTTCCCTTCCTCGCTCTCTTTATTTTCTATGTATGCCCCTTGTGGATCCTAGTTTTTGGCCTAGTCCTTCCAGAACATTTATTAATGCATTTTCTCCTCAATGCAATATCTCCTTGGCCCTGGACAACATCATTACATCGATATCTATCTTAAATACTTTTGGACCCTTTTCGATGAGATCTAGTCTTCCCATCACCTCTGTTATTTTCCTGAACAAGCCCCATTATAACCTTCAGCCCCAGAAAAAAATAGAAAACCCAGATGATCATGTGGGTGGTCTTATCCTACTATATGACACTACAGATCCTCCTAAGACTCAAGGTAGGAAATCAAACCTATCTAAGCCCCAGTTAAAAGCCAAGCCTTATATAGTTGATGGAAAACAACTCTCCTTAAAAGGGTCTCTTAAAGTAGCGATGACCCCCATGGTGGCTTCCAAATGATTTTGTTGTCCTTCATTTGCAGAGGGATTGTCAGTCCCAAGAAAAAGATGGCCTTAAAGAATTTACATAAAAATTTATGTTCTAAAGTTATTATGCTTCAAGAGACCCTGGGCCCAAGGTATTTTGTAATAAATATTTTGAAAAACATGTTTCCTGGTTGGTCCTTTTTGGCTCTGGATGCAAGTGGGCATTTACGGGGTTTGGCGTTGGGTATAAAGAATTGCAGTTTAAAACTCTTAAATTCGCGGGGCTATGATTTGATGCTTAAAGCGGAGGTTTACTCATTAGAACTCTATTCAAACTTCACTCCTTTAAACATTTATGGACCTTCTCAGGGTTATATCCCTTTTTAGAATAATTTGTTCTCAAAATATTTGATAGAATGCTCAAATCTTGTGTTGGGAGGGGATCTCAATGTCTCCTTAGGATTATCAGAATCCTAGGACCCAAATGCATAGGTGGACCCTTTGTCCAATTTTTTTCTAAACAAGATTTGGTTGGCGAGATTTATTGATGTTGATCTTCTGAAAGAAAATCCTACCTAGAGAAATAGGAGGGTTGGTGAGGCAAGGGTGGACAAACTTCTAGACCGCTTCCTAATCAAAGAAGATATGGATGCCCATATCCCTTTTTTTCTTTAGTGTGTTGGTTTTGGGGGTTATTCAGATCACTTTCCAATTTCTCTGGAACTAAAATGGGCCAGTAGGAAGCCTAGCTCACCCTTTCAATTCAACTCTTCCTAGCTTAAATATTTTTCCTACAATAAGTTTATTTGTGAGATTTGGAGTTCTCAGAATGGATCTTTGGGCTTATCCCTTGCCCAAGTTTTCATGGAGAAACTAAAAAAATTGAAACAATCAACGATCACTTGGGCTAAGAAAAAATATTTAAGGGATGAAGCAGTATTAAAATCCATTGAGATTGAATTGGAGGATTTAGAAATCTTGGAAGGGGATGGGTATGATATGGAAGAAAAAAAAGAAAAAGATAAAATATATGGAGGGTGAAAGGTATAAGATTCTGAAAGACATTGAAGAAAAGTGAAGGTTAAAAAGTAGAGCTAGTTGGCTTGAGGCAGGGGATGAAACTCCAAATTCTTCCAAAACTATGCAAAGGGAAAAATTAGCTCAAACACGATCTGGGAACTAAAAAACAAGGTAGAGGTTTCAACCTCTTCTTTCACCGAGTTGTCAATAATGGTGGTTAGCCATTTCAAATCCCTATTCAAAGCTCCCCCGGAGGCCACCATTTCCGAAGTCATTCATGTGGCACAAGTTTTTCCTAGTTTTGTTGATGAGGATGACAATGATATTAAGATGGCCCGTGTTTCAAAGGGTGAAGTAGAGGGAGTTCTACACTCTATGCAAAAGGAGAGGAGTTGGGGTCTAGATGGTTAGACTGTGGAATTATTCCAACATTTCTTTGACCTAATTGGCGATGATTTGTCTAAACTAGTGGAGGATTCCAAGAATAGGGGTTTTGTCCATGACCCTCTTAATTCAATTTTTCTGCCTTTAATTCCAAAGTTTGATGATCCACAATGCTTTGATGAATTTAGACCCATCCCTTTGTGCAATTTTATATACAAAAGAATCGCCATAACTATTGCAAGACGATTAAAACCAATTCTCTCGAAACATGTTTCATAAGAACAATTTGGTTTCCTTGAGTGTCGGAAAATTCATGAAGCTATTGGTGTGGCCCAAGAAATCCCTGCACAATATCAAAAGAAAAAACAAAAATGGAATGATTGTTAAGATAGATATGTCAAAGGATTATTGTTAATGTGAAATATCCTAGAAGGTGTACCAAAAATATTCACTTGAGTCACTAGGTGACAACTGACCCTAACAACAAGTTGATGGTTGTTGTTGTTCTAAATCAGCAATACAAATGGAAAATATGCAGTAAAAGAAAACAAGATCTAAAACAAATAGAAACAAAATAATGTATCTAGAATAATAACGCAATTGGAAAGACAATTTTAAATGAATAAACCTTTATTGATAACACCTCGTGAAGGAGATATACCGATTGGTTTGTAAGTCCTCCATCATGGGATGGGTCCTTTGATATCCTTGATGCTTCAGAAATAGAATTCCCTCTCTCAATCATGTGACAAACCTAAACAAAGTGAAGAACTCAAATGGGAGCTCAAGAAAATGACGATAATGTTGATGATGATAATGATCATGGTGAGAAATGAATGAAAAACCCTCTTTATATAGAAAAGCATGGAGTTAATCTCGAAAATGGAGAATAATAAAACATTATTGACCAAATTTAGATCTAACTTGTTGGAATACTTTATTATATTTATTGGAGAGGGAAAAGGAATTTCAAATGGTTAAATTCCTTTATTTAGAAATAATCAAAAAATAAAATGATTATTAACTATTTTGCGAGAAACAAGCAAGGTGTGAAATTAAAATAATTATTAAATAGTGATTTAATAATTATTCCAATAACAGAAATAAGGAAATTCAAATAAATAATGATTTATTTAAATATTCTCATGGGTTTTTTTAATTTAAATCATAAAATAATTTAATAAAAGTGGTTTACTAAAATATTTTCCACATTGAAAGTGATTTTACTATTGCAAAATCAAATCCACATGGTGTATTTCAATCCACCCAGTTATAAATGGTTGGGTCATCATTTTTTGGTGATAACACTTATGACATGATCAACTGGATGTATTTGCAACTTCTGATGACTCAATTGGGTTTCAATATTGGTTTTATTAATTGGGTCATGGGTTGTATAACCAATGTTAGCTTTTTTGTTCTCATCAACGAGGCGACCTCTCCTTTTTTCCACAGTCAGAGGGGCCTTCATCAGGGATGACCTTTGTCACCCCTCCTGTTCCTTTTTGTTGCAGAAGGGTTGAGTCAATTGATTCATTTTTCCATTAGAAGGGGTGAATATAAAGGCATTGAAATTGCTATAAATCTCTTCATTACTCACCTTATTTTTGTTGATGATATATTACTTTTTTGTGATGGGTGTAGGGGGAAACTTGCTAAGTTGTAGTCAATTCTGGATTTATTCCTTAAAGCAACTGAGATGAGTATAAATGCTCATAAATCCTTCATTAATCATGATGGTCTCTCTGGGGCGGAGATAAATATATTTGTATCTAATTTTCCCTTCGAAGTAAAATATCTTATGGAAAGCCTTAAATACCTTGGTTTCCTATTGAATTCAGACCCCTACAAAAAACCAGACTGGAAATAGTTAGCTGCAAAAATTGAAAAAGCAAGTCAAGTTTTCAGGCCAGGAGGTAATTGTAGTGTCCCATTTTTTTTTCTAGTATCATTTTTTCACTACTATCAAGGGTGATTTTTTATGAGTTATATATATGAAATATTGATCACTTAATTGAGGAATAATGTTTTAAATACATAGTTATATTTCCTTTTATGTTTATGTATGGCAGATTGATCACTAGATTGGGGAATAATGTTTTATATAGTTATATTTCCTCTTATGTGTAGTATCTTTGATTATCTGTATTAAATGGTTTTTATCAAGTAAATGGTATACATATGTTTCTCTTTTTGCATCTGATTTATGAAGCAGGTGTATGGCATGGATGGTGATCCAAGATTGAGACACATAGACCCATGGATGCTCATGGTTATGTGGAATAGATGGTTAATTATGATTTATGGATGATACATGATTTGTGTGATTATATATGTCTAATATTCTACTAAGCAGGATGTGGTAGGGTACCTGGTCATTTTCCAACAAGGATGTTCAATTATGAATGACTGTGGAAGTCATTTCTTCAAAATGATTGTGGAAGTCATGCATCATTCTCGGTAAAATGTGATTAAGTTAATTTCATTATGAAATTCATTTGATTCCTTTAATCTATGAGATTGTAATGTGTGCAGTTCTTTGAAAAAGGCCTTACCAGTGAACCATCAGATGGGTAAGAGCTCACAATCAATACCACAAGGAGAAACACAAAGTTTCAAAGCATAGTAGATGAGAGGGCATGGAAATTAGGGTGTGCAGTACTAAATCCAAGAAAGATAAAGGCGTGGAGTCTTGAATATTTAAAAATATCAGGTTGTGGAATCTTGGATCTTTGGAGTAGATCAGGGCACGGAGTCCTCAATCTACTAAGGCACGGTGATGCATGAAATAGGGGTGTGGAATCCCTATTCTCCAGAAGAAAAATACCACTCATGGATGAATTTCCTTACATAAAATTTCATTCTCACAATTTTGAAATGAGGGCATGGAAATTAGGGCATGGAGTCCTAAATCCAAGAAAGATAAAGGCGTGGAGTCTTGAATACTTAAAAATATCAAGTTGTGGAATCTTGGATCTTTGGAGTAGATCAAGGCATGGAGTCCTCAATCTACTAAGGCGCAGAGATGCATGAAATAGAGGTGCGGAATCCCTATTCTCCAGAAGAAAAATACCACTCATGGATGAATTTCCTTAAATAAAATTTCATTCTCACAATTTTGAAATGACTTTTTAAAAATATAAAGTCATGTTGAGCATCTCAAGCATGACTTTCCAAAAATAGTAAATTACCTTGCATAAATTGGTAATCAAGCAGAGTTGAAGAAAAATAACTTAACTTATCATTAATCAATCCTAATAGTTCAACCTTGATTGAATCCTCAATATTATTAATATTATTATTATCTTTTATGAGACTATGATATTATTATTAAAAAGGAATTACAAGTCAACTTTATCTCCTCAATCAATTTACACATCTCCTTGATGACTCTCATGGATCTATGTAACTCTCTCTCTCTCTTTTAAATAATACATTACACTCTATTTGTTGCACTCATCAAAGAATGGCATATTCCTTTTCACTCACTAAAAATATGTCATAAAATATTCCTCTTACACTCTCTTTAATGCATATGTTACACTCTCCTTAACTAAGGCATGCATACCTCTCTTTAATGGCATAAGTTACACTCCTCTAAATGGAATCTAATGCATGCACATTACTCCTCCTTTATGACAAGAATTGGTTGCTCCTCCTATATATGAGTCTCATGTATTCTCACTTGGGGAGATTATGATGCCAAGAGTGGAAGAGAATTGAGGAAAATGGTGAGAGGGAGAGATATGGAGAGTAGCCTATTGCTTCCAAAATAATTCTAAAATTCTTACCAAAATCCTGAGATCTCTAGCTATTAATGTTGGCCATGAGTGGTATTGAGAGGAAGTAAAAATTTTATTCCTTAGTTTGCCTTCAAAATCTCTCTACTATTGTATTTTGGTACTGCTTGTGAGCTTTTGCAACTCAGGGGTTCTAGGGGGAGAAGTTCTTCATCGAAATGGTTGGGAGGAAAACTGGGTGGTTCACAATGAGTTGATAACAATATTGGAGTTGGAGCATACTTTCATTGGAGCTGGAGCATTCTCCCACAATTTTGAGTTGTATAAATTCATTTCCAAGTATGTTGACAATATTATATTGTGTTTCTTTTTGTAGTTCATTACATGGTTTTTGCTTATTTGGTTGTTGACTGAAACTTAGATGTATATCAAATGCTACACACCAAATGTTGAAGGAATTTTGCAATAACTGTAGATTATTTTATGTAAGTTTTCTTTTTGTACAGTTTCGTTGCGTTGATTAACATCATCTCTTAATGGTTGAAGCATTCAGAATGCCATGAGTGTATGAAAACATATTGATAGCATAAATTTTTGTTTTCCTTCTCTTTTTATAGCTGTAGATAAGTTTGCACATTATATGTTTGACAAAAGTGATAAATGAGATAGTAGGAATTTGTTTTTGGTTGTGGTTTTAAAGAATCGCGTTTCTGGGCATTTCTGTTTCGATTAATTTTAACTTCAGGGGGTATCTGTGCCTTATGGCCATGTCACCCCAACATTGATTTCAAAAACCATAGTTTCAAAATATAGTTCTTTACGCTGTTATATTTTACAAATTTATTTCTATTGCATGGTGGTTTGTTTCACTGTTTTTTTTTTCTTTTCATTGTGACTTACCTGGTAATCTCTATTTATGAAACCAACGTGTTATATAAACTTGGAATTCTTGTTTTAAAGTCTCAATGGTTAATACAATGATATTTTAAATAACTTGTGATTGCTTGTTTTATAGCTTAATAGTTAGCAGCTTGTTTTGTAACTGCGAACTATTGTTCAAAATTCTCCAATGCTTGTAGCTACATCACTGTGAGCTGTTTGTGAAATTCCTTAATTTTTTATAGTGATTTATGTGCCTAAAGTTTTTTATATGCAGCAATGAATATGGATGATTGTTCTACTTATGTATTAGGTTCACTTATTGGCATTATTGGCAATGAAAATAAGTTATGTAATCTTAGATTCATGTTATTTAATTGTGGTGAAATCGCCTTAAAGGGTTATGGTTGTAAGTGTTAGACAAAATTCCTCAATGGCTGTACATTTCATGCTTGCAAACTGTTTAACATAATGCTTCAGTGGTTTTAGCTAATTACATCTATGAATTATCTATAAATATGGCTAAGTGAATTTAGGATTTGCAACTGAGGTGTTTTTGGAAATATCTCAATGAATAAGCATGACGAATCCATTGAATTAAAAATATATGGAATTCAAATTGGGTAGGTAAAATTTTGTAATTGTTAGCTCACATATGAATTCATAATCATTTGAAACCACCCCTTTAGAAGTTGAATTATCTTGTTTTTCTTTCCTTTGTTTTACCAAAGAATTCATAGGCATATTATTTAGAACAAAATCAAATTAGTCTCTCTTAAACACTTTTAATTGCAATAGAATGAACAATTAGCTTATTGGAAATTGTCGTTTGTAAATATTGATATTATTTATTCCACTAAAGACTCTATCATTTAAATATGATTTTAAGACTTATGGTTGTAAGTTTTGGATCTTGACAAACCATGACCATGTAGCTTTAATGAGAAGTTTAATATTACCATGGGTTAGTGAGTTAGTAGAAATTAGTGTGTAGTGTAAATAATACCAATAAAAATAAAAATAAAAATATAGATATATGACCTGCATTAACTTTTACATCTTAAAAGCTTAAACTTAAAATAAAATAATATCGCATTTTGAGTCAGCCTTAGTATAATAATGATGGTTGGTAAGTTGGGGCCTTACAATAACTCCTCAAAGATAATTGTGTTTATTCATTAATATTACTCATGGTTATATACATGAAGGAGTGACTCTTAGGCTTCACCTCCTGATGACACTTCATTTTCCATTATTTACTATTTACATTATTTACAAGTGTTCACCCAATCCCAATGATTAGGTGTGAACATTCCCCCCATAATCTGAAGGGATGTTGGTGAGTCCAAGCATCGTTCTTAATCTTTCAATATTTTCTCTTCCAAACACTTTGGTGAAGATGTCTGCAATCTTCTGATTATTGGAACAATGGCGTAGATGGATTGTCTTGGCCTAAACGTGGTGTCGAATCAGATGGAATTTTGTATTGATGTGCTTGATTGGATCATGGAACTTTGGGTTCTTGGCCAAGTTTAGTGCAAAGGTGTTGTCAGTCATGAGCGGAGTTGAATGTACTTGTTTTACCTACAAATCTTCCAAAAATTTCCTGAGCCACACAATTTCTTTTGTTGCCTCAACTGCTACCACATATTCTGCCTCTATTATGGAATCTACTGGAACTTATTATTTGTGTGATCTCTAGGAGACATCTCCTGATCCAAGACTCATAACATAATCTGAAGTAAATACCCTAGTTTCTTTGTCTCCATGAAAGTCTAAATTAGAGTATCCAATCAAGTTGAAGTCGCCCACTTATGTATACTTGAGCCCAAATTCTTGGGTTCCCTTCAAGTACTTTAGAACCATTTTTACAGCAGACCAATGTCCCTCACAAATCTTTTGCATAAACCTAGAGAGGATTCCAACATCAAATGAAATGTTTGGTCTAGTAGTAGTTAGCTAGTTAAGACTTCCTATAAGCTATTTATACTTTGTTGCATCCTCAAATTGTTTTCCTTCAATGGATGTGAGCTTTAAGTTTTGTTCTATTGGAGTAGTGAGAGGATTGCACTCATCCATGCCAAATCTGTTTAATAGATCTCCAATGTACTTCTTTTGAGAGTGGAATATAGACTTTGGATGTTGAGTTACTTCAATACCAAGATAATAGTGAACATAGCCCAAGTCAGTCATTTCAAAGCCTTTCCTCAATTCCTTCTTTATGGATGCAATGTAGCTCTCATTATTCCCTGTCATCAAAAGATCATCTACATATACCACAAGATATACGATTGTTTTGCCAAATTTATTGACAAACAAAGTTGCATCATCAAGATCATAATGTTTGAAGTTGAGTTTTAGAAGATGCTCAGTTAACTTTTCATACCAAGCTCGCGGTGCTTTCTTGAGGCCATACAAGGATTTCACAAGTTTTCGTACTTTATGTTCATGTCCTTTCACATCAAATCATTCGGGCTGGGACATAAAAACATTCTCTTTCAAATCACCAATCAAGAAAGAAGTTTTTACATCCATTTGATTGACTTTCCAACTATTCTGAGCTGCTAAGGAAAAGAGTGTTCGGATGGTAGCCCATTTTCATGTGGGGGCAAAAGTCTCCTCATAATCAAACCCTTCCTTTTGTGCAAAACGTTTTTCCACAAACCTGTCTTTGTGCTTTCCAAGTGAGACATCATCTTTATACTTGTTCTTGTAGACCCACTTGCAGCCAATTGGTTTGGCTCCCAATGGAGGATCAACCAACTTCCAAGTGCCATTCTTTATCAAGGCATCATACTCCCTTTTCATCGGTTCTTTCTATTCATCATGAGAAGGGGCTTCTTTCGAGGATGTTGGTTCAAAACCTATAGACAAATTCAGTTTACAATCATAAGAAACATCCATATGAAAGAGTGAATCAAAATCATCTAAATCACCTCCATTTTGCCTAGTTGAATTTCTTATTCCTGTTTTTCGAACTTCATCAGGATGAACATTTTCAAGTTTATTTGTCAACCACTTTGGGGGACCTTTTTGAGATGATCCAGTCTTCTCAGTTCATTGAGTTGGGACTGAATGAAAATTGAGTTTCCCAATTCTGTCAATCACATCACTCAAATTATCATCAGTGATTGGAGTTTCATGTGGGGAGATAGTGCTTCAGAAGAATATTCCATGGATTGATCCAGTATAGGAATCCCCCCTTCAAGATGTGAATCTGATTATCAAATTCTTGAAATAATTTTTTATGTATGAATCTATCCAAGCGATCAAGTTGACGCTCAACAAAATTGTCAGCTTTGGAAGATTCAAGAAATATTACATCTCTAGATATAACAAACTTTTTATTAACTTCATAATAGAGAGAGTATTCTCTGGAGGTATTTGAATACCCCAAGAATATACACCTATGACTCCTTGCACCAAGTTTGTTTCTATGTACCTTTGGTATCAAGGCATAACAGGTGGAACTAAACACCTTGAGATGCTTTACTGAAGGAATGTAGCCATACACATTTCATAAGGAGTCTTGTTTCTAATAGAATTAGATGGACATTGATTCTTTACATATATAACACATAGAACTGCATCAGCCCAAAACATCAATTTTACATTCTTGAAAAACATCATGGAACGTACCATATTTAAGATTGTCCTATTCATTATTTCAGCTACTCCGTTATGTTGGGGATTATAAGGCATAGTTGTTTGATGTTTGATCCCATGTTGGCGAAGATAGTTTTCTAATTCATTTGAAGTGTATTCATTTCCATTTTCATTGTGAATAGAGCCAATATGATATTGTGCATCATTTTCAAACCATGTATGAGAGTTCTTGAATGTTTCAAAAGCATTAGATTTGTTCTTCAATAAATAAATCCAACACAGTCTGGTGTAGTCATCAATAAATGTCATCATATATTTATTTCCATTTGCAGAAGGCACGGTCATTGGACCGCATAAATTTTAATGAATGAGTTCAAGTTTTCTATGTGCTCTAGAATGTGAATCATGAAAAGGCTATTTGATATTCTTTCCTAGAATACAAGTATCACATTGCTTAAGTTTCCTAGGACTTGTAAGCAAACCAGTAACACCATTTTTCTTCAACAAGCGAAGGTTGTCATAGTTCAAGTGTCCAAATCTAGCATGCCATAAAAGAATTTATGGAAATGTACCTTCATCATAATGATAACTATATGAGAAATTTTGTGCACGAGCAGAGGTACCTTGCACCTTGAGAAGTCTTTCTTCTTCTATCCCTCGTCATGACAAGTGAGTGATTTGATGATTTTCTCACCTCAACCTTGCCATCAAACATATGAATGGAGTGTCATTGTTGGTGGATGTGGACCAAGGACATCAAGTTTCTCCTCAATTGTGGGAGATATAAAACATCATGTAGAAGAAAGTCTGGAAGGCCAAGCAATTTGAGCCTGATTGTGCCAAGCCCTGATGGCTTGAGTTTTGATTTGTCTGCAAAGTATACTGCTCTATCAACACTGTCAGTAAATTCTTCAAAAAAATCTCTTCTAAAATTCATGTGGAAAGTTGCTCCTGAATCAAGCAACCAATCATTTTTCCAAGAAGCAAGTGAAGCATTAAACAAGTCTTCATTTACTCCAATATTACAATGTTCCACAACATAGTTAGTCAATTCAAGTGTTTTACATTTCTCTTTGTCATTGGTTTTAACTTTGGCTTGATTTCTTTCATGCTCAATTTTGTCCCAAGGAAACTTGCATGTGGATGCATCATCTGATCCATATCTATTGCAATGTATGCAATGAATATCATACTTTTCGCCTTGAGAGTGTTTTCCCCCCCTAGCTCTAAAATTTCTTCTTCATCTTCCTCTTTGGCCACATCTTCCTCTAGAAGAATCTTGATCATGATTATTTTCTCTATGTGCAAGACATAGAGCCTCTTCATATGACTGAAAAGTTTTCTTCTTCCCAAAATCTTTCTCTTTCTCAACACATTTATTTACAAGGGAGTCAAACGTAATTTCTTTCAGGTTTCCATTTGCTTGCAATGACTCAAGATAATTTGAAATAGTGGGATAAAGTGCCTTGAAAAAAGCTATTAGAGGAATGTCTAGTTCAACATTAGTGATTTTGATATCATGCATAATAGATTTTACTTATGATGTAAGAGCAAGAGGATCATCATTTTGTAATTCAAGACTGAACAATTTAATCATCAATTGGACAACTTCAAGCGCAGAGTGTGAGTCATAGAGTTCCTTCAATTTTTGTCAGGCTTCAAAAGCATTTGAAAATGGTGAAATATGGTGACTCGCTCATTTACAGATGTTAAAATCAAGGCATATGCCTTTCTATTCTTGTTTTCCCAAATGGTGAATTCCTTGTCTGAGGTAGGATTTTCCGGTTCATTATCTACTTCTCCTACCGAAACTCCTTTCCACAGCTCATTGAAAATGAGAGTATGTTTGATCTTTCGAGACCACTCAGGATAGTTATCCTTCCCAGTGATAACCACTCCCATAATACATATCAATGAATGCATTTTTAAGTTTGTGTACTGTAAAAAAAATTGCACTCCCTGTGGAAAAAATGCACTTTTGGTGGTAATTTCTTGTAAAAAAAAAAAACACTCTGGTATATATAAGACAGAGGTATCATTTGGGGAAGGTGGTATATGGGGGAGGTATTATTATGGGGAAGGTGATATACATATATATATATATATATGTACCGGAGATATATAAGAGATATTGTCGAGCGCTAAGAGTAGTACAAT